>CADEHL010001043.1:2665818-3265818 GCA_902827135.1 Harpagifer antarcticus | reverse complement strand
CATTACATTTGGCACACACACCATGTTTGCAAAACAACTAAGATATAAATCAGATTAAGAGACAACGAGATGTTCAAGGAGATCAAGAATTAAAAACTGATAAACCTGGGAATAAATGGTATGTTAGGCCATTCAGAACAATGTATGATAACATTTAGGATGACTTTGACCACAAATGTGTGCCAGCTGAAATGTTTGACGTGACAGCAGACAGCACCAACTTAACTACTTTGTAGGTAAATGAAACACTGTAATTGGGTATCTTATCAGCTCTCAAATAATATATGAATACATGGCAATCCTGGTGAAAGGACATATTCCAATGGCTCCCATATTTTAATACAAAGAAAATAGGTATTCTACCCATTGAACACTGAAAACACTGAAAACACTGAAAAAAAGCTTGATGGTGCAATCAATTTTAAATACTTCTAAATAATGTTACACGAGGGTATGGACATGATAAACATGGAATGAAGTCAAGAGTTTAATGAAAAATGCCTAATTTCCTCATGGAAGTATGGTATGTAATAATAAAACGTTGTCAATCTTACCATCAGCAGGACAAAGGCAGATAAGTAGAGCTGATATAATCAGGAAATGTAAAGAAAACGCCATGCCCAGATTTCATCCAAGGCATCGGTCTACAAGTGATCGATGAAACAAAATGTCCAAAATCCAAAAGTTGAACAATGGAAGTGGCCACATACAGTGGGGCAAAAAAGTATTTAGTCAGCCACCAATTGTGCAAGTTCTCCCACTTAAAAAGATGAGAGGCCTGTAATATTCATCCTAGGTACACTTCAACCATGAGAGACAAAATGAGAAAAAAAAGCCAGAAAATCACATTATCTGATTTTTAAAGAATTTATTTGCACATTATGGTGGAAAATAAGTATTTGGTCAATAACAAAAGTTCATCTCAATACTTTGTTATATACCCTTTGTTGGCAATGACAGAGGTCAAACGTTTTCTGTAAGTCTTCACAAGGTTTTCACACACTGTTGCTGGTATTTTGGCACATTCCTCCATGCAGATCTCCTCTAGAGCAGTGATGTTTTGGGGCTGTCGCTGGGCAACACAGACTTTCAACTCCCTCCAAAGATTTTCTATGGGGTTGAGATCTGGAGACTGGCTAGGCCACTCCAGGACCTTGAAATGCTTCTTACGAAGCCACTTCTTTGTTGCCCGGGCGGTGTGTTTGGGATCATTGTCATGCTGAAAGACCCAGCCACGTTTCATCTTCAATGCCCTTGCTGATGGAAGGAGGTTGTCACTCAAAATCTCACGATACATGGCCCCATTCATTCTTTCCTTTACACGGATCAGTCGTCCTGGTCCCTTTGCAGAAAAACAGCCCCAAAGCATGATGTTTCCACCCCCATGTTTCACAGTAGGTATGGTGTTCTTTGGATGCAACTCAGCATTCTTTCTCCTCCAAACACGTCAAGTTGAGTTTTTACCAAAAAGTTATACTTTGGTTTCATCTGACCATATGACATTCTCCCAATCCTCTTCTGGATCATCTAAATGCTCTCTAGCAAACTTCAGACGGGCATGGCCCTGGACATGTACTGGCTTAAGCAGGGGGACACGTCTGGCACTGCAGGATTTGAGTCCCTGGCGGCGTAGTGTATTACTGATGGTAGCCTTTGTTACTTTGGTCCCAGCTCTCTGCAGGTCATTGACTAGGTCCCCCGTGTGGTTCTGGGATCTTTGCTCACCGTTCTTGTGATCATTTTGACCCCACGGGGTGAGATCTTGCGTGGAGCCCCAGATCGAGGGAGATTATCAGCGGTCTTGTATGTCTTCCATTTTCTAATAATTGCTCCCACAGTTGATTTCTTCACACCAAGCTGCTTACCTATTGCAGATGCAGTCTTCCCAGCCTGGTGCAGGTCTACAATTTTGTTTCTGGTGTCCTTTGACAGCTCTTTGGTCTTGGCCATAGTGGAGTTTGGAGTGAGACTGTTTGAGGTTGTGGACAGGTGTCTTTTATTCAATTCAATTCAATTCAAAACCTTTATTTATCCAGGTAAAATCCCATTGAGATCAATGATCTCTTTTTCAAGGGAGACCTGCAGCAGTAGGTTCCACAAGAAGACATAAAAACATAAACAACAGAACAACAAAAGGACATCATACAGCAAAATGTACAGGGATTACAATTTACATATTTAACCACATGTACAGGTACCAACAGCATCTGATTTTGTAGCATCCAACCGAGCTTTAAAAACATGTAGTGGTACTAGCTTGGTCATTTTCCATTCTTTTTGCAGACTGTTCCATGTTAGTGGAGCTGCACATCTAAAAGCTTTCTTCCCTAAGACAGTCCTAGCACTTGGCACATTTAATAAAACCACAGCATGCGATCTCAGGCAATAAGTACTTTCAATTCGCAGAGAGATCAGGGAGCAGATATAAGATGGTAGTTTATCCAACATGGCTTTGTAAATGAAAAAGTACCAGTGACTGAGCCTCCGTACAGTAAGTGATGGCATAACCGCCTTGGTATACAGGGTACAGTGATGCGTAAGTGCTTTACAATTTGTCAAAAATCTCAGTGCGCTGTGATACGCAGCATCTAACTTGCTCAGGTAATTGGCAGGTGCATTCATATATAACAAATCACCATAGTCCAGCACAGGTAAAAAGGTCACAGTGACTAGCCTTTTCCTGGCCTCAAGCGAGAAACAGGACTTGTTCCTGTAAAAGAAACCTAGCCTAACCCTCAGCTTTTTAAGCAGGTTATTTACATGACATTTAAAAGTGAGACAATCATCAAGCCAGATACCCAGGTAACCACTTCAAGTTGTATTCCTTGCGTGGTTACAATATCCAAAGCAGTCTCCGGTGTATTTTTAGCTTTAGCTTTAGAAAAGAGCATTACCTTGGTTTTATCCACATTTAAAAGAAGCTTTAGTTCAGAGAGCTGAGTCTGAATAATGTTAAAAACAGCCTGTAATTTAACAACAGCCTCGTTAATCGAGGGACCTGCACAGTACATAACGGTATCGTCCGCATAAAAATGTAAGGTTGCTCCTTCGACATTTTCACCTAAACTATTAATATAGATAGAGAATAATAGCGGACCTAAAACTGAACCTTGTGGTACACCATCAGGGATGTTTAACCACTCAGAAGACAGCCCATCAAACTGAACACATTGGGACCTTTCAGAAAGGTAGTTCACAAACCACCCCACTGCATGGCTGGATATGCCAATACTGACCAGCCTCTGCTTCAAAATGCGATGATCGACGGTATCAAAAGCTTTGGATAGGTCAACAAATAGAGCTGCACAATTCTGCTTATTATCTAAAATACTCGTAATATAATTTACCACTTTCATTGTGGCAGTGATGGTGCTATGTTGCTTTCTGAAGCCTGACTGATGTTTAGACAGGATGTCATTTGTACATAAAAACTCCTTTACTTGTTCACTCACAAGGCGTTCAAGAACCTTAGCCAGAACTGACAATTTAGAGATGGGTCTATAATTGTTTAATAAGGTGGCCTCCCCTCCTTTTAGTAGTGGCAGGACATACGCTGACTTCCATACTTTTGGGATTTTGTTCGTGCTGAGAGAGTGGTTTATACTGATAACAAGTTCAAACAGGTGGCATTAATACAGTTAACAAGTGGAGGACAGAGGAGGCTCTTAAAGAAGAAGTTACAGGTCTGTGAGAGCCAGAAATCTTGTTTGTTTGTCGGTGACCAAATACTTATTTTACCGAGGAATTTACCAATTAATTCATTAAAAATCCTACAATGTGATTTCCTGGATTTTTTCCCCCCATTCTGTCTCTCATAGTTGAAGTGTACCTAGGATGAACATTACAGGCCTCTCTCATCTTTTTAAGTGGGAGAACTTGCACAATTGTTGGTTGACTAAATACTTTTTTGCCCCACTGTATGTGTGTATCAAAGTGTAACAGGTACACTCTGTGGAAGTGGCTATGTGGAAGTGGCTATCTTCAGTTGGTCAGTGCTTTTCAAACACATATACCCAGTGTCAAGGTGAATACAAACGTCACAGATAGGACTGACTGAGATAAGGGGAGCTACTGAACGCTGCTTTACCATGTTTAGTTCTGACTCTGGGGACAGAAAGCTGACCAGTCCCTGAAGACCTGAGAGATCTCGATGGTTCATCATTTAGCAGGAGATCAGAAATGTATTTTGGGCCTAAACCATTCAAAGCTTTATAAACCAGCAGCAGTATTTTGAAATCTATTCTTTGACACACAGGAAGCCAGTGTAAAGACTTCAGAACAGGAGTGATGTGATCCACTTTCTTAGTGTTAGTGAGGACTTGAGCAGCAGCGTTCTGAATCAGCTGCAGCTTTATAATAGATTTTTTAGTGAGACCTGTGAAGACACGATTACAGTAGTCCAGTCTACTGAAGATAAAAGCATGGACAAGTTTTTCCAAATCCTGCTGCGACATTAGTCTTTTAATCCTAGATATGTTCTTTAGGTGATAGTAGGCTGATTTAGTAACTGTTTTAATGTGACTGTTGAAACTCAGGTCAGAGTCCATGACTACACCTAGATTTCTGGCTTTATCTATTGTTTTGAACAGACACTAAAGCATGACAAAACTTCCTTCTGAGTTATTTTACGGTTTCATTACTCCTCTGCATAATCTCACTCAAAGAGGCACTTAACCAGACAGGAAGAGACGTAAAATGACCATAAAGAAACAACTACAAAGAGACACAGAATGACTACAAAGGCAAAAACAACTACAAAGATTTTTTTTTAAAGCTTTTAATTGAGGAGGGTTTTCTTCTTTAATAAAACTAATTATGCTTATTGTGGCATTTAGCATTCATAATATGAGTACTATTTATATAAGGGGCCATATCTATACAAAACATGTATCTGAAGTGTTTTGCTAAAAATACCAAACAGATCACCCATTGTAGCATGCCTTATGTTAGAAATTGCATGTGTGTAACCCTCCTGTCCACAAGAGGCACTGTGTAGGGAAGCAGGTAGAACTTCCTCACAGGCTATAAATAGAGGCCTGGATGAGGACTTCTTCCTCTTTGTCCTCAAACACCCACACCAGGATTGAGTCTTTGGTAGTTGTTCGCCATGTGTCTTTTGATTTACCAATGTAAGTAGAATCCTCTTTGTAATTTTGATGTTTGCACTTGAGTAACCTCAATGGTATTGAACACATTTGTTGTTCAATGTATTAATGAATATAATTTAGTTCTAATTTGATTGAAGTATTTTAATGTGCAAATGCTGTAATCAGTTTGTTTCACCTTTCTACTAGAACCATTGGCAACAGCTACCATCCCACCAACATACCCTGATAAAATAAAACAAAGAAGTTTAAACTCCTGTCTCCTGGTGGTTTGTGGCTCCAGTTTGAACATTCATCTCCAACAAATGGTCCTTCGAGCCGGAGACTGAGCCACACTCCACAGTGACCAAATGACTGATTCCGGGACTGATGACATGCAGACAATGGATGAACCCAACAATGGAGGTCAGGCCATTTCTGCTGAGAACATGGATGGATCCGAAGGTGTCCCAGACTTAACCGTCTCAAGCATCACCTAGGCCATCCACACCTGCTCATCAAACAGAGCCTAGCCTTTCACCTGCACCCTTATTGCCTACCCCTCATCTCATTCTGCAATCAGTACCCCTGGAAGTATTAGCCAAAGCCCAGACAAAGCCAATTAGCCATCGTGACCTAGGGGCTAGACCCAAAAGAGATGGACGGCCCCCTGATTACTATGGTTTTCCACGGCGCAAGGCAGCATCCCAAGTATCTCATAGTTTAAGGAGTAAGAGGACACACTTCAGCGAGTCGGCATCAAGTGTCCCTACAGGCTGCACTGATACAAGTCGACATTCAAGAGGCAGCCGCCACGCTCCTAATTTGAGTGATCTCCAAGCCAGTATTCTCCAGGAAAAGGGAAGAAAGGACGAGCTGGAGGAGCTTAAAAGACAGCAATTGGAGGATAAGCAGCTGGATGAAAAATACAAGTTAATTGATGAAAGGGCCAAAGCTGCTCAGCAATGTCAAGAAAATGCACAGAAAGAGAGAGAAAATGGTCCCCCCGACAAGTCTCCTCTATCTACCTCAACAGCATCTGAAATGGATGGCACACCAAAATACTACACCAAAGAAAGGATGAATGTCGAAAGGCCTAAGCCCTACTGCCCCTACTGTAACGTTAGAGACCATTTCCTTGGTTCATGCACAGAATTCAAAGGACTCTCCAAAATGAACATTTCAAAATGGATCAAAGAGAAAGGCAGATGCATTAAATGCGGCAGAATCCATAAAATGGACAAATGCACCTTAAAGAGGCCATGTAATTTATGCAAGGACATTCACTTGACTATTCTCCATGACTTTAATTCAAACAAATCAGCTACAGTGATGTACACATCCCCCTCCTCAGAGCTTCACTACATGGACAAACCTAACCGCTCCCATAAAGTCATGTTGAAAATTGTCAATGTACTTCTCCACAACGGAGACAGAACCCTCACAACTCATGCAGTCCTTGATGATGGTGCTGATCGATCCATCCTGCTCCCCTTTGCTGTCCAGTGTTTGGGTCTCAACACAGCCTGGAACAATCTCACTACGCGCAGTGCGGCAGGATATAGTGCAATTAAGTGGAGCAACTGTTTCCTTTGGAATCTCCCCTATAGCTTGGTTTGACTTGACGTCACACCGCTGCGTTCCTTTGGCGCAAAATTCCATTGGAGGTCAGGAAGTAATTTTCTACAGAGGATCTAGCTGCTGTTACCATTGTGAAAATGCCGGTGTGTTGTGTAGTTTACGGTTGTTCCAATCGATCCGGCCGAGAGAAAAACTAGCGGTTTTACCGAGTGCCGAAGGTTGTAGTCCATAAAGCTGAGCAATTTAAGAAGCTAACTGAAGAACGCCGGAAAAAATGGCTTTCAAACCTACATCTGCGGTCGGGAGGAGCAGAGTCGTCTAATGCACGTGTCTGCAGCGACCACTTCATCAGAGGTATTGGCCAACTTGGTTTTTGTGGCTTTGTTTATGTATTATTGGGTTGTGGTTAAATGCTTATTTACTTAGTAATACTGATCATGTTTAAGTTACCTGTAGTCGAATATAGACTTTGTTGGGACTTTTTAGGGTGCCCTAGCGCTTTGGGTGAGGTTGGTGAGGGACAGGGCTACTATGCTAAATTGCCTCAATAAGCATTTTGTGTCTTGTGGCTCTCTGTTTGATTCTGTCACTGACTGTACTTCTGCTTCTGTGAACGCTCCAATCCTTGACTCTGAACAATGTGGTCTGGAAAACCCTTTCAGTTTTACTCCTTTAACTATTGGTATTGTTCATGAAGCATTATCCAAGTTAGAGCCTAGGAAACCGGCTGGCCCGGACAACTTAGAACCTTTCTTTTTAAAGATAGCTGCAGATTTTATTGCTCCACCTCTTACTTCTCTTTTTAACCTCTCCCTCAGCACAAATACAATCCCAAAAGTATGGAAGTCTGCTTATGTCTTGCCTTTACTGAAAGGAGGGGAGGCAACTATTTTAAATAACTATAGGCCAATCTCAAAATTGTCAGTTCTGGCTAAGGTGCTCGAACGACTTGTGAGTGAACAAGTAAAGGAGTTTTTATGTTTAAATGATATCCTGACTAAACACCAGTCAGGATTCAGGAAGAAACACAGCACCATCACTGCGACAATGAAAGTGGTAAATGACATTACTAGTATTTTAGATAATAAGCAGAGTTGTGCAGCTCTATTTATTGACCTTTCCAAAGCGTTTGACACCGTTGATCATCGCATCTTAAAGCAGAGGCTACTCAGTATAGGCATATCCAGCCATGCAGTGGGGTGGTTTGTGAACTACCTCTCTGAAAGGTCCCAATGTGTTCATTTTGATGGACTGTCTTCTGAGTGGTTAAACATTTCTAATGGTGTACCACAAGGTTCTGTTTTAGGACCACTTTTATTCTCCATATATATTAACAGCGTAGGTGAGAATGTGGATGAAGCTACTTTACATTTTTATGCGGATGATACTGTGATGTATTGTGCAGGTCCCTCCATTAATGAGGCTGTTGTTAAATTACAGGCTGTTTTTAACACTATTCAGACTCAGCTCTCTGAACTAAAGCTTCTTTTAAATGTGGATAAAACAAAGGTAATGCTCTTTTCAAAAGCTAAAAAGACACCAGAGCCTGTTTCGGATATTGTAACTACGCAAGGAACAAAACTTGAAGTTGTTGCCTGTTACAAATACCTTGGTATCTGGCTTGATAATTGTCTCGCTTTTAAACATCATGTCAATAACCTGCTTAAAAAACTGAGGGTTAGGTTAGGGTTCTTTTACAGAAACAAGTCCTGTTTCTCGCTTGAGGCCAGGAAAAGGCTCTGTGACCTTTTGACCTGTGCTGGACTATGGTGATTTGTTTTATATGAATGCACCTGCCAATTACCTGAGCAAATTGGATGCTGCATATCACAGCGCTCTGAGATTTGTCACTAATTGTAAAACGCTTACTCATCACTGTACACTGTATACCAAGGCAGGTTTACCATCACTCTCTGTACGGAGGCTCAGTCACTGGTACACTTTTATTTATAAAGCTATGTTGGGCAAACTCCCGTATTACATCTGTTCTCTGGTAAAGCAGAAAGTTGCAAGCAGCTATTGTCTGAGATCACAGGATGTAGTCTTATTAGATGTACCAAGAGTGAGGACTGTCTTAGGTAAAACAGCTTTTATGTGCGCAGCTCCACTTGCTTGGAACAGCCTACAGTCCAAATTGAAATTGTTCACCTTTGTTTCTCTGAATGTTTTTAAGGCACGTCTGCACGAAATGCTTTATGACACTATGGGTGTTTGTAAGTGTTGGTGAATATGTAAATATGATGTCCTCTATTGTTTGTTTTTATGTTTCATGTGGAACAAATTGATGCAGGTCTCCCTTGTAAAAGAGATCCATGATCTCAAGGGACCTATCTGTTTAAATAAAGGTTTGAAATGAAATGAAATGAAATTAATCGGTAGACTGGGCTCCCACTGTTAGCCTCGGTTACCACACAACAAGTAAGCCCAGATCAGAGGCATCTCTTCGACGAGAGCAGAGGATGGAGCTCAAGGAAGACCAACAAAGACAATCAGAATGTGCAGAGGCTTTGTTGGATCTCCTGCAGACAACCGAGAGCCCAGAACCGACGCAGCCCCCGTCTGACAGCCCACAACCAGAGGACACCAGTGGGATATTAAATGACCAACAAGGTAAATTAACCACCTGCATTATTATTAAATATTACAAATGTGATCGTCAGAAAATCAATGCAAACTTTGAATTAGGTTTAGAAAATAGAGTACTAACTTGAGAATCTGCAATAATTGAACAGAACTTGCATGTCTGTAAAAAGGTTGTCAAAAAGATAACTTCACAACAATTCACATTCATATTTGACTATTTTAAATAACTAATTATGCTTGCTACTGCTATATTGTATGCAGATGCAGGATGCCAGACTGGTTTAATGATGGAGGACATCGAGAGGATGGAGGATGTTCTGAGACAGAACACAACAGAGCTGGGAGATCTTCGGACAAAGGCACTGGACACAAAGTTCAACCAGGAGTCCTTTGAGAACAACGAAGAGAAGACAAAGTTTTACACCGGGCTCCCCAACTTCTTAGTTTTACTTCAGGTTTTTCAACTGTGCGAGGCCTACATCACCTGTGGCCCTATGTCTGTGCTCTCCAAATTTGAACAGTTCATTTTAGTTTTGCTGAGACTAAATCTCCCTCTGAAAGATTTGGCTTTCAGGTTCAACATCTCTCTCTCCACTGCTTCTAGAATTTGGCACAAGTTAATTGACATTCTTCATGAGAGTACAGAATTTATAATTGAGTGGCCAGAGCGACATGTACTTCAAGCTACAATGCCAATGGGATTCAGACAGGCATTTGGATGTAGAGTTGCTGTGATTGTTGACTGTTTTGAAGTTTTTATTGAGAGGCCCTCTAATTTACTAGCTAGAGCACAAACATGGTCCAACTACAAGCATCACCATACTGTTAAATTTCTGATTGGTGTTGCTCCCCAATGTCACTTACATATCTTGTGCCTGGGGAGGAAGAGTTGGTGATAAACAGATCACAATACAGAGTGGGCTCCTAAAAAAACCTGTTACCTGGAGATATTGTCCTAGCAGACCGTGGGTTCGATATTGGCGATAGTGTGGGATTTTACTGTGCTTCACTAAAGATGCATGCATTCACCAGGGGGAAAAGTCAGCTGTCAGCATACGAGGTGGAAGAGACAAGAAAAATAGCTAATGTGCGTATTCATGTCGAAAGAGTCATAGGATTAGTCAGAAGAAAATATCAGATTCTGCAAAGCAGGGCTGTGCCCATAGAGCACATGCTAACAACCAGGTGAGGCACTAGCATTCATTGACAAGATTGTGGTTATTTGCTGTGCCTTGTCTAATCTGTCAGTGTCTGTCGTCCCATTGGAGTAAAGTCATGGAGCTGTAGTCCTGTAAATAAGAAACATGTATTATTCAGTATCATTTAATCTTTTCAGTAACCATCTTTTTGTGTGTTGTAAATTGTGTAGCCCTACTCAATATACAACTTTCATCTACATTCAGGCTTAATTCATTCAACAATATTCTAGAGATGACAATTGGTCTGGTGACGCTCCCATGTATGGCCATTGAGGTTTATTGTAAATAAGAAACCATGTATTATTCAGTCTTCTTAGTATCATTTAATCTTTTCAGTAAACATCTTTTTTACAATAGCAATATATCACACAGCCCTACTTCCTCTGAGTGTGGTCAGTGAATATGAAGGTGCTGTAATGCAGGTTAAAGAGCTGCCACTGTGCAAATAATAATGCAACAAGGAGAGAACCACAACTTCCGGGACCAGGACAGATCACAGGTGCTGGTAATCACGCCTTCTCTCCCTCCTGATCATCTTGCAACTGAAACTGAAAAATGGAACAGCAGACAGGGAGAGGAGGCTTTTAGTCACCTGATAGTTATGCACCATCATGTTCTTGTGGAAAAAAAATGAGCACACCAACTCTTTATGACTTTTACCTTTCCCCTTGTAAGTTGCTGTCCCAACACTTCAGGGAGAACACATAGTCTGATAGGGGTGTTGAAAATAATCGTTTCTACAATGCATTGCGATGTGGACGATTCGGTACCGATGCAGTGACGGAAGATAATCGGTTATAGCGTAGTAACGTTGCTTCCTGATTTTCCGGCCGCGGCTTTACTATAAAGTTTTTTTTTTCTGTCACTTTAATATCAAATCGGTCCGTGAAGCAGAGATCAGGGAACAGACGTGACAGCGGCACAGCAACACCAAACACGGAGCTGTCTGCTTTATCCACCAACACAACACCACCAGTCCAGAACCAACAGCAGAAGGACCCGCTCTGAATCACTCCGTGTCGCTGCGGCACAGGGATTTATGTTTTTCAAAAATAATCGCGTTACAATCATGTCAGGTTTTTGGTGGATTTAATTAAGTCTTGGATTACAAAATATGAATGTCCTCTAGCAATTTTCAGATGATATATACGTGTGTAAAGTTTGTGAAGGCAGGAGGAAAAAAGCTTTCGCGATCACCGTCTCCTCTCCGTTCCTCCAAACCCCGCCCCCTCCCTGAAAATAATGAGTGACAGGCTGATAGTGACCCGATTGAAACTTTATTATTCACTTAATCACTGAGATATAATGAAGCTAATTTAATCTCATACATTCATGGGATTTATGTAACAGTAAGACAGAGAATGTAAGTGTGCACCCACATGCAGTATTTTAGTTTGTATAGCTATTGTAAATACTCCTGTTGTCTGCTGTGTTCAGACTCAAGTCCACACAGTATCACACACAGACATAGGGAGGCTAGACCTATACAATTCATTTATTTTGGTTTATAAATTAATGTCAAGACATTTATGTTATTGATTTCTGAAGCACTTTCTAAATAATAAAAAGAGAGTTCATATGTATTTACTGCATGTATGCATTGATGAAAAATAAGCCATGTGCAGTAATATAGAAAATTGAGGATGCAATGCATTGGTATGAATCGTGATGCATCGGGATGCATCGGGATATCGAATTGAATCGAATCGTTGACAGGATAATCGTAATCGAATCGAATCGTGAGACC
The DNA here is from genome assembly GCA_902827135.1 of Harpagifer antarcticus. Lineage (NCBI taxonomy): Eukaryota > Metazoa > Chordata > Actinopteri > Perciformes > Harpagiferidae > Harpagifer > Harpagifer antarcticus. The sequence continues at coordinate 3,253,624 of CADEHL010001043.1, read as the reverse complement.
AGTGAAGATACGCAGCCCTACAGTCTGAAGAAACTCTCAACTCTGGGAATGATGTTGTCCCACAGGTCCACATCACGCACAATTCTCTCTACAAAGAGGTCATTTTTAGTCCAGACAACAAAGTCGCAGTAGTCAACGTCAACGACGTGGAGCTGAGCCTGTACTTGATGGTAGTAGGCATGTCTCCTGTCCAGCTTCACAGTGCCCCCATCGTTGACAAGACAGAAGCCCTGTTCTCCAGCACACAGGCGAAGATTGGCCTCCTCTTGTTTGCTGTGTGGGCACTAAAAGTTCAATGAAAAGAAAAGTAATATATTGTACTGTAAATAAGTGTCTGCAGCTCAAAATGTATTGGAAGAGGATCCCCAGACTCAGGATCACGTCACAATCCTATACTTACCCGCTTTACTGTAGCACAATACGGAACAAATAACTTACCTTTATCTCACAGATACCAGTTCCATGGCAGGTGCACGTGACACATCCGTCTGGCGACGCTCCCATGTATGGCCATTGAGGGTTCAGCCAAAGCCCGCTGTCTTTACAGCTGAAACCCTGGTGGTGCAGACTTTGTACTCCTTCATACTGCTTTTGTATTGCCTCGTATTTGCATCCATACCTGTAATGTATACAACAAGGAACAGAAATAGAACATTGTACATTATAAAACGGACAAGTCAAATCAAGCAATCTGATTGGTTCTTAGCCGTGATATAATCAGCGTATACCATGGGTAGAATTGTAAGTTACTTTTCACAACAAGTCGGTATCCCTCCGCGTCTGAGAAACTGTATACAGTTGCGTTGAAAAGCTTTTGCTTTTCAAACTGAAACAAGGAAGCAGCGGAGAAGTAACGGGGCAGAAACCCTCCTTTTTACGCAGCGGTCCAGACGCTTCGCGTCGGGCCGAACCACGCCCTTAGCTGTGATATAATGACCATATACCACGGCCTGTCGTGAGGTATTGCTTAATTATACCATGGTCTGGATGAATACTCCATTCTGATTGGCTCCCTAATCCCTAATAAATACCTTGTTGCAGCTGTAGAGAACTTGTGTGCCTCTGGGTAGCATATGGACTTGATCAAGGACTTTGATGGTTGTGCAAGACTAGTCTGTTGGACCTGCTTCAGTCTTGAGGCTGTGATCCTTCCTACTCTTTGGCTAAACCATATTGGTGATAAGCTCTGGTTTCTGGTCTCCTCCTCTACTGCCTGGACCTGTGGCTGTGTCAGCTCTTCCTGTCTGAAGTCCTGGCATGCATTCTGCAACTCTGTTGGGGATAGCTGTAGCATCTCTGGGTTGCTTTGGGTTGGGATATTTATTTTATGACTTACCCAGCCATACAGTTACAGTGTGCTGTAACAACCTCTCCATCTTCTTTAGCTACAATCCACATTTGTAATGGTGTTGCTCCAGACCTCTGGGAATGGTTGACCTACAAAATTGAAGCTCCAGTTATAACAACTTGCTAGTTAGTAACATACATTTAACAACATCAAGCCATAGCTAGCTAGTCTAGTTCTGTTACGTCCCCAGCTCGTTTCGGGGTAAAAGGGAAGCAACACATAACCAGATGGTCTTGGTAAAGAGGTTGTTTTTAATATTAACCTCAACATAGAGTGATATAAACAACGTGCAGGCTGTTCAAAGGCTCTGAGCTGTCTATACACAACAGTACACAAAAACGAAGGCCACAGAATATCACAGTCACGAATCAGGACACTTAAGACAGAATTGGTGAGACTTTTCGCACAAGTACAACGCCGTCACCAAAACACAATATATCCTAAGCTAAACACATACACTCACATCAATATCCTAAGTACACACACACCATAAGCACGCGAGTTAACCTCTGTTAACAATATCGTAAGGAAACACACATCATAAGCACCCGAGTTAATCTCTGTTAACAATATCATAAGGACACACACATAAGCACCAAACACACACCAACATTCTGAGGTATGGTAGCATGGCGTCCTAGCACAGATCCAGCGCCCCGAATGTCAACAACGTCGCAGCTTAAGTAGCGTCATCAAGAGGCGTCGGGACCTCTTCCGATGGTAGGACCTATGGTAGGAACGAAACAACGTCGCCGACGCAGTAACCATAGTACCTACATGTAATCATAACACACATACACATATATATATATATATATATACACACACAGAACACTCACAGGCCAGTTAATGCTGAAGGCAAGGCGACAGCCGTAACACTGCCTTACATGAGTCCATGTAGCTAAAGTTAGCTAGCTAGATGTCTCCTAATAATGCTACTTAGAGGTCAGAAGGTATAGGTAATTAACACTCACCCGGGCAAAAACAAGGCAACATTTGTTTAATGCCTCTTTGGTCCCGAGGTCATTCACCCATCCACACATAATAATAATAATAATAATAGCTTGGATTTATATAGCGCCTTTCAAGGGACCCAAGGTCGCTTTACAAGTAATGGGGCAAAAAACAAACATAACAAAACAAAAGTCAGACAGACAGAACAACAGATCGATTTAGGGGCCGAAAGCCTTGGCAAACAGATGGGTCTTGAGGGCCCTTTGAAGACATGAAGTAGTTGAAAGCTTCCAGGCTTTTATACGCTTTCATTTGGCTAGCCGTACAGTAGGAGGTATGAAGGACGAGGTAGCTAGTGATATCCATCGCTTCGACAGCGGGCAAATCTGATAAATCACGAGAAAGGTCGCTCTTTTTCAGCTGATACGGATCGTATCCAATGTGTGCTGTGATTTTTTTCACGATATCTGCGACGTGCAGGTTCATTTAATTGTTTGACATAGTCGGTGTCCTCCATGATTCCTGCGTTGATGAATGATTGCGTTTTCACTTCCTGACCTCCACTTGAATTTCGCGGGTCGTAGAAGTCACGTGACTGACACCAAGCTATTGACCAGCCAACTGAAAAGCATGTCATCAACGGAGCATTCACTGCTGAGAATCTCGGCCTTTCAGAGCACACTTACCCTGTAAAACAGTTACAACAACAGTTTCTCAGAGACATTTTATTAGAGCCAATTGACCACGCATGCCCTCTTGTCCTCATTGGCTCAGACTATGCCCATCTCATCACAGCCACAGAGCCAATTCGCATTGGGCCCCCCGGTGGCCCACTGGCAGTACACACAAGGCTAGGATGGGCCCTCCAAGATCCAGCCAGCTTAATCCAAACCCAACAGACTCTTCCCTTCACACTGACCTGCCTTAAAAGTGAATTATTCAGGAACGTGGAAAGACTCTGTCAGATGGACACCTTGCCCTATGCAAATGAAAAGACAGCCACAAGGTCGAAACAGGACAAGATGGCTCTCACTCTTCTTCATTCCAAGACAGAAAGAGTAGAAATAGATGGTGTAATGCGCTATGCCACTCCCCTGCTGAGAATTCCCAATATGCCTGCCTTTCAAGCCCCCAAGGAAGGCGTTCTGCCTCGTCTCTGTACCACAGAAAGACGCTTGCCCAAAGACTCACAACTTTCTGAGAAATACCAGGAGGAACTGAATAAACTCACAGAACTTGGCTATGTTCAAAGGATCCCCAACGAGCAGGCTGAGCAACCACAGGAAACCTGGTATTTTCCACATCACATAGTTGAACACAACAACAAACACAGGATTGTATTCGATTGCTCTTTTGAATACATGGGACAAACCCTGAACAAATGTCTTCTTCCTGGCCCAACACTTGGTCCCTCACTCATTGGAGTACTCCAAAATGCCATTGCCATCTGCGGAGACATCAGGTATGCCTTTTGAATGAGGACAAATCCCTGTTGCGCTTCATTTGGAGAGGGATGCAGCTCGAACAGGAACCCAGTGTGTATGAATGGCAAGTTCTTCCATTTGGAACAACCTGCAGCTCATGCTGTGCCACCTTTGCAGTTCAAAAAACATGTCAAAGATCATTGTGATGGAAACGAGGAGGTCCTTGAATCCGTCCAAAATTGTTTCTATGTCGATAACTGCCTCCAAAGCTTTCACTCCCCCCAAGAAGCAAAGTCCCTCATCGACAAAATGAGACCTCTGTTCTTAGAGGGTGATTTCGACATAAGACAATGGGCTAGCAATGATCCATCCATTATAAAACATCTCCCTACAGAGTCCAAATCCAAGACTAACGAGTTGTGGCTCTCAGAGGGTGGAGACCCTAAAGAGCCTACATTGGGCCTTCAATGGAACTGCCTCAAAGACACGCTGGGCTATAAAAACAGAACAATCACTTACCACCAACCAACAATGAGAAATATCTACAAGGTCTTGGCATCTCAATATGACCCCTTAGGCTATCTGATTCCTTCCACTATCCGTGCAAAGATACTGGTGCAGGATTTATGGAAGCAGGATAGAGGATGGGATAATGTCATTAAGACAGAAAGCCTATTGAGGAAATGGCAATCATGGGAGTTGGAACTGCAAAATCTCCCTGACATCAACTTCCCTCGCTGCTATCTCCCCATCTTCACCAACACAACCACGACCACCATATGCATGTTTTCTGCGATGCCTCTGAGCGTGTGTATGGAGCTGTTGCATACCTTCAGACGCAGGATAAACATGATCAAACTCATGTCAGTTTCATAATGGCCAGATCTCGTGTTGCCCCTAAGCGCCAGCTATCTATCCCACGCCTTGAACTATGTGCAGCCCTATCTGGTGCCCAACTGGCCAACCTCCTTAGTACCGAACTCACTATTCCTCTACAGTCGGTGACCCTCTGGACAGATTCAACCACCGTCCTATCATGGATAACATCCGACTCTTGCCGTTACAAGGTGTTTGTTGGCACAAGAATAGCTGAGATTCAGACCCTGACCGACACAAAGAGCTGGAGGTATGTTGACTCAAAGAATAATCCAGCTGATGACATAACTAGGGGAGAAACTCTAGTCGAAATTTCACATAAACACAGATGGAGTCAGGGCCCGCCTTTCCTCTTGCTTAATACAAACTGTTGGCCAGCTAATCCATGGCTTGAAACTAAATCTGAGCCTGTTGAGGAAATCCGAAAATCAATGTTCTGCGGAGCAGTAATGACTATGGACACAAAAACTCCCGACCCAACTAAGTACCGTACCTGGGACGACCTCGTCAACGATACCAGGAATCTGCTCTATGGGGCGGCAGACAACATTTCAAACATAGCCCAAAGCTATACAGACTCAGAGAGACATCTTCTTCAAAGGGCGCAAGCAGAGAGCTTCTCTGAAGAATTCAATGCCCTCAAAGCAAATAAATCAATTCTAAAGAGAAGTAAACTCCTATCTTTGTCTCCTGATTATGACCCTGCTCTTGGGCTCATCAGAGTAGGTGGTCGACTTCGAAGAGTAGAGAACCTTACCCAGGACAGTATCCATCCAATAATATTGGATCCAAAACATGCCATAACTAAACTCCTCATCAAACATTAGGACGAGAAACTGCTCCACCCAGGCCCTGAGCGGGTACTTGGGGAAATGAGACGCAGGTACTGGATTCTTCGTGGTCGCCAAGCCATTCGTCCAGCATCAACATCAGTGTCCAGACTGTCAGAGATGGAGAGCCAATCCTATAATTTTTTCATTTCATTTCAAACCTTTATTTAGACAGATAAATCCCATTGAGATCATTGATCTCTTTTTCAAGGGAGACCTGCTCAAGTAGTTCCACATGAAACATAAATAGAACAACAAAAGGACATCATACAGCATCATTTACATAATTATCCACATAAACAGATACCAATAGCTTCCGATTGAGTAGCATTCAACCGAGCTTTAAAAACATTTAGTGGCACCAGATTGTTCAGTTTCCATTTAATTTGCAGACTATTCCAAGACAGAGGAGCTGCACATCTAAAAGCTGTCTTCCCTAAGACAGTCCTAGCAGTCCTAGCAGTTGGCACATTTAATAAAACCACAGCATTCGATCTCAGGCAGTAGCCACTTACAATTTTCCCTAACATGGCTTTGTATATAAAAATGTACCAGTGACTGAGCCTCCGTACAGTTAGTGAAAGCAAACCAGCCCTTGCATACAGGTTACAGTGATGGGTTAATGTTTTACAGTTAGTCACAAATCTCAGTGTGATACGCAGCATCTAACTTGACCAGGCAATTGGCAGGTGCATTCCTATACATCAGATCACCATACTCCAGCACAGGTAAAAAGGTCACAGTGACTAGCCTTTTCCTGGCCTCAAGCGAGAAACAGGACTTGTTCCTGTAGAAGAAACCTAGCCTAACCCTCAGCTTTTTAAGCAGGTTATTGACATGAAGTTTAAAAGTGAGACAATCATCAAGCCAGATACCAAGGTATTTGTAACAGGTAACCACTTCAAGTTTTATTCCTTGCGTAGTTACAATATCTAAAACAGGTTCTGGTGTCTTTTTAGCTTTAGAAAAGAGCATTACCTTGGTTTTCTCAACATTTAAAAGAAGCTTTAGTTCAGAGAGCTGAGTCTGAATAATTTTAAAAACATCCTGTAATTTAACACCAGCCTCCTTTATGGAGGGACCTGCACAGTACATCACGGTATCATCTGCATAAAAATGTAAAGTAGCTTCATTCACATTTTCACCTAAACTGTTGATATATATGGAGAATAAAAGTGGACCTAAAACAGAACCTTGGGGAACACCCTTAGCAATGTTTAACCACTCAGAAGACAGCCCATCAAAGTGAACACATTGGGACCTTTCAGAGAGGTAGTTCACAAACCACCCTACTGCATGGCTGGACATGCCTATACTGGCTAGCCTCTGCTTTAAAATGTGATGATCGACGGTGTCAAACGCTTTTGAAAGATCAATAAATAGAGCTGCACAACTCTGCTTATTATCTGAAATACTCGCCATATCATTCGCCATATCATTCACTACTTTCATTGTGGCAGTGATGGTGCTATGTATGTAATTCCCAAGATGGCAGACCTTCCTCCAGCCCGTCTAAGACTTTTTAAATCCCCCTTCTGGTCCACTGGCATGGACTGCTTTGGGCCTTTCACAGTAAGAGTTGGCCGCCACACAGAGAAAAGATGGGGCTTGCTTTTCAAATGCTTAACAACACGCTGCATACATCTTGAGCTGCTTGACAGTATGGACACAGATACATTCTTAATGGCCTTCAGAAGATTTGTCTCACACAGAGGTAAACCCCATGAAATATTGTCTGACTGCGGGACTAATTTGAAAGGGGGTAATGCAGAGCTACACAATGCCTTCCAGTCCATGGCACCGGACTTGAAGCAGCAATTAGCCAACACACAAGTCCACTTCCAGTTTAATCCTCCATGTTCCCCACATTTCGGTGGTAGCTGGGAAAGGGAAATAAGATCAATAAAACAGGCCCTTCATGTTGCACTAGGGAACCAACCAACCACAGAAACAGTCCTTCACACCGTCCTGATCGAAGTGGAAGGTATTCTGAATTCAAAACCCCTCGGATATGTCTCTTCTGACCTTGCTGATCCAGACCCAGTTACACCAAATATGCTGTTGATGGGACGGCCCGACTCTTCTCTTCCTCAGGCAATCTACTGTGACAGTGAGCTCCTGGGCAGGAGGAAGTGGCGTCATAGTCAGATCCTAGCTGATAATTTCTGGACAGCCTTCATTCGCCATTACCTTCCGAATCTTCAAACCAGACAAAAATGGAAGACAAACAAGGAGAACCTGGATTCCGGGAAGGTTGTGATGGTGGTTGACCCCCAATATCCTCGAGCATCATGGCCTATTGGAAGGATAAGTGAAACCTACCCTGGAAAAGATGGAAACGTCCACAGTGCTAAGGTCATTATTCAAGGTCGTGAATATGTAAGACCTGTTTCAAGATTAATCCCGCTCCCTGAATTCACGGAAGACACCGATTAAACGCTGCACAAATACGGGGGCGGCTGTTAGAAATTGCATGTGTGTAACCCTCCTGTCCACAAGAGGCACTGTGTAGGGAAGCAGGTAGAACTTCCTCACAAGCTATAAATAGAGGCCTGGATGAGGACTTCTTCCTCTTTGTCCTCAAACACCCACACCAGGATTGAGTGTTTGGTAGTTGTTCGCCATGTGTCTTTTGATTTACCAATGTAAGTAGAATCCTCTTTGTAATTTTGATGTTTGCACTTGAGTAACCTCAATGGTATTGAACACATTTGTTGTTCAATGTATTAATGAATATAATTTAGTTCTAATTTGATTGAAGTATTTGAATGTGCAAATGCTGTAATCAGTTTGTTTCACCTTTCTACTAGAACCATTGGCAACAGCTACCATCCCACCAACATACCCTGATAAAATAAAACAAAGAAGTTTAAACTCCTGTCTCCTGGTGGTTTGTGGCTCCAGTTTGAACATTCATCTCTGTTAGGGAAATAATTGTCCTCGACTCCTAGATATGACGTGCATGACTAACCCTGACATCTGTTTATCTCCTTTAAGGACATAGGCTGCTTCAGCCATAAAGTTATTGTTCCCATTCTGTGACCGGTCAACACTAGGTCACAGATGGTCTGTTGTTGTGGGTGCACTGGGACACTTCCTTCTTTGTTGTTTGTGGACTCCAAGGTATGAAATCTTCGAGGCCATACGTGACGGATGCAAGTGACTCAGTGTGCCCAACTGTCTAAACTATCTTATCAAAATATGTTGATCACTCTCTGTGAAACCAGTTAAATGGGCTAACAAGAGAGAGGCGCTTCAGAATTGACGTGGCAACTCTCCCGTGCAGTCTCACCGTGACTGCTGTGACTTGTGATGTGAATCCTCTGGCCGTAACTCCAAATAAACTATCAGTGTTTGACATCAAAAGCTCCTGCTCTACCGTGTCTCCTTCCTGAGTCGGTGACTCCTATTGCAATTGCTACACAGAAGTTTCCTCCACAATCTCCAACAACTACAAAGATTTTTTTTTTAAAGCTTTTAATTGAGGAGGGTTTTCTTCTTTAATAAAACTAATTATGCTTATTGTGGCATTTAGCATTCATAATATGAGTACTATTTATATAAGGGGCCAGATCTATACAAAACATGTATCTGAAGTGTTTTGCTAAAAATACCAAACAGATCACCCATTGTAGCATGCCTCATACCCCTCTATTTCAGCCCTGTTACTAAAGTGCTGATTCTGAGTCTGTAGCTTTAAATGTAACCAAGCTGCTACTGGCCACGTCCCTTTGGAGCTGCTGCTGGCCACGCCCCTTTGGAGTGTCCACATGCAAGCAGTGAGCTCTGTGAAGAGAAGGCTGTCGACCAGCAGAAACTCAGCTAAACGCTACCGTGATTAAACGCCATATTATGTTCAAAACGGGGGGTTACGTATTGTAACGCTAGTTATATAAGCACAGGCAGATACTATGCGAGCATTCACCTAGTGAGATATCTATAAACGTAGCCGGCCCCTCGGGGCGGGCCTACCTGAATGCTTGCGCAAGCCCATAAGGCGGCCATGCCTCCTGACTGTCATCCTACACCCTCTTCAGCGAGCGGCATAGGACAGACAAGGCCCCAAGTAGAGGGCCACGTGCCTCTGCTAATATAACTAGGGTTACAATACGTAACCCCCCGTTACACAGGCTCCGCCCTCTACTGGACTCTATGGGTACAGTGGGTGGAGCCCTGATGCATAAATGCCCTGTCGTCCAACAACATCGACCCATCACACTGCCCCTGGTTAACAGCCACTGCACCGCAACTTCTTCTCCTCCGGTCGGATAAGTCACTAGCACCCCCCCCCCCCCCCGTCGACAAGTTTCTAGCGGTATTTACTAGCAGTAATCACCAGCAGTATTTACTAGCGGTACCGAAGTGGGCCGGGCGAGAGTCCCGGGCTGATTTTTTGGCCCAGTCCGCCCCTGCCTCTAGCCCTGTATGGGGCTTACTGCTAAAGGTGTTCACAGTTTCCAGCTATAGTATAAAAGTTTAATTCAGCGTATTTCTATATTCATTTAGAGATCACATGAGATTCCATAAATGATGTGTGCTCATTGCAGTGGCTATATGCGGTATGATTGTTGCTACTGTTTGGCTGCTGGGGTAGTGGGTGATGTAACTTCTCATTATTGTTTGATTGTTGTACATCGAAATAATAATTGATCAACTATACCTGTTATGTGCAACATATAGTGAAACATCTGTTATGGAAATTGTGAGATCAAATGTATTAACATTGCTGACTGTAAGCTGTATTCTGAACATGTCATGTGGTTTGACTGATTAGGTCAAATCCCTAAGTGACCTTTGAATGTGTGTGAGTGATCAACGGATGTTTTTGCAAGGGGCTTTGAGGACACCACAGGAAGTTAGGATAAGGTGTTATCTGTTTCCCTGCTGCTGTTACAAACTCAGGCACTTAGGGGGTAGGACCCAATTGCACGACCCGGGAGACAGAGGTAAAGTATTGTAAGATACTTTATTTTTCCATGAATAGCAAAAATGAACAAAAAGGTAACCACCAAAACTCTAGTCGAGATGACAAAAAACAGAGAACAAAAAATTAAAGCGCTCATGCAGTGAGGAATCAAAAACCTTTCAAGAGTACCAGGACCTTACCATGACAATAGACAAGACGAACTGACACTGAACACTGGGAGAAAGGGGAATTTAAACACAGGGTAACAAGACACAGGCGGGAACAATCAGGGGCGGGGCTGACACTGATGAGCACAGAGGACACACAAGGAGTGACAGGTGAAAACAATCAGGAAATTAGACACCAGGGAAACTAACGACAGACATGAAAACACAGGGAAAAAAGACAAGATAATATACAGGGAGGAAACATGACAAGGAGAACGGAAAAACACCCACACCTAGACATAGAAATGTGACATGACATAATAATCCTGACAGAACCCCCCCCTTCAAGGGACGGATACTAGACGTCCCTAAACAAAAAAAAAATCCAAAACATCCAGCAGGGTGGGTGGAGGGGGTCCGGAGGACGGGCCTTGACTGACAGCCCAGGGCACGGCAGAGGACCAGGAAGGGGTCTCGGGCGGACGGCCCGGGGGCAAGGCAGAGTTAAAAAAGGGGAACTCGGGCGGACGGCCCGGGGGCAAGGCAGAGTTGGAGGAGGGGGTCTCGGGCGGACGGCCCGGGAACAAGGCAGAGTTCGAGAAGGGGGTCTCGGGCGGACGGCCTGGGGGCAAGGCAGAGTTCGAGGAGGGGGTCTCGGGCGGACGGCCCGGGGGCAAGGCAGAGTTCGAGGAGGGGCGAAGACCACAGCTCTCAGGGGACCGGGCAGGAGCCGGTGTTGACCGGACAGGAACCGGAGCCGGTGGGACAGGTGATGTCGAGGCCTCCAACGAAACAGGACATGGGGTTGGCAGGGCCCCCGGTAGAAGAGTAGTCGGCGGGACCTCCAAAGGCACAGGACATAGGGCTGGCAGGACCCCCGGCAGAAGAGTAGTTGGCGGGGCCTCCAACGGCACAGGACATAGGGCTGGCAGGACCCCCGGCAGAAGAGTAGTCGGCGGGGCCTCCAACGGCACAGGACATAGGGCTGGCAGGACTCCCGGCAGAAGAGTAGTCGGCGGGGCCTCCAACGGCACAGGACATAGGGTTGGCAGGACCCCCGGCAGAAGAGTAGTCGGCGGGGCCTCCAACGGCACAGGACATAGGGTTGGCAGGACCCCCGGCAGAAGAGTAGTCGGCGGGGCCTCCAACGGCACAGGACATAGGGTTGGCAGGACCCCCGGCAGAAGAGTAGTCGGCGGGGCCTCCAACGGCACAGGACATAGGGTTGGCAGGACCCCCAGCGGAACTTCCAACGGCACAAGACACAAGGTTGGCAGGACCCCCAGCGGAACCTCCCACGGCACACGAGTAGGGACTTGAGTGGAGACTCGAGAGGAAACTTGAGAGTCGACTTGAGAGATGACTTGAGAGGGATCTTGAGAGGGAACTTGAATGGAGACTAGAGAGGGGACTCGATAGGGAACTCGAGAGGAGACTTGAGAGGGAACTCGAGAGGTGATTCGAGAGGGGACTTGAGAGGGAACTCGAGAGGTGACTTGAGAGGGAACTCGAGAGGTGACTTGAGAAGTGTCTTGAATGGGAACTCGAGAGGTGACTCGAGAGGGGACTTGAGAAGAGACTTGAGAGGGGACTCGAGAGGGGACTCGAGAGGTGGCTTGAGAGGGGACTCGAGAGGTGACTTGAGAGGGGACTCGAGAGGTGACTTGAGAGGTGATTGGAGAGGGAACTCGAGAGGGGATTCGAGAGGTGACTTGAGAGGGGACTCGAGAGGTGACTCGAGAGGTGACTTGAGAGGGGACTTGAGAGGGGACTCGAGAGGTGACTTGAGAGGTGACTTGAGAGGGAACTCGAGAGGAGACTTGAGACGGTCGGTACGCCGACAGGACACAGGGAGCTGGCGTCGGCTGGAGAGCCAACAGGAGACGAGGTGCTGGAATCGGCCGGTACGCCGACAGGACACGGGGGACTGGCGTAGGCTAGAGAGCCAGCAGGAGATGAGGTGCTGGAGTCGGCCGGTATGCCGACAGGACTCGGGAGCTGGCGTCCGCCGATGAGTCAACAGGTGACGAGGAGCCGGAGTCGGGACCATGACTGCTGGGGCCAGTACTTGAGCCGGAAACATGGCTGGAACTGGGGCCGGAACCATGGCTGTATAGGCCAGCTCTGGAGCAGGGACCATGGCTGCATGGGCCGGTTCTGGAGCCGGAAACATGGCTGTAAGGTCCGGAGCTGAAGCAGGGACCATGGCTGCTGGGGCCGGCACTGGAGCCGGAACCATGGCTGCTGGGCCCTGAGCGGAAGCCTGGACCCTGGCTGTGTAAGCCAGGTAATGGAGTATGGAAGCATGGCTGCGTGGGCCGGTACTGGTGCACGGATCCATGGCCTTGTAGGCCGGTTCTGGAGCCGGAACTGGGGCTCGAACCCTGGCCTTGCGTCTCTTAGGAGTCTTTTGGAGGCTTTGTGGACCTCCAAACGCCAGACCAGACCCCAAGAAAGGGTCAGAACATGAAGACTGGCACTCAGGGCTACGTGAGAAAACCCTAAGCCACTCAGGCAACAAGCTCCAGAGGTAACCACCAAAACTCTAGTCGAGATGACAAAAAACAGAGAACAAAAAATGAAAGCGCTCACGCAGTGAGGAATCAAAAACCTTTCAAGAGTACCAGGAGAATAAACCTTACAGATGTAGCACTCCAGATAGGACTCACATGGGTGTGTCCCAGTCAAAAGCCCAGCAGATCCCAGTGGCTGGGGGTGTTGCCAAATTGCTAGAGGGCGTTACCAAATGTCCCCATTTGTTCAATTACAGGATTTAACCATGAGATGGCGCTTCATTCCCAAATACACAAAGACAACTGGGTGTTGTAGAACTTAGTCTGTTTGCAATGTTTGCAGCTCTGCAGTTGTGTTTGTTGAATACTGTAGAATTTAATCACTTTTTTGTTATGGTTTTCACAGGCTACTATAATGAAAAAACATCAGTTTTGGATCAAATAAAGTATATAGTTTGCTTTATGCAGTATCTTTTTTGTAATATTGTTGGGGTGTTTTTACACAGTACAATAGATTGAAGTAAATCAACTTATACATTAAGATAAGATAAGATAAGATGGACCTTTTCTAATCCCCGTGGGGAAATTCAGTATTTCAAACAGCAACAGGGTAAGAGTGAAAAACAGGATAGCCCAGATTCACAAAAAAATCAAAAATAAGATGAGCGATAAAAATAATAATGAGAAACTATGTAATAAGAAATGAATAAAACTAAAATATTTCCTCTCTCTTCACTCCAGAAGAGCGATCTCCCTGTGTCTCTCTGTGTGCGGAGGGCGGGGCCTAACAGACATGCTGCAGCGGACACAGAGATCTGCCTGGGACGGAGCGTTCAGAGTATAGAGACACATTTTGACTAAAAGTGGACTAAAATGTAATTTTTCATCGACTAAAAGTTGACTAAAACGTTTTGAGTTTTCGTCGACTAAAACTAGACAAACACGTTTTGAGTTTTCGTCGACTAAAACTAGACTAAAACTACGAAGGATAGGAATGACTAAAATGTGACTAAAACTAATAACCATTTTCATCTAAAGACTAAGAATAAATCAAAAACAGCTGCCAAAATTAACACTGAAATATGTGAACACAAACCTACAGACTGGGGGTTGGGAGATCACAGGAGGGGTGAGAGCTGTGGAATGTGACCACCCCCCTTGGGAGACTTACTCCACACATTCCAATGGCCAATTAGTTTTAAACAAAGAGTTTGCAGCATACAGCACAGGCAACATGGGGGGTGGGGGCTTCTCAAAGATTTTTGTTTGTTGTTGTTTTGTGTCAGTTTTACATCACCACTTCCATTCACATTTTCATCATTGTTCCACAATGTTTATCATGAAATTAATATCCATATATTTTATACTATACTTGCACTGCTTACCGTTTTCATACTTTATATATCTTAGCATATTCATACACACTGTTAATACTGCTCACAGGCTGCTAGTGTATTCATACCCAAGCTCACTGTTTATTCATCATTCAATTAATTCTATATTTTATTCTGTAGATTGTGTACATTACTTTTCACTTTACTGCTTGTTGCACCGTTAGAAGCTAAACTGCATTTCGTTGTCTCAGTACCTGTAATCTGTGCAATAACAATAAAGCAGGCATCTTTATTGTAGCCTCAACAATCAAGTTCTAAGTAGTGCAATATACAGTGTTGGGACTAACGCGTTACAAGTAACGCCGTTATTTCTGGCAGTAACTAGTACTCTAACGCATTACTTTTTTAATTCAGTAACTCAGTTACCGTTACTACATGGTGCGTTACTCCGTTAGTTTTTTTATAGTCAAGTCCTCAGTCAACAGCCAGGCGAACAGAGATGAGAACTGTACTTTAGTACAGTACTTGAGTAAATGTACTTAGATGCTTCCTGCGTCACATGCGGAGAAGGGCTGTGGGCATGTTTGTGTTGTTTACTAACAAGACTATCATGGTGGCGGCGGAGCTCAAGTCTAGTTTCTCCACCTGGAGATATTCTCACTATTTCACTTTTGTCGAGCACAAAGAAAAGAAAGTTTCTGTTAAATGTAAGTTGTGTCCTGGCTGGTCAAAGAGCCTATCTACTGCCCCAACCAGTAATTCAAATCTCTTAAAACATCTGCAAAAACAACATGCTTGTCACGGTTGTCATGTCAGGTCACGGGTCTATGTCTAGGTTTGGGTGTTTTCACTGTTCTCTATGCCATGTTTTCCTCCTGGGTTATTGTCTGGTCCTTTTCCCTGTGTTTTTCCTCCTGTCGTTAGTTTCCTCACCTGTGTCTCGTTAGCTGATTGTGTTCACCTGTGGCCCTTGTGTTTCTCCTCCCCTGCCCAGCTGTTTCTCATCTTGTGATTATCCCTCCCTGTATTTAGTCTTGTCTCGTCCTGTGTTCAGTGTTGGTGCTTCTTTTGTTTGTGACCTAGTTCACCGTAGAGTGTTTTGTTCGTTGAAGTTTATATATTAGATAAGAGCCCTTGCAATAAAGGTATTATCAAGTGTTATCTGCGTTTGGGTCCTACCTGCTTCACTCTGCGCTATCAGAAAGCACCAACCAAGAAATGGGCCCAGCAGATCCGTTCGAGCTGGAATTATTGAATTGTTCCTTTTTTTTGGCTAACTGCTCGGATCGATGGAAGAGAGCACCCGGAGTTCAGCAGCGAGAGGCTGTGTTGTCGGAGGCGCGCCAAATGGCTAGAGAGAAACCAGGTTTGGTGAAGTTCTTACCTGGCTGGATTTCAAAGATCCTCCCGGTGTGTGATTCCCGGCCTGCTAGCCCCAGGCATGCTAGCTCCCTGCCTCCCGATTCCCAACCTGGCACCATACGCCTTGGTGGGTTCCGTCTGGAGTCAGCCCCTGCTTCTTCCCCATTTCCTGCTCCTGTCCAGGATCCGTTCTCGGGTACTCGTCTGGCTTATGGAGGTCCACGGAGTATTCAGGCGGCTGCTAAAAGGAGTCGCAAGGCCAAGCTAGCAGCCCGAGCCCCAAGAGCCATGGCTCCAGCCCCAGTTCCGGCCCCAGCAGCCATGGTTCTGGCTCCAGTACCGGCTCCAGTACCCCTGGTCCCGACTCCAGTTTCGGCTCCAGGACTGGCTTACCGGCCAACGCCAGCTCCCCGTGTCCTGTCGGCATACCGGCCGACGCCAGCTCCCCGTGTCCTGTCGGCATACCGGCCGACGCCAGCACCCCGTGTCCTGTCGGCGTACCGGCCGACTCCAGCACCTCGTCTCTTGTTGGCTCCTCAGCCAAAACCAGCTCCCCGTGTCCTGTCGGCGTACCGGCCGACTCCAGCACCTCGTCTCTTGTTGGCTCCCCAGCCAACACCAGCTCCTCGTGTCCTGTCAGCGTACCGGCCGACTCCAGCACCCCGTGTTCTGTTGGCGAACCAACTCTCTCAAGTTTCCCCTCCAGACACTTCTCGAGTCCCTTCTCAAGTCCCCTCTCGAGTTCCCTCTCAAGTCCCCTCTCAGGTCCCCTCTCGAGTTACCTCTCGAGTCACCTCTCGAGTTCCCTCTCAGGTCCTCTCTCGAGTCTTTTCTCGTGTCCCCTCTCAAGTCAACTCTCCAGTGTCCTCTCGAGTCACCTCTCAAGTTTCCCCTCAGGTCTCCTCTCGAGTTCCCTCTCAAGTCCCCTCTCAGGTCCCCTCTCGAGTTACCTCTCGAGTCACCTCTCGAGTTCCCTCTCAGGTCCCCTCTCAGGTCCTCTCTCGAGTCTTTTCTCGTGTCCCCTCTCAAGTCAACTCTCCAGTGTCCTCTCGAGTCACCTCTCAAGTTTCCCCTCAGGTCTCCTCTCGAGTTCCCTCTCAAGTCCCCTCTCAGGTCCCCTCTCGAGTTACCTCTCGAGTCACCTCTCGAGTTCCTTCTCAGGTCCCCTCTCAGGTCCCCTCTCGAGTCTTTTCTCGTGTCCCCTCTCAAGTCAACTCTCCAGTGTCCTCTCGAGTCACCTCTCAAGTTTCCCCTCAGGTCTCCTCTCGAGTTCCCTCTCAAGTCCCCTCTCAGGTCCCCTCTCGAGTCCCCTCTCCAGTCACCTCTCGAGTCTTTTCTCGAGTCCCCTCTCAAGTCAACTCTCCAGTGTCCTCTCGAGTCACCTCTCAAGTTTCCCCTCAGGTCTCCTCTCGAGTTACCTCTCGAGTCTCCTCTCGAGTTCCCTCTCAAGTCCCTTCTCAGGTCCCCTCTCGAGTTATCTCTCGAGTCAACTCTCCAGTGTCCTCTCGAGTCACCTCCCAAGTCAACTCTCCAGTGTCCTCTCGAGTCACCTCTCAAGTTTCCCCTCAGGTCTCCTCTCGAGTTCCCTCTCAAGTCCCCTCTCAGGTCCCCTCTCGAGTTATCTCTCGAGTCACCTCTCGAGTTCCTTCTCGAGTCCACTCTCCAGTTTCCTCTCGAGTTCCCTCTCAAGCCCTCTCTCGAGTCCCCACTCAAGCCCCTACTCATGTGCCGTTGGAGGTCCCGCAGACTAGTCTTCTGCCGGGGGTCCTGCCAACCCCATGTCCTGTCCAGTTGGAGGTCCCGCAGACTAGTCTTCTGCCGGGGGTCCTGCCAACCCCATGTCTTGTCCAGTTGGAGGTCCCGCAGACTAGTCTTCTGCCGGGGGTCCTGCCAACCCCATGTCCTGTACCGTTGGAGGTTCCGCTGGGGGTCCTGCCAACCCCATGTCCTGTCCAGTTGGAGGTCCCGCAGACTAGCCCTCTGCCGGGGGTCCTGCCAACCCCATGTCTTGTCCAGTTGGAGGTCCCGCAGACTAGTCTCCTGCCGGGGGTCCTGCCAACCCTTTGTCCTGTCCCGTTGGAGGCCCCGCCGACTACTCTCCTGCCGGGGGTCCTGCCAACCCCATGTCCTGTCCAGTTGGAGGTCCCGCAGACTAGCCCTCTGCCGGGGGTCCTGCCAACCCCATGTCTTGTCCAGTTGGAGGTCCCGCAGACTAGTCTCCTGCCGGGGGTCCTGCCAACCCTTTGTCCTGTCCCGTTGGAGGCCCCGCCGACTACTCTCCTGCCGGGGGTCCTGCCAACCCCATGTCCTGTCCCGTTGGAGGTCCCGCCGACTACGCTCCTGCCGGGGGTCCTGCCAACCCTATGTCCTGTGCCGTTGGAGGTCCCGCCGTCTACTCTCCTGCCGGGGGTCCTGCCAATCCTATGTCCTGTGCTGTTGGAGGTCCCGCCGACTACTCTCCTGCCGGGGGTCCTGCCAACCCTGTGTCCTGTCCCGTTGGAGGCCCCGCCGACTACTCTCCTGCCGGGGGTCCTGCCAACCCTTTGTCCTGTCTCGTTGGAGGTCCCGTCGTCTACTCTCCTGCCGGGGGTCCTGCCAACCCTTTGTCCTGTCTCGTTGGAGGTCCCGTCGTCCACTCTCCTGCTGGGGGTCCTGCCAACTCCTGGTCCTCTTCCGTGGGGGATCCTGCCGAAGCCTGTCCCGCCGGCTCCGGTGCCTGTCCGGCCGACACCGGGTCCTGCCCGGCCTCCGGAGCTGTCTGGTCTTCGCCCTCATGCTCGGCCCCCTGAGTTCGCCCGCTGTGGCCTTCGCCCCACCATGGACTCTGCCTTGCCCCCGGGCCGTCCGCCCGAGACCCCCACCTTGGACTCTGCCTTGCCCCCGGGCCGTCCGCCCGAGACCCCCACCTTGGACTCTGCCTTGCCCCCGGGCCGTCCGCCCGAGTTCCCCACCTTAGACTCTGCCTTGCCCCCGGGCCGTCCGCCCGAGTTCCCCTTCTCGGCTTCTGCCGTGCCCCCGGGCCGTCCGCCCGAGATCCCTTCCTGGTCCCCTACTGGGCTCCGGGGCGGTCAGCTTAATCCCGTCCTCCGGACCCCCTCCACCCACCCTGGTGGCCTAGGGATACGTCCCTCCTCCGGACCCCCTCCACCCACCCTACTGGACTGTGTTGGATTTTTGTTTTTGGGGTTTAGGGACGTCTGGAATCCGTCCCTTGAGGGGGGGGTTCTGTCACGGTTGTCATGTCAGGTCACAGGTCTATGTCTAGGTTTGGGTGTTTTCACTGTTCTCTATGCCATGTTTTCCTCCTGGGTTATTGTCTGGTCCTTTTCCCTGTGTTTTTCCTCCTGTCGTTAGTTTCCTCACCTGTGTCTCGTTAGCTGATTGTGTTCACCTGTGGCCCTTGTGTTTCTCCTCCCCTGCCCAGCTGTTTCTCGTCTTGTGATTATCCCTCCCTGTATTTAGTCTTGTCTCGTCCTGTGTTCAGTGTTGGTGCTTCTTTTGTTTGTGACCTAGTTCACCGTAGAGTGTTTTGTTCGTTGAAGTTTATATATTAGATAAGAGCCCTTGCAATAAAGGTATTATCAAGTGTTATCTGCGTTTGGGTCCTACCTGCTTCACTCTGCGCTATCAATGCTGGGACGAAGCTAGTAACTAAGACCGGCACAGACTAGACTCATCCAACGCCACTCCACCTCCACCTAAGCAACAGCGGCTGGATTTTAACCAAGGGACTAGCCAGGGACAAGTCGATAAAGCCATTGCACGGTATGTTGTAGAACAGTGCTTCTCAAAGTGTAGTCCGCGGACCACTGGTGGTCCGTGAGCGCCCCCTAGTGGTCCGTGAGTATATTGGTAACATTTCACATTTGGAAATAAATAAATAAATTTAACTTTTCCACACTCTCGCGGGAATATCTCCGCAATGGAGCGAGCTTAAGTTTCACTTTCGATTGCATGATATAGCCCAGATAAACACCTTCATCACACATGTTGCCACTTGTTTGTACCATTTTCAGGCGATTTGTAAAAAACGATGTGTTTTGGGATATTTGTGGAGTTAGGTGGTCCGCGAGTGTTTTTTATTGGTTAAGTGGTCCTTGGTATGAAAAAGTTTGAGAAACACTGTTGTAGAACACATGCAGGCTATTGCTACAGTGGAGTCACCTGCTTTCAGGGAGCTAGTTAGCATGATACCATGTCCGGGCGGCACACGGCATATGGGACGGAAAACTACCTGGAGAAAGAATATACAAAAATGGAAAGCCAGCTAATATCGATGCAATCCAGATTGCATATAATGCATGTCAAGTTGATCAACAGATTGTATTATTCTCCAATGCAATAACATTACTGAAATGAAGGCTATAAGGGCATTAATGGGAGCCCTTTTTTTTTAAGTAACTAAAACGTTACTTTTCACAGTAACGCATTACTTTTTGGTGTAAGTAATCAGTAAAGTAACTGAGTTACTTTTGAAATGAAGTAACTAGTTACTGGTTTTCAGTAACTAGCACAACACTGGCAATATGAAATAAAAACAAAAAAAATCTGTGTTGTTGTATATGCTGTAAAGTGTCTCTACTGTAGGCTATTTTTATTATATGTACAGCACTGGCTCGACCAAAAATCGTTTATAAATTTGCTATATAAATAAAACTTGATTTGAAATACAACTACACTCTTTTGGCAGTGTTGTGGTGCCGAGAGATGGGAGTCGGAGGCGGGGTATCAAAGGTACAAGCTAGACTTTTATTTAGCATCTGAAAACCATTGTACACAACTTCATTCCCGGGAAGCGAAGACTGGCGGAAACAGGAAGTCCGGTTCACTAAAATGTCCGTGCAGAACAATACCCCAACCCATAGATCCGTGGGTGAATAATGTCAATCACCACAGTGTACACATTAACAACAACTACACTATTTTGGCAGTGTAACAATTAAACAAGAACTACACTCTTTTGGCAGTAACAATTAGATAAATAATAAACTGTCAGACTGACACTGAAGACAAACAAACTATGTTCAGCAATCAATCTGTTTAGTTGACTCTGGGTAACATGTGGCGATTTAAAAAAATCGTTTTTTGGCTGTTTAGATGTCGTTGCTCCATCTGGGTCACTGCCGGTGGTTGAGACGGTGGGGTCTTTGGCGACTAGGCGTTAGGTGCTTCAGGAGATTGGCATTGCTGTTATTCGATGTGGACAATGCTTTTTGTCCTGCACACATTTGACCATAATATTTTGTGCATCCGTTGTAAATGCGCTGCTGCTCTCGCTGATACTTGCATCTGCCATAGTGTGTGTGTGTGTGTGTGTGTGTGTGTGTGTGTGTGTGTGTGTGTGTGTGTGTGTGTGCTGGTGGTGAGCATTGCCGTGTATGTGTGTGTTTTAGCAAGTGTTTGTGTGTCTGTGTATTTTCCCCATAAGGCAAGACCCGCCCAACTCTGTCTCTGATTGGCTTACCCTGAAAGTCCGCGTTAACCAATCATCACTCCTCTCTGGTTACTTTCACTTTTCCATGGTACTGTGAGAGGACATCGCTGTATTCGCCTGTAAACTACATCCGCAGGGAGATTCGGTTCAGTTCCATCACATAATGTAACGCAGTAACGCACCCATTTAAATCACAGTAACTATAACGGCGTTTTCACGGCTCCCCCTGGTGGATCCATGATCCATTGCAGCTGGTTTAACTAAAATTACATTTATTTATCAAGGGGGCGTATCAAGTCCTGCGGGGGGGGTTTTCCTTTTCAGCAGGGGCCCACCCCGTGCAGATCACGGACCGCACGGGTAGGCGTCTGAAATGAAGCGCTACATCTGTACCATGACAATAGACAAGACGAACTGACACTGAACACTGGGAGACAGGGGAATTTAAACACAGGGTAACAAGACACAGGTGGGAACAATCAGGGGCGGGGCTGACACTGATGAGCACAGAAGACACACAAGGAGTGACGGGTGAAAACAATCAGGAAATTAGACACACCAGGGAAACTAATGACAGACATGAAAACACAGGGAAAAAAGACCAGACAATATACAGGGAGGAAACATGACAAGGAGAACGGAAAAACACCCACACCTAGACATAGAAACGTGACATGACATAATAATCCTGACAGCTGCTCTTTCTAGGGTGTGAGTTTTGCATACGGTGCAAGGGGGTCTTAGCTGACCTAATCAAATGTTATAATGTAACTAAGCTTTGATAAGAGAGACTGTTTCACTCAGAACAGGACGTGCTCTTTGGAAGAGACGTCATACTTGCACACACACACTGTAAAGAGAGGGGACGGACCAGACGAAATCAACACCAGCTGACTCACTGCTTGAGGGTCGCCCAGGAGTGAACAACGAATTAGAAGATATGAAGGGAGGAGCAACCAACACAACTCCTCCCCGCTTATGTGTATAAATACTGTAACATTTCAATACTGGACATTCTTGTTCTGACTGGCTGTAGTGATACGTATATCGCACGGTGGTAGAACTTGAGTCCGGGGTACTCTGTATTGTGTACAGGGTACTCTGTATTTTGTACGTATTTCTGTACTGTTGCCTTTTACCAGTAAACTCAGCTTATTGCTTATCTCATATCTCGGTGTCTGAGTCCTTCTTCTTATAGCAGACCACTCATCAAGGGACGGCACGGAGCAGAGGTGAACCTTCCACCACCGCCATTGGGTGGTGCGCCAACACTGCGCACCATGTTTCCCGGTTCCCTAAGGAGCATGGGAAAACATAAGTGCATTATGTCCAGGGGGGGGTCAGATACCTACTGACCCAAGGGAGGGGTGGTCACCAGACGTCGTTTGTGCCTCTTGGGATCTAAACAAAGTCCGGAAAACTACCTCTGCAGGCGAGTACGTAACCCCAACGGTACCACGAGGTGAGCAGCCGCCATGAGACCCAGAGTCTGCATGATGGTCAAAGCTGTCACCGCCCCCTGTCGCAGTCTGCAAACTGCCTGAAGCAGGGATGCCTGTCTGCTCTCTGACAGGGTGGCACGTAGTCTGCCTGCATCGAGCAAAAATCCCCAGATACCCCACCTGCTGGTGAGGTATGAGACTGCTCTTCTTCCAATTGACCGCAATCCACTTGGATCAATGTGTGTTTGCCTCTCCTCTGGACCTGGCCATGAATATGAGGTCGTATTACAAAACCCTCATGCCATGGTCGCGAAGCGGCTGAAACGCTGTGGGCACACATTTGCTGAACGTGGCTACCCCCCTGGAAGGCAAAACGCAAATACTTTCTGTGCTTTGGAGCAATTTTCGACATGAAAGTAAGCATCCTTCAGGTCAATGGTTGTGAACAAATCGCCCGGCTGCCCTAGTTCCAGTAATTGGTTTACATATGGAACTTTTCGCAGGCAATATGCTGATTCAGACTGCGAAGATCCAGAATGGGTCTGAATTCTTCATCCCAGTCTCACAAAAAAACGTGTAATAACTACGTTGGACAACGTAGGACGTAGTATTTCTACAAAAACGCCTCTGGAATTGTAAGATCCCTACAGTTTTATTCACCATTCATTCCAATGGCTGGCGTCTATGTCACGTGATCTTCACATTTCTCCCTGCAGAAAAAAAAAAAACATGGCCGAACTTCGTTTTATTCTCGGTGGAAAATGCCTATTTTAGAGTTAGTTTGGCCATTAAAATGCGTTTTGATGTAATTTGATGCGAGAAATATGAGTTGTTATTTCAGATTATGTGTGCAGTTGATGTACATGATCTTTAGTTTGCTAGTTATTACGAAGATTACTTTTGGAAATTGTGTCTATACAACGTTTTCATGTTACCAAGGTGGTTGGTGGACGCTGCTATTGATATTATTTCTGTTATGTTGTGTAACTGTTTAATGGTGTTATCTTTATAGCTACCCCCGTCAATTTATAGTGTTGGTCCACAGCGCAAACTTATTAGTTTAACAAAATCCGCATCGAAAATTGTGGCATAGATACGTTATTTTCCCCTGTGCAATTCTCCATTTACGCAACAATAACACATAATTATCCTTGTGTTTATTTATTTGTTTGATTAATAAACACAAGTTGGAGTCCGTCAGGACCGAGGGTCGGAGCAGCTCATTTGCTTTAGAGAATATTACACCCGGAAGTAAGTATTCTCTTCGCTTCGCTTGACAAACCCCGTGATAGTCCTCAAGCTCTGTGATTGGATGTTTGAGTGTGCTCCGAGGGTTACCCAGAGTGTCGATCAACACTTGAAATGGGATGGAACCACGGCAGACTGTCCAAAACTGGATTTGAACGGGTCCACCCCGTCCCCAGAACTACACATGCTGGCTATTGTGTTTCGCAACATGTTCTCTATCTATGGCACGTCTCTACTGGGAGTTGTAGTTTTAAAAGACGTTTTTTCGTATTTCCCATAATAAGAAGTTGCCAGTATTAAACTGTGTACATCCCTGGAGGTTTAGGGGATAGGAACACTCAAATTTAAAACATATAATTAATAAATGGGTGAAAATTGCTTGTGCTCATAATGGGCAGCATTAATATATATACCCACATGCCAGCTAAGGTCAGAAGAGCTTTATTTAACAGCTGGTCTTATGTTTGTGACCCCTCCTGTTGTTAATTGATAAGCCTGAAACATGTACTTGTCAAGGTTCAGAGGCAAATTTTGCAAATATGTCAGTAGCCATCGATCATCTTAAGATAAGATGTACTTTATTGATCCCAAGTTGGAAACATTTGCGTTACATCAGCATGTGTAACAGTTGTAAATATGAAGTGGTCCAAGTCCACTCAAGTCCACTGAGACAAATGTAACATTTGTGATATTGGGCTATATAAATAAACATTGATTGATTGATTGATTGAGTGGTGTTTATTTGTAAATCATTTAGTATAATCACACAAATTCTGTGTTTTATATTTAATAATTCTGTGTTCTTTATTTATTGATTGTTCAATACCTGACAAGGCCGGAGATTAAATATCTACATACATCTTATAAGAGTATAATGTATAATATCAGTTAAAATAAGTGCTTCAACATAGTTAACTTTCCTGGACGTACACAAATATTGATAGATGTCTTGTAATGCACTGATGAGGAACCTGAGACCCAAGTTTTTCATTCATTGCATAACTACACCAATTGTGTATTATGATATGTCAATAAACCTTAGAAAATCTTGAAATCTTGAAAGGGATGTGCAAAATAGTCATTATATACAGTCTTTAATGAACTATTAGTAGAAAATAACGAGTAATGAATATACTTTATAGGGATCCTATTAATATCTAATAATAAAAATAATGAAATTCAATAACATGCTTTAACCACTAGGTGTCCCTTTATATCAGCTGTGCACCTTTAGGCAAGGCAAGGCCAGGACAGGCCAGGACAGGCCAGGCCAGGACAGGCCAGGACAGGCCAGGCCAGGCCAGGCCAGGCAAGGCAAGGCAAGTTTATTTATATAGCACTTTTCAACACAAGGCAATTCAATGTGCTTTACAAAAAATGAAAGACATTAAGAAAATGGCATTTAAAATCAGTCATTAAAAAGAAAAGCTAATAAAATAAACATTAAAAGAAGAAATACATGGATAAACATTAAAAGAAAAAATACATGGATAAAAGTTACAGTGCAGTCTAAGATATGAATAGTTCAATTAAAAGCAGCGACAAAAAGAAAAGTCTTCAGCCTGGATTTAAAAGTAGTCAGAGTTGCAGCGGACCTGCAGGTTTCTGGGAGTTTGTTCCAGATATTTGGAGCATAATAACTGAACACTGCTTTACCATGTTTAGTTCTGACTCTGGGGACAGAAAGCTGACCAGTCCCTGAAGACCTGAGAGATCTGGATGGTTCATAATTTAGCAGTAGATCAGAAATGTATTTTGGGCCTAAACCATTCAAAGCTTTATAAACCAGCAGCAGTATTTTGAAATCTATTCTTTGACACACAGGAAGCCAGTGTAAAGACTTCAGAACAGGAGTGATGTGATCCACTTTCTTAGTGTTAGTGAGGACTCGAGCAGCGGCGTTCTGAATCAGCTGCAGCTTTCTAATAGATTTTTTAGTGAGACCTGTGAAGACACCATTGCAGTAGTCGAGTCTACTGAAGATAAAAGCATGGACAAGTTTTTCCAAATCCTGCTGCGACATTAGTCTTTTAATCCTAGATATGTTCTTTAGGTGATAGTAGGCTGATTTAGTAACTGTTTTAATGTGGCTGTTGAAACTCAGGTCAGAGTCCATGACTACACCTAGATTTCTGGCTTTATCTGTTGTTTTGAACATTGCAGACTGAAGCTCAGCGCTAACTTTTATACGTTCTGCCTTGGCTCCAAAAACCATTAAACCATTTATGGTGTAAATACAGCCTATCTACCAATTGAATCAAATATAAAAGTCAGCCGAATTAGTGTTGATACTGCAAGGAGACGTATTGTGTGAAAATAAATGTAAAATGTTGTTTAATTGCTGATATATTTATTAGCTCAGTAGTAGTAACAATGCCCCTTTCGTCTCATTAGTATGCATAACAAGTGACATGTGGACACGCCCCCAATTATGCAAATGAGCTAAGTCCCGCCTCCCATTGGTCGAGATCCTTTGATCTGAGCTAAGTCCCGCCTCCCATTGTTCAAGACCCTTTGATGTGAGGGGGTGAGGTGTGAAAAGCCCCCCTGTGGAGTGCCTTTGTTGTCTAATTCTTTGATGTGTTGATTAAGGCAGTCTCTTTGAAGTTATGTTGTCTGGCCCCTGTCCCCTCACCCCTTTGTTGTCTAAGCCTTTGATGTGTTGATTAAGGCAGTCTCTTTGAAGTTATGTTGTCTGGCCCCTGTCCCTTCAAACCCCTTTGTAGTCTAAGCCTTTGATGTGAGTTGTTATAACGGGTAGGTGTGAAAAGCCCCCCTGTGTAGTGCCTTTGTTGTCTAATTCTTTGATGTGTTGATTAAGGCAGTCTCTTTGAAGTTATGCTGTCTGGTCCCCGCCCCCTCAGGGTTATCTAATCTAATTAGCCTTTGATGTTTTGCCCTTTGATGTGCGGTGTTATAACAGGCAGGTGTGATTTCACACTGGTGTGTTATAAGCCTTTGATGTTAATCTAGGTGTCTCTTTGAAGTTATGCGTGAGACGGTCTAGCCCCCCGCCCCCTCCCAGCCCAGGCCTCTCCCCCCTTTCTCCACCCCCTTCCTCTGGCTATGAGGCTGGCAGATTGTGGGGGGTGGAATTAGATGAAAATAGAAATATGCTCAAAACTAAATAAAAGACTGTAATTTCCACTTACCAAGTCACCTTTCAAAAAAGAAAAATGGCCAAGAGACGCCTGTGACAACTTACCGCCATCCGTTACAAAATGAAAATGTGTTTTATTTTTGCTTTCATATACAGTAATAGTATTGTAAACTAAACATTTAAAGTGTATCATGTGCTCTCATTGTACGCTTTGTTTTTTAGATGCCATGCATCTTTGTGTCAAAAACAGAGCATACAATGAGAGCACATGATACACTTTAAATGTTTCGTTTACAATACTATTACTATATATGAATTTTGTAATGGTTGTTTAATTGAAAACACATCATTCAACACATTTTCATAAAAACACATTACATTTTACCAAGTTAATGTCGTAGTGCATACAAGGTAATAGACTTAACGATTTGCACTGCTGCTTCTCTCCGCGTTTCATTTACAGTGATCGGTTTATCGTTCAATTCACACTGCCCAAGTAGATGTTTAGGAGTCTCTTGGAAGTATACGAATGCATTTCTTATATCAGATAAATGCATTAACATCACATGCAAATTCTCTATCCTTTCACCCGCAACGATTATAATCTGCTTTGCTTCTTCTTCGGTTTCACCATTATTAGCTCTGAATGTAATCCTTTCTGGAGCTTCTTGTGCTTCTTGTGGTCTGTTGAATACCTGGCGTAGGATTTGTTTAGCTGTAAGGGCAGGTACCATATAATTGTCTTCAAAAGCTTTGTCTATGTCGTCACACATTTTGGCGTATCCTTCGATGTAATGACAACCGATACTAGAATAGAGATCCTCCAACAGTCTTTTAATACATGTTCTGGCACTGTCGCCAATTAGGGCAATTCCACAGTATCGCACGTTTTCTCTCATTATATTGAAGCAAAGCTCTGCCATTGCTTTTGGTATTTGCTCAACACATTCGCAGCAGTCGGTTAGCGGTAGATGATCTATAAGATTATTATGATCCGGTAATGGCTCTACAACACCATCCTCTAGTTGACATTTCTTCACTTTGTTCCTTTTTCTTTTCACCTTCCTTCTTTTTGTCTTTTTCGTTTTCCGTCCTTTTGCCCCTTTTCTTTTCATTCGCATTCTGCGTCTGCTTTTCATTTTTCTTCTCCTTTTCATTTTGCTTTTTCCTTTTCTTCGTTTTTCTTTACTTTTTCTTTTCTGCTAATTGTCGTTTGCGATCTTGGCGAGTGGTATGAGATATACTGTTTCTATAAAGGTTATCTATAATACCATCTTTTAAAGAAAGATATTCTTCATATGTCATGTTATCATAGTCCTCTTTTGTCCTAAAGACCTTACATGGATATGATATAGAGGAGAGCTCTTCTTCGGGAACACCCTCTCCCCTACTTTGTAACATCCAGTCATTAAGCCCATATCCGTTATCCTGGTTATAATAAGGGGAGGCTTATAGTTAGGGCTGATTTAGATTCAGCCCCTAGTTTTGCTGATATAGGCTTAGTTTGTCGGGGGAAATCTTACTTCTTCCTTCTCTCTGTCTATACCTGTGTACTCATGTTCCGATTAACCCAGCTTCCCCAAATGTCTTTCTTTTTGGTGTCTATATACGCTGGGATCCGGAGTCATGGATGATCCTGCGGTCCTGTGTCCTGCATCGCGAGCCCTGGATCTTGAGTCGTGGCTGTGGTCCTGGATCATAGGTCCTGGATGGATATCCTCGTGGATTCATCTTCCTATTATACACACATGCATTTCCAAACATTTGGACTACCTAGGTTGCAAATGTATTATCTTTTCAATTTACACACGGCATCTATTGCACGTCTGTCCATCCTGGGAGAGGGAT
Organism: Harpagifer antarcticus; assembly: GCA_902827135.1. Classification (NCBI taxonomy): domain Eukaryota; kingdom Metazoa; phylum Chordata; class Actinopteri; order Perciformes; family Harpagiferidae; genus Harpagifer; species Harpagifer antarcticus. Next base: position 3,224,838 of record CADEHL010001043.1, on the reverse strand, counting down.
CCCTCCTCTGTTGCTGTCCCTGAGGTTTCTCCCATTTTCCCCTTTAAACTCTGGGTTTTCTTCTGAGGTTTTTCCTTGTACGATGTGAGGGTCTAAGGACAGAGGGTGTCGTATTGTCATACTGATATTTTGTACAAACTGTGAAGTCCACTGAGACAAATGTAACATTTGTGATATTGGGCTATATAAATAAACATTAATTGATTGATGATCCACGTCACGTTTTCAGTGTTGGTGGCAGTTCCTCATGTTTGTCTAGAAGTCTTCTCATCAGGGCTATATAAATAGAGAACTACGGCAGATATGTAATATGTAATGCAGCCGAACCGTGTATTACAATGCCGTTTTGTGAAAACTTTCAGAGAAAAGCAAGCACACTCGGAATAAAGTATTGTTTTATTTTTGGTCTGTTTCCGGTATTTGTTTATGACGATGTGATGTGAGATGTGAGACTGGAATTGCATAGGGGAAAATAAGGTATCTATGCCACAATTTTAGATGCGGATTTTGTTAAACTAATAAGTTTGCGCTGTGTACCAACACTATACATTGACGGGGAAGGGGGTAGCAATTAAGATAACACCATTAAACAGTTACACAACATAACAGAAATAATATCGATAGCAGCGTCCCTAGCAACCACCTTGGTAACAATGAAAACGTTGTGTGGACACCATTTCCTGAAGTAATCTTCATAATAATTAGCAAACTAAAGATCATGTACATCCACTGCACACATAATCTGAAATAACAACTCATATTTCTCGCATCAAATGACATCAAAACGCATTTTAATGGCCAAACTAACTTTAAAATAGGCATTTTACATCGAGAATAAAACAAAGTGTTAATTTCGTCAGCTATTTTTTTATTTAGTTTTAGTCTTAGTCCTGTGTTAAATTTCCTTTTTAGTTTTAGTCATATTTAGTCACCTTCATCCTGTTTTTATTTAGTCAAGTTTTAGTCGACTAAAAGTCTGAGCATTTTAGTCTTATTTTAGTCAAAGAAAACTAATTATTTTAGTCTACTTTTTGTCAATGAAAACTGTTGAGTCTTTTTTTTCCATCAGATTATATAGAACATTTCAGTCAAACTAGTCTAGCCAAAACCAATAATTTGTCAATTTAGTATATATAAATAAATAAGATTGTCTTGTCCTTATTTGATGAAAAACACAGGTTGAATGATTAAGAATGCAGCTTTGCAGAGAGTATCTGGTCAGGTTTGTGGTGTTTTTACCAGCTGTGTTATGGCCACATTGCTTCCCTTCTGATAAAACAATGCATTCGCTTTTTTTCTCCGCCTCATTGTAGCGAAAATGGGCCCAAATATCACATCGTTTCTTTCTCCCAAGCAGTGGTGGCTTTAGACTTTTTCGTTGTCAGTCATTTTGACGGACAGGATCGTAACATTTCCGTCATAATCCATTATTATCCGTCGAGTGCACAATTTATCAATCACTCGCGCTGACGGGGGGGCAGGCCCGGACTGGTCATCGGGAGGACCGGGAGGTTTCCCGATGGCCTGGCCTGTTAAGTGGCCTGCTGGCCTGAGGATTTTTTTTTACACGTATTGTGAACGCAACGCTGCGCAAATGTGGGTCTGACTCTGCCTCACAGAGGGTGACTGGCTGTCTACATGATGTGGCTTGCCGACATGGCCACTTTCATACAGATCATACACTAATGCCCTCGATTGGTTTCTGTGTGTCATTCAAGCTCGGTAGGGTGTGTGTGTGGCGCGAGAGAGAGAAAGCGCGTGCACCGGTTACGTGTATTGTTGTTGTTAGCATCTGGTGCTAGCTAGCTGCGCTAACGGATATAAGGAGCTGTTTCAACAACAAGGTGGGGGGAGAGTCCTCTGCTGTCAGACTAAGAGATAACTACAGCTCAGGGGCCTCATTTATAACGCCGTGCGTAGGATTGACGTGGGAAGGTTGCTTACGTAGTAGAAATCCAAAAAATAGATACAGACATTTTTCGATTCACCAAACATTGCGTACCGGCGAGGAAAGTGCGTACAGCATTTCCTACGCCTGTTTCCCTTTATAAATCACAACCAACTCGAAATGCGGTGCAGCTTTTGCGGGCTTCACGTAACACCCATATTTGCCTATAAATAGTCAAAGAAACGCCCATTCATTCATTCTGACTGACTGCATGAAGAAGATAGCAGGAAATGACGACAGAACAGCTAAAAAATACGTCTCACACCGTGTCAGATTTTGGTTATTTTGGGGAGGTCGAGATAAATCATATTGTTTGGAGGATGCCGTTTGAACCAGAGTAACAGCATGGAGGTCGGATCGTCACCAAAATAAATAAATAAGTGGTCCGAAAAAGGTTCATGACAAAAAAATTACACATAGCCTTCCTCAGGCAGTGTGTTTGTGCCGGGGACAGGAGACCCCCCCCCCCCCTTGATGAGAGACTGTAAGAAATGATCGGGGAATCCCTCCGGAGTGGAGTCATGACGACTGGATCTGAATTATGTTTTCGTATTTGGTGGTTTGTGTCCCAGCTGTCGATCAGCTGTGCGCAGCGTCTCCACTGCAGCCTGTGCATCTCAACCCCCCCTCCCCGCAGCAACTATATATCCACCAGTTAGAGGAAATACAACTAATGTGTTGTGTTATATTAGCTGTACAATTGACCACATATGGTGTTCTTAGCTGCCATACCTCCTGTGTTTTACGAGCGACTTATCAAGTCTTAGCAAACGGCATAAAACATGTTTAAACATGGTAGTATATAAAACCATGCTCGTACAACCTAGAAATGCAAAACCGCATCATTTATGAGAAAACATTTCATAACATTAACACAACATATTCGAGGTGGTTTTAAATAACATATCCGTATTTATTTCTCCAAGTTATGTTTTTGTGTGCACTGAGGAGTCTCAAACAGGCGTTTGTTTAATCATTTTAAGATCAGCTTTAATCAATGTTTGAAAATGAATTCTTCATATATGATAAATGAGAGGTAACATTTTATTGATGGTATTATTTCCACATATTTCTCTCCATTCTTCCTTCTGCCAACGCGGTGTCGCAGTTTCTCGTCTCTCCCGTTTTTGTGCTTAGTGCGTACGCATGGGTTACAGTTTGCGTGGAGGACCGCACGTTTTCCCGTCAAGTTAGTATTTTATAAATCGCAAACATTGCGTAAAACTGGCGTACGCCATTTTTTTTAGCGTATATCCCTTTATAAATGAGGCCCCAGGTGAGGTAAAGGACTCTCTGAGTGTTTATAATCTAGATAGTTAACTTAGTCTAAGTTCTCAGTGGGTCTCAAACGGTTTGGTCACCATTTATGTAAATGCATATTTCCATTTGAGGGGGGAGCGATTAGTAACATATGCATGAATAATACAAATAAAATGTTAACTAGGTGAAAAAAGGTAAGATAAACTTTTAAAACTTGTTGAGAGCTAAAACTAGTCTTTGCTGCTGCCTCAAAGAGGAGCAGGGGGAGAGGAGGGAGACAGGAGAGGCTGATTCAGGAGCACAGACACACTCACAACTATAAATGAACCAAAAACAAATAAATATATAAGTTTCAATGTTTTTTCATATTGGATATGGTATGTTATTGGTTATGGCCATATTCTTATGATTATTTAAATGTATACAGTTCTGTTTCATATGGGTGTAGTCTCTTTATTTCCCCCTCAAAATGCACCAGATTGATGCATTTAAGTCCAACATTTAAAAAAAAAATCTTACCGGGGGAGCATGCCCTCGGACCCCCCTATAGGGTTTGAGGTCCACCCCCACTTAAAATATGTTCACATGAATAGGTTCCCAAATAGATTTGCACATTGTTTTTAAATAATAACCCATGTCCATATGTTTATTATTGGGTAGTAGATTTCAACTAGGGCTATCACTATGGGCAGCAACGCTGGAAATATTGACAAATAAATCCAGCAAAATGGCACAAAAAACTGGTAGTGGCCTGGCTGGGTGTATAATTCCCGGCCTGACATATTGTCCCAGTCCGGCCCTGCGGGGGGGTATTCGGTTAACGCGAGTGCGACCACTGCTCCCAAGCCCTGTTGTTGCCATTTTATTTTCTGTTGAATAAGGTTAGTTAGACCCGAGTCTTCCTGACAGTTCATATTTTGCCGCTGCCCGGTGTAATTCAAATCTACCGCCGCGCGCAGCACACACACAGCTGCTGCCCTGCCGCAGCACCGGAAATGGAACTGCTGGGAGAAAAACTGACTATCAGAGATGTAACGTTATCTTTGATAATATTTCGTCTCCTCATTTTTCGTCAACGAAAGTAAAGAGAGATTTTGGCATAGTTTTTATTTAGTAAACTACATTTTCGTCTCGTCACTTTTCGTCAACGATATTGCATAATGATTTTGTTACAGTTATTGTTTACTGCCGTCGGTGCCGTCTCGTCATCGTCTCGTTTTCGTCATGGAAAAAAAGGTCGTTGACGAACATATTTCGTCATAGTTTTAGTCAACGAAATTAACACTAGTTCGGCCATGTATTTTTTTTCTGCAGGGAGAAATGTGAAGATCACGTGACATAGACGCCAGCCATTGGAATGAATGGTGAACAAAAACGTAGGGATTTTACAATTTCAGAGGCGTTTTTGTAGAAATACTATGTCCTACGTTGTGGACCAACGTAGTTATTACACGTTTTTTTTTGTGAGACTGGGTTGACTTTACATGTAATCACACCGCCCCCAAAAATCGCATCGCGTCCGGTGTGAACGCAGCATAACTGAATTTGTTTAAAGTGTGACGGCCCCAGAGCCTGTGTGCAGGTGTGTTACAGGTTTTACGGTGGGGTGGAGCTGAAGAGGCCAATCAGCGCGATCTGGCCGGAGCCGAGTTTTCTCCCGGAGGCCAAGGGAAGCTAGGCTTCCCCTGTTATTTCGGATTGTAGTTATAATTTAAATAAATAAATAAAAACACTTTGTTTTGTTTCAATAATTCTCCTTTGCTGTGTGTTGCTGCTGGCCCGTCTCTCCCCCATTCTCATTGAGTATTTTACAAAGAGTGAAACAGCGCCCCTCTAGATGTTTTGGTGAAACAGTAGATTGCACTCACTGTTGCGAGAGGAGGCCAGCCAAATCTGGCTTCCCTTGGTGAAAAAAAATGGAGGGATTGACCAATCAGATGAGGCTCACGTGATGCCCCTGCCAACCTGTGATTGGTCAGGGCCATGCCAAGGGAAGCCAGAGGCAGCTGGCTGTCCCTTGCCTCACAATCCAATCAAATTGCATCAATTTAGTGTTGCAGTGACGCGTCCTAAAATCCGGATGTAAGCTGCGCTCGGTTTCCCTCGACAAAAAAGCAATGGGGTTTCTCCATAGGATTTAGGAAAATAGCTCGAAATAAGGTCAGTGGAAAACGAACCTGTGAGATAAATGCAAGTTTTGTTCAGTCGGATAATATCCACATGTCTACCCTACTTTTATAATTTTCGAATCATAAATCTAATCGATAGAAGATAGAGAGCGTCACTGCATCACTCTCACCGCCGTTAGAAAGTAGCAAGCAACTGAAGCAAGTGCAATTATGGAGGGTGGAGATTTGGAGTATTTACTCAAAAATAATTGTACTAAACTTCCGCTACAGCAGCAACAACAAATACAATCTGATGACAGGCCGATGCCCAAACTGGAGCTGTGTACAGCGAGGAAAAAAGGAGCGAATCGGACGTAATATATATGGTGTTGTGTATGCACTCTACGGGTGCCTAGGCGTTATTTCGGAACGCGTATGGTCCCGGGTTTGTGGGATTTGATGAGATGTGTTTTTGTCCGATAGCGGTGATCTGTTCTCTTAAATATTAGCTGCAAAATAGGAAGTAGTGGTCCCGCCTGTGCAGTGGCGGGTTTAGAAAATGTTACATGGGGTGACAAAGGGGGGGCAAGAGGTAATGCCAGGGTGGCATGGGAGGGCGGACAGTACGTGGTATTTTACACTGTATATAACCTATTTATTGTTAATTCATGCCCTAACACAAGTGTTCTTAATGCACAAGAGAAACAAGGTGTTCAGACAAACAATCGGGTGCCCTTTGAGTCCCCCAAGCTTACTTCAATAATTTTAAATGAAAGGAAACTACAAAATGTATTTTAAAGCAATTAATTGATGGAACAGGTTGTTTTGCATTACAAAAAATGTGTTGTCTTAGTATTAGACAGACATATTTGCATGTGCTCACTAAGCATTATTACATATTAATTTAATATTAAACAAATCAAAATGGCCAATTATTCCAAATTGTTGCTGCTAATATAATCATATGCTTGTCAACTTTAAATGATCAAAAATAAATTCTGAAAAAATACTTGAATTATCTATGAAATTGCAATATTGACACACGTCCCTCAGTTTGTTTCAACCCCGTCACGCCAAACCATTTACCCTCCTATTAAAATAATGGATCAGTCCACGTGTGATCTGCATTGAGGGAATTACATCCCAAAAGTGTCAGTTTCTTCTCTTACCTATATTTCAGTTTTTGTATTTTCAGATTAAGATTGACAAGATCAACATTTCAACTCTGTTGTATGAATTAATAATAGTAAATAATTGTTTATTACAAAATAAACAATAGTTTTGCAAAATATTACAATTTTGTAATGTCCTTGATTTCCATGTGGTGCCATATCTTAGCTAAACAAGGTATCATGGCTACTTTTTGTCAAAAACTTCAACCCTGTTACATTTTTTCAAGTAAATTCCTAGTAAGTATTTATATTTTGTGCCTGGGGTGGGAAAATGTAAGTAGTCCACTACCAGATGTTATGACCAAACATTTTTGTTTAATTTTTCAAAGATATAAAGACCCAAAAGGCACCCGATTCAGAGAATACTCTAATTCTGCATACTGTAAGTACTTAGTTATAATTAAGTACACAAATGACATGACCCATCTCTTCAGAGAGCTAAAGGTGACCTGTGCAGCAACACATTTCAATCATTAATTGTCAATACTAAGAGCTGCTAGATTGTGCTGCTGTGATGGAATATGTAAGGAGAATAAGAACATACCATGTTCTTATTCCATGTCCAGCTGGAGTCTCATCTGCCTCCTGATCCCTGCCTCAGTCCCTCTTTCTGATACTTCATCTTTATTCCTCACATACATTTCTTCTTCTTCACTAATGTCTTCATCTCCTCCTCTTCCTCCTGCTCTGACCCTCCTGGTCTCTTCAGTGAACTCTCTTTTCCTTTTCCTCTTTCTGTTCGTCCTGATCTCTTCTCAGATATGTCTTTTTGTTGTTGTTGAATCACTCCTATACTCTGGCCTGCAAGAGTCTACTTGTGAAAAGCACTGGTACAAATGCTTGTATAACTTTACACGTTAGGGACATGTAGCCTAGCTAATAAGTAGCATATCATCAGAAAGTATTTATCAAGCGCACACAGGCAGCTGTGTTTAGATCCAGTTTTTACGGTAAAGGATGTATCCTGGTTTCATTGATCTGGCCTCATTGCTGTGATGTGTAGTTTACGTGGATTTAATAGTAGGCTACCACATAGTTTAGCAAAGTGATCGATCTCCCAGATAACGCTGTCTGCGTAGTATTTTGTAACGTAACACCCCAAACAGCGCCCATCTGTTAAACGCTATCGATTCAAACGGCAGCGTTTTATTAATATTTAGTTTCAAGCTCTCGTCCTTAGTAAAACAAAACTAGTGGAAGGGGAAATGCTCCCAGGGGAAGCTGACCCATAGGCGCTGGGACAGCTCGCTCCCTCTCTGCAGCTCTGTGAGCCGCTGTCTGTGTGAACGCCACTCCGCAGGTTAATGCAGGGCCGTAGCTGCGTTTTTAACGGGCCTAAAATGATATTTAAAATGATTCACTTTTAACTAATGTAATGCTTGTTTCGTTGCTTGAGAAGCTTGTGGAAATAGTGTAGGTTTGTTTTAGTACAGTTTTAGGGAAACAAAAGTTAGGGGGGCAGCTGCCCCCCCTTTCCCCCCCGTAGATCCGCCCCTGCGCCTGTGTATACAATACCTGTAGGAGTGTTTGCCCTGGTAGGTTCAAGAGGCGTTTCCCCTTTGGGATTCGTCTGGGGGGGGCTTTGATAGTGTTGAGGTACGGCGGTTTGAGCTTCACTTTCCCTTTTCCCTAAACTTGCTCAGGGGGGTTGCCGATTACCTGATCGCCTCCAACGGGCTTTAAGTGCATAAGTAGCCACCGCTTCGCCTCATGAAGACTAGGGTGGGAGTTATGTAGTAACGTTTTTGTGAGAAAGTAGGCGGGGGTTGTTCATTCCGACACTTGGAATCGGATGAAATGTTCTTCAGGTGCCTCTCCATAAAATGATGCTGTGTTCGGATCTGTTTCAGGGTGAAGTAGCGGTTGGCGTGCGGCCCGCTCTGCCCATAGATGGGGTCACGATGATACTTGGTAACGACATTGCAGGTAGTCGTGTGTGGGCTGATGGGGCACCTCCAGCTATTATGGCGCCAGTGCCCCTGGTTAGTATTAACCCAGACAAGAGCGAAACTGAGTACCCTGACGTGTTTAAAGCATGCGCTGTGACAGGGGAACGAAACGTGGGCAGGCAGAGGTCATGAGCACAGCTGAAATTGATGAAGCCTCACCGCAGCATGGGGTGACGTGTCTCGAGATTCCCTGGTCCTGGTCGGCATGCTGAGCTGGTGGAAGAACAGCATCCTGATGCGTCTCCGGAGGGTCTAAGGGAGAGTGTTCTTCGTGGTGGTGAGGTGAGAGGTCGTGCTCAGGGGTATTCGCTTCAGGAGAGTGTCGCGTATTTCGCTGGTGAACCGGTTTACCAGATCGGGGTGTCTTCCAGGTTCCGGAGCATGGCGGGAAAAAAGAAAAAAAGGGAAGAAAAATCTAACGTGTTATAGTTAGCTGAACTAGTCAGCAGAGGTGTGGACTCGAGTCACATGACTTGGACTCGAGTCAGACTCGAGTCACACATTTGATGACTTGAGACTCGACTTCACAAAATCACAAAACACTTGCGACTCGACTTGGACTTGAACACCAATGACTCGGGACTTGACTTGGAATTGAGCCTTCTGACTTGAGGTGACTTGATACTTTAATTCAGAGGTCTCCAACACGCCGATCGCAAGATGCCGCTAGAAGAGCAGACTCCCGTCGGGGAGAGCAGAATCTTCAGCCGCTGCAACTCTTGCGGAGAATCCTTGCAGGCAGGGGCGGGTCTTTATTTAGCTGGGCCACCATGCGGCCAATCATATGTGAGGACCATAGACTGTATATATAAATGGACGTAGTGTCCGTGACGTCACCCATAGGATTCTTCAGAGTTGCCGTGAAGCACTTAGTAGGCGGAGTCGGCATCTAACGACTCGACTGTGACGTCAGAGTCTAATCCCGCCTGCTCCAAATAAGGGCAAAGAGGCGGAGCCGAGGCGGGACCTGCTGCCTCCGAACTGTAAGTAAACAGAGCTAGCTCAGGCTAAGAAGCTAAGCTAACATGAAATACATGCATACCAAGTTACTGCTAACAGTGTAGTTCCCCTATATAAACGTTACATTCATAATCAAATGAGACAATCTGCAAGAGAATTAGCTATATTTTTTTATTCTTAATGCTTGTCATTCACACGTTGAGAAAAGATGGACTCGGACGGACCCGGACCTAACGGAGCTGCAGTGGGCTAGCTCCGGGACGCCGGCAGGAGCTAGCCCCCTGTGGCTCCGTTAGCTCCGGCGGCCACCACTGGAATAATTGGGTCCCCTATTAACATTTGCTCCCGTTTAGCATTATGGGCGTCATAGCCATAGACTATAAAAGTCATACCCAAGGCTGAATCATAAACTAAAATGTATATGTATGTATAAAGGGTTACGTCCTTAGCTGGCTAATAAGTAGCAAGCTAAGCTACCAAGCACACAAACACCTGCGAACGGGGTTAACATGTATAATATTATAATTTTAGACTTCTTGGAAGTTCTGTTAGTACATTCAAGCGCACAGCACGACATTTTAATTGTCTGGTATTTGTAACAATATTCCCTAAAAGGCACAATCACCACGAACACGGCTAAAGCTAAAGGGTCAAGTACAGTAACTACAACTAACTAACGTTGTAGCCTCTATGGTTGTAGCCTAGCAGAGTGGACAAATTGCTGTTAGCTGACAGTGAGGCATGTACATGTCCATCAAAGTGACCACGCCCTAATTTATGCAAAAGCTTTAAGGCTTAATATTAATTAAACAGATGAGTTGAGAACAAATGCACCCCCCACACAGTAGTCATGAAGGGGGAATCTAACTATACAGAGAATATGGTTTTTTGAACCACGATGTAAACATGTTTATTTCTGCTGTAAAGTTGGGCATTTTAACATGGGGGTCTATGGAAATTGCTCCCTTCTGCAGCCTGCTCCTACTGGCCACTAGATGAACTGCAGTGTGTGGCACTTCCGTATTGGCGTCCCAGCTCTTCCCCAGAGTTTGCCGCTTGGTGAGGACACACTAGGATCATACCATTATGTGAAAGAAGGGTGGGTGGCACAGCATGTGTAGTGGTACAGGCCAGCTGCACAGGAAAAAGTCAAGAAATTAGTGAAAACCGAAAAAATAAGCAGCATCTGGCTGCTTTTCAATGATATTGGAGAAAGCAAAGCTGAGTGCAGGATTTGTAAAATGAAAATAACCTTCAGAGCAGGGATTTTTTTGGTAACCACTCAGAATTTATTACAGAGGTGGGAGAAGTTCAGACAATTAAAAAAGTTACAATCAGGGTTCCCGCGGGGTCTTAACAAGTCTTAAAAAGTCTTACATTTGATAATCTGAATTTAAGGCCTTAAGAAGAATGTTTAATTTACCAGCAGAGTGAAAATGGATTATTAAATTATTAATGTGACTAATAAAGAGTTTGACTATTAAGTATTATTCTGTTGATCGATGTCATTACATTTGGTGAAAAGCACATAATGACTTGTTTAAGACTCGTTTTGTCAAAGTTTAGGACTTGGACTTGACTTGAACTTGACCAACCTGACTTGAGACTTGACTTGGACTTGAGCGCAAAGACTTGAGACTTGACTCGGACTTGAGCGCAAAGACTTGAGACTTGACTTGGACTTGCAAAACAATGACTTGGTCCCACCTCTGCTAGTCAGTGACTTGTTTGTTTGTTTTTCATTGTTGTGGGCGCCATGTTCTTTGTGGGGTGTTTTTGTTTGTGTGTAGGTGCCAGGGTTCCGATGGGGACCCTGATTTTATGGGGGGGGGGGGCTGTGACGGCCCCAGAGCCTATGTGCAGGTGTGTTACAGGTCTTACGGTGGGGTGGAGCTGAAGAGGCCAATCAGCATAATCACGGACACCTGGCCGGAGCCGAGGTGCTATTAAGCCCAGCATGGCGGCCCTGACTCTCTGACTCTCTCCAAGCCGGCCGCAGGAGGAGTAACACAGCGATCCTCTCCCCTCGTCCATCCATCTTGTGCATTATATTGAACAACCACAATAAATGTGCCGTGGCTTTTGGAAACTTGTGTTATCTTTCCGTTGTGGCCTACGAGCCGGTCATAACAAAAGAGAGAAAACATGTAAAATGTAATGATTGTTCATCGACTACAACTGGACTGAAACGTTTTGAGTTGTCGACTAAAACTATGAAGGATAAAAAGAACTAAAATGTGACTAAAACTAATAACCGTTTTCGTCTTAAGACTAAATCTAAAATAGCTGCCAAAATTAACACTGTAGCTGAGGACTGTTGTTGGAGTTTCTCAGAATACAGCCGTTTAGCATCTCTCACCACTTTGTTAACCTGTACTTTGATTCTCTAAAACGTGCTTCATCACCACTCCAGAACGCCTCCTCCTTTTACAACCTAAGCTGTCTCAGTTTTGCTGTGAACCAGGGCTTGTTGTTGTTGTAACTCACTTTGGTTACTGTTGCTACACAGCCGTCCTCACAGAAGCTGATGTATGACGTCACAGCCTCTGTATAGAGTGGTGCAGTCACGCGTCCTAAAACCCGGAAGTGAGTTAGCATTTTACCACTACCGGTTCACTCGTCTCAGAGTCAATGGGATTTCTCCATAGGTTTTTGGAAAATAGCTCGAAATAAGGTCTGTGGTTAACACAAATTAAAGAGACGGATCACGTTTTGTTCTACGACATTAAATTAGGGCAAGTTAACGCGTTAATAACGCGTTAATGCAAAAAATAAATTAACGCCACTAATTATTTTAACGCGATTAACGCATGTGTATTTTTTGTCCTCGGCCGCTCCGTAGTTTAAGAGCGCATCAAGTTTAAAATACCATCTACAAGCTGATGCTGACAGCCCCGCTCCTGCTGCCCGCTTGCGGCAGACCACACTTCCACGCTCACCGGCAGGCACCGACTGGCTACTGGGAGGACCGGGAGTGTCTATGTGTGGCGCGAGCGAGAGAGAGACCTTACGTGTAATGTTGTTGTTAGCATCTGGTGCTAGCTAGTTGCGCTAACGGATATAAGGAGCTGTTTCAATGAAAACAGAGGAGCGACATTTCGCCGACAACTGCGCCGAGCACTTGACTTTATGCAGGAAGCCAGACAGCGGGACATTGTACGAGAAGTCAGCACACTCAGCACGGATAGTGCGCACAACATGATTGCAGCGTCCAGGCAGCTCCCGTTCGAGCATATGCCTTGAGTTGCACATAGATCCAACGATCCATCACAGTGTCTCTTCACACACACACACACACACACACACACACACACACACACACACACACACACACACACACACACACACACACACACACACACACACACACACACACACACACACACACACACACACACACACACACACACACACACACACACACACACACACACACACACACACACACACACACACACACACACACACACACACACACACACACACACACACACACACACACACACACACACACTTTGTATTGTATTATGGTATGAGGTTCCAGGTTGAATTGAGGCGGATATTTTTAATGTTCAGAGGTTGTTATGTTTAATATTCATGAGAATATTTGTCATTGATCAAATGATAATAAACAAACATTTGCATAAAGCATATTTGTTCACTCATAGTTTGTAAGATAAGAGTATTACAAACTTGAAAAATATCCCTCTAAGGTACATTTACATTACATTACATTACATTGCATTTAGAACAGATAAAAATGTGCGATTAATTTGCGATTAATCGCGATTAAATATGGACAATCATGCGATGAATCGCGATTAAATATTTTAATCGACTGACAGCCCTACATCAGCAGTGACCCCACCGGTGATTTTTGAAGATTTAACCTGTCTGAAAAACGATGGTGTCACGATCTTAGTTTTGTCATGGTTTTATTTTGCAATTCTGTTCTCCCTGTGTCTTGTCTTCCTCCCTGTCGTTAGTTTCCCTGGTGTGTCTGATTGTCTGATTGTGTTCACCTGTTGCCCTTGTGTTTCTCCTTCCCTGCCCAGCTGTTTCTCGTCTCGTGATTACCCCTCCCTGTATTTAGTCTTGTTTCTTACTGTGTTCAGTGTTGGTTCATTATTTGTCGTTCATGTCCCCCTTCGTTTGGATGCTACCTCGTACCTGTTCATGGATTCTTGTTTGACCTCGTACCTGTTCATGGATTCTTGTTTGACCTCGTACCTGTTCATGGATTCTTGTTTTGTTCAGCTTTTGTTAAATAAAGCTCGCCTTTTGTTTCCTTTTGAAACCTGCTTCCTCCTCAATTTGCATTTGGGTCCTATTTTTCCCCAACCCTGACAGATGGTTGTGAACAAGTGGCTGAATAGGACTACAGAAGTTGTGGAAGACGTTGTACGTCATTACACCGAACACGTAAACACTCCCGCTAAGTTTGTTTGCCCTGTTCTGCTTGAAACTGTTAAAACAAAAGCTTCAACTTGTACAATTTTGAATCTGTAATTTTGAATATCTATCTTAAGTTGGCGTGACGTTGAAGCAGCGACCCTGCTGTAGTTCGTTTATAGCATAACGTTAGCATTTTGCTTCTGGCTATTATATTTATGATTAGAAAAGTAGGGTAGACATGTAGATATTATCCGGCTGAACAAAACGTGCATTTATCTAACAGGCTCGTTCTCAATAGACCTTATTTCGAGCTATTTTCCTAAATCTAATAGAGAATTCCCATTGCTTTTTTGTCGAGGGAACCCATGCGCAGCTTACTTCCGGGTTTCAGGACGCGTCACTGCACCACTCTATACTCATCCAGACTTTGAGTAGCAGTCCTGAACACATCCCAGTCAGTACAGTCCAAACACGCCTGAAGATCCTCCATAGCTTCACTGCTCCACTGCCTGAATGTCCTCACTACAGGTTTACAGAGTTTGAGTATCTGCCTGTATGCAGGAATCAGGTGGACCATGGTGTGGTTAGAGTGGCCCAGCGCAGCGTGATATGCTCCCTTGATGCTGGTATAGCAGCGATCCAAAATATTCCCCTCTCTGGACGGGCATTTAATTAACTGTCTGTATTTTGGTAGTTCATGACTAAGTGTAAAAACTAGACTGTATTAAGCTGGGTTTGAGGTTTGCCTGAAGTGCTTCTGTCAAAGTATGAGGACCAGATGAGAGCCGTTTAACCATTTATTTATTTCACAAGGGTTGTTGACCATCACAGTTAAAGGTGATGATTTTAAGACTAGAATATAAACATAAAAATAGCAATCAGGAAGCACAAAAACACTAGGTTACAATGAAATCAAATATTGCCTTAGCATGGTAAGCATAAACAAAGCTATCAATAATTATAAAACATATTAACAACTTTCTCAAAGAATGCATGAAACAGTCAACTGGTGAGGAGAGCACATGTGAATCAGCATGCTGCTTCATATACAGGAAGAAGACTGAGCAGGGCTTATTCGGGCTTTAAGTGGGTTCAGGTAGGCCTGGTAAGTGGAAGCTAAGCCCTGTTCGAGCCACCGCCACTGACCTGTCTTTTTTCATTGCTTCGCGTGCTGCATGTTTGATTTATTCCATACCCATATAATTATGTCCTATTTATTTCTAATCATCTACTGCTACATCAATCTTCTCTTTTCATTATTTATCATCTTTATAAAGCATGTAATTTCATTCTGACACTTTTTAGGGTAACATCTGTAGAGACTACAGATTCATAATAATATAAATTAATCTAATATGACTCACTCTGAGCAAAGCAGTTTTTATTATTTACATAAAGTGCATCCAAAGCAATAAGGGTAAAACTACGAACAGTGCAAATAATCAAAACACCTTCATTCCTCTATACTGCACTCCTGCCTCAGATCTCAATCATCATTAGCTGACAGATTTAGGAAATGTAATAAACTAAAAACAATCAGATTATACCAAAAATGTTCCTCAATCATGTGGATAATAAACTGCACTCATCAGTGATGTCCTGATGTCTCTTCAAAGTGCTTCTGTGCTGCGGAGTGTTGGGTTAGGGTTACATTTCAAATCTCTACTTCAGGATTGAGCTCTCCATAATGTGTTCCAACACAACTGCACTACCTACGGCCTCAGAAGTGAATCCATTGCTCTCTGACACACTGTTGACAAAACAGTATATAAGAAGTGTCATAAAGGTAGACAGGGTTGTTCAAAAGACTCATAAATAAAACACTGACACTCTGTCAGTTTAAGAAAATCAATAAATAAATCAGGAAATAATAAAACAAATCTAAAATACATGTATTCAAAACTAGTACAGCTGCTGCATTTAACATGCAAATAAATGTAAATAATAACTGATGCATTTTAGATGTTTATCTTAGGCAGCAAAAGGAGAAGTCATGACGAACAAGTTATGTTGGAGAGGGGAGACTCAGACTTCCCAGGAGGGCCTGGTCTGAGGCCTGCTGATCCTCATCTGTGGAAATAATTAAAAAAAGGCATGATTAATGAAATGAGAAATACACTCATTCACAAACTGTTCTTATCGAGACATTTATTTTTAAAACCCACTAAAGCAGCCTTTACAAAGATGTAAATCAATGTTTTCTTATTTTGGATTTGTTTGGAAAAAACTGAATTGAAGAGCATACAAATAAATTAACCATTTAATTAATACCAAATACACAATTCTACAGTTCTAATAGAGGATTTGATTGTGATAATATGCATTTTCATTATCATATGGTTATTTATCATAATAATCACTCATAAATGAATTAAACCTAACTTTTTAAACGTGTTTACTGTTAACAGACAATGAAATGATAATTTACCATGTATTGTTATTAGTACCGGTAACACTATTGTAATAGTTTATAGTTGCAACTTTTACATTGTTAATGATACCAAAACATTTTAGAATAAATAGATAGACCAGAGACTTATACCAAATCATTATGTATCATTTTGTCGATGATAATGATACAATAATGATTAAATATGCTTTTAAAGGATTTATAAAGCATTTATGTTCATAAAAAAAACCAACCTGGTCTCACCAAAATACGTGAAATGAACACGACTCCTTAACACCGCATTACGTGGTGGAAACACGAAATCTGCTAAATGACGTGTCGGCACCACGGAAACCACCCCAATGTAAAGTGAATGAGGATCCTTTTTCGTGGTGGACACACACATTTCTGCAACGTCCCGCAGTGAGCTTAATGTTGTTTCTACTCTATAAAACGTTTTTAAAATCTACTTTATTATGGAGGTTATTCCCTATCTTTATTCAAGAGCGTGTTCTTTCAATTTGAGGGCATAATTGATTGATTTCACGTTCAGATTTTGTATTTCTTTCAGTCAAACCATGTCCTTGCGCTTAGATTTGCTCTGCTTCTGCTCAAACTGTACGCTTGCACTCAGATATATTGCTGCTTGCACAGATTTCCTGTTTTCCAGTTTAAAAGCTTCTCCTTGCACTCAGGCTCCTTCTGTGCGCTCGTCAAATGTCTGCTCTCAGATTTCTGCTCTGCGCTTGGATTTTTTCTGTGCAAAAAACATTTAAAATCCCTCAACTAATAGGGGGCCAGGTGAAGTGTCATCTCCATGCTGGCGCGTTCGCTCTTTAACCAGGTTTATAAACTCCCTCCACGGCTTTATTAAATGTAGCCTATACTTCACTTGCTTTATTTACGACTTTTTATTTGAATGGTACTATTAGCGTTAACTTTACTTCCTGCTAATTAATTTGGTAGTCATATTTGCGGCACATCTATGATAATAACTGGCTTTCAAGTGTTGTACATTAGGTGAACACTGTTGCTAGGCAACTGACAACAAAATATGTTTCTTTTTTTCTTAGTTATTTCATTGTTTAGGAATGGAAAAATATGATAAAATAAAAATAAATGTTTCTTCATGTAATATTTTATTTAAGATCGTATGTTGCCCTCACTAAATACACTTATTATGAATTATATTTCCCAATTCCTAATCAATTAAATACAATTTTGTTGTCAGTTGCCTAGCAACAGTGTTCACATAATGTACAACACTTGAAAGCCAGTTATTATCATAGATGTGCCGCAAATATGACTACCAAATTAATTTGCAGGAAGTACAGTTAACGTTAATAGTACCATTCAAATAAAAAGTAAATAAAGCAAGTGAAGTATAGGCTACATTTAATAAAGCCGTGGAGGGAGTTTATAAATCTGGTTAAAGAGTCCCTTGCGGCACGCTCTAATAAGTAAAGTGAACGCGCCAGCAAGGAGACGACACTTCACCTGGCCTCCTATTGGTTGAGGGATTTTAAATGGTTTTTGCACAGAAAAAATCCAAGAGCAGAAATCTGAGAGCAGACATTTGACGAGATTATAGAAGCAGCCTGAGTGCGAGGAGAAAGTTTTGAACTGGAAAACAGGAAATATGTGCAAGCAGCAATATATCTGAGTGCAAGCTGTGAGAAAATGTAAGTAACTTGATACCGCGAAAAGTTTAAGTTTAATACATTATACTATATTCATTTTAATGTCCCCTGATATATAAGAAGTGTGTTTTTATATATTCATGTGTGTACTTAATTACTTTGTATTTAATAGTAGCAGTTTATATGAACAAGAAGCTGGAGAGATGAGAAGTGAAAACTTCCCTGTTAGGAGAAGTGGAGGGGACAGAGAGGAAATATCCTTATATAGACATATGCTATAGACAGCAGAGAGTAGAATGTGTATGTATGCATTGCAGGAGCCATAGGCTGTATAATAACTGCTCAATTATACTGGTGCTTGTGTTTTTATTGATTTCTTTCTGTTTTATTCTTTCAGGTTGTGAGTACTAAATTGCCACAATATTGTGAAGTAGTTGGCTTAAATATGATTAATTGTGTGAAATAAGGAGCAGGTTTGCATGACAGGAGACTAAAGATGTGGGGAAAAGAGACATTCTTATCTAAACACAGCTTGTCAAGTAGCTGGAACGATACATGTCTAAAAATATATGTGTATGTTTAATTACTTTGTATCAATAATAGCAGTCTGTTAAAGAGAAGCTGGAAATATGATAAGTGAAAATGAGTGTGCGTTAGAAGTGGAGATGTGACCGAGGGAATGTCTTTATTTGGAGACAGATCAGATCTCTGGAATATGGCAAGGAGAAATGAGTGTGTGTGACACATCCTAAGGAAAAATGAGTGTGCGTTCTCTATAGATGTTGATATTCTACTATTTCACTGCTTGAGATGTAATGTTTTCCTCGTTATTATTGATATTAAAGTAACGTACATATATTGCTTGTATTAGTCAACTATAACAACTATACCAAAAGTATGTGAAACTGTGTGTACATTGAACTAAGGGGAGAGGGGGCCACAGAGAGGGAAGGTTCGTGCGGGACACCCAATGCGTCTGTTTTACCTTAAATGGTAAAAGACTCTTCCTCGGCTGGCTCGCGCTGATGCGCTACGACACGCCATCGTTATGCATCTCCCAATGAGATGACCTGAAAGGAGGAGCATCTGACCCAGCTCCTCCTGTTTTGTTTTTGTATGTAAGCCTGTTCTGTCTTTGGTTCGTTCTCTCTTCCTCCTGCTGACAAGACAAAGTAAGTTAGATCTCCCAGCGGGAGGAACAAGAGCCGGCGTAATCTGGATTACTTCGTGAAGTTGTGTTATTGTATCTTTTGCCATTAAATCAGCATATTTGTTATAACCGTACCTTGGTTGCTTTGCATTCTTCCTCTGTTAATCTGACCCATTCACAAAAGGAGGGGCCTCAGAGCCCCCGCCAAAGAATATCTTCTGCCCCAACAAAGCGTACAGTTTGAGCAGAAGCAGAGCAAATCTAAGCGCAAGGACAGGGTTTGACTGAAAGAAATACAAAATCTGAACGTGAAATCAATAAATGATGCTCTCAAATTGAAAGAACACGCTCTTGAATAAAGATAGGGAATAACCTCCATCCTTTATAGCTTGTTGTAACTCATGGGAGGCTTCTTTTATTTGATTTGTATTAATAATCATTTTTTTTATTCGTCAGCATGTATGATGGTGCATTAGTTACTAGGGACGTTGCAGAAATGTGTGTGTCCACCACGAAAAAGGATCCTCATTCACTTTACATTGGTGTGGTTTCCGTGGTGCCGACACGTCATTTAGCAGATTCCGTGTCTCTACCACGTAATGCGGTGTTAAGGAGTCATGTTCATTTCACGTATTTTGGTGAGACCAGGTTGAAAAAAACTGTGTGATCTTAACTGTATTAAACTAAAACGGAGCATTTTCAGCTCAGATTTTATTTCTGCTTTTTTAAACTGTAGTATGTGCTCATGTGTTTCATTGTTGGTGTACATGCTACTTCCTGAATATGCTTCATGAAGGGCAGGTTTTCCTGTAAATAAAATCATTTTTGATCCTAAATAACTTGGTTTCTTCTTTTTTAAGCTCTAACTCTTGTATTTATTTGCATTGCCTTTGATATTGAGATAATCCAGATGTAACGGAAAATAATCAGGTTACATTACTTTTATATTTCGATACTCAGATTAGGGTTAATGATATTTTGTACAGGTAATTAGTAGTTATGATATAATACATTGTTAAACTAACCCTCCTGACCCTGTTTGTTATCATTAACAATTTGATTTTTGTTCAAGATAAGAAGTGGAGTTTAAGAAGATCTAAGGAATCCGATGTGGGCTTTTGTTAGCACCTTTCTGAAAACACTTGAATATACTTGAGAATAATCAAACTAATCGAGTTCCTGTGTGTGCACTGACCGGTGGGCTCAATGGGAAGTCTACGATGGAAGCCTGTGAGAATCCAGCATTAGAAAATGGAACATTGTATCGTGGTGCTGCTTGGGTTGAGGGGTAGTTGCTCGCCCTAAACCCTCTGCTGTCAGGATCCAAAGACAGTGGCGTGAGCGCAAAGGAAGGTGCAGTACGTCTAAATCCTGGATCCTCCTGGTCTGATTCATCATGTGTGAATGAAGGATTCCGGAGCCCTCCTAAAGATAGGACAACAAGGGTTTATGGGAGATTCACACACAACCACCAGTATAATTCTAGTTTGCTCCTGTAAAATGATGCAGAGAGCAGTAACTACCAAACTAATACAATTGAATAAAAATGGTTCAATATTTTATAGCAAACTTAGACGAAATGTAATGTACGTAATGTTAAGGTTTAGGATTCTATACCCCAAAAAGTAATTGCCACAGATTCTACGCCGGCATATTACTGCACTCTAGGATCATCTACAAAAATGCAATATGACTATCATAACCACAAAAAACCATAATTGATTTAATACATTTATATTTTGAATGTAAAAGTAGCTAAGACCACACCATCACATGTACTCCATTCAAGTCAAAAGATGCCGCTGTGCTTGACTAGTAACCGATCATTTTAAGATAACACACAAGTTGGTATTGCCTAAAATAGCCTCCAGGCTTTACTCTGGTAAAAGAAAATGCACAGTTGAAAATGTAGTGTGCCTTTACAATAAATGCCAATCTTACCGGCATTAACTCTGTCATCTGAGCTGTTGGATCTGGACCACTCAAAGTCCTCGGTCATCCACTGCTTTACCTGCTGTTTTTTAATATCTTTCTTCCTGCAAACATAGAACACATTTTTTAAATGTTAAAACTAAATGTTAATTATGCTAGCTATGACCTTTAAAAAAAAAAATGCAATTACAATAAATAAAACACACTTTTATTGGCTGATACTGTCATGAACTCTTTTCAAAAACATTTGATAAGTAGGTATTATTAATAAAATCATGTTTTTATGCAATAACATTTTACAAAACTGATACTCGTTTATGACACTTTATAATGACTTGATATTAAGAGTAGATTATCTGCATTGGACTCTTCCCACAGTGGTATTACTCTGACCAATATTTTAATACTCCTTGTTTTCAAAAATCTTTGGTGAACAGAATTTGATTGAATGTCTTCGTTAAGCTTACATCTTTTGTTTGCGTTTGTTGAGCAGCAGGAATAGAGATAACCCTCCCACACTCAACAACAGGAAACACAAGGTCACAGATATGCCTATGTAGAAACCGGTCCTCGATATCGGGAGGCTACAGTCATCGCCCAAGTACCAAGTGGAATCCTCATTTGGGCAACTGAAACAGAGAAGTAGGAACAAAGTTAAATAGTGCACAACTGTGGTAAACAAGTCAAATAAAGCAGCAAAAAGGAACTTATCTAAAGAAATAAATGACTCTGCAATAACAGCAGTATTTATCAAGGAACCCTGGGAATCTTTAAAGAATAAATGGGGGAAAGATGACATACTAACCCTTTTTATGGATAAATAAGTTGGAGAAAACTCAGACATCCCTACATGCGTGTAATTCTACGACAGGCTGTCCCATGGTAGAATCTAGTCATCACAAGGTAGCGTTGCCTTCAAGTATACCATGCTTCATGTTCTATTTTTACTCTAAAGGGTCAATCATTTACTAAATGAACATCATGTTGTATTGAAACTAAAGATTAAGATCTTAAACTTGTCAAAAATGTTAACAGAGGAAATTAATAAAGTTAGAAGTCAGGTAATTTTCTCATTGACTTCTATACAACCATATAGTATCTTCCATTGAAAATGACCTGATGTGGTAGCCAATAGAGTGAGCTTAGCATAAGTAAAGTGTTAATACAACTCAACAATTTTAAGGTATAGTTTAGTATAGTATCTCACGGTAGAGTAGTTCCTACCTCTCAATAAAACCAACTTTCAAGTTTTTTTGCCTTACAATTCTAGTCCCTAAATTGACAGGGCTCACTAACTGAAATTGAGTGATATTGAAAATGAATGCTTACTAATAATCCTTAATATCTAGAAGGCTAAATAAAGCGCAGGTGTTTGTGATACAGAACATTTATTTAAAGAACGAAACAGAGAAACCAATCTACTTACTGACAAAGCGCTCCAACGTAGCTGTACACTCTGCAGATTCCTTTATTGTAGCATGTTTTAGCCTTTGTATGTAAACTGTTACATACTGTCACACACTTGATGACTCCAGTATCATTCGCAGGTTCGTAGAATTCAGCAATATCTGCATCGTTCACAAATCTTTCACATACACCTGATGAGAAAACACAGATATGAAGAATTCAGTGGATTCTACTGAACTCTAGTTAGCAAATTTTGTTTATGCTGTTTGTTAGCTTGTTAGATTGTAGCTGGCAGTGGCTAATGATTGCAAATCTTAGGAAAATATTTACTGGGAAGCTCCAGGTCCGGTTTACAGCCAAAAACCGCACACTTATTTGCAGTCGCAACTTTCTACATTACGCTTGTTAGCTTGTAGCTGGCAGTGGCTAATGCAGCGTTAGTGATTGTAAGGGTCCGGTAAGGTTAACTGCACACCTTTGCATTCTGAACTGTCAATATGCTAATTCCATTCTCTGTTCCAACTATGTTATTCTGCTCTGGATGTTTCAGGTTCATTTAATGGTGTTGTGTCAAAGACTTTTTCCATATTGAGATATGTCAGAGTTTGCATATCGGGGAGCAATTGGCTGTTTTTAATTTGTTATATCTAGCTTGCGTATGTTTGAATCTCAGATTTTACGTAAGTTCGAAGACATCTCACCCTCCACGTAGAGGAATATGAAAACACCTCTCTAGGAACAATGCATGGATAAAACTCAGTGTACAGTATAACGATCAGACATGTTGAGGGTTTTGTAAGTGGATATTACAATTTTGTGTTGTTTGATGGGGAGCCAGTGGAGGTCATGGAGGATTGGGGTGATGTGGTTGGAGCGTCTGGTGTAGGTGAGCATGCGGGCAGCTGAGTTTTGGACATATTTTTTTGAGGATGTATGCAGGTGAACATGAAGAATGCTGTTGCAGTAATCAAGACGGGATGTAATGAAGGCATGGATCAGAGTTTCATCAGTGGTGGATGACAGGGAGGGTCTGATGTGGGCGATGTGCTTTAAGTGGAAGAAGGCAGTTTTTGAGCTGGTTAACATGAGGAAGGAAAGTGAGGGTGGGGTCGAGGATGATGCCAAGGTTACGGACGTGAGTGGAGGGGTTGACAATGGAGCCGTCAATGGTAAGTGAAAAATCCTTGGTTGAGTGGGTAAGTGATTTTGGGCCGATGATTATGAGTTCCGATTTGTCACAAATTGTTTTGCATCCAATTTGTAATGTCAGTGAGGCAGGTGCTGAGCTGGGAGTGTGTGGTTGGAGAAATAGATTTTGTTATAGGTAGAGCTGTGTGTCATCGGCATAACCGTGGAACTGGACTTGGTGTTGACGGAGGATTTGTCCAATTGGGAGGATGCAGATTATCAACAGAAGGGGACCAAGTACAGAGCCCTGAGGGACGCCATGATTGATAGGGGCTGTGTGTCATGGTTTTGGTTTTATATTTTCCACCTTTGTTTTGAAATATTTTCCTCTCTGTATAATGTCTGGTCCCTCTCCCTGTGTTTTTCCTCCCTGTCGTTAGTTTCCCTGGTGTGTCTAATTTTCTGAGTGTGTTCACCTGTTGCCCTTGTGTTTCTCCTCCCCTGCCCAGCTGTGTCTTGTCCTGTGATTACCCTTCTGTGTATTTAGTCTTGTCTTCCTCTGTGCTCCATGTCTGTTCGTCGTCATTTCATGTCACTGTCACCCATGCTTGTCCGTGTCTCCTGCCTGTTCCCGTATGTAAGTTTGTTCCTGTCTGTCGTGCTCCCCGGTTTTGTTTCTGTTAATTAGTTTCTTGTTTTTTCATGCCTTCGGCTTTTTATAATAAAGCTCGCTTTTTGTTAACAAACCTTTTTTTGGATTTTTTAACTGCACTTGGGTCCTATTTTCCCCAAACCTGATACTGTGAGGGATTTGGATGTGTTGATGGAGATGAATTGATGTCCGACAGATAGATAGGATTCAAACCAGGAGAGGGCATTGCTGGTTATGCCAATGAAAGACTGGAGGCGGGTGATGAGGATGGAGTGGTTGATCGTGTCAAATGTGGCGGTTAGGTCAAGGAGAATGAGAATTGAGAGGGAACCAGAGTCAGCAGAGAGGAGAATGTTGTTGGTGACCTTCAGTAGGGCAGATGTTGTGCTGTGGCAAGTGCGGAAACCAGATTGAAAAGGTTCATGAAGGTTATTGCAGTCCAGGTGGGTTTTGAGTTGTCCAGTGAGGTAACTTGGCTGAAGGCTGTAAAAGGATGCCTGGAAGGAGCATGGGAGGCAGGTTCCGGATAAGGATGGGTGGTAGATGAGACGGAGGCGTTTGCTAGGTTGCTGTGTATTATTTCAATTTTGCTTCGGAGGAATGAGAGGAATGATTCACACTTTGAGGTGGTGAAGGAGTTGGAGATGTTGTCCATGAGTTTTGGGATATTGCTGCCAGATTGTATGACTGAGGAGTAGTGGAAGGAGTGTGCATTGTTTTTGTACTGCTGTTGGTGCAGTCAATAAATGTCTTTGTGGAGAGTGAGACCAGTTCGTTTAGCATGTATTTCGGACTGGCGGCCATGCCCTATGGCAACCCCAACTTTTGTTTTGATACTTAAACAGATCAAACTGATGACGTTGATGAATTTAATGAAAAATGCGTACAAAGTGCGGTAATACTGACCTCCCAAATCTGTTTCGGTTTCATTAACTTCAGGAGTAGTTGTGATGTTGTAAGGACAGTCTGAAAATACAGAAGACAAAACATGATATTGTACCTTATTACATAAAAGGGTTTTGTGGTATTTTGATGAATTTATAAGAAAAATACTTCAATTTATTGCTAAGAAAACTCTTGTATTTCAGTGAATTAGGTTCTGTTCTGTTCTCTTGCTTACCGTCCATAGTGCAGTGAACAAGCCCTCCAACAGCCTCCTCAACTGCTTTGACATCTCCCTCATATATAATGTCAGAACTGGCGTTGTTTGGAATTGCCAAAACCACATCATGTGTGACACTAACACTGGGGAAGAGAACATGTCATACAGCATGTCAGTACAGGTAAAGTCATTACAATGCTAATTTATTACCTACCTTTATGAATGTCCTATAATTCTATTATTAGTTTCGTTGTAAATACATCTGTTACATTAGCCTAAATCCAAATGTGAGGAAGTATAGCTTAGCCAGATACATCATAATCAGAAGAAATACAGAAGCAACAAAGCAAAACTGAGGAACACCAGAACTGTGAGGGGGACAACAAATATGAACAAGCTAGTCATTAGTAAAAGGGCAATGTTGTATGGGGCCGCTATCGGGTGAGGGAATGGAGACAAACGGAGATGTACATTAATTATTTTTGTCAAAACAATAAATATTCAAAATAGATGAATATAATCAAGTGCAAACATTTTACAATTCAAAAAACAGATTGTGAAGTAAATAAATATTTTCAGAAAAAGTAGGTAGTAAGTAGGAAAACTATGCACCTTCCATAAAAATGAATGTTATTATTACTCTAGTGAGGATCTGAAAAGACGAAGTTTTCATCAGACTTTTCACTCCGACATGCTGCTTTCATACTATAACTGATAGTTGTTGTATGTTTAAGTTGTTGATTAGATCCTGTCATCTTTTCAAGTAGACCACATCCTCAAGTTCTCACAAGTAAGTGTTAACAGGTTTTGATTAATTTTATTAGTTTTAACATATATATTTTAAATACATTTCGGTTTTAAAATGTATGTTTAATTTGTTTATTTGTCTATGGCTTTCTTTTTATTATTTATTTGTTCTATTGTTTCCACTTGTAGTAGTAGTAGTTGTTGAAGTAGTAGAAATACTATATATATTTTATCAAGTAGCATAATTACTGGGGTTATTATTGTAGTTGTTATGTTCATCTTAATTATTGCAGTTTTTCTGTATTTGCAGGCATATTTCTATGCAAACTATATGTTACATAATTGTTGTATGTGCACAGTTTGCTTGTGCTTGACTTTTTTTGCTTTGTTTTTTATATATATGCAAAGTAGGGTGACAATATCTCCTTTATATGCTTGTGTTTTGTTTGTATGTAATAACTGTAGTAATCATGTTAAAGTTGAGATAAAACTGACCACAAAAGGTCAGTGTGTAAATGGAAAGCTCACGTATTGGACCTAATTTAGGCAATTCAAAATGTTTTTGAACCTGTGACAAAGTTTCCATGTGCTTATCTATATTTGTCTGTTAAATTACTTTATTTGTAAATTGTTTTGGTAAAAATATTTAAAGTTGTCTTTGCTGAAATTACCTATTTGTTCTTGGTGGGATACTGTAGATAACTTCAGATGGTAAACTCCTCTGAAACAAGATAGAGCAGTTGTTAATATCTTATCTCTGATTCAATACAAAGCTGAAACTAGTCTGAATAGGTTTACCTTTTTTAAAGCGTAATCTGAGAATCTGACCGCAGGGGCTCCCGGACTGAGAAAAAAGAATTGGAGAGAAACTGTCTGTTGATTTGATTGGATGTACAATGTATAGGAACATATGATGATAACCGCTTTACTAATAAAAACAAATTGAAGGTAATTTACCTCACACTCGTTACCACCACCTCTTTAAAGTTTGCTATCTTTTCAGTATAATATGGTTTCATCTGAAATAATGACAACACAAAAATGAACAATGTTTCAAGAGCAGAAGTCATACTGATAATAGAGGAACACCATTGGTCTTATGGAATTATCTGATATGTTCATTTATACTATTCTACAAGAGCTGTGTTTGTACTACTGTCTTTTAATCATCACCATTTCAATTTTATATAAACTTCACTGAGACAAAAACATAAAACCAAAGTCTTTTATCATCATTTAAATCTGAATCTGGACGAGAAAGGTTAGGACGCATTACTTTGATTGCTATTGTTCAGCATGTTGCCATGTTAAATGCTGGTGTAATGTTGTAGTTTGCCGACTGCATGTTGTGTTAATTTGTTATGAAGTTGAGTTTAACAAAATGTGTATCTAGAGCACAATAATATATTTTCAAATATGATCGCTTGTTCAGCTCATTGCTTTCGATAAAAGCAAATGTAAATGTAAATGTCTTATAGTCCCAAATGTTGCAACTTTCTGTAAAATCCTTAAAAGATATAACATACTAGAGCTTTCTAAAGATTCCATAGGGTAACAGTATCTAATACTGACTGAATGTGTTCAGTAAGTACACAGCTGTACCATACAGCTTAACTCATCACATGTTTCATTTACCTGGTCGGTAAAGTTTCCAACAAATACTTTGTACTCGGGTGACTTTTTATCTTCATATTCTTGTTTGTATTCCTCATTGATCACCACTTTTACAACGACTGACCTGGAGAGCGTATCTGCAAAGAATTCAAACATATTGTATCTCAAGTGCATGTTAAAAATTGTGCTTAGAAAGTTTAAATTGCAGCAAACAATTATAGGGCATGAAGGAGGTTGATATTACCTGGCTCAACAGTGTCTGGTATGGTTGGCTGTGTAGTTAGTAAAGTAGTTGGCGGTTCAGTGGATAGATCTGTTGGTGTTGTTTCCATGGCTGATGTGGTTTGGGATGGATCAGAGGTTAGTGGATCCGTAGCAGAGGTTTGCTCAGGTTGTGTTGTAACTGTATCAGTTGCAACCGTTGATTCTGATACAAAGGTGGTACCAACAGGATCAGACGTTACTATATCTGTAGGACCTGTAGGGTCAGGTGACATGGTAGTCTGGCTAGAATCAGAGGTTACTGTGTCAGTGGGATTGGTTTCCTCTTGTGCTGATGTGGTCTCTGCAGTTTCAGGTGTTATAATAGGGTATGAGGTAACTGTCTGTGTAGGACCTGTGAGGTCAGGTGACATGGTTGACTTGCCAGAATCAGAGGTTACCATGTCAGTGGGATTGGTTTGCTCAGTTGCTGACGTGGTCTCTGCAGGGTCAGATGTTATTGAATCGGTTTGACTGGTCGGATCAGATACCAAGGTGGTACCAACAGGCTCAGAAGTGACTGTGTCTGTAGGAACTGTGAGGTCAGGTGACATGGTTGTTTTGTCAGAATCTGACGTTACTATGTCAGTGGGATTGGTTTGCTCATATGCTGATGTGGTCTCTGCAGGGTCAGATGTTATTGAATCGGTTTGACTGGTCGGATCAGATACCAAGGTGGTACCAACAGGCTCAGAAGTGACTGTGTCTGTA
Source organism: Harpagifer antarcticus (assembly GCA_902827135.1). NCBI lineage: Eukaryota > Metazoa > Chordata > Actinopteri > Perciformes > Harpagiferidae > Harpagifer > Harpagifer antarcticus. Next base: position 3,196,313 of record CADEHL010001043.1, on the reverse strand, counting down.
GGAATCTGTGAGGTCAGGTGACATGGTTGTCTTGTCAGAATCTGAAGTTACTATGTCAGTGGGATTGGTTTGCTCATATGCTGATGTGGTCTCTGCAGGGTCAGATGTTATTGAATCGGTTTGACTGGTCGGATCAGATACCAAGGTGGTACCAACAGGCTCAGAAGTGACTGTGTCTGTAGGAACTGTGAGGTCAGGTGACATGGTTGTTTTGTCAGAATCTGAAGTTACTATGTCAGTGGGATTGGTTTGCTCATATGCTGATGTGGTCTCTGCAGGGTCAGATGTTACTGATTCAGTTGAAGTTACTATGTCAGTGGGATTGGTTTGCTCATATGCTGATGTGGTCTCTGCAGGGTCAGATGTTATTGAATCGGTTTGACTGGTCGGATCAGATACCAAGGTGGTACCAACAGGCTCAGAAGTGACTATGTCAGTAGGAGTGGTTTGCTCGGGTACTGACGTGGTCTCCTTTGGGTCAGGTGTTACTGATTCAGTTGGATCGGTTGATTCTGATACCAAGGTGGTACCAACAGGCTCAGAAGTGACTATGTCAGTAGGAGTGGTTTGCTCGGGTACTGACGTGGTCTCCTTTGGGTCAGGTGTTACTGATTCAGTTGGATCGGTTGATTCTGATACCAAGGTGGTACCAACAGGCTCAGAAGTGACTGTGTCTGTAGGAACTGTGAGGTCAGGTGACATGGTTGTTTTGTCAGAATCTGAAGTTACTATGTCAGTGGGATTGGTTTGCTCATATGCTGATGTGGTCTCTGCAGGGTCAGATGTTATTGAATCGGTTTGACTGGTCGGATCAGATACCAAGGTGGTACCAACAGGCTCAGAAGTGACTGTGTCTGTAGGAACTGTGAGGTCAGGTGACATGGTTGTTTTGTCAGAATCTGAAGTTACTATGTCAGTGGGATTGGTTTGCTCATATGCTGATGTGGTCTCTGCAGGGTCAGATGTTATTGAATCGGTTTGACTGGTCGGATCAGATACCAAGGTGGTACCAACAGGCTCAGAAGTGACTGTGTCTGTAGGATCTGTGAGGTCAGGTGACATGGTTGTCTTGTCAGAATCTGAAGTTACTATGTCAGTGGGATTGGTTTGCTCATATGCTGATGTGGTCTCTGCAGGGTCAGATGTTATTGAATCGGTTTGACTGGTCGGATCAGATACCAAGGTGGTACCAACAGGCTCAGAAGTGACTGTGTCTGTAGGAACTGTGAGGTCAGGTGACATGGTTGTTTTGTCAGAATCTGAAGTTACTATGTCAGTGGGATTGGTTTGCTCATATGCTGATGTGGTCTCTGCAGGGTCAGATGTTACTGATTCAGTTGAAGTTACTATGTCAGTGGGATTGGTTTGCTCATATGCTGATGTGGTCTCTGCAGGGTCAGATGTTATTGAATCGGTTTGACTGGTCGGATCAGATACCAAGGTGGTACCAACAGGCTCAGAAGTGACTGTGTCTGTAGGAACTGTGAGGTCAGGTGACATGGTTGTTTTGTCAGAATCTGAAGTTACTATGTCAGTGGGATTGGTTTGCTCATATGCTGATGTGGTCTCTGCAGGGTCAGATGTTATTGAATCGGTTTGACTGGTCGGATCAGATACCAAGGTGGTACCAACAGGCTCAGAAGTGACTGTGTCTGTAGGATCTGTGAGGTCAGGTGACATGGTTGTCTTGTCAGAATCTGAAGTTACTATGTCAGTGGGATTGGTTTGCTCATATGCTGATGTGGTCTCTGCAGGGTCAGATGTTATTGAATCGGTTTGACTGGTCGGATCAGATACCAAGGTGGTACCAACAGGCTCAGAAGTGACTGTGTCTGTAGGAACTGTGAGGTCAGGTGACATGGTTGTTTTGTCAGAATCTGAAGTTACTATGTCAGTGGGATTGGTTTGCTCACATGCTGATGTGGTCTCTGCAGGGTCAGATGTTACTGATTCAGTTGAAGTTACTATGTCAGTGGGATTGGTTTGCTCATATGCTGATGTGGTCTCTGCAGGGTCAGATGTTATTGAATCGGTTTGACTGGTCGGATCAGATACCAAGGTGGTACCAACAGGCTCAGAAGTGACTGTGTCTGTAGGATCTGTGAGGTCAGGTGACATGGTTGTCTTGTCAGAATCTGAAGTTACTATGTCAGTGGGATTGGTTTGCTCATATGCTGATGTGGTCTCTGCAGGGTCAGATGTTATTGAATCGGTTTGACTGGTCGGATCAGATACCAAGGTGGTACCAACAGGCTCAGAAGTGACTGTGTCTGTAGGAACTGTGAGGTCAGGTGACATGGTTGTTTTGTCAGAATCTGAAGTTACTATGTCAGTGGGATTGGTTTGCTCATATGCTGATGTGGTCTCTGCAGGGTCAGATGTTACTGATTCAGTTGAAGTTACTATGTCAGTGGGATTGGTTTGCTCATATGCTGATGTGGTCTCTGCAGGGTCAGATGTTATTGAATCGGTTTGACTGGTCGGATCAGATACCAAGGTGGTACCAACAGGCTCAGAAGTGACTATGTCAGTAGGAGTGGTTTGCTCGGGTACTGACGTGGTCTCCTTTGGGTCAGGTGTTACTGATTCAGTTGGATCGGTTGATTCTGATACCAAGGTGGTACCAACAGGCTCAGAAGTGACTATGTCAGTAGGAGTGGTTTGCTCGGGTACTGACGTGGTCTCCTTTGGGTCAGGTGTTACTGATTCAGTTGGATCGGTTGATTCTGATACCAAGGTGGTACCAACAGGCTCAGAAGTGACTGTGTCTGTAGGAACTGTGAGGTCAGGTGACATGGTTGTTTTGTCAGAATCTGAAGTTACTATGTCAGTGGGATTGGTTTGCTCATATGCTGATGTGGTCTCTGCAGGGTCAGATGTTATTGAATCGGTTTGACTGGTCGGATCAGATACCAAGGTGGTACCAACAGGCTCAGAAGTGACTGTGTCTGTCGGAACTGTGAGGTCAGGTGACATGGTTGTTTTGTCAGAATCTGAAGTTACTATGTCAGTGGGATTGGTTTGCTCATATGCTGATGTGGTCTCTGCAGGGTCAGATGTTATTGAATCGGTTTGACTGGTCGGATCAGATACCAAGGTGGTACCAACAGGCTCAGAAGTGACTGTGTCTGTAGGAACTGTGAGGTCAGGTGACATGGTTGTTTTGTCAGAATCTGAAGTTACTATGTCAGTGGGATTGGTTTGCTCATATGCTGATGTGGTCTCTGCAGGGTCAGATGTTACTGATTCAGTTGAAGTTACTATGTCAGTGGGATTGGTTTGCTCATATGCTGATGTGGTCTCTGCAGGGTCAGATGTTATTGAATCGGTTTGACTGGTCGGATCAGATACCAAGGTGGTACCAACAGGCTCAGAAGTGACTGTGTCTGTAGGAACTGTGAGGTCAGGTGACATGGTTGTTTTGTCAGAATCTGAAGTTACTATGTCAGTGGGATTGGTTTGCTCATATGCTGATGTGGTCTCTGCAGGGTCAGATGTTATTGAATCGGTTTGACTGGTCGGATTCAGATACCAAGGTGGTACCAACAGGCTCAGAAGTGACTGTGTCTGTAGGATCTGTGAGGTCAGGTGACATGGTTGTCTTGTCAGAATCTGAAGTTACTATGTCAGTGGGATTGGTTTGCTCATATGCTGATGTGGTCTCTGCAGGGTCAGATGTTATTGAATCGGTTTGACTGGTCGGATCAGATACCAAGGTGGTACCAACAGGCTCAGAAGTGACTGTGTCTGTAGGAACTGTGAGGTCAGGTGACATGGTTGTTTTGTCAGAATCTGAAGTTACTATGTCAGTGGGATTGGTTTGCTCATATGCTGATGTGGTCTCTGCAGGGTCAGATGTTACTGATTCAGTTGAAGTTACTATGTCAGTGGGATTGGTTTGCTCATATGCTGATGTGGTCTCTGCAGGGTCAGATGTTATTGAATCGGTTTGACTGGTCGGATCAGATACCAAGGTGGTACCAACAGGCTCAGAAGTGACTATGTCAGTAGGAGTGGTTTGCTCGGGTACTGACGTGGTCTCCTTTGGGTCAGGTGTTACTGATTCAGTTGGATCGGTTGATTCTGATACCAAGGTGGTACCAGCCGGCTCAGAGGTGACTGTGTCTGTAGTACCTGTGAGGTCAGATGACATGGTTGTCTGGCTAGAATCAGAGGTTACTGTGTCAGTGGGATTGGTTTCCTCTTGTGCTGATGTGGTCTCTGCAGTTTCAGGTGTTATAATAGGGTATGAGGTAACTGTCTGTGTAGGACCTGTGAGGTCAGGTGACATGGTTGACTTGCCAGAATCAGAGGTTACCATGTCAGTGGGATTGGTTTGCTCAGTTGCTGACGTGGTCTCTGCCGGGTATGACGTTACTGATTCAGTTTGACTGGTTTGTTCAGGTTGTGATGTGGTCACGGCAGGATCAGATCTTTCTGGTTCAGTCAGAGAAATTGGTTCAGATGCAATTGTTGTCTCTTCATGTTCTGAGGTTACTGTGTCAGTGGGATTGGTTTGGTCAGGAGATGACGTGGACTCTGCTTGGTCCGTTGTTACTGAATCTGTTTGACTGGTTTGTTCAGATACTAAGGTGGCACCAAGAGGCTCAGAGGTGACTGTGTCAGCTGAACTTGTTTGGTCCACTGCCATTATGTTCCCCCCAGTTTCAGTTGTTACTATGTCATTGGGAGAAGTTGGTTCAAGCTGTAATTTGGTCTTCACAGGCTCAGATGTTACTGATTTTGTTTGAGTAGTTGGTTCCGATATCCTTTTCACTGCAGACTTACCTATCAACAAGAGAAACATAATTTATAGCTCAGAAATCATATATGAAACATAATTAGTTGTTGCATTTATTAACATCTCGTTCCTAAATGCAATGCTATCCATTTATCTACATTTGTCATTGTTCATGAAGTATTACACATAGTGTTTCATGTATGTTCAAGCATGAAGTCATGATGGTTAGAAAATATTATTTATTCATTTTCTACCAGAAATTCTACACCATCCTTTTCTTTTCCAATTAAGAAATAAGGCATGGTGGGCGAAACGAAAACTAAGAATTAGAAGGCTGGTGGTGACTGAACAATCCCAAAACACTGAGAGCTTGAAAACTCCTTCCTAAGTATGTCATTTGAAATTGATTATACCCGGATCACTTTCCAGTGATTCCACTTTTGTATCTACATATACCGCTTCATTCATTCAAAAGTATGACACTGGTTATCATAATTTAGACAGATCTAGACTACTTAGCATTAAAACCTCTTAATATATATATTTTCCCACAATATTACACTGAACAAAAATATAAATGCATCACTTTTGTTTTTGCTCCCATTTTTCATGAGATGAACTCAAAGATCTAAAACATGTTCTATATAGACAAAATAACCATTTCTCTCAAATATTGTTCACAAATCTGAAAAAATCTGTGATAGTGAGCACTTCTCCTTTGCCGAGATAATCCATCCCACCTCACAGGTGTGGCATATCAAGATGCTGATTAGACAGCATGATTATTGCACAGGTGTGCCTTAGGCTGGCCACAATAAAAGGCCACTCTAAAATGTTCAGTTTTATCACACAGTACAATGCCACAAGTTTTGAGGGAGAGTGCAATTGGCACGCTGACAGCAGTAATGTCCACCAGAGCTGTTGCCCGTGAATTGAATGTTCATTTCTCTACCATAAGCCGTCTCCAAAGGCGTTTCAGAGAATTTGGCAGTACATCCAACCGGCCTCACAACCGCAGACCACGTGTAACCACACCAGCCCAGGACCTCCACATCCAGCATGTTCACCTCCAAGATCGTCTGAGACCAGCCACTCGGACAGCTGCTGCAACAATCGGTTTGCATAACCAAAGAATTTCTGCTGTCAGAAACCGTCTCAGGGAAGCTCATCTGCATGCTCGTCGTCCTCATCGGGGTCTCGACCTGACTCCGGTTCATCGTCGTAACCGACTTGAGTGGGCAAATGCTCACATTCGATGGCGTCTGGCACGTTGGAGAGGTGTTCTCTTCACGGATGAATCCCGGTTTTCACTGTTCAGGGCAGACAGCGTGTGTGGCGTCGTGTGGGTGAGCGGTTTTCTGATGTCAATGTTGTGAATCGAGTGGCCCATGGTGGTGGTGGGGTTATGGTATGGGCAGGCGTATGTTATGGACGACGAACACAGGTACATTTTATTGATGGCATTGTGAATGCACAGAGATACCGTGACGAGATCCTGAGGCCCATTGTTGTGCCATTCATCCACGACCATCACCTCATGTTGCAGCATGATAATGCACGGCCCCATGTTGCAAGGATCTGTACACAATTCCTGGAGGCTGAAAACATCCCAGTTCTTGCATGGCCAGCATACTCACCGGACATGTCACCCATTGAGTATGTTTGGGATGCTCTGGATCGGCGTATACGACAGCGTGTTCCAGTTCCTGCCAATATCCAGCAACTTGGCACAGCCATTGAAGAGGAGTGGACCAACATTCCACATACCACAATCAACAACCTGATCAACTCTATGCGAAGGAGATGTGTTGCACTGCGTGAGTCAAATGGTGGTCACATCAGATACTTACTGGTTTTCGGACCCCCCCAGACCCCCCCAATCAAGCAAAACTGCACGTTTCAGAGTGGCCTTTTATTGTGGCCAGCCTAAGGCACACCTGTGCAATAATCATGCTGTCTAATCAGCATCTTGATATGCCACACCTGTGAGGTGGGATGGATTATCTCGGCAAAGGAGAAGTGCTCACTATCACAGATTTTTTTCAGATTTGTGAACAATATTTGAGAGAAATGGTTATTTTGTGTTTATAGAAAATGTTTTAGATATTTGAGTTCATCTCATGAAAAATGGGAGCAAAAACAAAAGTGTTGCGTTTATATTTTTGTTCAGTGTACGTTTTCAACTTCTTTTTCAAAAATATGTTCTGATTTTACCCAAGACATATCAGGGATACTTATGAGTGACATTGTAGGATCATATATAACTAAAATTAGCTTAAATGCCTTCAACAATAAAATATGCTTACACAATAACTTTAATCCAATAATGGTATAATACGTATTATAATAATAATAATACATATTATAATAAAGGAGCCATGTATGTGTCATATGTAAATTAATTTACATACGATACACAATGTTGCTGATTCTTTTCAGGTAAGCTGTTGAGCTGTTGTGCTGATAATACTCAGCTTAACTCAAGTAGACAGGCCGCAGAGTTTGAGGGTCTTAAAAGGGTTCCGAATATGCTTTTTTGTGTTTTCCTGTCCAGTTTCTCTCCTACTGATAGAGTGGCGAAGTCACGCCTATCTACTTCCGCCCCATGGGACCTTATTTCTGAAAATTATGAATTGAAGTCATTGGAGAGAGAAAACTTATCTTTCGATCCCGTTTGAATTGTGCCATGAATTACACATATGTTTGTCAAACTTAAAAAATAATTTCCATGTCCAAAAAGTCACAGTTTGTCTTAAAACTGTTGAAATATAAGACTATGAAAAATACGCCACTAGAAAGACTACAAATCCCAGAGTCACGTACATTAACGTTACACTCGTGTTACTCACCGAAACCATGTAAAGCCGGTCCCGCATGCTGGCTCTTACGGAACCGACCAACTCCCCTTGTGTGTATGTACAGTTCTCAACATGGCCAGACTTGTAGTGATTTTCACCTCTTAATACTTTTCGCCTCATTCTGAAAGAAAGAGGTGAAATGTGCTAATGTGACGGCCATCTTGGTGTTGGTGACGTATGCAAGACCAGAGATGTAGTTCATTGAGCGCTTCACACAAAAATGTGTTACTTCACAGTTTTAAAGACACATTTTATTTTTTTGACTTGCAAAATTATCTTTTAAATTGACAAACATCATGTAATTCATTGCACAATTCAAACGGGATCAAAAGATCATCTTTCTCTCTCCATTGACCAAAATAAGGTCCCATGGAGGTCCCCCGGAAGGGGAGGGACTTCGCCACTCTATTGATAGACTAAGGGCCATGAAGACATCTCTAAGTGGTTGACCAATCACAACAGAGTTGGCCACCAAACCAATCAGAGCAGACTGGGCTCTGGCTTCAGACAGAGGGTGAAAAGAGGTGCTGCAGCACAGGCAGTATGAGAAAAATAAAAGAGCCTTTTGAACAGTTATAGACACAAAACGGATATATAAACCTAAAATGAGCTAAATATGTCCTCTTTAACTTACTTAAACAGTGTTAGTAGAGGGAGCTCTGTGGATTTTGTGTGGTAAATAAAATAATAATATATAATATTTTTATAGCGCCTTTCAGGAAACCCAAGGTCGCTTTACAAGTCGGGTAGGGGGGGGGGGTGGGGGGGGGGGGAGTAGGGGAAAAGAGGCAGACAGGTTAAGGGGGTGGGGGGGGGGGGAAGTAGCGGAAAAATAAACCTATTAAACTAACAATACAGTGGGGAAAACCTTGGTAAAAAGGTGCGTTTTGAGGGCTTTTTTGAATTTGTCCAGGGTTGGTGCGCTGCGGATTTGGGGGGGGGGGGGGAGAGAGTTCCAGAGGGTGGGGGATGCCACACTGAAGGCTCTGTCACCGAAAGTCCACAACCTGGTGCGGGGGGTTGAGAGGAGATCCTGTCCAGATGATCTTAGCTTCCGGGATTGAGTGTGGTAGCGGAGAAGGTCAGACAGGTATTGGGGGGCGAGGGCATGGAGGGATTTGTAAGTCAGAAGAAGGAGTTTATAGGTGATACGGTGCTTGACTGGGAGCCAGTGGAGGTGGATCAGGGTGGGGGTGATGTGCTGCCAGGGCTTGGTGTGAGTGAGCACCCTGGCAGCCGAGTTCTGCACATACTGGAGCCTGTCCAGGGCTTTACTGGGAACCCCGAACAGGACTCTGTTGCAATAATCCAACCGGGAGGAGACGAATGCATGAATGAGGGTCTCGGCCACGGAATCAGAGAGTGATGGTCGTAGACGGGAGATGTTCCTGAGGTGATAGAAGGCAGATTTAGTGACGGATTTGATATGTGACTGAAATGAGAAAGTGGAGTCAAGGATGACACCCAGGTTACGGACTTCGGGAGACGGGGAGATGGAACAGCCGTCAATGTGGAGGAGGAGATCCCCAACCTTCCGGAGCAGTGCTTTGGGGGCCACAACCATGAGCTCAATCTTCTTACTGTTGAGTTTGAGTAGATTTGCTGTCATCCAGGTTTTTATGGCATGGAGACAATTGACCAAAGACTGTGGAGGTAGCTGGGCGGACGGTGAGATAGAGCTGAGTGTCGTCAGCGTAGCAGTGGAAATTGAGACCGAATTGACGTATGATCTGGCCAAGGGGGAGCATGTAAATGGTGAAAAGTAGGGGACCAAGCACGGGCCTTGGGGGACACCATGGTTGACTGGGGGGGAGGATGAGCCGCTGATGCTAACAAACTGAGACCTGGTTGAGAGATAGGACTGAAACCATGACAGAGCTGTGCCAGTGATGCCAAGGTTGTCAGAGAGGCATTTCAGGAGGACTGTATGAGAAACAGTGTCAACAGCAGCAGAGAGGTCGAGGAGGATGAGAATACTGATTTGTCCGGAGTCAGCAGCGAGAAGGAGGTCATTAGTGATCTTGAGGAGGGCGGTCTCTGTGCTGTGATGTGCTCTGTAGGCTGACTGTAGGGGTTCGTAGAGCTCATGGTTAGACAGATGTTGATGAAGCTGGGCGGCGACTGCTCTTTCCAAGGTTTTGCTAAGGAAAGGAAGGTTGGAGATCGGTCGGTAGTTGTTCAGCTCCTCAGGGTCCAAACCAGGCTTCTTGAGGATGGGAGTGATGGAGGCGGTTTTGAAGAGAGGAGTTGATGATGTTATGATGGGGCAGAGGGTGGGAAGGCAGGCCTTGACCAGCACCGTGGGCATGGGGTCAAGGGAGCAGGTGGAGGCCTTAGCATTGGTCACCAGCTTCGAGACCAGTGGAACATCCACTGGAGAGAAGGAGGAGAGAGAGCATTGGGGATTGAGGGGTTGAGCTGGGAGTGTGCATTTCTGTGTCAGGGGCCAGTGCAGAGAGGGGGAGGGTCGGGCACCAGGAGTTGTTGATGAATGGAGATCACCTTAGCCTGAAAAAAGTTGAGGAATTTGGAGCAGAGGTCAGGAGCTTCAGCAGTGTGCGTGGCAGGGAGGGGGCGGAGCTGTCGGTTGATGGTGGAGAACAAGGATCTGGGGTGATTTTGTTGTGAGGTGATGAGGGAGGAGTAGTAGGCGGTCTTGGTCTTGGAGAGAGCCTCCTTGTAGGACCTTACATGGTCCACCAAGGCCATACGGTGGACGGTGAGGCCAGTTCGTCTGGAAAGCCGCTCCAACCGACGACCAGTTTGCTTCATTGTGCGAAGATCAGAGGTGAACCATGGTGCCGGGCGGAGAAAAGACACCGTCCGGCTTCTGAGGGGAGCCAGAGAGTCCAGGCTGAGAGAGAAGGCAGTGTTGTAGCGGGCCACCAACACGTCCGGCGAGGTGTCTGAGAGAGCCGGGGCCATGTGGGTTATGAGGAGGTCTGATAGGGCTGATGCACTCACTGATTTGGTGTCTCTGAAGGTGATTGTGCGCCTGGGGCGCTGCTTGGGCAGGGGGATGGGGATGATGAAGATGATGGCATGGTGGTCTGATACTGCCAGATCTAGGCGCTGCAGATGAGAGGGGGGGGGCACCAGTGGAGCAGACTAGATCCAGCGTGTGACCTTTGGAGTAGGTGGGGCCCTGGACATGCTGTGTTATGTTGAAGCAGTCCAGAAGTGACAGAAATTCTGCGGCAAAGCTACAGCTGGTGGAGTCGACGTGGATGTTAAAATCTCCCAGCAGATAAGTGGAAGGTGATTTAGAGCAGAGAGAGGACAGAAGCTCACTCAGCTCGGACATGAAGGTGGTGGAAGCTTTGGGGGGGGGGCGGTAAATCAGGGCAACCTGGAGTAGAGGTGATCCGGAGAGCGAGAATGTAATACACTCAAATTATGTGATATTGGGAGAGGGAATCTCCCTGACCCGGATATATTAGCTAGAGGTCCACAACACACCCAATAAAACACTTTGATAAGTTCCTCAGTGATTAACACTAATTCAGACTACATTACTGTGAGTTGCCAAATTAGGTAGTATTATAGCGCATTCCCACTACAGCGCGGAGCTCGCTTTAAGCGTGCCCGGACCGTTTTTGGTTGCGTTTCCACTTGGCGTAGTACTGGCTAGAGGGTACTATTTCACAGTTTTTCTGGCCCCATAAAATCGAGGTGTAATAGCAGCCACAGGAGGAAGTGTTCTTAGTGAACAAAGGTGAGTTTGCTTAGATTTAACAATAGCTTTAGATGTGGTGTGCCTTATCAAAGCCAAGATAATAACTGCAGTATAACCCTGTGCTGAGTCGACACTTAATACAGAATATTGAATACCAAGGATATCCCCGCTTTCTTTGTGCTTGAGAGGTCAAAGCAGAGGTGTGTTAAAGTCTAACAGAAGGGCAGGGATAGTAAAGCAAGATAACGTTGTAAAAGAAAGTCACTTATCAGACACTAAAGCATGACAAAACACCCGGATATATTAGCTAGAGGTCCACAACACACCCAATAAAACACTTTGATAAGTTCCTCAGTGATTAACACTAATTCAGACTACATTACTGTGAGTTGCCAAATTAGGTAGTATTATAGCGCATTCCCACTACAGCGCGGAGCTCGCTTTAAGCGTGCCCGGACCGTTTTTGGTTGCGTTTCCACTTGGCGTAGTACTGGCTAGAGGGTACTATTTCACAGTTTTTCTGGCCCCATAAAATCGAGGTTCTTTCCGGGCCAACAACCAGGCTGAGTCGGGCTGAGTATGCTAAACTAGAGAGAGAATCGCTGGCAAGGGGGCTACAACTACAACAAAATGAACATATTTGACCGTGATTTAATTGTAATACACGTTTCAAAATGATGCCGAAGTAACAACATACTGATACCGGTTAGTAAAAACCATGAATTAATGCTTTGACAAGTCTGCAGACAGACGGCAGGCGAACAACCTTTTTAAAATGTGTGTTTTCTAAATGGAGATCGGCTAAGCTAACGCAGTATATGCTCCGACGGTCCACACTCACAACAACGGCCTATACAGACATAAATAAACCAGCGACTGTATTCTCCATGACACAGACAGTCTGTGGTTTGTACTTGTTTCACTTTTGTCTAGTTTCTGAACAGATATGAGGAGCTGTGAGCTCTGTGTGCTAACAGCTAACGGCTGATGTTGTTTTTCTGTGGTTCTCATGGAAGATGACGTCACGGCTCCGCCTACACTGCGTTACTGTAGTTACTAAACTGTAATGGAAACGCAGCATAAAGTGAGCCGGGCCTAACTAATATTTTATGGTTCTGTTTAAGCAATTCAAAGCACATGATCAAAATTAAAGAAATAAAGCTGTACCAAATTACATGCTTCTATACAGGACATTTATTTTCATATTTTTATTAATAGTAACTTAATAATAATGTTGCCACACAGGATACACCTTCTAGATTTCACCACAGGGTGATGCAGACATGGTGATTGGATGATGTATTACATTAGGCCCACACCATGTTTGCAAAACAACTAAGATATAAATAAGAACTGATAAACCTGGGATTAAATGGCATGTTAGGCTATTTACAGCCATGTATGATAACATCTAGGATGACTTTGACTACAAATGTGTGTCAGCTGAGATGTTTGATGTGACAGCGGACAGCATCAATTTAACTGCTCTGTCGGGAATTAAAACACTGTAATTGGGTTTCTTATCAGCTCTCAAATAAAAAATTAATACATGGCAATCCTGGTGAAAGGACATATTCCAATGGCTGCCATATTTTAAGTTACTTCATTTGATAAAAACTAAATGGGTATTCTACCCATTGACCACATCACACACTGAAACAAAGATTAATGGGAAATACATTTCATATACTTCTAAATGTTACACGTGAGTGGAAATGAAGAACAGGTGATGAAGTCAATGGTTGACTGAAACATGCCTAATATCTTCAAAGTGTGGTATGTTATAAGTAGAAAACGTCATGAATCTTACCATCAGCAGGACAAAGGCAGATAAGTAGAGCTGATATAATCAGGAAATGTAAAGAAAACGCCATGCCCAGATTTCATCCAAGGCATCGGTCTACAAGTGATCGATGAAACAAAATGTCCAAAATCCAAAAGTTGAACAATGGAAGTGGCCACATATGTGTGTATCAAAGTGTACCAGGTACACTCTGTGGAAGTGGCTATCTTCAGTTGGTCAGTGCTTTTCAAACACATATACCCAGTGTCAAGGTGAATACAAACGTCACAGATAGGACTGACTGAGATAAGGGGAGCTACATTTATATTGACGATCATATAAAACCACTCAAACACGAACTTTATTGCACATACAAACGGTTCTTCATTTCTCTCCCCTCACATTCTTTTACACTACAGGTTGGTTATTCAGTTACTGCAGAAGATGCAAGTAAATAATTATACAAATGCAATTCATTCCCATTGTATGCATGCCCTCTAGAGGGCCTAAGATATTCTACAAAATAATATTTGAAAACATAAAAAAAAAAAACATTTAAAAAATATATATTTTTTGTTATATTTTTTATTAGTTTTACCAAAATAACTTGATTTCATTGTATTTAAAAAAGATATCCCCAGTAACTTTTATAATTTTCAAATCATAAATCTAATCGATAGATTTATGATCGATAACATCAGGTTTTCGATCAATGCCATTGCCGTTCACGCAGTCTTCAAAGTAACCAAGCAACCTAAATTAATTTGTAATTTGTCTGTCCAATGACCTTGCTCCCTTTCATGTCATGTGATACCTTGCATGACGAGCGAACCGTTTAATCAACCTGTACTGTACTGTAGCTAGCAGCATCAAGTTTGGTTGCATTATAACAAATGTAATAGCTTGCATTTATAATGTACAGCAAACTAAAGCAAAAGAGCAGCGCTCAAAAGAGAAAGGACAAGAGAACAAGGAGATGTAACGGCTAAACTGACGAAATTAGACCGTTTTTTTTGTCATACATCGTCCTCGAAATCGAGCAACGTTAGCAATGTTGACGTGCAGCGGCAGCCAGAGGCTAACGATAGCTCACCTGCCTCACCACCATCATTGCCATCTAGCTCCACAAGTGAAGCTGTATCCGTGGCCGTGGCTGTGCGACCTTCTTCTCCAGCCAGCCAGGAGGAGAGGCTGGATTTGGCCAAAAACAATATTGGACACCGGGGCCAATCACAACCTTGTTACGCCTCTGCCAGGAGGGGTTCGATCCTCAATGCTTCTGTGCATAATTGTATACAGGATGTGAGCATTTCTTCCTGGATAAAGCTTTTTCATACTTTCACAGCATTAAATAGCTCTGTTTGAACATCTAAAAACGGTTTTTGAACATGTTTTAAAATATGTCCCCTCACTTTCGGACAAACCAATTTGGCAGCAATAAATATTGGATTTCCACTCTTTGAACAAAGTTATTTTTTCCAAAATGAATGATATCTTGTGTTTAAAATGCAATGGCAACATCACTGGTTTATATGACTAAATAGCTTGCCAATATAATAGCATGTGATGACCATCATGGCTCATGACTGCATGGATATTGAACTCCTGAGATCTTGTGGCTCTTTCAACTTCCTGAAAAATAAAACTTAAAAATGTATTTTGGTGACACAATGGAAAAAGAACAAGAGATACATTCAAATGTGATCATCCAGAGACAATGGCTACGGAACATCTGGTGTAATAGCAGCCACAGGAGGAAGTGTTCTTAGTGAACAAAGGTGAGTTTGCTTAGATTTAACAATAGCTTTAGATGTGGTGTGCCTTATCAAAGCCAAGATAATAACTGCAGTATAACCCTGTGCTGAGTCGACACTTAATACAGAATATTGAATACCAAGGATATCCCCGCTTTCTTTGTGCTTGAGAGGTCAAAGCAGAGGTGTGTTAAAGTCTAACAGAAGGGCAGGGATAGTAAAGCAAGATAACGTTGTAAAAGAAAGTCACTTATCAGACACTAAAGCATGACAAAACATCCTTCTGAGTTATATCTTACTGTTTCATCCCTCCAATTATAAACAGAGCAAAAAATACAAATACCGTTGAGCATTTCCTTTGGCCTCAACACCTATAAAGCTACACACTGATAACATTGAAACATAGTATACATGTACTATACATCAGTATAGTAGACTTCCTCTGCATAATCTCACACAAAGAGGCACTTAACCAACCAGGAAGAGATGATAATGACCATAAAGAAACACGATACAACTACAAAGAGACACTAAGAGATTCACAATGATTATAACCTTAGGCGCTTTCACACCGGAGTACTTTTCCCCGTACTTTTCTCGTCTAGTTTCGATAGTTCCTGGGATTTTGCGTTCACACAAAAAAGATAACTTAGTTCATGAGAACTTTTACCCCCATTTTAGTGCCTGCTAGAGAGGTGGTACTTTCCTGGGGAGAAAAAATGTCCAATGTCTGATTGGCTGGGCGAATTGCAAACCACGCCCCGTAAAACATCTCTTTTTCTTCTCTCAATTATTTTTATTTCTATTGTGTACTCTAATCAATATTAATCAAACTATTGTTCGTTTATACATTTTAAGAATGGCGTTTATCTTTTTTGAGTTCTTATTTTATTTTATTTATTTGGGTCTACAACAGATGATACAAATGTTTGTGTCAGTAAATGTGTACTAATATAGGCGGGGGTGTTTGTGAAAACAACGGGGACAGAGCTGCTGTCAGACGATCAGCTGTGCAGCGTCATCACAAACGGACGTCGCTTCACGTGACGCCCCGGAGGAAAGGACGTCCCATTGCTCTGAAAACTCATTTCCTGCTTCTCGTGGTTTCCTTGCGTCTCTCCATGCTTCCCTGGTGGGAGGGACTAGACGCAGGGAAACGACGCAAGGAATCCATTTAACCGAAGTGAGAAGGCTTCATTTGCGTAATCTTCCCTCAGGGAATTTATTCCGGTGTGAACGGCTCTTAGTTCCATGGGGGTACTAAGTACGGCAAAGTACTTGGTGTGAACGCGATGGGCTCTTAGTTCCATGGGGGTACTAAGTGCTGGGAACTAAGTACGGCAAAGTACTTGGTGTGAAAGTGGCTAATGGGCAAGACAATTCAATAGAAACACAACATGATCACAAAAACTACCAAAATGCACACATGACAAAAAGGGGCATAACAAAAACAGATCATAAATAACTAAAATTGAAAAGATACAACTATAAGGAGACACAGAATGACTAATGCACAAAACAACTACAAAGAAATGTAAACAACTACAAAAAGGAGCAAGACAACCACAGACAAAAATAATTACCAACATATTTACTAATTGACAAAAGAACTACAAAGACACACAAGATAACTACAAGAGTCCCAAAACAACTACAAATAGATGCACACAACAACAAAAAGGGTCAAAATGCCAACAGACAATAAATAACTTCAACAAGAAACAACAAATAGAGAAAAAAACACTACAAAGATACACAAAGTGACCACAAAGAGATGAAACAACTACAGAGAGATGCAACACGACCACAGAGAGATGCAACACGACCAAAGAGAGATGCAACACGACCACAGAGAGATGAAACAACTACAGAGGCGCTCAACAACCACTAACACAAAATAACTACAAGATCAAATGATATACAACTGACCAAAACATCTAACAACATACACAGAACAACTACAGAGAGATGCAACATGACTACAAAGAGGGCCACAACTACAGAGAGATGCAACACGACTACAAAGAGGGCCACAACTACAGAAAGATGCAACACGACTACAAAGAGGGCCACAACTACAGAGAGATGCAACACGACTACAAAGAGGGCCACAACTACAGAGAGATGCAACACGACTACAAAGAGGGCCACAACTACAGAGAGATGCAACACGACTACAAAGAGGGCCACAACTACAGAGAGATGCAACATGACTACAAAGAGGGCCACAACTACAGAGAGATGCAACACGACTACAAAGAGGGCCACAACTACAGAGAGATGCAGCATGACCACAAAGAGGGCCACAACTACAGAGAGATGCAACATGACTACAAAGAGGGCCACAACTACAGAGAGATGCAACATGACTACAAAGAGGGCCACAACTACAGAGAGATGCAACACGACTACAAAGAGGGCCACAACTACAGAGAGATGCAACATGACCACAAAGAGGGCCACAACTACAGAGAGATGCAACATGACTACAAAGAGGGCCACAACTACAGAGAGATGCAACATGACTACAAAGAGGGCCACAACTACAGAGAGATGCAACATGACTACAAAGAGGGCCACAACTACAGAGAGATGCAACATGACTACAAAGAGGGCCACAACTACAGAGAGATGCAACATGACTACAAAGAGGGCCACAACTACAGAGAGATGCAACATGACTACAAAGAGGGCCACAACTACAGAGAGATGCAACATGACCACAAAGAGGGCCACAACTACAGAGAGATGCAACATGACTACAAAGAGGGCCACAACTACAGAGAGATGCAACATGACTACAAAGAGGGCCACAACTACAGAGAGATGCAACATGACTACAAAGAGGGCCACAACTACAGAGAGATGCAACATGACTACAAAGAGGGCCACAACTACAGAGAGATGCAACATGACTACAAAAAGGGCCACAACTACAGAGAGATGCAACATGACTACAAAGAGGGCCACAACTACAGAGAGATGCAACATGACTACAAAGAGGGCCACAACTACAGAGAGATGCAACATGACTACAAAGAGGGCCACAACTACAGAGAGATGCAACACGACTACAAAGAGGGCCACAACTACAGAGAGATGCAACATGACTACAAAGAGGGCCACAACCAGACAAAACACAACTAATAGAGAGATGCAACACGACTACAAAGAGGGCCACAACTACAGAGAGATGCAACACGACTACAAAGAGGGCCACAACTACAGAGAGATGCAACATGACTACAAAGAGGGCCACAACTACAGAGAGATGCAACATGACTACAAAAAGGGCCACAACTACAGAGAGATGCAACATGACTACAAAGAGGGCCACAACTACAGAGAGATGCAACATGACTACAAAGAGGGCCACAACTACAGAGAGATGCAACACGACTACAAAGAGGGCCACAACTACAGAGAGATGCAACACGACTACAAAGAGGGCCACAACTACAGAGAGATGCAACATGACTACAAAGAGGGCCACAACTACAGAGAGATGCAACACGACTACAAAGAGGGCCACAACTACAGAGAGATGCAACATGACTACAAAGAGGGCCACAACTACAGAGAGATGCAACATGGCTACAAAGAGGGCCACAACTACAGAGAGATGCAGCATGACTACAAAGAGGGCCACAACTACAGAGAGATGCAACATGACTACAAAGAGGGCCACAACTACAGAGAGATGCAACACGACTACAAAGAGGGCCACAACTACAGAGAGATGCAACATGACTACAAAGAGGGCCACAACTACAGAGAGATGCAACACGACTACAAAGAGCGCCACAACTACAGAGAGATGCAACATGACTACAAAGAGGGCCACAACCAGACAAAACACAACTACAGAGAGATGCAACACGACTACAAAGAGGGCCACAACTACAGAGAGATGCAACACGACTACAAAGAGGGCCACAACTACAGAGAGATGCAACATGACTACAAAGAGGGCCACAACTACAGAGAGATGCAACATGACTACAAAGAGGGCCACAACTACAGAGAGATGCAACATGACTACAAAGAGGGCCACAACTACAGAGAGATGCAACATGACTACAAAGAGGGCCACAACTACAGAGAGATGCAACATGACTACAAAGAGGGCCACAACTACAGAGAGATGCAACATGACTACAAAGAGGGCCACAACTACAGAGAGATGCAACATGACTACAAAGAGGGCCACAACTACAGAGAGATGCAACATGACTACAAAGAGGGCCACAACTACAGAGAAATGCAACATGACTACAAAGAGGGCCACAACTACAGAGAGATGCAACATGACTACAAAGAGGGCCACAACCAGACAAAACACAATTACAGAGAGATGCAACATGACTACAAAGAGGCTGACAACAACTACAAAGTGATGCAAAGCAACACAAAATAACTACATTAAGACAAAACAATTACAAAAAGAGAATGACTACTAAAAAGCGTACGTCTTGGTGGTGGAGCTTTTTTCTGGGCACCATGGCCCATGATAGTTATATATGAATAAATAATGCTATGAAATAAGTAATTAGATAAAACAATTTTAAAACTGTCCATTTGCTGAACATAAGGAAATAATGGAACATTATCAGCGCAGAGATCAGCCTGGCAGGATGACAGCTCAGTTTTATTTCTGTGAAAATGTGCCGTACGTTTCGTTTCCCAGACAGGAAAGTGACACACCCTGCTGCAAGATTGCAACATCAAGATTAAGATGTTTTAGCAAGACCAGTTGTAAACTTTGCACAAGAACAGCAGTTAGAAAAGAATTGACCCCTGACACTCCCTCCTAACATGTCACCGCAGGCTGTTAATATCAGTAGTGTCAACACAGTATTTTATTATTATTCATCCTGTTTCTATACTTGTGGACCAAATTAAGATACTAGTACACAGTGGTGTAACGTCACTGAGTACATTTACTCAAGTACTGTACTTAAGTACTTTACTTGAGTATATCCATTTCTTGCTAATTTGCACTTTTACTCCACTACAGTTCAGAGGTACATGGTGTACTTTTCCTCCACTACATGTTTTTAATACCTTAGTTACTTCACAGATGTGGATGAATGATGTGAAATATAATCAAGTGTTAAAAGTCACTTATCAGACACTAAAGCATGACAAAACATCCTTCTGAGTTATATCTTACTGTTTCATCCCTCCAATTATAAACAGAGCAAAAAATACAAATACCGTTGAGCATTTCCTTTGGCCTCAACACCTATAAAGCTACACACTGATAACATTGAAACATAGTATACATGTACTATACATCAGTATAGTAGACTTCCTCTGCATAATCTCACACAAAGAGGCACTTAACCAACCAGGAAGAGATGATAATGACCATAAAGAAACACGATACAACTACAAAGAGACACTAAGAGATTCACAATGATTATAACCTTAGGCGCTTTCACACCGGAGTACTTTTCCCCATACTTTTCTCATCTAGTTTCGATAGTTCCTGGGATTTTGCGTTCACACAAAAAAGATAACTTAGTTCATGAGAACTTTTACCCCCATTTTAGTGCCTGCTAAAGGTGGTACTTTCCTGGGGAGAAAAAATTTCCAATGTCTGATTGGCTGGGCGAATTGCAAACCACGCCCCGTAAACATCTCTTTTTCTTCTCTCAATTATTTTATTTCTATTGTGTACTCTAATCAATATTAATCAAACTATTGTTCGTTTATACATTTTAAGAATGGCGTTTATCTTTTTTGAGAATGAGTTCTTATTTTATTTTATTTATTTGGGTCTACAACAGATGATACAAATGTTTGTGTCAGTAAATGTGTACTAATATAGGCGGGGGTGTTTGTGAAAACAACGGGGACAGAGCTGCTGTCAGACGATCAGCTGTGCAGCGTCATCACAAACGGACGTCGCTTCACGTGACGCTCCGGAGGAAAGGACGTCCCATTGCTCTGAAAACTAATTTCCTGCTTCTCGTGGTTTCCTTGCGTCTCTCCATGCTTCCCTGGTGGGAGGGACTAGACGCAGGGAAACGACGCAAGTGAAGGAAGCAAGGAATCCATTTAACCTAAGTGAGAAGGCTTCATTTGCGTAATCTTCCCTCAGGGAATTTATTCCGGTGTGAACGCGATGGGCTCTTAGTTCCATGGGGGTACTAAGTACGGCAAAGTACTTGGTGTGAACGCGATGGGCTCTTAGTTCCATGGGGGTACTAAGTGCTGGGAACTAAGTACGGCAAAGTACTTGGTGTGAAAGTGGCTAATGGGCAAGACAATTCAATAGAAACACAACATGATCACAAAAACTACCAAAATGCACACATGACAAAAAGGGGCATAACAAAAACAGATCATAAATAACTAAAATTGAAAATATACAACTATAAGGAGACACAGAATGACTAATGCACAAAACAACTACAAAGAAATGTAAACAACTACAAAAAGGAGCAAGACAACCACAGACAAAAATAATTACCAACATATTTACTAATTGACAAAAGAACTACAAAGACACACAAGATAACTACAAGAGTCCCAAAACAACTACAAATAGATGCACACAACAACAAAAAGGGTCAAAACGCCAACAGACAATAAATAACTTTAACAAGAAACAACAAATAGAGAAAAAAACACTACAAAGATACACAAAGTGACCACAAAGAGATGAAACAACTACAGAGAGATGCAACACGACCACAGAGAGATGCAACACGACCACAGAGAGATGAAACAACTACAGAGGCGCTCAACAACCACTAACACAAAATAACTACAAGATCAAATGATATACAACTGACCAAAACATCTAACAACATACACAGAACAACTACAGAGAGATGCAACATGACTACAAAGAGGGCCACAACTACAGAGAGATGCAACACGACTACAAAGAGGGCCACAACTACAGAGAGATGCAACATGACTACAAAGAGGGCCACAACTACAGAGAGATGCAACATGACTACAAAGAGGGCCACAACCAGACAAAACACAACTACAGAGAGATGCAACACGACTACAAAGAGGGCCACAACTACAGAGAGATGCAACATGACTACAAAGAGGGCCACAACTACAGAGAGATGCAACATGACTACAAAGAGGGCCACAACTACAGAGATACAACATGACTACAAAGAGGGCCACAACTACAGAGAGATGCAACATGACTACAAAGAGGGCCACAACTACAGAGAGATGCAACATGACTACAAAGAGGGCCACAACTACAGAGAGATGCAACATGACTACAAAGAGGGCCACAACTACAGAGAGATGCAACATGACTACAAAGAGGGCCACAACTACAGAGAGATGCAACATGACTACAAAGAGGGGCCACAACTACAGAGAATGCAACATGACTACAAAGAGGGCCACAACTACAGAGAGATGCAACACGACTACAAAGAGGGCCACAACTACAGAGAGATGCAACATGACTACAAGAGGGCCACAACTACAGAGAGATGCAAACATGACTACAAAGAGGGCCACAACTACAGAGAGATGCAACATGACTACAAAGAGGGCCACAACTACAGAGAGATGCAACATGACTACAAAGAGGGCCACAACTACAGAGAGATGCAACATGACTACAAAGAGGGCCACAACTACAGAGAAATGCAACATGACTACAAAGAGGGCCACAACTACAGAGAGATGCAACATGACTACAAAGAGGGCCACAACTACAGAGAGATGCAACATGACTACAAAGAGGGCCACAACTACAGAGAGATGCAACATGACTACAAAGAGGGCCACAACTACAGAGAGATGCAACATGACTACAAAGAGGGCCACAACTACAGAGAAATGCAACATGACTACAAAGAGGGCCACAACTACAGAGAGATGCAACACGACTACAAAGAGGGCCACAACTACAGAGAGATGCAACATGACTACAAAGAGGGCCACAACTACAGAGAGATGCAACATGACTACAAAGAGGGCCACAACTACAGAGAGATGCAACATGACTACAAAGAGGGCCACAACTACAGAGAGATGCAACATGACTACAAAGAGGGCCACAACTACAGAGAGATGCAACATGACTACAAAGAGGCTGACAACAACTACAGAGAGATGCAACATGACTACAAAGAGGGCCACAACTACAGAGAAATGCAACATGACTACAAAGAGGGCCACAACTACAGAGAGATGCAACATGCCTACAAAGCGGCTGACAACAACTACAGAGAGATGCAACATGACTACAAAGAGGGCCACAACCAGACAAAACACAATTACAGAGAGATGCAACATGACTACAAAGAGGCTGACAACAACTACAAAGTGATGCAAAGCAACACAACATAACTACATTAAGACAAAACAATTACAAAAAGAGAATGACTACTAAAAAGCGTGCGTCTTGGTGGTGGAGCTTTTTTCTGGGCACCATGGCCCATGATAGTTATATATGAATAAATAATGCTATGAAATAAGTAATTAGATAAAACAATTTTAAAACTGTCCATTTGCTGAACATAAGGAAATAATGGAACATTATCAGCGCAGAGATCAGCCTGGCAGGATGACAGCTCAGTTTTATTTCTGTGAAAATGTGCCGTATGTTTCGTTTCCCAGACAGGAAAGTGACACACCCTGCTGCAAGATTGCAACATCAGGATTAAGATGTTTTAGCAAGCCCAGTTGTAAACTTTGCACAAGAACAGCAGTTAGAAAAGAATTGACCCCTGACACTCCCTCCTAACATGTCACCGCAGGCTGTTAATATCAGTAGTGTCAACACAGTATTTTATTATTATTCATCCTGTTTCTATACTTGTGGACCAAATTAAGATACTAGTACACAGTGGTGTAACGTCACTGAGTACATTTACTCAAGTACTGTACTTAAGTACTTTACTTGAGTATATCCATTTCTTGCTAATTTGCACTTTTACTCCACTACAGTTCAGAGGTACATGGTGTACTTTTCCTCCACTACATGTTTTTAATACCTTAGTTACTTCACAGATGTGGATGAATGATGTGAAATATAATCAAGTGTTAAATCAGACTTTAGTTCCACCTGGAGTAAATCCACCAGCTACCCTGCAGTATACAAAGTCATTCAAACTAGCTGCACCTTCACCAGCTTTGATAACACTTTCATGATCAATCATTATAAAACATATCATATTATTCTGAAATGGACCAATCTGCACAAGGACTACTTTTACTGTCGCTACTTTAACTATATTTTGATGAGAATACTTTTCTATTTTTACTTGAGTAACATTTTGATTGCAGGACTTTTACTGTAACAGAGTATTCCTTCACTCTGGTACTTCTACTTTTACTCAAGTACAAGATCTGAGTACTTTTTCCACCTCTACAGTACTGCATTGTACCATATTAGCAAATACTGTGTGTTATTATGTGTACAATGTAAATAGTAACTGTGAGAGATATTCACCTCTGAAATGTATTGGAGTAGAAGTATAAAGGTGGATTACATGGAAATACGTAACTCAAGTCAATTACAAATATCTCATAAAAGTAC
Source organism: Harpagifer antarcticus (assembly GCA_902827135.1). Taxonomy (NCBI): domain Eukaryota; kingdom Metazoa; phylum Chordata; class Actinopteri; order Perciformes; family Harpagiferidae; genus Harpagifer; species Harpagifer antarcticus. The sequence goes on along the minus strand of CADEHL010001043.1, from coordinate 3,171,966 downwards.
TTGAGCACAATACTTGAGTAAATGTACTTAGTTACTTTCCACCTCGTTACATTAAGACTTTCAATGTAAGGTTTCAGAACATCAGGTTTTAATACTGGGTAAAGTAACATGAGTAAAAGAAAACAGTTGTTAGTTTTGATTCCCAGCAGCCTACTGTTAGAGCCCAGCCCTTCAACTGGCCTGTCTTCTTCTAGAAAATCAATAAAAAAAACAAATGGCTTTTGCTGCCCTCTGCACACTCCCTCCTAACGCTACACGTCATCGCTGGCTATTTATATAATTGGTGTCAACACAACACTGATGCCATGACAATGCTGCTCCACCTCAAGTGCACCATCATGAAGAACGCCTGTTTCCCTGAACATACGATCACAGAGGCTCAGAAAGCCACTGTTAATAATTCATCTTCAAATAATGATTAACAGATGGAAACTGGTCATAAAATCAAACGCACCTCCCCAACAGCAGTGAGCTTTCCATGCACCACATCACAAATCATTCGATATGAAGGAAACGTTTGCCAATTGCTATAAAAATATGTCAGTTCATTGTGAAAGGAAAACGTTTTGTATGGAGTATATACAAGCTAATGAAAAGTATTATAACACGCTAATATCTAGTTTAAAGTTAGATAATGATCTTGATAACATCTGATCATTCTTTTTACATTTCGGCAGCGATAGGCTATTGACATTTTGGTTTGACATGGACTGTATCGCCATAATATTTCAAATGACATCCAGTCATAAAGGCAACAATCCTTGCTCAACAGAACACAACACATAATGGTCTTAGTAATTAATTAAATAGAATCACAGCACAGAAGAGGGGTATTGGATTTCAGTGTTGTCCAGCAGAGTTCCCAGCTGTGGTGAATGAGGTTTTTTTTATTTGGGCATGAAAAACACTAACAAGACAAAAGAAAGAGTTCCCTTTCATCTTTCCAAAAAACTAATAATGTTTTCGTTCAGTGTTGTGGGGCACCACAGCCAACACTGGTAAGATAAAGGAGATGGTGGGAGATTTAAGCGCCCACAGAACACACCCTAAACCTGTCATCGGTAAGTGTGTTGACGTGGAAACTTTGCAGGACCAAAGTACCTGGGATGAGACCTGGACAACAACCAGCACTAGGATTAAAGAAATGGGCGTTTTAGAAGGTTTGCTCCTTTACTGGTACTGACGGGTGGTGTTAGGTCATTACAGAGGGCCCGGTGCACGCTGTAATAAAGCCCAAACACACACCATCCGGGTGTCTTGTCCCATCATTAAAGGTTTCCTATCATGCTATTTTTAGGCATATATTATGGGTCTCAGATATATAAAAATATATAAAAACATGTCTACAAAGTGCATTTTGCACGATAGGTCCCCTTTAAATAGAGACACGGACTTGGACAGTATCAACATATTTGACCCAGCAATCATCTTATAACTGTGTATCACAAAAACAAAGACAATTATATATTTTTTGATTTGATTGAATATTTTTGTAATGGTTCACTTGTAGTGTATGTTATGTTTAATATTCTTAAGTAACATTATTTGACCACTGCTTGTCTTTTTCTCGAAACTCATAAAGTGCAGAATGGCTCTTGCTGCCCTCTGCTGACAAAGAGCAAAGATGCCGGGTGAAATCTGAACCCAGACACCCATTCTGTGTTATTTGGACATTTCGCTTCTGTACTTCGACAAATACATATACATTTTAGGAGACTAGAAAAAATAGTGAATTAATAGATGAGAAAATCTACATCAGTAAATCAGAAAACTCGTCTGATGGCACAACATGACCTTTTTTCCTGATATTTTAACCATTAATAAAAGGAACATAATCCGGAGTTCAATTAGTTCTGTAAAACATTTTTGGGTTTCAGCCCTATCATTTAAGAAGAAATCAGCCAATGTTGTTGATGCATCAGTGTTTATTGTTGTCTTAACAAAAGCAGCTGAACTGTGCCTAAAAAAATGGACAACATTTACATTTAAATCATGAACTATCAATACCAAGTATTAAAGAAAACACATTTTAAACTGCCTATTTGCGCTGTAAGAGTTTCAGAGGCACCATAAATGGGTTGAGGGGCGGACAGAGTCCCGTTAAGTCCAGCTCCCCTGATTGGCCGGTGGCGTTATTGCTCCCTGATGATTGGCTCTCAGCTTCCTCCGGCTGCAGTCTCTTTTCTCCACTGTCCGTGACATCACTGCTGTCAGCTGACCCAGCGGCGTTCTGCTCTCCGTTTGTTCTGGTGCCGTCTGTCTGAACACAGAGTCCCCCCTTCAGCTCTTTCAACATTTCTCTGGCCATCTTAGAGTCAGCGGTGGAGGAGAGAAATCGGTACACCTGAAGACAGGAAGACGAGGGCTGTCAGGTTGTTTTTCTAACCAGCTGTGACATGATAGCGTGCACCCGAGTTGTGAATACAACATTTTTTAAAGGGAACAAAGTTTAACAATAAAAATCCACAAACTGAAAACTAATGAAAGGGTTAATGACCTGCAAACTGGACAACACCGCGATAGCCACCTGTCAATCACAATTTTACCAAAGCATTGGTTCTTCATTGTGCTCTAAATAGGACAATACATTCCAAAATGATCATGTTGTATTGAAAAGAAATAGTCAATGAGACCAAAAACTCGTCAGGAAAATGCTTAATGAGGGAATACATCATGTGACAGTTAATGTAATTGTCTCATAGACTTCTATTAAATCGGCTTACATTTTCCGACCAGGTGGTTTCTACTTGACCAAAACCTTTGCAAGTTTGGTACGCACCAGAGTAGGGCTGCACGATTTGGGGAAATAATGTAATTGCGATTTTTCTGACAGATATTGCGATTGTGATTCGATTTGCGATATTTGTTTTTAAGCGACCCAACAGAAGTTTACTGTAAAATGCGGCCATAACTCCGGCTAGGAAGGTCGTATCAACGTGCTCCCGTCTCTAGCACCCCCGCAGCCCGAGCTACGAGTGAAAGAACTAAACTTACAGGAAACTTCCTTTGGGCTGCTTTAAAGTCAAGCTTCAGTTTAAGATTCACCCTTTAATAGAAACATGTGATGGAGCATTACTAACCTGACTCAGATGGTTGGTTTCACCAAACCATCTAGGAAAGCTCCATTGGAAGCCATTTGGAAAGGGCAGGCACTTTCAAAAATACTTGGCAGGTGATTGGATCAATCTGTCTATCACCTTCTATCATGGTAGGGCTGAACGATTAATCGATTTGAAATCGAAATTTGAAATTATGCGATTATCAAATCGCAAAGCCTGCGATTTAAAAAAAAAAAAAATGTTGTTGTTCTTCTTATGTGTCAGTCATCTACACCAATCAGAAGTGCTGTGCTCCACATGTACCAGCCATTGTTAACCAATCAGAAGTAGCCCATTATAGAAGGTGATTGACAGATTGATCCAATCACCTGCCAAGTATTTTTGAAAGTGCCTGCCCTTTCCAAATGGCTTCCAATGGAGCTCTCCGAGATGGTTTGGTGAAACAAACCATCTGAGTCAGGTTAGTAATGCTCCATCACATGTTTTACATCTATTACAGGGTGAGTCTTAAACTGAAGCTTGACTTTAAAGCAACCCAAAGGAAGTTTCATGTAAGTTTAGTTCTTTCACTCGTAGCTCGGGTTGCGGGGGTGCTAGAGACGGGAGCACGTTGATGCGACCTTCCTAGAAGGAGATATGGTCGCATTTTACAATAAACTTCCGTTGGGTCGCTTAAAAATAAATATCGCAAATCGAATCGGAATATCTGTCCGAAAAATCGCAATTAGATTTTTTCCCAAAATCGTACAGCCCTATATCATGGGCCACTTCTGATTGGTTAACGATGGCTGGTACATGTGGAGCACAGCACTTCTGATTGGTGTGGATGACTGACACACAAGAAGAAAAAAAATGTTTTTTAAAAAAAATTGCAGGCTTTGCGATTTGATAATCGCATCATTTCAAATCGCGACTTCGATTTCAAATCTATTAATCGTTCAGCCCTACACCAGAGCTGCATAAGTTTATACTGTACAACACCACTTTATGTGGGGATACCATCTTCAAAATTATTTTAAATCAAGTAGTGTCCTATTTTCTGCCGTTTGTGTGTCAATATAACTCATTTCCGACAAGACAAGGGCCCTGTGCTTGCCATCAGTGTGTGGAATGATGTAAACAGGACTGGGACATTACATGGCAACACATCACAGTTCCAGAAACGGCAAACACGTTTTTACTGCCTGATTTGAACTTCTTCCTAGTTATTTTTGTCAAAAGTTCACCATTAAAGGTTTTATGAATGAATGACATGCGTTTATTAGCCTGTGCTTGCGGTTCCTCTGATTTCATGTGTTTTTATGTTCCGTCATAAATCATGTTATTGTTTCCGTTAACGTTTATTACGCCATGGCCCTTTCTCATTTCTCTAACTCCCCTCCTCGACTCCTATCCTCGACTCCTATCCTCTGAGCGGACATTTTAAAGAGACGTCCATTAATGATGACAGGAGGCACAGCAGCCCTCTGTCTGATGGACAGATGTGTTCATGACGACTTATATTTACTTTTAATTAATTCACAGTGCGGTATAATGAGACAATAACAGGCTACAGATGCGGACACACACATATATATATATATTTATATAAATATATACAATTTCAGAATCAAACAGAGCACTCTCATAATAACGTAACACAATCAGAGACTGGATATATCCCCCCCCCTCTCTGGTCGCTACAATAAGGGAAATAAATTACGGGCCAAAAGTTGTATTTACACGTATTAAAAGTAAGCAGAGGACACCAAACCAACTGAGACCTGTCTGTCCGCTGCATCTGCACACACTGTACCACACACACGCACCTACACCACACACACGCACCTACAACACACACACACCTACAGATCCTAAAGCATAATCAGGCTACAGCCGTTGTGTATTTTATTATGTGAAGCACTAAATGGTTTTAGAAAAATATCGACTCTTTGTTTGTAGATATCTACTAAACTACAGCATACAAATACAGAGAGTAATGTAGGCCTGTTATACTAAGTGATATATATTTTACACACTGCTCTGCTTTCTGCACGGACCTCACAGCTGTTCTCACTGTAAACATCGCGTTGCGATGAAAGCAGTTTCTAAAATAATATCCAGGGGATGCATGCAGAGCTGTCATTGGCTGCGATAAGTCCGGCCGTGCGTCACGCCTCTTTGAAACATCTCTGTTCCCGGAAATGCATTCGCGAAGAAGCCGTGGAGGACCGTGGAGGACCCATCAGTGTCTCCTCGGTTAGAGCTCCTCCAGAGAGCCTCCTCGATACTCGATGCTCGGTCCTCGAAGTGCATTTAGAGAAATGAGATGTCCTTTAACATGGCGCACTGAAATTCATTTCCGGGTCACTACCGGAGGACCGAGGAGTCGAGGAGGGGGATTTGATGAAATGAGAAAGGGCTCATGTGTCATCCTTTGTTTACCTTTTTATTAAATTTTTTCCCCTACTGTAGTCTCTGAGCTTGCAGACATGTGAACTTACGAGAAGAATGCATAAAGAGCTCAAATGATCTTGTTATATCAAATCAGCTGCTGCTTCTCCATCAAAACATGGAGAGAGGACAGAGAAAAAGTATTAATACTTCAAACTATTAGAGTGCCCTGACCTCTAGAGGCCAATCAGGTGCACAACATGAATTTAGGGCCAATAAGACCCCCAACCAAATAAGTGGTTTGCAGCGTGTTGTACCTGGAGGAGATGTTTCTTCAGTTTGCTGCAGTCCAGCAGGGGCAGCTCCTCAGGAAGAGACATCAACAGGTCCAACACTATCGCACTCTCTGGAGGACCAAATAACCTGAGATTAGATCATGTGATGCAGTGGGGGGGGGGGGGGGGGGGGGGAGATGTGGTGCTCCTAAGAACAACAGGAACACCTGCACAAACATGGACAGTCAGGTATTATTGTGGCCAATACATTACTGTGCTACACATGGGAATGTATTGGAGAGGTCAGAATGGCTTTTGAAACACAAATAATTCTAAAGAAATTCAGAAGCAAGGTTTATTAAGTTGTGAATTTGCACTTTATTATTTTATTCTGAATCGAAGTTTGAAGGTCAATCATAAAATAAGTATTTAAATGTACACTCTGAAGTTTCAGGGAAAGGGGGATTTGTTTACATTTTCCAAAAGTGCTTTTGTTGTTAATTGTTATGTTGTTGTGTGTTAGGCAACATTTGCACAGTATAATGGTTAACATTTAGCAGTTGTTTCATGCATTCTGATTCCTTCACCTCATAAGACTCATGAGGGCCCCCACTGATCAGGTGTTTTTTGTGGGGGGGAAATGTATAAATGTAAATACATTTCCAATCATCGAAAAATAAATAAAGTCATATACCGTAATAATTTGGAAAAATACCATGATATGAGTTTTTTGTCTTCCTGCCCAGCCCTATCTTAACAGTTCATAAATAATGCTGCAACTCGAATACACCTGTTAGATATTTTCTTCATAAATCAAAGAGCTGTTAATGGCTCCACTAACATTGTTTCCAGCGGACTGCAGATGATTGGTTGATATATCTGCCGTATTTTAGACATCACCAATCAGAGGACTTTGGACTCACCCATAGCAGTGAGGGTACAGCTCTCACCGGGGCTGTTGATGATACTCAAGTAGTGGTAGATCCTCTCAAAGTGCACCACGCTCTGCGCGCCCACCGTGGGAGTGCGCTTGAGGGCTAATTTGCTGGTTAGCTTGGCATGGAATTGCCGCACGGGGGTGGAGAGGGGGGGGGGGGAGGAAGTCCCGGAGGATGGTGCAGGACTGGGGGCTGGAGCTCGGTTGGTGGGAGACGTGTGAGGACTGGATGAGGGGGACTCTGACGACGAGGTGGTGGTGGTGGGGGGTCGCTCTGAGGGCTGCTGGGTGATAAAGATATATTCAGGGTTCTTACACCTTTTCCAAAGTCAAATTCAAGCATTTTCAAGGTGCATTTTCCAGCTTTTCAAGCATCTTACAGCTGTTGTAAATTACATATTTATATACACAGACTCAAATGATTATTTCCCTACCTCACATTGAATCAGATGTTCTTTATGCTATAAACAACCAAATGTGTGTTTCGTGATAGCCTTCTACACGAGGATGAACAATTAAAGAAAAGAAAACTAAGTTTAATATTTCAAAAGGAGTGACCTGTACGTAGACTGGGCCTCCCATATAACCTGGCTGAGCCAATATAAAACAATCAGCCAAATAACTTTTCAATACATTATTGATTACTATTGTTGAGGTACTTTTAGGTTGGCAGTGAACATAAGTCAGAGGTACATGGTGTACTTCTACTCCACTACATGTATTTAATACCTTTAGTTACTTCACAGATCTGGATGAATGATGTGAAATCTAACCAAGTGTTGAATCAGACTTTAGTTCCACCTGGAGTAAATCCACCAGCTACCCTGCAGTCTACAAAGTACTTCAGACTAGCTGCACCTTCACCAGCTTTGAGAACACTTTGATGATCAATCATTATAAAACATATCATATATATTATTCTGAAATGGACCAATCTGCACAACGACTACTTTTACTGTCGCTACTTTCACTATATTTTGATGCTAATACTTTTCTACTTTTACTTGAGGAACATTTTGAATGCAGGACTTTTACTGTGACAGAGTATTCCTACACTCCGGTACTTCTACTTTTACTCAAGTACAAGATCTGAGTACTTCTACTTTGACTCAAGAACAAGATCTGAGTGCTTCTACTTTTACTCAAGTACAAGATCTGAGTACTTATAATTTCACTACAATATCTGAGTACTTATTCCACCTCTAGTAGCGTATTAGTCTGATTTGTAGCCACAAAATTACGCAGAGCTGCATAGAAATAGACTCACAATGGAAACAAGTGGAAAATAATATTTACAAATGTGTAAAATGATTTGTAGGTCATTTTGACTACTCAAGACACCTGACTTATACATCTTCAAAGCAAGACTGTTCATTCTACAATTACATGGGATTAAAGCTAAATGTAGTTTTACTTGTATAATACTTCAATTTTATATAAAAGACAGTTTGTTTTCATCTGTTTTCAAATAAACAAAGTCTTGGCTTTCAGAATGTTAAACTTGTTTCGGCAAATTCAGATGATGAATACAAAGCTTGTAACGGCATAATTACAAGCAGAGAACGGAGTAATTTAACGTCACAGCAAGCATAACAACAGCCGGTGTTTCCCCGGTACACAAACGCAAAAATACACAAACACACTCGCGAGTTTCCCCCAGACCAGTAATGCAAACGAAAATGTGTCTTCGGGTCAATGTGACTGATTTCGATAGAGCAAGTCACATTTGGTTTATGCACGAAACATACTACCAGTAGAAATACATTGCTGTTAAAATCGCTCTGTCGAATCAATAGATTATATTTCGTGACTATAACACGAAATGCCGTGAGTGCTTCATCCTCTGAACACCACAGGATGGCGACTGTAACGCACATAACATAGGTACGCTCCTCTGAAATGATTGTCCCCTGCAATTATTATTATCCCTCAATCGAGTTCGCTATTCAGCTCGCTAACGTTAGCTTAAACAAACGAAACATGCAACGTTAGCCTAATCTAAAATGCTCTACTCCGGCGTACCATTCATGTGGGTCGTCAGCGCATACTCTCCCATCGTTATTTTTTGCAAACTTTGCAGGAGGCTGTTCGTGGGCTTGACCCTCGTCTTAGCCATGGCTTGTATTCGTCTTCTGCTAGCCAACGCTCGTTGAAAACGACAACCTCCTGGCACAGTCATCTATCACTCTCATCAGAATGCCCAGGTCACACGTAACACAAACATAGCGCGGGAAGGCCGCAGCGGAGCTGTTTTATGTAGAAGCGAAGCAATTCTTTTCTTTTAATCTAAAAAGCGAACTATTCAGTGAGACAGCAATTTATTGTAAAAGTAAAGCATTTACATTTTCAAGCACTTTATCTCAATTTCAAGCACCATTCCCAACCTTGAAAACACCACATCAAATTTCAAGCATTTTCAAGGATTTCAAGCACCCGTACGAACCCTGTATATTATATTGATACTAAATTAGGAATGTTTTTTTTGTTACAGCAGCATGTTAAAGGTCCCATGTCATGCTTTTCTGGTTCTGACCCGTCCCCTTGTGAGTTATGTAGCTTTTTCTGCATGTAAACGGTCTGCAGAGTCACAAACCCTCAAAGTACCCTGTAGCGAGTTAAACTCTAACACAGAAAAGACCTGTCTGTGCTGCCCCAGAACGCCTCGTTGGACATTTTCTTTTTCAATTGTTTTCTTCCGGGAACCAAGTGACGTAACGACGACCCCTCTGCGGATTGGTCAAAATGCACGCACACACACACACACACACACACACACACACACACACACACACACACACACACACACACACACACACACACACACACACAACACACACACACACACACACAAACACACACACACACAACACACACACACACACACACACACACACACACACACACACACACACACACACACACACACACACACACCACACACACACACACACACACACACACACACACACACACACACACACACACACACACACACACACACACACACACACACACACACACACACACACACACACACACACACACACACACACACACACACACACACACACACACACACACCACACACACACACACACACACACACACACACACACACACACACACACACACACACACACACACACACACACACACACACACACACACACACACACACACACACACACACACACACGACACACACACACGTGTGTGTGTGTTCGGGATGGTTTCGCTGTGTCTCGCTGTCGGCCACTGGGCTCATAGGGAGGGGGGGCAGGAGCTCCAACAAGCCGTTTAGGACAGAGAGTGAATACACATACTATACAGAGATGCTGTGAGAAACCAGTATAAATCTATTTTAGTAGACCTCAACAATGGCAAAAAAAACAAGGCATTGCACATCATTTGAAAATAAAGTTGACCGACCGCAGACTGAGAGGTGGGGGGGGGAGCAGAGGAGGCTCCAGCTGCAGTAGAGAGCGGTCGTAGCAGCAGCCCTGGGCTCATGGCTGCTGCTGGACTCTTCAGTGCTCTGATTGGACGGGCTGTGTTGGTTCTGAACTTCTCAACTAAGAGGGGAAAAATCACAAAATGAAAAAAACTGTAATATGCCCTATCATCACAGCGACATGAAGGAAATTAGCAATGCATCATTACGGTTCACTAATTATAACAATCTAGTGCAGGGTGTCAAATTCATTTGAGTTCAGGGGCCACTTACAGCCACATTTGGTCTCAAGTGGGCCGGACCAGTACAGAAATCATAGCTTAACAACTTATAAGTTCAGTTTACATTTAATAAATGATCTTTTAACAAAACACTATGAACAACCTGAAGTTTCTTATAAAAATAAGTGCATTTTTCCTCCGCTCGCATCTCCTGTGGGCGGGACTAAGACACGAGGATAGGAGTCGAGGATAGGAGTCGAGGAGGGGAGTCGAGGGGGGGAAATCGAGAAATGAGAAAGGGCCCTGGTATCAATATTTGTTGTCCGTCAAGTGTTAGTAAATGTGTCTACATAGGGAAGCTGGAGGTCCGTACCTTTGACTGGCTGATGGGGAACTGGCCTCAGAGGGACGGTGCATCCTACAGGGGGGGGTCTGTAGACCTGGGGGGGGTTGGAGTACTTCAGGGTGTTAGGCTCTGTGGAGCACACTGTGAGCATCTGAGGAACAGAGGGAGAGGACGATGGTGAGAGACACAATCAGTTCAGACCAGCAGGTAGAGACAGGTTGGATTGGTCACGTCAATATCTAGAACTTCTACACTTCTATCTTCCACTTCTACTCCTCCCTTTCAAAGGGATCTCTTGAACATTTGTGTCCATGTTGTTTTTCCTCTTTTTGTTGTTGTTTTTTATTCATTGTTCTTTATCCTTGAGACGAGACTTCTGTTTCCTTTAATTGTTCTCTTTTGTTATTATATCTGAATCATAGTTTAGATTTTATAAAAATCTTAATGCAAGCATTTTTGATTTCTTATAGTCTTTTATCAATGCATTTGTGTTGTTTTCATTTAGTTTACTCGTGCTTTTATATTGCAAAATAATGTTCTTTGTGTACCCGGATATTATGTAATGTAAAGTGTTTTTGATAACAAAATATTGAAAAAATAAATGCTGTATATATGTTTGCAGTACCCGAGAGAAAGCATCTGAAAGGGTTTCTTCCTGGGCTCCAGCCACCAGAGAGGCCATGCGTGTCCACTCCTCGATGGGCTTCCTGTCCTTCTCCTCCTGCATCTTCTTCTTCAGGTCTAAGGTGGCAAAGGAGATCACCTGGCTCTTCAGAAGTTCCACCATAGTGCTGATCTGAAACAATGGACGGGACAGACATTAGAGCTACTCTGCCGTGTTTACTGCTCAGGGGTGGAAAAAGTATTCAGACCTTTTATTTGAGTTAAAGAACCAATACCACTCTTTAAAAATAAAACATTTCTAATAAAAGTACTGCATCAAGAATGGTAAAAGTATTTAAGTGCGATTAGAAACATTTAACAAGCTGGAGCTGTGGAATATTTTTTTTAACGCTTTTAGCAGAATTGCTGCCAATTCATGATTTTAGTTACTTAAATATAGTGTTGGATGGTTTATTTATCTATTTGTATAATTGTAATTTTACTGAATTGGTAGGGATTTAATTATCATTCAAGATTTCAACATGACACCAAAAATGTAATTAAAAAAAAGAATTAAAGAAATAAAACCAAATAATGAACATACATTAAAGGTCCCATGTCATGGCCATTTCTACTGATCATAATTCCATTGTTGAGCTCTACTAGAATAGATTTACATTGTTCAATGTTCCAAACTCACATTGGTTTCTCACAGCATCTCTGTATAGTATGTGTATTCACTCTCTGTCCTACACGGCTTGTTGGAGCTCCTGCCCCCCCCTCCCTGTTAGCCCAGTGGCCGTCTGCGAGACAACGAACCACCCCGAAACCAGCCCGAGTACACACACTCACCCGCAGCTTGGCTGCGATTCTATTAATCAAACAATCATATTTTAAACGTTTATGCTAAATATTGTGTGTCAAAATCCTAATTTTAACCTGTAAAATGAATGTAATGGAGTAAAAAGTACAATATTTGCTTCCAAAATGTAGTCGAGTAGAAGTATAAAGAAGAATGAAATTGAAATAATCTAGTAAATAACAAGTACCTCAAATGTGTATTTTAGAACAGTACTTGTTTGCACGATATTGAAAAATACTGACATTGCGGTTTTTTGTTCCCCTGCGATATATATTGCGTTTTTTTTAACCTGTTAAGCCCCAAGGTCCCGGCGGGTATTTTACTTTTTTTTTCACGACACTGTGTCTCAGGGGATCTTAATATTTAAGAACCTATTCATGTGTTATACCAGATTAACGGAAATAATCTCAGCTAATTGACGATACAAACCATTTTTACCAAAACAAAACAAGTCTCATAAGAAGCATCTAAATGACCCGAGCGAAAAATGCTAACAGACTTTGGCACAGAACTCAAGATAAAAGTACGCTTATTACTTATCGGAGCTGCACATACAAGATATCCGATTAAAGCTGAGGTTCCACAGATTATTTAGGTATATAGTATCATCACTGAGTGATCCGAACTCGCGACAGGGGAAGCAAACACAGACATCACAACACGTACCTTTACGGAGCTTCTAGGGAGATCGTCTCACCATGGCTGTCAATCTGATCAAAAGACGTGTTCAATGGCATTAAAACGAGAAAAAACGCGGCTGAATCGGTTAATCCATAGGCTTTTAACGTCTCTGTATAAAAATATTATTTCATTTATAATCCATAATTCCATTTTTATGTAAAAATCGCAGAGCAAAAGTTAGCTGCTATAAACAATTGCTTCAAAGCCACAGATACATTATTAACCTATGGATCAACCGATTCAGCCGCGTTTTTTCTCGTTTTAATGCCATTGAACACGTCTTTTGATCAGATTGACAGCTCCGTAAAAGGTACGTGTTGTGATGTCTGTGTTTGCTTCCCCTGTCGCGAGATCGGATCGCTTAGATCAGGGGTGGCCAACCCGCGGCTCTTTGCCTAGTTTCATGCGGCTCTTCAGTTCATATCGAATTTTATATGTGTGAGTTTGGGGGAGAGACACTGACTCCTGACTAGTGTTTCACGGTGTACCGATACTTGAAAGGTACCGCGATACCCTGCCGTTAAAAACGTTACGATTCCTCCGTTTCATTAGTATCGGTACTTTAAGAATGACGGGGGAAAGTACTCCGGTGAGAAAGCACCGTTTTAATAAGAGCCGTGTGTGTTCAGCGCTCTGCTTCCACTCCCTGCAGCCGTGCCTGCAGTCCCGCCCCTCTCAAGCACGTTCTAAGTCCCTCCCCTCTCTCGTGCACGCGCTCGCTGCCAGAGCATGTGAGAAAACGAGAAGCATGGCTGCAAGTGGGAGTGCAACTGCCGCTGCGCCTCGGTTTGTTGACAAAAAAGACGACAGAAGCGAAATTTGGAAGTATTTTAGCTATATCTCTGACAGTGAGGGCAAGCCTACGGACACCACGAGGCCTGTCTGTAAGAAAGGTTTTCATTTTATTTAATACGAATTCTTGTCATTTATTTTATTTATTGTTCTCATTGTTTAAAAGTGTGTGTTATGGTTCTGGTGTGAAATAAAGCACAATAATTACATTTAAGACTGTTTCCCTTTTTTTTAAGAAAAAGAATCGGAATCGCAATTCTTGACTTGGTATTGAAACCAAAATGTTGGTATCGTGACAACACTAGTTACTCCTGACAGTTACACCTGATATTTAGTAGGTCTGTTAAGTATTGAATGCTGATCATTCTGTAATTTGGCCGGTCAAAGTTGTTTGGGCTCGGATAAAATCGCTCCGTTACTTTCGTCCCGTGTTACTTTCGTCCCGGCTCTCCCTACGTGTGTATGTGTGGTGTCAGGTGTCAGTATGAGAGGATGACAGCGCGTCTAATTTTGATGTGGCCCAAGAGCCAATCACAATAATACCTGCAATGCAGTGAACCAATCACCTTTGAGGGGGGGAAAACCTATCGTTGATTAAACACTATCCAGTGTTTCCCCTACCATTTTTTTGTAAAGCACTTTGAATTGCCTTGTGTTGAAAAGTGCTATATAAATAAACTTGCCTTACCATTGTCTTGGAGGGGCACTGCGCCCCGCCAACGGAGCCCCGCGCCCCCCCCCTGAAATTCAAGGTGTTATATATATATATAATTTTTTTTTTTTAAATATATATATATATATATATATATATAGCACCAAATTGCTTTTCACTTTTCACATTGAACATGTGCTCTTTTATTAAATACACTAAACACTTTCATCTTAAGTTGTGGGTTTGTGGGCGGTGGTGGCGAAGTCGATAGGGACTTGGCTTGGCAACTGGAAGGTCCCGGCAAGACCAAGTGCTACCGAGGTGTCCCTGAGCAAGGCACCGTTCCCCACACTGCTCCCCGGGTGCCGTTCAAAATGGCAGCACACTGCTCCTAACACTAGGATGGGTCAAATGCAGAGAAACTATTTCCCCACGAGAGATTAATAAAAGTCCATCTTAATTTAGTGTTTTTGACCCTAAGAAACACTGATGCATTAATCAATAACAATAATCCACAGCTCCTCTCTCTGCTCCAGAGGATTTAAAATATATCCCAATGCCACAAAAATGCATCAGTGACGTGGTTGAAATCTTGTCTCCAGAAAACAAAAAACTGAAACAAGCGGTATCAGTGACTGTGTTTGATGTGGCTCTTTGCAGTAACATGGAAAACATGTGGCTCTTAACCTCTGACTGGTTGTCCACCCCTGGCTTAGATACTATACTTAAATAATCTGTGGAGTCTCAGCTTTAATCGGATATATTGTATGTGCAGTATGTGCTAAAGTGCATTAGCATTTTTTTTTAAAATTAATAAAACCCGCACGTCCCTGCGGTGTGAATATCGCGAATGCGCATATCGCGGTTATCGCCATGACACGGTATATCGTTCAGCCCTAGTACATGTACTTAGTTACTACCCTCAGGGGCGCCGTAAGGGGGTGAAAAGTTAGGACAATTCTAAGGGCCCGTGACTGACAGGGGCCCAAACTATTTTAGAACATTAAGAAAAAAATGTTTAAGTAACCTTTCATCATTCATCAATAATTAATAGAACGTTATATTGATAATGTACTCACTAAACTTACGATTCATTTAACTTATTTTCTTCCAAAAGTTAATTATCCAAAGCCTCTGTACTAGGGATGTTAAGATTCACCGATTCGCATCGGTACACCAGCATAAACGTTCAAGATGCGACTGCACCGGTTGAAAGAGTGCACATCGGCTACAGTTTAGGTTGAACTCGCAATGTATCGATTCGATTGCAGCGTCTTTGCATAGGTAAAAAAACGATTCATTCATATAATATCCCCTCATCCTGTCAGCACTCAGCAGAGACGACCTTTGATCTTTGCTTCGCACTACGGAGGCCGAGAGTCTCAGTTATCAACACACATGGAAGTCGAGGAGAAAGAGAAACACAGCGCACCGAAAAATACCTACAAATCAAACGTTTGGCAACACTTCGGATTTTTCAAGAAAGACGGACAACTTGAGAAATCGCTCACAAATTGTAAACGATGCCGTGCCGCTTTAAAGTACACAAGTAGTACGAGGAACATAGCGACGCACATAAAGAGGCGACATGGGGTCTGCGGCTGAAAAGAGAAACCTGAAAGTTAGACATGAGTTCAATCACTCAGAGAGAGTGGTGTTTAGTTTACAGCAGACTGTGACTGCCAATAATAGTTTAAATGTCTTCCTTACAATTGTAAGCAGTTATGAAATACCTGTTTGTGAAAGGTTATTTGTATTCTATATTGTTCATATAGAAACCACTGCTTTCTGCTCACTGGTGAGTTAGCCTATGGATGAGTGTTACGCACATCAGGCTGGCAGCTGTATGGGCATTGCTCTATAGTAGTTGGTCTTTGCACATTGTTAATCATAGGCAATGCATCCTTAAATTATTTAACTGTGAGGTGTTATACAATTGTACTGTACTCTGGAGTTTTTTTAAGGTAAAAAATAAACAGCATGATGGGATGTGCAGTACTAGTAGAGAGAACCAAATATGTAAAGCACTTTTTCGTTAATTTATGGTTTGCTGCATATAAGGAATAAAACAAAAATCCTCTGTCGTACCATATTGAAGTATCATTATTTTTGGCATCGTTATCGTATCGCATAATGTTGAATCAAATCGTATCGAACTGTATTGCAACAGGGGTGAATCGTATCGCATCACCTGGTGTTAAACGGATTGGTCGTGCTTGTTACAGTACCACGGCTTCCACAGATGACATTCTTCTATGGATTTTTTGTCAAAGCACTTAAGATATTCATTGCTATCGGGATGTTAAGAGCATTCCATGGAATATAACAACAAGTGTATCTCGAGCCGGTTTCTCAAACTTACCTACCCCACCTTTAAGGACTTATGTTTATAATAAATACATCTCTATTGATTTTAAGATATTTTCATAGTTCATACAATCATACGTATTGGGATCATTTGTATTAATGTGGACCGGAGGGAGAGGGTCACTACAAGCATAAGTTTCACTTTCCTTTTTTATTTAAATTCCAACTTTGGTCCTGAAGAATATGTTTCTCTGTTGTCCACGTTCATAAAGCATAAAGCATAAAGCATAAAGCAACAGCATCAGAGCACGGTGGAGAGTCTCTAGATGAGTTTACAGTAGTCCGTCGTTCTTTTTAAACATCCATGTTGTAGTCCGTTGTATAGAAAACTGTAGTTTCCATAGTTTCCCCACAGCAGCAGATGCACATTCAGGACGTCCGCTGGCGCATCATAAACACGTCGGATATTGAAAGTGCAGTCGGATTCTCTAAAGTACCGCAGTCTCTTCTCCTAAATACTTTTGAATTCTCCTATCCACTATCCCTTAACCCCATGACGTTTCACTCAGAGGTCAAGGAATAGACGATAGGGTTAGACGTTATGAGCTGATTTTTGGATTATCCGACCGCAACCCCTGTCCCCCCATAATGCTGAACCTGAACCAGCTTTTCTCCCAACTGAAGGAGGTGAGTAGCATTGTGTTGAATGCCATGCCACTTAACGTATCTGAAGGGAGACTGGAATACAACATATATATATATATATATATATATATATATATATATATATATATATATATATATATATATATATCAAAACAAAAAGCTAACATCTAATTTCAATTATACATTTCAAACACAGTAATTTTCCACATATTTAAGTTATATTTATTTGGATTTATGCATTCATGTTGAGAATGTTCCATTCAAAAATGTTATTATTATTAAAAATGCATTTACACCATAAAAGATGACTATTGATATATTGTCAGGAATGTTAGTGTTATATCAAATAGTGAATTATACTGCAGCAGAATGTTGCACGTCTACACAGTGTTATATTTTCACAGCTCAGTGTCAGTAAATATTGTGCGGTTAGTATTGGACTACAAGATAGATGGAAGCCTGTACAGGTAGAGTTATTTAAAGCATAAATGAGTCGGTTGAGTTCTGGAGGTGTGGTTACAGCAATTGTGCTTGGTTGGCGTGGCCTGTGCCTGGTGGTGGGGCCCAATGTGATATATTTTCTTGGGTCCCAAAATCCCTGGCGGCGCCCCTGCCGACCCTATACTCAGATGGCATATTGCTGAATGTATAGGTTTTGAAACGTACCTCTGAAATGGAGCGGGTGCGGACATGTTTTCTCAGGAATTCACAGTCAATGTCTTCGTTGACGTTGTTGGTCTTGCCGAGTTCCGTCAGGGCTTTCAGGAGCTTCTTCTGCTCGAGTCGCTGCCAGGTACCGGACACTTTCCGTGGAGCCGGTGGTGGTTCAAGACTCAGGTTCCTTTTGTTGCGTTTACGAGGAGGAGGCTTCATCTCAAATGATGTCACGGATACAACCTAAACTGCCACAAAAGCCCCTGGCTGGTTCGTCTCGTGAAAACTGGAGTAGTTTTTTACCGTTACTCACTGGACATAAAACTAAATGTTACCTTAAACTGAATTTATAACACGTGCCTTTACTGTTTCCTCTCACAACGACAACAAAACGTCTTCTGGTCGTTTCCGGTGCAATATTTTCACAGTAAAAGCGTCATCCGCAATTCAGATCCCTCGACCACATTTATCTTAAACAAAATATGTTGCAACATGATGTTGACATTGAAATGCTCCTTGGACTTTTAACGGTTTTTTCCCTGGCTTGTGACCTTTTATTAAAATGGATTAATAAAAAACGATGTTAGTTTTCTTTCGTTCAAGGCAGAGGAAAGAAAATTGAAAATGGAATTGCCCTTTTTAAATGCAAATGTAATAAATCCCCTCAATAGAAAGAACCTCGAATCGATAATCAACATGTTCAAATAAAAGTGAACTGTCAAATTAATTTCTCATTTTAATTTGAAAGCAATGAGACTAACTGTTTCCGGGTTCCTCAATCCGTTGTGGGAATAATTCGCCCTGAATTTTTACTCACAGGTATTGTTTTATAATATGTGTCTTGTCTTAATACAGTATGTTGTATTGCTTCCTTTACAGGCCCGTCGGGGGATTAATAAAGGTTCTTCTTCTTCTTCTTCTTCTTCTTCTTCTTCTTCTTCTTCTTCTTCTTCTTCTTCTTCTTCTATAAACAATTTACGACAGGAATTGCAGCCTGAAGAAACCCTCAACAATACAAAGGAGAAAACACCCTGGGTTCTATAATAAAATTGGAAAGGCACTGAAAGCAGTATGCGGTATTTTACTTTTGACATACGTAACAATAATAGAATTTTAGAAATGCATAAATGTAATGGCAGCGGCGGGATTCGAACCCGCGCCTCCGAAGAGACTGGAGCCTTAATCCAGCGCCTTAGACCGCTCGGCCACGCTACCGTTAAATTCTATTTAAAGCATCATGACCTCATAAAGTGCAACTTCTCCCAGATGTTGAAAATATATCACTGCGACCTCCAACTTTCTTCGGCCACTGAGAGTGTGAGCCCCAACATTCTTTGGCCAATTAGGTTCGTGGCCCCAACATTCGTCCAACATTTTATGCTCAATACTTGTAAATAGTAGTTGTTTTGTAAATATCTACTTATAATAGTGTTACTACTTAAATATAATTTGTTTGTAATGTAGTTAATACTTGAAACGTATAGTTATATTGTAATTTGTAATTGTAGTTATTTATTATTAGTTTGCTGAGAATAGTAATCTCAGTATTTATCAAATTACTTCTAAATTTGAAGTCTTTGTTGTATTTATTGTACCGTTGTGGTGTGTTTTAAATACATATTTCAAAAAGTATTTCCTTATTTATTTTTCTCTGAACAAACAAAACTGGTGCACAGCAGTTGAACAAGTAAGTGTTTTAATTACAGTTTGTGGAGGATAGCACATTAGTAATGGTGATGATGACAACATTTAATAGTATTAACATTCACTCTTGAAAGCAGTACTCAGATCCTCTACCTAAGTGAAAGTACTTATACCAGACTTAAAATACTACATTACAAGTAAAAGTCCTGCATTCATACATGCGGTAAAATGTAGAATATGTGCCTCTAAAGATGTAGCACAGTAGAATTAAAGAATACATATCATGGAAAAACTTAAGTTAAGTACAACATCACATTGAGTCATAATACACTATTTCTATGGCACAAATTCAATCTCTTCGTGTTGGGTCAATGCAATGTGTATCCCACAGTTTCCTGAAGGACTTGAATGAATGCCAGCTACTGGGTATAGGGTCTTTCCATAGCTCACCCTCATTCTGAAGAACTGAAAATTCCTCTTTCAATTATGTTTATTTTTTGTCTGTCACATAGCGTTGTTTTCTTTTTTTTCAAGTGTCAAGTTAAAAATCTTGTAAATAACGTGTGACCAGTTGTAGAATGCATTTCATCGTTTTTTATCTTCTTTTTCATTTGTTTTATCTATTTTTCACTATTATATGTAATATATATTCCACCGTTTTAATTTCCCTTCTCATTGTACATACATTTGTCATTCTATCACAGTTTTATGATTATTTAAAATATTATCCCTTGTTAAAAAGCACTTTTGGGGATTTCATTTGTGAAAAGTGCCATAGAAATAGTGTATTATGCAGAGATGGGGACTCGAGTTTGTGACTCGGACTCGAGTCGCACTTAAGTCGCACAGAGACTTCAAACTTGACTTGGACTCCTGCTCAAAAGACTTCGGACTCGACTTGGACTCGTGTTTTGGGACTCGTGAACAATCATTGTGTTTTCTATTTTTGGCGTATTAACATTGAGGAAACTCTGAAAGGTCTGACGGGCGTCCTTCCTTTTTTTCCTGGTAACCATGGTAACCTCATTACGCAGGTGCGCGCCTCTCGCACTACCTCATGGTAACACCATGGCGACCGGCGGCACACCTGCAGCTGTACCGCTTGTAATTAGGTTCAACTATAAAAACTTCGAACAAAACGCCGGCGGCACCAACAAAAGGAGCGCACACTGCAAAGTCTGCAATATTAAAAATCAAGGATGCTGGTGCAACAACGTAAAATTTCATCAGGCACTTGAAAACTCACCCGGAGAGGTCAGTCACATTAACGCATATGGACGGTTAGCAAACATGTTTAGCTCAGCCTCAGCTATGTAATGTTAACTTAGCTTGCTACTAGCTTTGTAACTGAATATTTACTTATATCTCAACAAAAACCATCACCCCCACAACACACTCCACTCGCACCAACTGTCTCTCAGAAATAAAAGCATGGATGCAAACAAACTATCTCCAACTGAACAGTGCCAAATCAGACATCATCATCATTGGCCCCCCATCCCGTATCAAAGACATCCAGAATTTCAACTTCACCATTGACAGCCACACTCTATCTCCCCCCCCCCCCCCCCCTCACATCCGCAACCTCGGAGTCATCTTCGACAGTCAGCTCAAATTCAACCACCACATAAATCACATCACCAGGACAGCCTTTTTCCACCTCAAAAACATTGCCCGTCTCCGCCCATCACTCTCCTCCTCTGCTGCTGAAACCCTGATTCATGCATTCATCACTTCACGACTCGACTACTGCAATAGCATCCTCTACGGCAGGGATCACCAACTACATTTGTCCAAGGGCCAAAATGTATCCAATAGACACTATCGCGGGCCAGTGGGGGGGGGGGGGGGGGGGGGGGGGGGTACAGGTACTGCATAAAGCTTAGCAGACTCTTCACGCTAATGAAGGATCACTTCTAGGCAGGGTTGGGAGGGTTACTTTGTAAATGTAATCAGTTACTGATTACTGAATACATGCTCTGAAAGTAATCAGAATACAGTTACAGTTACGTGTCTTAAAAAAGTAACGTGTTCAGGTTACTTGTAGAATACTTTTGGAATACTTTCTTTTTCCATAACAGATGGGTATGTTTTGGTGAGCAGGAGACACTTGTTTTCCTTTTTTAATGGCTTATCAAGAACTCAAACACAACATCTTGGTGTCATTCTGGACAGCTCCCTCTCATCTGCACCCCACATAACAAACATCACCCGGACTGCATTCTCCTACTGTAAACCTTTCCTTAGAATATGTTATGAATTGTAAGGTGTCCTTGGGTGCTTTGGAAGGCGCCCCTAAATAGAATGAATTATCATTATTATTATGATCTGAAACGATGTAATAACTTTTAAAACTTGTTCCAGTCACTTGCCCCATGCATTCAGCAGCAGCAGGCCATTCACTTTGATTTGATCCCGTTATAAATGTCATCATTTCGACAATAAAGAAATGCTACATCAACGTTATCTTGCACATACTAACTTTCAATATATTTTAAAAGAGATCTCTCTCTCTCATCTGCGTGCGAGGGTGGGGCCTCACAGACACGCTGCATCTCTCTCTCGCTCACAGACACGCTGCATCTCTCTCTCGCTCACAGACATGCTGCAGCGCTGTGCAGTGTGCACACAGTTCTGCCGGTAATGAATATTACATTTTGTGAGGAAACTTTTCCACCAATAATTCCAATAAGTATTCCAAAATGTATTCACTTCAGGTTTACGAAAGTAACTGTAATCAGATTACTCGTTTTTCAAATGTAACGCCAGCTGAATACAGTTAGCTTACTTGATTTTTGTATTCTGATTACATAACGCCGTTACATATATTCCGTTACAACCCGACCCTGCTTCTAGGCTACTGTCCCGCAGCTCCTGCCTCTCTGTTGGACTCTGTTGCAGCGGGGCTGCTGCTGTGGTGCAGAGCGCACAAAGCAGACTCTTCACAACAAGGATCACTTCTTCTTCTTCAAGGAAGGGAAGGTTTCGCAGTACGCAGTCTATTGTCCCGCAGCTGCTGCCTCTCTGTTGGACTCTGTCGCAGCAGGGCTGCTGCTGTGGTGCAGAGCGCACAAAGCAGACTCTTCACAACAAGGATCACTTCTTCTTCTTCAAGGAAGGGAAGGTTTCGCAGTACGCAGTCTACTGTCCCGCAGCTGCTGCCTCTCTGTTGGACTCCGGTACTGCACCTTACTCACGAGACGTTGTAAAAAAAATAATGGGTGGGGGGCGAACGCAGTAACCACTCCGCCAACGCCACAGTCACCCCCGTCGTGCGGGCCGGATGAGAATGTCTGGCGGGCCGGATGTGGCCCGCGGGCCGCCAGTTGGTGGTCACTGCTCTACGGCATACCATCCAACCTAATCAATAAACTCCAACATATCCAGAACTCTGCTGCCCGCCTCCTCACCCACACCCGCTCCCGAGACCACATCACTCCCGTCCTCCAGAACCTCCACTGGCTCCCCGTCCGTCAAAGAATCAACTTCAAAGTCCTCCTCATTACCCACAAAGCCCTCAACAATCAGGCCCCCCCCTACCTCACAGACTTGCTGCACCACCACGCCCCTTCCCGCTGCCTCCGCACATCAGAAGCCAACCTCCTATCCATCCCCACCCGCATCAATCACCGGACCTGGGGGGACAGAGCCTTCTCCGTCGCTGCCCCCTCCCTCTGGAACTCACTCCCCCAACCCATCAGAGACTGCACTGACCTCACCACCTTCAAAAAACTTACAAAAACTCACCTCTTCAATCTGGCTTTTAATGTGTGATTGTTTACTATATATTTATTTGTTGTTCCTTCCTTTTCCCTTCACTACATCTGTAAAGCGTCTTTGAGCACCTGTAAAAGCGCTAACAAATTAAATCTATTATTATTATTATTATATTTGAAAAGATGAGTGAATGATTGCTTGTCACACTTGTTTGAGTTGAGTGGCGTTGACATCCAACTCTTGACATGACATAAAAAAGGTCGGTAACGTTAATCATTACGTTCTGCTGCCACCATCTACTGGCTAACGTTAAACGTAGAAAAATACATAGTTACTTACATAAATACATCTGTCGGTGTATAGGCAGGTTACAGGTTTATTGTTGACCACGTAACGTTAATGTTACAGGTTTATCAGGTTACCATTACACTGGGTTTGAGTGAGAGGATAGAAGAATATGTATATTTATAGTAGACTTAAAAGATGTCATTAGAGACCCAGTGTAATTAAACAATACGGTTGCAGAGGTCAAATGTTAACATTTTTGTCCACTGGCCAAATGGCTAGCCTAGTGAATGTTGAAATGTTACCAGCCACTCAATAGATTGCCAGTTATTTTTGGCTGGTGCGTGCAACATACAGTTCCAGCCACTTGCATGATTTACCAGCATTTGGCTGGTAAATGGTGTTAATGGTAGATATCTCTTTTGGAACAGGTCATGTTTTAAAGTGATCATATAACAAACAACTAATCAATACTGATACTGTATGCTAATAGATATAGGAGTGATAATAATACAGTAAATGCTTTGAATTTCTTAGATATAGCTGTGCAGTATTCTTAGCAGACTGGATAGCAGCAGACAATAGAAGGCTTATTACAACCAGAAGAGACATGAGACTTTTATTTTTTAGAGACATGAGACTTGACTTGGACTCGTGACCAAAGACTTGAGACTTGATCAAGTCTCACCCCACAAAGACTTGAGACTTGACTTGGACTCGTGACCAAAGACTTGAGACTTGATCAAGTCTCACCCCACAAAGACTTGAGACTTGACTTGGACTCGTGACCAAAGACTTGAGACTTGATCAAGTCTCACCCCACAAAGACTTGAGACTTGACTTGGACTCGTGACCAAAAACTTGAGACTTGATCAAGTCTCACCCCACAAAGACTTGAGACTTGACTTGGACTTGTGACCAAAGATTTGAGACTTGATCAAGTCTCACCCCACAAAGACTTGAGACTTGAACTGGACTCGTGACCAAAGACTTGAGACTTGATCAAGTCTCACCCCACAAAGACTTGAGACTTGAATTGGACTCGTGACCAAAGACTTGAGACTTGATCAAGTCTCACCCCACAAAGACTTGAGACTTGACTTGGACTCGTGACCAAAGACTTGAGACTTGATCAAGTCTCACCCCACAAAGACTTGAGACTTGACTTGGACTCGTGACCAAAGACTTGAGACTTGATCAAGTCTCACCCCACAAAGACTTGAGACTTGACTTGGACTTGCACAAAAAGACTTGTGAACATCTCTGGTATTATGACTCAATGATACTAACAACAACAGAGCATAAGCAACCTTAACACAGGTACAAACACTGCTGATGCTCTACACAGTATGAAATGAAATATGAAATGACTTACCCACACAGTGGCACTCACTGCTCCGGGACTGAGGACAGGCACTGAAGCTGTCTGAGGCTGTGCAGCTTGTAAAAGGCAAGACATATACTGACATGTGTTTTAAAGAAATCATAGCATTTACATTCAAAAGATTCAAAGTTATTTTTCAGCTGCTCTAAAGGAAACACTATTTGTTTTAGCTTTCAATTGTCATTTCAGAATTGAATGTGTAACAACACATTATTTAATAAAACATTAAAATGGCTTTTAATTCCCTTAATACTATTTGGGAAAAATGGTGTAGGAATACAAACACAAAAGTGAGTTTATCATCACTTACTGAGACAGCAACGCGAGGTGCTGAAGCTTCTTTCTGTGGGGTAAGTGCTGGTAGATGCTTCTGTGGGGTAAGTGCTGAAGCTTCTTTCTGTGGGGTAAGTGCTGGTAGAAGCTTCTGTGGGGTAAGTGCTGAAGCTTCTTTCTGTGGGGTAAGTGCTGAAGCTTCTTTCTGTGGGGTAAGTGCTGGTAGATGCTTCTGTGGGGTAAGTGCTGGTAGAAGCTTCTGTGGGGTAAGTGCTGAAGCTTCTTTCTGTGGGGTAAGTGCTGGTAGATGCTTCTGTGGGGTAAGTGCTGGTAGATGCTTCTGTGGGGTAAGTGCTGGTAGATGCTTCTGTGGGGTAAGTGCTGAAGCTTCTTTCTGTGGGGTAAGTGCTGGTAGATGCTTCTGTGGGGTAAGTGCTGGTAGATGCTTCTGTGGGGTAAGTGCTGAAGCTTCTTTCTGTGGGGTAAGTGCTGGTAGATGCTTCTGTGGGGTAAGTGCTGGTAGATGCTTCTGTGGGGTAAGTGCTGAAGCTTCTTTCTGTGGGGTAAGTGCTGAAGCTTCTTTCTGTGGGGTAAGTGCTGGTAGATGCTTCTGTGGGGTAAGTGCTGGTAGATGCTTCTGTGGGGTAAGTGCTGGTAGAAGCTTCTGTGGGGTAAGTGCTGAAGCTTCTTTCTGTGGGGTAAGTGCTGGTAGATGCTTCTGTGGGGTAAGTGCTGGTAGATGCTTCTGTGGGGTAAGTGCTGGTAGATGCTTCTGTGGGGTAAGTGCTGAAGTTTCTTTCTGTGGGGTAAGTGCTGGTAGATGCTTCTGTGGGGTAAGTGCTGGTAGATGCTTCTGTGGGGTAAGTGCTGAAGCTTCTTTCTGTGGGGTAAGTGCTGGTAGATGCTTCTGTGGGGTAAGTGCTGGTAGATGCTTCTGTGGGGTAAGTGCTGAAGCTTCTTTCTGTGGGGGTAAGTGCTGGTAGATGCTTCTGTGGGGTAAGTGCTGGTAGATGCTTCTGTGGGGTAAGTGCTGGTAGATGCTTCTGTGGGGTAAGTGCTGAAGCTTCTTTCTGTGGGGTAAGTGCTGGTAGATGCTTCTGTGGGGTAAGTGCTGGTAGATGCTTCTGTGGGGTAAGTGCTGAAGCTTCTTTCTGTGGGGTAAGTGCTGGTAGATGCTTCTGTGGGGTAAGTGCTGGTAGATGCTTCTGTGGGGTAAGTGCTGAAGCTTCTTTCTGTGGGGTAAGTGCTGGTAGAAGCTTCTGTGGGGTAAGTGCTGAAGCTTCTTTCTGTGGGGTAAGTGCTGGTAGATGCTTCTGTGGGGTAAGTGCTGGTAGATGCTTCTGTGGGGTAAGTGCTGGTAGATGCTTCTGTGGGGTAAGTGCTGAAGCTTCTTTCTGTGGGGTAAGTGCTGGTAAGATGCTTTTGTGGGGTAAGTGCTGGTAGATGCTTCTGTGGGGTAAAGTGCTGAAGCTTCTTTCTGTGGGGTAAGTGCTGGTAGATGCTTCTGTGGGGTAAGTGCTGGTAGATGCTTCTGTGGGGTAAGTGCTGAAGCTTCTTTCTGTGGGGTAAGTGCTGGTAGATGCTTCTGTGGGGTAAGTGCTGGTAGATGCTTCTGTGGGGTAAGTGCTGGTAGATGCTTCTGTGGGGTAAGTGCTGAAGCTTCTTTCTGTGGGGTAAGTGCTGGTAGATGCTTCTGTGGGGTAAGTGCTGGTAGATGCTTCTGTGGGGTAAGTGCTGAAGCTTCTTTCTGTGGGGTAAGTGCTGGTAGATGCTTCTGTGGGGTAAGTGCTGGTAGATGCTTCTGTGGGGTAAGTGCTGAAGCTTCTTTCTGTGGGGTAAGTGCTGGTAGAAGCTTCTGTGGGGTAAGTGCTGAAGCTTCTTTCTGTGGGGTAAGTGCTGGTAGATGCTTCTGTGGGGGTAAGTGCTGGTAGATGCTTCTGTGGGGTAAGTGCTGGTAGATGCTTCTGTTGGGTAAGTGCTGAAGCTTCTTTATGTGGGGTAAGTGCTGGTCTATGCTTCTGTGGGGTAAGTGCTGGTAGATGCTTCTGTGGGGTAAGTGCTGGTAGATGCTTATGTGGGGTAAGTGCTGGTAGATGCTTCTGTGGGGTAAGTGCTGGTCTATGCTTCTGTGGGGTAAGTGCTGGTAGATGCTTCTGTGGGGTAAGTGCTGGTCTATGCTTCTGTGGGGTAAGTGCTGGTAGATGCTTATGTGGGGTAAGTGCTGGTAGATGCTTCTGTGGGGTAAGTGCTGGTCGATGCTTCTGTGGGGTAAGTGCTGAAGCTTCTTTCTGTGGGGTAAGTGCTGGTAGATGCTTCTGTGGGGTAAGTGCTGAAGCTTCTTTCTGTGGGGTAAGTGCTGGTAGAAGCTTCTGTGGGGTAAGTGCTGAAGCTTCTTTCTGTGGGGTAAGTGCTGGTAGATGCTTTTGTGGGGTAAGTGCTGGTTGATGCTTCTGTGGGGTAAGTGCTGGTAGATGCTTCTGTGGGGTAAGTGCTGGTAGATGCTTCTGTGGGGTAAGTGCTGGTAGATGCTTCTGTGGGGTAAGTGCTGGTAGATGCTTCTGTGGGGTAAGTGCTGGTAGATGCTTCTGTTGGGTAAGTGCTGAAGCTTCTTTCTGTGGGGTAAGTGCTGGTCTATGCTTCTGTGGGGTAAGTGCTGGTAGATGCTTCTGTGGGGTAAGTGCTGGTAGATGCTTATGTGGGGTAAGTGCTGGTAGATGCTTCTGTGGGGTAAGTGCTAGTCTATGCTTCTGTGGGGTAAGTGCTGGTAGATGCTTCTGTGGGGTAAGTGCTGGTAGATGCTTATGTGGGGTAAGTGCTGGTAGATGCTTCTGTGGGGTAAGTGCTGGTCTATGCTTCTGTGGGGTAAGTGCTGGTAGATGCTTCTGTGGGGTAAGTGCTGGTAGATGCTTATGTGGGGTAAGTGCTGGTAGATGCTTCTGTGGGGTAAGTGCTGGTAGATGCTTCTGTGGGGTCCGTGACATGGGTCTGTAAACATTCAGTATGAGTCAATTGTATACATAATCCAAGTTAAACTGTTAAATCGATTTACCTCTGTTGCCTTTCTGGGTCTGGCTGTACTCAAATGTGGCTTTGCAAGAGCAGCGTGTGCACCACCTAATCTTGACTTGGTAAACTGAAAGGCAATAAAGCAAACAAATGTGTCATGAGAGGATGATATTGTCAATATATAATTCGTCTTAAAATGTTAATGGTCAATACATGAGTCTAAATAACTGTCCAAATACCATTGACAAGTTTAGTGGTGTTCGCAGGTGTCCTTCTGCTGCAGTCTGCTGGTGTCCCAGCTCTGTGGACCGGACCAGATGCAGCACTCTGCTGTCCCGTAGCTCTGTGGACCGGACCAGATGCAGCACTCTGCTGTCCCACGGCACCTTTGACAGGAGTTGCAGCTGGCTGTTGTTCCATGACAGTGAACATCGATCAGTAATGAGTTTGTTTAATGATATGAATGAAAATAAACACTTGCACAGACAACATGAGGTTTTCATTTAGTTCTTGAGAGTGTTCCCTTCTGAGGGTGGAATCCACAGGTACACTGCCGCACTTGGCCAAACAAGGATTTCTGTCCATGTGCCTGCATTGGACATTTCTTAATCTGAAAATAGTAGTTGTGCATTTCATTGTGTTAAAAAAAGATGAATCATTTAATTGGTGCAGTAAATAAAATGTATTAAAATACATAGTTCCATGAATATACTTGTACCTTTTGATACATCTCAAACCATTTCTTCTGCCTGGGAGCCGGCCTGTTTCACAACAACAAATAATAGATTTAACAAATTAAATCTATTATTATTATTATTATATTTGAAAAGATGAGTGAATGATTGCTTGTCACACTTGTTTGAGTTGAGTGGCGTTGACATCCAACTCTTGACATGACATAAAAAAGGTCGGTAACGTTAATCATTACGTTCTGCTGCCACCATCTACTGGCTAACGTTAAACGTAGAAAAATACATAGTTACTTACATAAATACATCTGTCGGTGTATAGGCAGGTTACAGGTTTATTGTTGACCACGTAACGTTAATGTTACAGGTTTATCAGGTTACCATTACACTGGGTTTGAGTGAGAGGATAGAAGAATATGTATATTTATAGTAGACTTAAAAGATGTCATTAGAGACCCAGTGTAATTAAACAATACGGTTGCAGAGGTCAAATGTTAACATTTTTGTCCACTGGCCAAATGGCTAGCCTAGTGAATGTTGAAATGTTACCAGCCACTCAATAGATTGCCAGTTATTTTTGGCTGGTGCGTGCAACATACAGTTCCAGCCACTTGCATGATTTACCAGCATTTGGCTGGTAAATGGTGTTAATGGTAGATATCTCTTTTGGAACAGGTCATGTTTTAAAGTGATCATATAACAAACAACTAATCAATACTGATACTGTATGCTAATAGATATAGGAGTGATAATAATACAGTAAATGCTTTGAATTTCTTAGATATAGCTGTGCAGTATTCTTAGCAGACTGGATAGCAGCAGACAATAGAAGGCTTATTACAACCAGAAGAGACATGAGACTTTTATTTTTTAGAGACATGAGACTTGACTTGGACTCGTGACCAAAGACTTGAGACTTGATCAAGTCTCACCCCACAAAGACTTGAGACTTGACTTGGACTCGTGACCAAAGACTTGAGACTTGATCAAGTCTCACCCCACAAAGACTTGAGACTTGACTTGGACTCGTGACCAAAGACTTGAGACTTGATCAAGTCTCACCCCACAAAGACTTGAGACTTGACTTGGACTCGTGACCAAAAACTTGAGACTTGATCAAGTCTCACCCCACAAAGACTTGAGACTTGACTTGGACTTGTGACCAAAGATTTGAGACTTGATCAAGTCTCACCCCACAAAGACTTGAGACTTGAACTGGACTCGTGACCAAAGACTTGAGACTTGATCAAGTCTCACCCCACAAAGACTTGAGACTTGAATTGGACTCGTGACCAAAGACTTGAGACTTGATCAAGTCTCACCCCACAAAGACTTGAGACTTGACTTGGACTCGTGACCAAAGACTTGAGACTTGATCAAGTCTCACCCCACAAAGACTTGAGACTTGACTTGGACTCGTGACCAAAGACTTGAGACTTGATCAAGTCTCACCCCACAAAGACTTGAGACTTGACTTGGACTTGCACAAAAAGACTTGTGAACATCTCTGGTATTATGACTCAATGATACTAACAACAACAGAGCATAAGCAACCTTAACACAGGTACAAACACTGCTGATGCTCTACACAGTATGAAATGAAATATGAAATGACTTACCCACACAGTGGCACTCACTGCTCCGGGACTGAGGACAGGCACTGAAGCTGTCTGAGGCTGTGCAGCTTGTAAAAGGCAAGACATATACTGACATGTGTTTTAAAGAAATCATAGCATTTACATTCAAAAGATTCAAAGTTATTTTTCAGCTGCTCTAAAGGAAACACTATTTGTTTTTAGCTTTCAATTGTCATTTCAGAATTGAATGTGTAACAACACATTATTTAATAAAACATTAAAATGGCTTTTAATTCCCTTAATACTATTTGGGAAAAATGGTGTAGGAATACAAACACAAAAGTGAGTTTATCATCACTTACTGAGACAGCAACGCGAGGTGCTGAAGCTTCTTTCTGTGGGGTAAGTGCTGGTAGATGCTTCTGTGGGGTAAGTGCTGAAGCTTCTTTCTGTGGGGTAAGTGCTGGTAGAAGCTTCTGTGGGGTAAGTGCTGAAGCTTCTTTCTGTGGGGTAAGTGCTGAAGCTTCTTTCTGTGGGGTAAGTGCTGGTAGATGCTTCTGTGGGGTAAGTGCTGGTAGAAGCTTCTGTGGGGTAAGTGCTGAAGCTTCTTTCTGTGGGGTAAGTGCTGGTAGATGCTTCTGTGGGGTAAGTGCTGGTAGATGCTTCTGTGGGGTAAGTGCTGGTAGATTGCTTCTGTGGGGTAAGTGCTGAAGCTTCTTTCTGTGGGGTAAGTGCTGGTAGATGCTTCTGTGGGGTAAGTGCTGGTAGATGCTTCTGTGGGGTAAGTGCTGAAGCTTCTTTCTGTGGGGTAAGTGCTGGTAGATGCTTCTGTGGGGTAAGTGCTGGTAGATGCTTCTGTGGGGTAAGTGCTGAAGCTTCTTTCTGTGGGGTAAGTGCTGAAGCTTCTTTCTGTGGGGTAAGTGCTGGTAGATGCTTCTGTGGGGTAAGTGCTGGTAGATGCTTCTGTGGGGGTAAGTGCTGGTAGAAGCTTCTGTGGGGTAAGTGCTGAAGCTTCTTTCTGTGGGGTAAGTGCTGGTAGATGCTTCTGTGGGGTAAGTGCTGGTAGATGCTTCTGTGGGGTAAGTGCTGGTAGATGCTTCTGTGGGGTAAGTGCTGAAGTTTCTTTCTGTGGGGTAAGTGCTGGGTAGATGCTTCTGTGGGGTAAGTGCTGGTAGATGCTTCTGTGGGGTAAGTGCTGAAGCTTCTTTCTGTGGGGTAAGTGCTGGTAGATGCTTCTGTGGGGTAAGTGCTGGTAGATGCTTCTGTGGGGTAAGTGCTGAAGCTTCTTCTGTGGGGTAAGTGCTGGTAGATGCTTCTGTGGGGTAAGTGCTGGTAGATGCTTCTGTGGGGTAAGTGCTGGTAGATGCTTCTGTGGGGTAAGTGCTGAAGCTTCTTTCTGTGGGGTAAGTGCTGGTAGATGCTTCTGTGGGGTAAGTGCTGGTAGATGCTTCTGTGGGGTAAGTGCTGAAGCTTCTTTCTGTGGGGTAAGTGCTGGTAGATGCTTCTGTGGGGTAAGTGCTGGTAGATGCTTCTGTGGGGTAAGTGCTGAAGCTTCTTTCTGTGGGGTAAGTGCTGGTAGAAGCTTCTGTGGGGTAAGTGCTGAAGCTTCTTTCTGTGGGGTAAGTGCTGGTAGATGCTTCTGTGGGGTAAGTGCTGGTAGATGCTTCTGTGGGGTAAGTGCTGGTAGATGCTTCTGTGGGGTAAGTGCTGAAGCTTCTTTCTGTGGGGTAAGTGCTGGTAGATGCTTTTGTGGGGTAAGTGCTGGTAGATGCTTCTGTGGGGTAAGTGCTGAAGCTTCTTTCTGTGGGGTAAGTGCTGGTAGATGCTTCTGTGGGGTAAGTGCTGGTAGATGCTTCTGTGGGGTAAGTGCTGAAGCTTCTTTCTGTGGGGTAAGTGCTGGTAGATGCTTCTGTGGGGTAAGTGCTGGTAGATGCTTCTGTGGGGTAAGTGCTGGTAGATGCTTCTGTGGGGTAAGTGCTGAAGCTTCTTTCTGTGGGGTAAGTGCTGGTAGATGCTTCTGTGGGGTAAGTGCTGGTAGATGCTTCTGTGGGGTAAGTGCTGAAGCTTCTTTCTGTGGGGTAAGTGCTGGTAGATGCTTCTGTGGGGTAAGTGCTGGTAGATGCTTCTGTGGGGTAAGTGCTGAAGCTTCTTTCTGTGGGGTAAGTGCTGGTAGAAGCTTCTGTGGGGTAAGTGCTGAAGCTTCTTTCTGTGGGGTAAGTGCTGGTAGATGCTTCTGTGGGGTAAGTGCTGGTAGATGCTTCTGTGGGGTAAGTGCTGGTAGATGCTTCTGTTGGGTAAGTGCTGAAGCTTCTTTATGTGGGGTAAGTGCTGGTCTATGCTTCTGTGGGGTAAGTGCTGGTAGATGCTTCTGTGGGGTAAGTGCTGGTAGATGCTTATGTGGGGTAAGTGCTGGTAGATGCTTCTGTGGGGTAAGTGCTGGTCTATGCTTCTGTGGGGTAAGTGCTGGTAGATGCTTCTGTGGGGTAAGTGCTGGTCTATGCTTCTGTGGGGTAAGTGCTGGTAGATGCTTATGTGGGGTAAGTGCTGGTAGATGCTTCTGTGGGGTAAGTGCTGGTCGATGCTTCTGTGGGGTAAGTGCTGAAGCTTCTTTCTGTGGGGTAAGTGCTGGTAGATGCTTCTGTGGGGTAAGTGCTGAAGCTTCTTTCTGTGGGGTAAGTGCTGGTAGATGCTTCTGTGGGTAAGGCTGAAGCTCTTCTGTGGGGTAAGTGCTGAAGCTTCTTTCTGTGGGGTAAGTGCTGGTAGATGCTTTTGTGGGGTAAGTGCTGGTAGATGCTTCTGTGGGGTAAGTGCTGGTAGATGCTTCTGTGGGGTAAGTGCTGGTAGATGCTTCTGTGGGGTAAGTGCTGGTAGATGCTTCTGTGGGGTAAGTGCTGGTAGATGCTTCTGTGGGGTAAGTGCTGGTAGATGCTTCTGTTGGGTAAGTGCTGAAGCTTCTTTCTGTGGGGTAAGTGCTGGTCTATGCTTCTGTGGGGTAAGTGCTGGTAGATGCTTCTGTGGGGTAAGTGCTGGTAGATGCTTATGTGGGGTAAGTGCTGGTAGATGCTTCTGTGGGGTAAGTGCTAGTCTATGCTTCTGTGGGGTAAGTGCTGGTAGATGCTTCTGTGGGGTAAGTGCTGGTAGATGCTTATGTGGGGTAAGTGCTGGTAGATGCTTCTGTGGGGTAAGTGCTGGTCTATGCTTCTGTGGGGTAAGTGCTGGTAGATGCTTCTGTGGGGTAAGTGCTGGTAGATGCTTATGTGGGGTAAGTGCTGGTAGATGCTTCTGTGGGGTAAGTGCTGGTAGATGCTTCTGTGGGGTCCGTGACATGGGTCTGTAAACATTCAGTATGAGTCAATTGTATACATAATCCAAGTTAAACTGTTAAATCGATTTACCTCTGTTGCCTTTCTGGGTCTGGCTGTACTCAAATGTGGCTTTGCAAGAGCAGCGTGTGCACCACCTAATCTTGACTTGGTAAACTGAAAGGCAATAAAGCAAACAAATGTGTCATGAGAGGATGATATTGTCAATATATAATTCGTCTTAAAATGTTAATGGTCAATACATGAGTCTAAATAACTGTCCAAATACCATTGACAAGTTTAGTGGTGTTCGCAGGTGTCCTTCTGCTGCAGTCTGCTGGTGTCCCAGCTCTGTGGACCGGACCAGATGCAGCACTCTGCTGTCCCGTAGCTCTGTGGACCGGACCAGATGCAGCACTCTGCTGTCCCACGGCACCTTTGACAGGAGTTGCAGCTGGCTGTTGTTCCATGACAGTGAACATCGATCAGTAATGAGTTTGTTTAATGATATGAATGAAAATAAACACTTGCACAGACAACATGAGGTTTTCATTTAGTTCTTGAGAGTGTTCCCTTCTGAGGGTGGAATCCACAGGTACACTGCCGCACTTGGCCAAACAAGGATTTCTGTCCATGTGCCTGCATTGGACATTTCTTAATCTGAAAATAGTAGTTGTGCATTTCATTGTGTTAAAAAAAGATGAATCATTTAATTGGTGCAGTAAATAAAATGTATTAAAATACATAGTTCCATGAATATACTTGTACCTTTTGATACATCTCAAACCATTTCTTCTGCCTGGGAGCCGGCCTGTTTCCCTCCCCTGCAGGTCTGGCCCCCGTGCTGGCAAACTTCCTCAGGCGGGACATCCACTCTGAGTCCGACATGGCCTTGTGTGCTTTTGCTTTCCTCGATTGTTCCTTTAGAGTCATACATGTGAGAACATTTTTAAATGCATAGAAACAACATAGGTGCAGAAACATATATATATCAAGTGAAACACTTTTACGAGGAGTAAGCGGTCAGGCCTTTATGCCAGAAATTGTGTGTGAAAAAGTTATTGTTTGGGTTAAAAAGATCTTTCTGGCAGTAAGCCTAGAAAGCCTCTCCAATGTGTTTGAAAAATTACGATCATATAAAATATTTGTATAAGAAAACATTTAGGGACCTTTAACACAGTGTACATTTCCAATTCTATGATTGGGGGATAAAAACCTGCTCTTGATTGTGAATATTTAATTTCATAGAGGACATGTAAAACTATGACTAACATATATCATACCTAAGAATGTTTTCATGCTTTACAAAAACACAATGTAAAATGAATTGCATTACTAAAATACCAGGCCCTGGCACATTTGTATATGTAATAATAATTTCCTAATGATTTATTTGATACAAAAAGCATTTTCTTATTAATGACACGTATTTTATATATAACATGGTTTTGTAGTGTAAGGGAATATTTGAATGTATTCATGTTAGCTCCAAATGAATAAGTTTAAAAATGAGAATGATTTGGGTTAAAACTGAGAGCTGGAATTTGGGCAAGCACATGTGACTTTAGAGAGACCATATGGACTTTTGAGGACAAAGGAAGATGGGGGAAGGTGGCCGCATGTCTTGACTTGCACTGTATGCAAATGCTCTCGCCACCTGTGAGTGGGGGAACTTCAGATTTGGGGTGTTGAGGATATTTGGGCTGCCAATCAAAGGGGAGAGATCGGATGATCCCTCCCATTGCTTCAGCATAAATACAAGAGACGCAACTGAATTCTCTCTCTTTCTGCTGGCCGGCTGACGTGATCACCAGGTAATTGGGTTCCCATGTGTGTTGTGTTGTATGTATATTGTATTTGTATGTGTATTGTATTGAATGTAATGATTTCTGGTGCATTGTAATATTGCCATTAAAGTAGAGTATGGTTGACTTGGTGGCACTGAATTCCTTCCATATAACACAGCTCGAGAAGGACGCGGAGATATTTGAAACGTGGAGCGTAAATCCATTATAATATCTAACAATATGGTGCCCCGACGTGCAAGATTACGAGTGGAGGAGGAATTCAGACGACCGGATTGGGTCGAGAATAAGCGCTTTTAAACACCTCAGACAATCGCGCAGGGCCCTGCA
Organism: Harpagifer antarcticus; assembly: GCA_902827135.1. Taxonomy (NCBI): domain Eukaryota; kingdom Metazoa; phylum Chordata; class Actinopteri; order Perciformes; family Harpagiferidae; genus Harpagifer; species Harpagifer antarcticus. The sequence goes on along the minus strand of CADEHL010001043.1, from coordinate 3,136,075 downwards.
CAACTCAAAGGTACTTACAGACGCCTGTTATGAAAATCGATTGTCTGTGATTGAATACACTAAAATGTTAGGATTGTCTGAAGGCGTTTCACAGTGTTTTTAAAGTTTAAATGGAATATACAATGCATATTTAGAAACATAGTCATTGATCGCAGGTAGATATTAGTCCGGCGTGGCGTACATAGACAGTTACATATTGATTACAGTTTGGCGCAGATCTACAGGTAGATAAAGTCCTGAGTCGCGTACATAAGAACGGTTTAGCGCGGATCTGTGGTATTGTAGTCCACAGTGGCGTAGAGACGGTGCAGGCTGGAGGTTGTAGAGGTTTGATTCCCACACGCCAGACCTGGAAACCCGATTTCAGATCGGGTCGCCGGCTGGAACTGAGGGGTTTTACAGCACAGACGAACGCTCAAAAGCTAAAGAGCCGGAGGTCTGTGTTATGGTAATTACTCAATATTTATGGATCTCAATGAAGCACTCGGATGAGTGAGGCTCATTTGTGGTCTGCTGCTGCCATCTAGTGGCTGAAAGGGGGTAGTACACCTTTGACATTGTTATATGAATTTAGCTTCAAGCGCTGAGGTTAAATATTACATTGCTGACCGGTATTGAAGACGGGAAGCGCGTTAATAGTAACTACGACAATAGCCCAGTATATTAATACATGTGAGCACATGTTAATTGAGTCAGATAAATAAAAGCGAAGTGCACATATTAATTGAGTCAGATAAATAAAAGCGAAGTGAATATGGAACGACAGAATGCTAAAAACGATTCTGAAATTCCAGGTAGTTACCGGGAGCAATGGGAACAGATTAAGAGATTGATTTTAAGAAGTACATTCAAATTAAATATAATAGTGGATTATTCTACCTAGATTAGACATACAAAGAGGACAATTTGTGTGTTATGAACTGGCCTTGGCTTGTTACATTTTTATTGAAGCCAGACTACAAGTAATATGGTTTAATTTTTATTGAACTCAGTCTCCAAGCAGTGTGATTTCTCTCTGCACATGGTTGAGTCTTCTCTTCCCTGCCCCCGGTCATCCAAGTTATTTGACCCCATGAGGTCAACAGTCATTCTGTTAGACTACAATCTTGTGTAAGACAAATCATTGTTCTTTTGTCACATTTTTGAATCACATAAGAGTTCATTTTGCTAAATCAATTTATCTTTAATTTGTAGTTGGTGTTTGTTAACATTTTTAGGCACGACATAGACACTTGGGTCAAATTACATAACTGTAATCAGATTACTTGTTTTTCAAATATAGCGCTAAATACAGTTAGTTTTGTATTCTGTTACAAATCTAACCATGCTTGTAACACAACATGGATAGATTTAACTTAGATGAAAGACAGATTGTAAAGCAAATTGCACACCTAAACGAACAGAAACCCAGATGGTTTGCTCGTAGCAAATGGAACAAACAGACGCAGGCACTAGATAGATTGAGGAGGGTTTGTCACAATGCTGCCCTCGCAATGAGTGGAATTACAATTCCTCCCGTCACAGACCAAAATCTCCCGGGTGCAATGGCAATCCACAGCCCGATAAAAACAGATGAATTTAACACTCTTCTGTTCCCTCATGGTGTTAAAGACACGGAGGTGCCTACAGATGGCGACATTCTGGACTATGTCGCAGAACGAGTTGAATATTTTAGAACAATGCAAAATAATGTTGTCTCTAACTCAGAGCACAAATCTCAAACTAAAAGTTAAAAGAACACAAGTTTCCTCCTCGTTAGACAGAATACACAGGCGCGCTGAGGAGGGGGAGAGAGGTGAGACGTCTTATCACCCATGTCCAAGGGGGACATTGGTGAGGGGAGAGCGGGCCATAAAAGGGAGAGAGACACAGCAAGCCATGAAACTGAGGAGTTTTACGATGAAGCAGGAGGCCAGTGTCGTAAAACAAAAACCTGAGGACACTTTGAAGCAGGACGCCAGGGTCGTAAAGGTCCCAGGGCACAGCATTTGCCTCTGCCTCCTATGCATTACCATTCTTTCTTGATGTTTCTGAAAATGAAAACACAGTAAATGGGATTCTTTTTCAGAAAAGGGGAAGTAGTTGTTAGACAATAGGAATTTGATATTTACATTTTTATAGTCTAAAATCTATTGTAGTATTTTTTTAGGTATCATAAAACAACACTGTTTTAGCTTTTTAGGTCAAGTTAATTGAAGATTTGAGAATGTTAATTAGGCGTCCCTAAAAATGGTGGGATGTACAACACAAATTATCTGTTCAATTCTGATTTTAGATTAATCAGATGACATGTCTTATTTGTATACAGTCCTTTAATGACAGAGGTTAAAAACCTGGACACTTATTTTTATTTTTATGCATATACTGCCATCAGGCATATATTTAAATCCAGAGACAGATGCAGTCTCTGTTTGAACAAATATCACAATGAAAAATAGTGGTAGCGAATCATCTTTATGTCAAATCATGTCGGGAAGAGATGAGGAGTTTTGTTTTGAAACAAAAGTTTGAACTGAGCCATGTTGGTTTTCAAAAAGCTGACTTTTCAAAATGAAACAGATCACTTTTGAGTGTACAGTAGCAGTTTGCAGGGAGATTTATTTGTGAACACTACAGTAGCAGGATGTATTTACCTGTCCTAGGAAAGGGACAGATTATAAGTAAAAGACTGGTTAGAAATGGAAATAAGAAAAGGTTGTTGAAGGCTGAAGAGAAAAGAGAACAGATGGATAAAAGAAGACTGAAATAGATGGACAGGGCAAGATATTAAATGTGTTGAAGTGATATCTTGCTCAGAAGGATAAAAGGTGGTTAAAATACCACGAGTGAAGTTGGAAAAAGTATGTAGGAGAGAGAGAGAGAGAGACAAGACAATTAAGATGTTTGAAAAGATTAGAAAGAGTAAAAGTTATATAAAGTTAACTACTATTCTGGACAATGTCATATTGTTTTATGAGTAAAAAACATGAAATAAAATATATTACTAAGATATAAGAAAACATGTGAAGAGACAGGCATGAAATGGTTAGACGCATGGCCCCTAGTTCTTATGTCAATCAGGAGCTCAATTAACAAAGGGACAGGTTTCTCTCCATTTGAGCTCACTCATGGTCACCAGTTCCCAGGAGCCCTGAGCGTAGGCTTGAGGGATTTGTATCAGATTTCTCCACACAGATTACAGAGGCAAAAGGGGGACATCAGACCCAACTGGCTGGGACCCAGGTTCTCTGGACCCCATCGGGCGATGCAGAGGACATATCACGCTGTCCGCTTGGAAGGGAAAGGAGACATCTGGTACCACTGGAATCAGTGCGCAGTGGGCAAACCTCCAGGAAGGATCCAAGACAACATCATCCCGGACGTGGGCCGCACAGAGGAGGAGGAACCAGAGGGCGTCGAAGAACGGCACTGAGGGAACGAGGCAGAGCGGGGTGGATCAACACTTCCAGATGGCGTCTGTCTCCTCCACCGGAGGCTGGCGTGTGAAAGCTGTCATCATCCTCCTCGTGCTGGGCCTGCTGTACCTGACCAAGCAAGGGTGGCGACTCCACGGTGTGGGAAGCGTATCCAAGGACGCAGTATCAGGAGTTCCGGGTCTCGCCACGGATGGAAGTACCTGACACTACGCAGACAGTGAAACCAGGAAAGTGAGTGTTCACCAGAGCGATAAAGAGGAGGAGCAGGCACTCGCCAAAGGGGGAGGGTCCCTAACAAACACTCCTGTCTACATCGACTGCAGTTAGAGTGGCGGAGAGACCATCCTGGATACATCTGACTGTGAAGCTGTTTAAACCTAAAACACAGAAACTCGCCTCTACTGTGGTGAAGTCTGGCTACAAAGGGGGGTGTTTTCCAATAAGGGCACTTGTCTCAAACCAGTGAAGAAACCAACAGAACCCAGTGGAATTTAAAGAGTGGACGTGAGCAGGGAAACAGTAACGGGTCTGAGGGATAGAAACTGACGATGTACAGAGAAAGAATTAGACCATGGGGATTACATTAAAACATGTGCCTATACAATTTACCTACCTCAGCCGTTTGGGTACTTTTGTATATGAATTTTTGATCTTTTACAATCATTTGTATCTTTCCAGGTTCTATGTTATTCCGGAGTATAAACAGGAGAGATGATTTTCTGTTACGATTGACTATACTCAATCATTCTGATTGAAGGGTTTTAACTTTGTTGTTACTAAGTAATGTAATAGATGTATGGAGTTATTTACATATTTTAGTATTTCTAACACGGTCGTATGAAGTTGATATGTGGAGCCATTTCTGAACGTTTAAATAGTCTGAATCCCAGAACGAATGTGAATGTCTTGAAAGTAGTTGATTTATTAAATTTAAATCAAAAGGGGGATTTGTAAGGGAATATTTGAATGTATTCATGTTAGCTCCAAATGAATAAGTTTAAAAATGAGAATGATTTGGGTTAAAACTGAGAGCTGGAATTTGGGCAAGCACATGTGACTTTAGAGAGACCATATGGACTTTTGAGGACAAAGGAAGATGGGGGAAAGTGGCCGCATGTCTTGACTTGCACTGTATGCAAATGCTCTCGCCACCTGTGAGTGGGGGAACTTCAGATTTGGGGTGTTGAGGATATTTGGGCTGCCAATCAAAGGGGAGAGATCGGATGATCCCTCCCATTGCTTCAGCATAAATACAAGAGACGCAACTGAATTCTCTCTCTTTCTGCTGGCCGGCTGACGTGATCACCAGGTAATTGGGTTCCCATGTGTGTTGTGTTGTATGTATATTGTATTTGTATGTGTATTGTATTGAATGTAATGATTTCTGGTGCATTGTAATATTGCCATTAAAGTAGAGTATGGTTGACTTGGTGGCACTGAATTCCTTCCATATAAATGGCTCTAGAAGGACGCGGAGATATTTGAAACGTGGAGCGTAAATCCATTATAATATCTAACAGTAGTTCCTATAAAACATATAAAAAACGTTTGGTCCATTGTAGTGAAAGGTAAGCACAGAACACCCCTCTATTAAAAACAAAAAACACAATATAAATGTTAAATATACTTGACCTTTACATTGGAGGTTTTATCTAAAAAGTAAATTGTGTGTTTGAAAATATCATGAATTAGAAAAGCATGTGATTAGCGTCAGCTAGCTTCAAGGGGAGAAAGCGTATGTAAATAAAGGCCTAGTAGGCTACTTAATAATGTGCCATATAACGTAGTAAATTAACGTTATTTCAGCTTTTCCGCTTTCAATAAAACACATGACAACCCTTCATTTAACATTCAACATCTGAATTTATAGTATCGCCACCTAATTAAATGACATTAACAGTAAAAGTTAGCAGTATCCGGCGGCCGGCTAACAAAGCATAAGAGCGTCAGATAACGGGGTTTTGTGACCTTAATTGTTGAATTAATCTAGGCCTAACACAACCGTTTGAATGAATTATAAATGTATAGTCATATCATATACAACACTGTAATAAGACTCACCATGTTCATAAAAACGTAAAAACTTGTAAACAGCGGGGGTCAGATAACGGAGAGTTTGTAAGGCAAGGCAAGGCAAGGCAAGTTTATTTATAGAGCACTTTTCAACACAAGGCAATTCAAAGTGCTTTACAACAAATGAAAGACATTAAGAAAATGGCATTTCAAATCAGTCATTAAAAAGAAAAGCTAATAAAATAAACATTAAAAGAAGAAATACATGGATAAACAGTAAAAGAAAAAATACATGGATAAACAGTAAAAGAAAAAATACATGGATAAAAGTTACAGTGCAGTCTAAGATATGAATAGTTCAATTAAAAGCAGCGACAAAAAGAAAAGTCTTCAGCCTGGATTTGAAAGTAGTCAGAGTTGCAGCGGACCTGCAGGTTTCTGGGAGTTTGTTCCAGATATTTGGAGCATAATAACTGAACGCTGCTTTACCATGTTTAGTTCTGACTCTGGGGACAGAAAGCTGACCAGTCCCTGAAGACCTGAGAGATCTGGATGGTTCATAATTTAGCAGGAGGTCAGAAATGTATTTTGGGCCTAAACCATTCAAAGCTTTATAAACCAGCAGCAGTATTTTGAAATCTATTCTTTGACACACAGGAAGCCAGTGTAAAGACTTCAGAACAGGAGTGATGTGATCCACTTTCTTAGTGTTAGTGAGGACTCGAGCAGCAGCGTTCTGAATCAGCTGCAGCTTCCGAATAGATTTTTTAGTGAGACCTGTGAAAACACCATTGCAGTAGTCCAGTCTACTGAAGATAAAAGCATGGACAAGTTTTTCCAAATCCTGCTGCGACATTAGTCTTTTAATCCTAGATATGTTCTTTAGGTCATAGTAGGCTGATTTAGTAACTGTTTTAATGTGGCTGTTGAAACTCAGGTCAGAGTCCATGACTACATCTAGATTTCTGGCTTTATCTGTTGTTTTGAACATTGCAGACTGAAGCTCAGCGCTAACTTTGATACGTTCTGCCTTGGCTCCAAAAACCATTACCTCAGTTTTATCTTTGTTTAATTGGAGAAAGTTCTGACACATCCAGTCATTGATTTGTTCAATGCACTTACTCAGTGTTTGAATTGGAACATAGTCTCCTGGTGAAACTGTTACGTAAATTTGTGTGTCATCCGCATAGCTATGGTAACTTATTTTGTTGTTTTTCATTATCTGAGCCAGTGGTAGCATGTAGATGTTAAAGAGAAGAGGTCCCAAGATGGAGGCTTGAGGAACCCCACATGTCATATTTGTCAACTCAGATGTGTATTTACCAATAGAAACAAAGTTGTTTCTGTCCTTTAAGTAGGATTCAAACCAATTTAGGACTGTTTCCGAAAGTCCCACCCAGTTTTCCAGTCGGTCTAGTAATATGCTGTGGTCAACAGTGTCAAACGCAGCACTGAGATCTAATAATACTAACACTGAAGTTCTGCCACTGTCTGTGTTTAAGTGGATGTCATTAAAGACCTTTACAAGAGCAGTCTCAGTGCTGTGGTTTGGACGAAAGCCTGACTGGAACACATCGAAACAGTCATTTAAATGCAAAAAATTACTCAGCTGTTGAAAAACAACTTTTTCAATGATTTTACCTAGAAATGGGAGGTTTGATATGGGCCTGTAATTGTTCATTACTGAAGCATCTAGATTATTCTTTTTTAAGAGCGGTTTAATGACTGCAGTTTTCAGGGCCTGTGGAAAAATACCTGAGTGAAGTGATTTGTTTACTATATGAAGTAGATCTGAGGCCATGCAAGGCAAAATATCTTTAAAAGATCCCGTTGAAATAATATCAAGGCAGCAGGAGGAGGATTTCAGAAGTTGAATAATGTCCTCTAGGTTTTTATCATTAATCTGATGGAATTGTGTCATGGTGTTTGAATTGATGTTAAGTGGACACAGAGACAAAACATTTGCTGTTCCTGATGCAGAGGCACTGACTGCTTGTCTGATTTTCTGAATTTTGTCAGTGAAAAAGGAGGCAAAAACATTGCACGCCCTGGTGGATAGAAATTCAGAGGCTACTGACACTGGGGGGTTAGTTAGTCTGTCGACGGTAGCAAACAAGGCACGTGCGTTGTTTTTGTTTTTGGTAATGATGTCAGAGAAGAAAGACTGTCGTGCGTTTTTCAATTCCAAATTATAAAGGCCAAGTCTCTCTTTATAGATTTCAAAGTGAACCTGGAGATTTGTTTTTCGCCACCTGCGTTCAGCTTTTCGACACTCTCTTTTTTCTGTTTTCACGGTCATGGCCTTTCTCCATGGAGATATTTTCTTGCCAGACACTTCCTTTACCTTAGTTGGAGCAATGGCATCTATAATATTTTAAATTTTTTGAATTAAAATGATCTACTAGCTCATTTACTGAGATGTTAGCAGGGGCAAGTGTGGAAGAAAAATTCTGAGTAAACATTTCCCTAGTGTTTTCAGTTAAATATCGCTTTGTGGTTACCTCTTTTTGAACATTTTTGTGAACAGAAATAGAGCTCTCAAAGAAAACACAGGAATGGTCAGAGAGCGCAACATCAGTCACCACAACCTTAGAGATATTCAGACCCTTTGAGATAATTAAGTCCAGAGTGTGCCCCTTATTGTGCATGGGCTCCGTCACATGCTGAGTCAGTCCATGGCTATCAAGAACACAAAACAGTTATTTTGCCCCTCTGTCCTGAGGGTTGTCAACATGGATGTTAAAATCACCAACAATGACTAAACGGTCAAAGTCAATACACACTATAGACAGCAGTTCAGTAAAGTCATCATAAAAGCTTGCACAGCTTGGTCTATAGATATTTAGGAACAGAGCTCGAGAGGAGCATTTCAGCTGAAGGGCCACATATTCAAAAGAAGCAAAGTTCCCATAAGATGTCTTCCTGCATTGAAGGGAATCATTGAACAGAATAGCAACTCCACCCCCTCTCTTATGCATTCTTTCCTGACTCATGAAACTAAAGTTGGGAGGGGTTGATTCGATAAGAACAGCTGCACTGTTATTTTGTTCAATCCAAGTTTCTGTTAAAAACATAAAATCGAGATTGTGCTCAGTGATAAAATCATTGATTAAAAATGTTTTTCCTGCCAAAGACCTGACATTTAATAAAACTAGTTTAAGTTTGTTAAACACACTATCAGTCATGTTTTTTGTAACAAGCTGTGGCTGACATGGAATCACTGCTAAATTAAATAAACTCACACAAACGTTTGAGCGCTTCCTGTATCTAAGATGATTCACCGCTCTTAATCTATTACCTATCAACACAGATATCGGCAAAGCTATAGGCAGGCAGGGCCCTGGCATGTCCTGGAAAGAGTTGAGAGTGCCATACGCCCTTGAGCCTGGACCCAGCACACATCAGTAAGCATTTTGTACACACACATCCTTATCAGGCTTCGGAGACTGCAGATGCTTTCTTGAAGGGAGGGGAGGTGGTTGACGTAGGCACGGTGATGGAGACGGGGGAGATGGTGCGGGGGTAGAAGACATGCTGCCAGGGGGGGGAGGTGGTTGACGTAGGCTCGGTGATGAAGACGGGGGAGATGGTGCCCGTCTCCGCGGTGATTTTGGTGGGCGTCGTTGAGGAGCGGGGGTAAAGGACATGCTGCCAGCCCTGCGTATCGCCTTAGTTTGGTTATTGAAATCTAGGAAGGAATCGGTGCCAACCCTCTGTATCGCCTTCATGTGTTCAAAGGCGTTGTCAGGGGGGGGGGGGTGACGGGCAGTGGAGACTCCTCCATGTGTCTCATAGGTCTCCCATAATCAGAACATTCCTCAGGCGGGTGCAGTGATAATTCTTCAGGGTTTTCTGCGCGATGTGTTGTGTCTTTCTCCTGTTTTGATTCCTCTTGCCTTGTCCTTGGCAGAGGGAACAGATTGATGACGCAGGCAGTTGAAAACGTTAGAGATAAACAATTTCACTCCTGACTTGTTCAGGCAAACTCCATTTGCCTTGAAAAGTTGTCTGCGATCCCAGAAAAAGTTAAAATTGTCAATAAAATTGACAGAATGGTCAGTACAGGCATTGGAAAGCCAGGTGTTCAGTGCAAACAATCTGCTGAATCTCTCCACTCCTCTTCTGACTGGCGGTAGAGGGCCACTGATGAACACCTCCGCATTTCGAGAGCTGACAGTTTGCAACAAACATTTAAAGTCTTCTTTCAGCACTTCTGACTCTTGTTTCACAACATAATTTGTTCCAATGTGTAGTACCACATTCTTCACAGTTGGATGTTCAGCCCCAATATGCCGGATCTTCTCAGCTAAGTCAGAGACCATATCCTTGGGAAAACAGAGTACTTTGGTGTTGTTCTTATTACACGGACCTTTTACATCTCTCACAGCAGAGTCACCCACAATCAGAGTTTCAGGCCCAGTCGTTAGCTTTCCCTCTAGCCTTTTACTTTTGGAGTAGCTATTGGTTCTTACCCTGCTGTGTGAAGAGGACAGGTTATCCAGGTCATCAGAAAGAGATCTCCGGTTCTCGGTCAGCGGAGCGTATCTGTTCTGGATTGGCACACTTGGTGGTTTAGGAGGATTGTTTGTAATTCTCCCTTTAGCAGCTCTCCACTGCGTTTTCCTGGTTGGGACAGGGGTTGAAGAGGCGCTCTTCCTGGGTGATAACAATGCAGGCCAGCCGGTCGCATCACAGATTTCAGAGCGCTGGGCTCTGCCTGTTATCCGTCCTCCCAAATCCCATGGAAATGATTTACTCTTCGGCTTTGCACCCAGAGAGTTCCAGGGAGGACTACCACTTGTAGATTTATTACCCAGTACACAGGCCCCCTGTTCCTTGGAATCCTTGTAGCTGCTAACTAGCTGCGAGTTAGCATACCCTTCTCCATTATTTTGCAACACTGGTAAAGTGGTGTCATTCCCACGACATAGTCCATTCACTTACACGTTAACTTCCAACCGTTGCATTTTCATTTCCAACACAGCCATCTTCTGTATAAGTTTGTGGAAGTCATCTGTAGAGAACGGAGGCATTTTGCTACCTACTAGCATGCAGTAGCCTACCAGGCTTTAGCTGTTGCTAGGCCACGCTACTGTAAGACTGAGGTCGTCGTAAAAATGTTGAAATATGGCTGAAACACTCCGTCTATTTACGAAGATGAACTGTCCCAGTGATAAGTTAATGTCCAGGAGCCGCTGCTCGAAGTTTTCAGAGAATAAGAATAGGAAAATCAGCATAAAAAGTAAGCAGAGGCAGGAGCAAGCAGAAAAGCGTCTGCACTGTAAGAAAGATAAGAGCACACATTATTGTAGGATAATAGTTTAATTAATCTATATGACAACACGACACAACAGTTTGAATTAATTACACACTTATATCATATACAACACTGTTATAACACTATTATAAGACCATGTTTGTAACCACTCGTAAACTTTAATGATGTCCTAGATGTTATTACGATGTACGCCCCCTTTCGTTACTCCAACATTTCTCCGCCGTGTTTGGTCAAATTATGGAGGAATTTTGGACGAATGTAGGAGCCGTGAACGTGATTGGCTGGCGAATTATGGAGCTGGCGCTGCCATTGGCTAAAAATGTTGGAGCTGGCTCTCTGATTGGCCATATTCTCAAAATTTCTCAAAATTAGACAGCCGAGCCTGCGGCAGCTAGTTCGAATCCCGTTGGCGGCGTGTCCACGTAATTGGAAAAAAAAAGTTTCCCATATGAGCCCAGATAGTCGATCAAGTAGATATTGTTTTTAAAAAGACACACATTTCCCCCTTTTCTATTATCGCCCCTTCTTCCCCTTCTTTGACGCTCTGCCATGCTACCATTCATTACATCATGACGTTATAAAGAGTGTTTACGTCTGAGAATATTTAAGTTATACAAAACATCTAGGCTACATGTATTGGTGTGGATACACTGAATGTGCCGTCTGAGAGCTATTAAAGGTTTCCACAACAGTATATCCAATGTGTGTGTGTGTGTGTGTGTGTGTCTGTGTGTGTGTGTGTGTGTGTGTGTGTTTTAATGAGCGTGCTGCTTCATTGAAAATGTGTATGCACATGAATATGTTTAATCATCTTACTGTTTTATGTACATGCATGCATACATATGTCTTATGTGTGCACTGTGTTTGTGTGTGTGTGTGTGTGTGTGTGTGTGTGTGTGTCTGTGTGTGTGTGTGTGTGTGTGTGTGTGTGTGTGTGTGTGTGTGTGTGTGTGTGTGTGTGTGTGTGTGTGTGTGTGTGTGTGTGTGTGTGTGTGTGTGTGTGTGTGTGTGTGTGTGTGCTCTGCAGTGGCTGCATGATGATGTTGGTGGATGAGTCACACAGTCTTCACCACGTGACATCATGAATCACTGCACCTCTCCATTGGCAGAGCTGCAACCATCAACCACTCCTCCCTTATCTCACCCCCCCCCCCATCCCCTGCCTCTGCCCAGCCCTGTGTTACTTTTTCCTCACCCTGTCATCTGGCACCCTCTCTGTTTCTCCACCTTCTCTTTATTGTGTTACCAGCAGCCTTTCCTTTGCATTGCAGAGCAGCCTCAGCAAAATACTGATCACTTAATAAACGTTTGCATTGAACACCATGTATTTGTGTGCATCTCTGCCACTCACACACACCACCTAAGTGAATGCATCCATTCATGTTGTCTGTGCTGAGATTGAATTACTGGAGCTCCATTGACAGCCCGTGGAAGTCCTTGACTTTCGATAGTTGTTGTGTTTCTCAAACATTGACAGCCATGCATTTATGGTTATTGGTCTGCATGGGTGTAAGCACATCCCTGCAGCCCACAATCACCATCTCCTGTGATGGCTGCTCCAACATCTAACCACCCTGCTGAACACAGCCCCCACCCCTGAGCAGCACGACGTATCAAAGCAAGCCTAATCCTGTCTTCTGCTCCCTCCCACCTTTAATTACTGTCTGTGCTATAATCGGCCCCCAAGGACTACACAGGGGATTATCATTCTTAACACTAGATGTGATTTATTTATCATGAAGATGGTGTACTTTCCTGAAAGCACCGGAGCATAATTGGTTTTGTCTTCAATATAGTGTTTATTAAAGGAGTAACTAACTAACCTTGCTTCCAAAATAATAGCTAAATGTCATTTTATCTGTGCTGATCACAGTTTGGACCAATGACTTTCCTGTTCATCTTTACAGCTGTTTACTTTGCAAAGAAATCTACTCAAAATGCATACTTAGATATTTGAATGGCCGTCACATGATATCAACAAGTGATGTCGCATTCAAGTCCTTTCAACGGCAACATCTTTTTGGTCCCTGTTACTCTGGGCAGGAACTCTCACACACCATCATCAGTTTTCATGGGGACCATTTTTCTGTAAAAAGTAGTTCCAGACAACTGCTCCATTTTTAAAAGGTCATTTCTTAAAGCTCTGAGCACTTTCGTCCTGAGCAGGTGAAATGATCAGAGAAACCTTGACATATAAAAGCAAAAATATGGAGAGATCTAGATTTACATTTTGACTTCCACTTCAAAATCCATCCATCAATCAATCAATCAATCCACCCATCCAATAACTGTCCACAATGAAGCATTTTGTATTAAAAATAGTTCACTTTATTGTTTCTTTACGTGTAGCAAAAGTAGTCATTGACATGCGCATATTTACATCCAGCGAACGCATGTTTATCACCATGGTTACAACAAGGTACATCTAGAAAGGTCACGGACAACACTCGCCGCACACAGGACTCATTTTGAGGTACACTGACGTCATTGTTTCTGTCATCTTGGATTTTTTTATACTTTTTTAATTGATGCTTGTACGTCTTCAAAGAAGCAATTTTTAGATGCAAGTATACATAAACGTGCAGACACTGTACCCTCGCCTCTGGTCTGTCGCTTCATATTTCAGCCCCTTTTTCTCATCTGTCTGTAACTCCTCTCTTAATCTCATCAAAACAACACATTCTAAATAGAAATGATAAAAAGGCTTTGTTTTTACTTCCATCTCATCAACTCTTTCTGACTAATGGCCTCGTGTTGACATTTCCTTCAGTATGAGACTGTCATGCCATTCATCTGTTTTGGATGGCATCAATGATGTTGAGATGTGCTCATCCCTTAGCAACAGATCAAAGGTCAACAATACGGACAAACCAAAGAGCAACATCTGCTATTGTTCCCAGTGACGCATTTAAACCGGGAGAAAAAGAAGTGATTATTGATTACTGATTATCAGTAAGTCAAGAAAGGAAATGTCAGCAGTCCAATCTCCTTTTTCTGCACGTTAAAAACATTTTTTACAACGCTGTCCAATCCAAGAGCAATTCCTTTATCATGCTTTAAAAATGATCAATAAACTCCAATTCTCTCATCCCACCAGTTTCCATTAGAAAAGTGATTACATCCTTGATCTCATTGACAATATCAAATGGTACAAAAGAGGGAAAGAAAGCATTAAGAATGTCACAGTGACATGTAAGGCAGCAAATATCAGCCCAAGAACTTCCTACCTACAGATGTATAACATGTATGATTGGTGGTTGTGCGACACGTGGACAACAAGACCAATCAAATACTCTTTGAGTTGATAATGGTCAATAGAAATGTTGATTGGTAAGATGACACTAAATGGTCTCTTTGAGCTGAGTGAAACTTTGGGGTCCTATATCAAAGCCATGGATGGTTTCTTTAAAGGATAAGGTTGAGGATTTTCTATATCACAAATGTAAACTGAGTGCTACAAACATACAAACAGGGTAGGGGAGTAAGAAAATATGGAACACATTTGGTGATATAGATGAATAAAGGAATAACACCAGCCTTATCCTTTCAAATGCACGTGTTAAGTCAAAAGAGCAGTGTGCCTTCACCACTGCATTCTCCTCTGAAGGCATCAACAAATGCCATATAGACTTTGGCCAGGCTTTGGCACCATAGCAACAAGGTAATTGAAGTTATGCAAAAGTATGAGTCATCCAAGCCATTATAGTGATGGTGGCTTCTGCAGCCCTTTGTATGAAATGTTCTTTTGGTGCGGTATATTCCATTATGAAGAGCTCTGTGTGAGTATACAGATAGAGAAGGTGCCTTTCTGCAGAAATGCTTTGCTGCAATTTTATACAAATAACACAAAATGACACATTTGCATTAAATGTATTCATTTTAAAAACAATGAGATAGTGAATGGCTCCGGCAAGAGGCCATTTCAAAGTAATGATGATTTAATGTCATCTCTAAGAGATAATAGGTGCATCAGTTGGGCTCCTTCGCTCCAATGATGGGACATGAGGATATAGTGAGTGTTTTGTTGGAGGACATGAGCAGTCACTGGCTAGGCCACCACTTGTTGGTCCACAAGGTCAACAGATATTGACGTCTCCGATTACGGATTTCTTTGATCGTGTACTCAGAGACATACAACATTGCCGTTGTTGTTGGAACTTCATAATGCTCTGAATGTGTCTGAATAACACATGACTGGAATGTTTGGGGTCCACATCGTTTTGGACATTTAGTGTAGGGGAAATATTGTGTATTGATAAATCATTTTTAAAAGTTCCCTGCCTGAGAAAAATACACAAAAATCTCTATTTGATTGCCATCAAACATTTCCCAGCATCCACCACTGCCTCTGATGTTCCCGACTCTTTGACTGTGAAAAATATGTGTTTTAAAGGTACAGGTAACAACATATTTAAGCGTCCTCCTTTGTTGGCATTGTAAAATGTCCATATGGAGAATGTTGTCATGCCGGGAGTTTGGATGAAGAGTTTTAGCATGATACAAATCTTTGCTGAGTTATGCTTCCCAACGGAACGTTCATCCCGCTTCCCCTCTTCCCAGAGGAGGAGTGTAGATGTGTATCTTTCAAAAGGTACATTTTATTCAGACTACCTCTGGAAAAAGACCTCCTGAATGTCCTTTCCAAATAGCAACCATTTCAAAAAGGAGAAAGAGACATATGTAAAACAAAACCAGCACATCAAAATCCTAGAGATACTTTTCCTCTCTCCTCTTTGAACCTATTCCCGCTCTTTTCCCAACCCTTTCAGTCTAACATTGGTCTCTTCATGAGAATCTGCTCTATGTATTTCTCCAGATCGTCATGGTTACTGCTGTTTGGCTTCTTTGCAGCCATATAAAAATCGTCATTTCTCGCCACTGCAGGTGCCGCCGGTGAGTAATAGAAATTCTGTTGGGGAGGGATCACGGGCATTCTGGGAGGAGAACGTGGTTTGGGATAGTTCTGAAAGCGATAGCTGCTGTAATAGGGCCTCTGCTGGGGGCCTGCGGGGGGGCTCCTCAGCCGAGGCTGGACCCAGCTGTGGTACCGGCGTCTGGGAGGGAAAGAGTAGGTGTCGTCCACGGAGTTACTCAGGTAGTTGTTGAGGTTGAGGGCAGGGTTGGTGAGGTAGTAACGGGATTTGGGTCTGGGGGGAGGAGGGTAATAGATGGGGTTGTACTCTGGGTACTGCTTCCTCTGGTAGTAGGATGGGTATCTGTAGGGGTACGAAGGGTAGCCAGTCCAAACCGGCTTGGGCGATTGGAGCCAAAGATCCTGTTTGTACGACTTCTGAGGTTTGGGCCAGCGGTTGGGATTGGCTAACAGAGGCTTTGCAGGTTTGCTCCAGAAATCTTGCGATTTGGTCTGCGTTTTTTCCTGTAACCAGTTCTTTAGGAGATTGACAGATGGAGAGGGTTGCTTAGTAACCGGGAATTGATCGGTTGGGATATGTGGCGCTGAAAATGCGTTGTTCGATGAGTACGACGAAGACAGCGGAGTTGGGGGTCGTTGCCATCGAGAAGGCATCTCCGGCGACACGTCTTTCTTCTTCTTCTTCTCCACGTCACTGATGATGTCCACCACGTCGTCAGCGGGGAGGTGGAGTTTGTTGGAGATCTCGATCAGCTTGTCAATAGTCTGGGGATCGATATCGTCTTCCTCCGTCACTTCCTGCTCCTCGTCGGACCTCTTGTCCTCGGCGGCGTTGGACAGAGACGAGCGGTACTTCTTGTTCCCATGGTTCTGTTTGACCATGTAGCGCAGCAGCATGTCCGAGGCGATGTCCGCCAACTTCTCCTCCTCCATCTTGGCTTTCTGAGCCTCGGCCGCCTGCCTTCTCATCTCCTCCTGCTCTGCCTTAACCTGGACCTCCTCCTCCTCAGGACTCAGAACCTCCTCCTCTTCTTCCGGTTCATCTCCTTCCATCGCCTCCTGGTCAGACGGAGGGTTAGACTGTGCAGCATTACTGCCAGCGTTATTGTCCTCAAAGTCGTCCATGAAGTTGCCTCCCTTGAATGTTGGGAAGTTCATGCCTTTCTGCGTCTCTTCCTGCCATTTCAGCTTCTTCTTGGACATGGCGAGGTAGTTGCCTTTGTGGATCGGTATGACGTCGTTGTAGCTGCTGTAACCTCTGCTCTCTCTCTGGGTTTGCTCTGATTCTCCTTCCCTCTTGGTGGCCGCGTTCAAACGTGGGAATTCCTTCATCATGGTCTCCAGGTTCTTCAGCTCCTCGGGGCTGATCTGCTCCTCCTCGCTGCTCTCTTGGTCAGAGTTCTGTGGGAGAGAACCCTGACTGTTGTCCCCTGTTGCATCTTGACTTGCGGGCTTCTCAGTTTGGACCGGGACTGTCTGACTCGTGGTGCGACTCGTCACCTTTTCTGTCATCCTTTCCTCTTCCTCCTGAGCTCTCTTCCTCTCCTCTTCTTCTTGTTTCCCCCGCTCCTTTCCCTGAGCGGCCATCAGAAGCTCTAGCTCCTTCCTTCCATCTCTGTCTCTGTCTGATCCCTCCATCGTTCTCACTTCTCTGCTCGCTTCCTCCTCATTATTAACTTCACCCGTCTCAGCGTTTATTTCTTCTCTCATCCCATCGCGCCCCCCTCCCTCCCTTCTTTTCCCCACTTGTGAGCGATTTAGTGCCTCCAGTAAAACCGCCGCTAGTGTTTTGGGATCCACATCTTTAAAGAGCTCATCTTCTTCTTCCTCCGCCTCTTCTTTCTGTATCGATCGCCTCTCCTCTCCTCTTCCAGGAGGAGGGTCTCCATGTGGGTCAACGACGTCTCCGGGGATGTTGATCGGGCTGGGGGTGGACAGCCGGGGGAGGGAAGCCCCTGTCAGGAGGACAAGGAGGGTAAGGGCACTTGAGGCTGTGTGGTACCCAATCATGGTCAGTCAGAACAGGGTCCACTGTGAGCAGCAAGGGGGGGTCAGAACTGCCTGGAGGAGAAACAACATTTCTGTCATCAGTTTCAATGTCTGACTTTTTACACTGTAGCAGCCAATCACAATGATGAGTAGAAACTAAGAGTGTATGAAAGGTGCTTTTCCCTAATATCTGCCCCTTAATACGATAAAACCTACAATATCAATTATTCTTCATTTCCCAGATTTTTTTCAATTTTTCCCAAACTTGAATAAAAAATCGATCATATATCATATATAAGTACTCATATCCTTTACTTAAGTAAAAGTACAAATATTATGGTCTTAAAATACTCTACTACAATGTTAGAGGGCTAATTTCAAAATGTTACTTATTTAACTTATGTTACGTATTAGCAAAAAAATGTACTTAAAGTACACAAAGTAAAATTTGATTGGATCTTTTTTTAATATATTATCCTGTTTTTATACATAAGATCCTTTTAGTATTCTAGTTTGGCAATGTGGACCAAACGTAGATACTTGAAATACTGCGTATATTATTAACTGTATACTTACTACACTACCCATATCAGCATATAATGTGTTTTAAATGTACACAGTAATTGTGAGTGTTACATACATGTAGTGAAGTGGAAGGAAGTAGTATTCAATACAAATACACTAGTACAATTATATATGACAAAATAATACAATACTTGAGAAAATATAATTAGTTACTTTCCACCACTGCATGTCATATTTCACGCATTAGGATTCAGCCGATAGTGACTGATCAGCCGTATGTAATGGGGGGGAGGGAGGGAGGAGAAAACATACGGGGAGGGGGAGGGGGAGGGGGAGGGGGAGGGGGAGGGCTACAGGTGACGTATGTTACCGTTCCTTATTTTCAATTGGCAACACCTCGACTTTAGGATAAGTGCACAAACAGGTCTAACATGTCCCTGTTTGGCTCCAGGTCGCTTTCATGGCCATAATAACCTGTTGTTATTCATGCATGGCACCGAGCCACTGTTTGCTGCAGTTACTTCAGGGATGCTGCAG
The DNA here is from genome assembly GCA_902827135.1 of Harpagifer antarcticus. NCBI lineage: Eukaryota > Metazoa > Chordata > Actinopteri > Perciformes > Harpagiferidae > Harpagifer > Harpagifer antarcticus. The sequence continues at coordinate 3,117,444 of CADEHL010001043.1, read as the reverse complement.
AAATATGGGCTGAATTTTAAAAAGGATTTAACATGAAAATGTCAAAAACAAGTTTAATTTCGAGGGTTTTTTTCAGTGAAACAACAAACATTTGAAGGGCCAATGAGATGATGGCGCATGTTCTGCAGTGGAGGTGGCTGTGATGCGTGATGTGCAAACACGCAGCAGATGCTCTTATCTCATCCTCCATGAAACAGATCATCTCTGCATCTGCCCTGTTTCTTCACTACAGCATGTAGATGTGGCCTAGCAGGTCACACAACACATGTATAATCCGCTCCTGAGGCAATCATCAAGAAAAATATGCCCACATAAACCACCTCCAGACTTCTGTCAACAGCAGTGCCCCCCCCCCCCCCCCCCCCCCCCCCCACCACAGCCCACACACCAACAGTAACCTCCAGACCCCCAACAGCACGGACGTCAGAGGTGCAGACATTGTAGACACGACATAGGAATGTCACAGTGTCTGTGTTATCATTTTAATGTATTCATTTCACTTTCACGACCTTAAAGCACAAGAACCGTTCGTTTTTCTACTGGGTTATTTTTGGCAAGGCGAGTAGCGTTTAATGGCTGGAGATGACGATAATTGTGATGATGATGATGATGATGGGGCGGAGGAAGAACATGATGAAGATAACAGCCACCTCTGCAGACCACAAATAAAGAAATATGCCCTGGGTGTAATTCATCATGCGAAGTAAAATAAAAGTCTATAAACTATTAACTTTAAAATAGTTTTTTTTTTTATGTATCAATTATCTAATTTTTACATATAATTTATAATATAACTGTATTTTGACAAATATTTCTAAAGGTGACTCATCATCATTTTGATCATTATAATCAAATACTTTAATAACAATTTTTATAATTTAAAAAAAAATACAAGGGTTGCACTGTGCAGAGCTAAAAAAAACAGACGTTTCGGAGTTGTTTAACATTTTCATAAATAATCTTATTATAAATAATAACACATCCAAAGCAACATATATATAACATATATGTCCCTGTTCAGAAGCAAAAGTAAAGTCATGCAAAATAAGTTTGTACTCACTGGCAGTCAGAGGGATCGGCGCGGGGATTCCAGCTTCCCTGCTGGTCACGTCACGCTCCTGGAAGTCCCGCTGTCATGCACTGAACTCGCTGTTCTGCAACTTAAGTGGTTGGTTTTTTTGCGCAAACGTGGCTAAATGTGTTCACTATTGTCGCGGAGGCTCGGTCACCTCTTCTCCCGGGGTTCCGCTGCTCGGTTCGTCTGGTTTCAGCACCACGGACAGCGGCTGCTCGGTTCGTCTGGTTTCAGCACCACGGACAGCGGCTGCTCGGCTCTTATAGCTCGGTCCTCCCGGCCCACGTGTTTCATGCGTCAAGCGATCCCCATTGACGTCACTCGACTGGGTTTCATTCATAAGATTGCACTGCTGTCTCCCCCCCCCCCCTCCTCCTCTCCTCCCCCCTCTGATCGAAACCAATTAGCTGCAGTGCTCGCGCTGCTGAATGAACAGAAGCTGCTGAATGAATCCGCAATTTACCAGCCTTTCTGAGGACACAGCATGTGGAGTTGTTTTTCTCAACAATAAGCAAAAATACAGAACAATGAATACAGTACTTATACACAGTTCTTACATGTGGACCGGGAAGGGCTGGCAGCTGAGGATGATCAGCCCCATATGTGTTTTGTGTTACTATTGGTATATATGTACACATGTTTTATGAATGTACTGCAGGTAGAGAGTTGTAAGTGACATACTGATGAACATTCTATTGCTGAAGGATGATTCCTCTTTCAACGTATTAACCCATCACAAAAGGGTTCGCTGGTTTCCTTCGCCAACACAATGAAACCCCCACATGCTATATTTATCAAACAATGGATATCTTCCCTCCATGACTGATCTCAGAGCTGTGATTTGCTTTTGTTAAAAATGCTAAAGAAGAAACACTAGAGGTTATTAAAAGAGCTGCTGAGCGGACTCAATAGGCGCATTCACACCGCAGTACTTTTCCCACAAAGGTTCATGAGAACTTAGTTCATGCGACCTCTTTAGTTCGCATGAACTAAGTACAGATCGCGTTCACACCGGAAAAAGTCCCTGGGGGTGGATTAGGCAAATGAAGCCGCTGACGTCACTTCTTCTTCTTCTGCTTTGGGTTTACTGGCAGGCCGCAAACAACTTCACGGCGTATACTGCCGCCCGGAGTCCCCGGCCGGAAGTCCCCGGAGTTGTAAGAGGACTTCAGTAGAAGTTGCTGGGACTCCCAGCAGCTTCTACTGAAGCCTTCCGAGTAAATCGCCAGAACGCCGACACCTCCTCATCTCCACCGCTCCCATGTTTTATTTTGTGTTGCCATAAGTTAGTCTCTCTGCGTTTCTGCGCTGGGCTAATGCTAATGCTAATAATGCTAATGCGAGGATAATAAAATGGCGGCTTCACAAAACTTTTTGGAAGTTTTACGGGGCGTGGTTTGCAATCCGCCCAGCCAATCAGAAATATAGCTCTTTTCTCACAAAAGAGCCGCTCGAGGGGGTAAAAAGGTTCTCATGAACTAATTTTAGTACCGGCTCTTTTTGGTGTGAACGCGATAAAAGAGTTCTCATGAACTAAGTTCTCATGAACCTTTGTGGGAAAAGTACCGCAGTGTGAATGCGCCTAATGTCATCTTAGTTTAAGAAGATGACATTTTCAGTTCAAAGAAAAAACAAGAACGTATGGATTATGAATTGTTCTGCTAAATTGTGTTAACAGACAAACTCAGACGATTGCTAACAAGCATTATGAATGTGTTCTGTGAAATCCTTTGTGATGTTGTATTATCTTTGACATCATGTTGTGTACTTGTGTCCCTCTGTCAGGGCAAATAGAAAGAAATACAAAGTTGGTCACAAAAAGAATAAGCAAAGATGGGAAACATTTGTTATAAATGACAAAGGAATAATGTATTGTCTTGCAAAGAGATGCACGTCTTATGGAGCACCTGTGTTACACATTGCTAATGAAACAATGCACATGTAACTGTAATATGACTAGCATTCATTCATCAAATTAAGTTGTAAAATATATAAAAGTAATTACAAAATTGAGTTTCCTTCTTGACACTTAAGCCATCATCAACTAAAAGTTCTAAAGACAAAAAAGTATGACCTTACATTTTTCCATGTAATTGACTTCTTCATTTTATACGAAGATCAAGTGATAGGATGGAAACCTTTAACATGTAGGACCACTTTGTAGAAGATGTACAGACAGATATACCTTTTCCTATTTCTTTCTGCTATCTATCATTTTCCTTTTAATCAGGATGTCCCTATTTCTCCATGTTGTTCCTCTTCATTTGTATCGGTGGGATAAAGAAGCACCTATAATGAAAGGTAAAATAAGCATGTGCAGCCCATAACAACATATGGTAAATGTGAAGAGAGCAGCTGCAGCCCCCCCTGCTGGTCAGCACTCTGAGTCAGGGACCAATCACAGTGAGTCACCTCAGTGCAGGAGACACTGCTGCATGTTGGTGTTAGTGTTGGAACCCACTCATTACACCGCCTCAGTGCCAGGGAACAAAGAAGATGGTGGAAACCAAAAGTATTACTTTTACTACATTCCCAGAAAAGATATGGAAAGTTACTTGAAGTCAACTCCATCTAGACTGCAGGAAACAATAGTTACACACTGTTTTTGGAAAGTACATGCACTCAAGTACTGCGTATATATGCCTGTAGCTTCTTCACTTAATCTCAGAGGCAAATACTGTATTGTTAATGAGTTACATGTTTCTTATATGATTCCTTCCACCGAAGGGCTTGTTCATATTTCCTTCATAATCTTATTCATTTATCTTTTATTCCTAAAAACATGGAGAAATTCATTTTTTTAAATGGCTGTTTCGGACAGTATTTTCTCCTTAAATAAATAAATGGAGACAACTAAACTTGTAAAAAAAAAACTAGAATATAAAATTTTTAAAAAAGAAACCTGGCTTTGCCGAATGTTATTGAAATGTATGACAAATGCCACATAATTAATAATGTAAGCCTAATTAACATAATCAAACAATTAACATTTCTAAAAAACTTTTCAAACAACAATTCTTATAAGTAATCTACTTGGAGTGTAATTGTTTTATCTTTGAAAAAAAATAATCATGTTAACCTGCGTGTCTCCCTGTAAGTGTAAGTATTATTTTTGCCTCAGTGAAAAGGTAGGCTATTAAAACTAATGTTATTAGATTATCACAAATGTCTAAATATCATTTCAGTTTTTAAATATACATGTGAGTTTAATCTGTAAATAGGTATTATACTTCATAAAATAACTAAGCTTTAAAAAAACAAAATCTCTATAAGAACTAGAAACTAGAGCGTCAGATAGTGTGATGGAGAACGGAATGTGTGCCACTGAAATGTAGTGGAGTAAAGTATTACAGTAGGTAGCATGACATGGAAATACTAGAAAAGTGTGTCAACACGTGTACTCCCTAGGCTACTTGGTTAGGGAAGGATCAGGATTAAAAGAAGCCAACATTAAAACAAATGTTGTTTTAATGTGTAGTGTTAAACTCCTATGCTTTGTTGACATCTATTCACCTGAACGCCCTCCTTTACCTGACAAACATGAGTCACAACACACACAGCCATTCATTAGTAAAGCATGAACACATTTTGAATAAATACATGATCATTTTATTATTCCTGGAATAAGTCTAAAAATGGCAACCCTAACGGTGTGATCTGCTCATGGAGCTGAAGTAGTATGCAGCAGACATTCGTGGGAATCATTTGGAAAGATCTGTAGTTTTGGAACACGTTAAATATCCTGCAAGAACTCTTCCCTATACTTCTAAATCAACAGACACGTGCGCATGGGTACATAACACCAGGACAACAGTTTATTGGCTTCAAATGACATTCACACACCGAGTCCCTTTAGCCTCTGCCTGCGTCACAGCCTTTCTGCTATCCTACAGTTCTTTAAGCCACACACCGTCCTCTTCTCCTCCTCCTCCCCACAAAACCTTATTGTCTTTCACATTAATGAACAAGGACATCACCAAATGGATTGAGCATATGATAAAGACAAAGATCAAACTGGGTAATTAAGTAGAGTTTCACACAATGGAGATGGAGAAACATTATGAAACACACTTTTCAAAATGGAGGGAAAGCAGAGGTCAAAGATGAAATATGCTCAAACGTACAAAGGAATGTGAGGATGGATAATGAAGCTTCAGAAAAAGCTTTACAGAACTTTCTAAAAGGCAAAATCACACAGTAACAAAGCACTGCCATGTCATGCGGCAATGAGCCAGGTTTGGAGTTGAGCATTACTCGAGCATCACCATTACGAGCTGTTATTGCATCATGACTACAAAGAGAAACCAGAGGCCGGACAGGGTGCACATTCAGTAGAGCTAGCAACAGGCTTTAAGACATGATCGGACAACAAATAGTGCCAACACTAAACACTTTGGGCCATAATTCCATTCTTTTATTTCAATTACAAGGCAAGTGTTAAAGGTGGCATTTGATGAGAAACGGTGGTGAGGAAACATGGGAATCCACAAGTCATCTTGTTTTTCTCCTAAACCAATTAAAGCAGACTTTTTAGGGATGTGGTCTTAAAGAGACAGGCGCTGAAACGGCGTGTTTTAAGACAGATGGTGAATACAAGTATATTCAGACAAAGAGTATGAGAAAAAGTATGTGTCTTTTTCACATTAAAGCATGTAAACATGGTCTAATAGAAACACAAATACATAATAAACATGATTTTTTTAAATGATATGTCCCCTTTAAAATGAGTCAGATAATTGAATACAAGTCAAATATTCTGCTACCCATGATGTACATACATTTGAGACAATCTCTCTGTCTTGCAGAAGTTCAGCATGTTTTACCTCCTCCCCATGTGCCCTTTGATGCATTTGTTCCACGACATGCCAACAGAAAACAATCAGATCACACAGTGAGCCCTTACTCTTAAAAAACGGACCAACATTCAGAGTTCAGCGGAGGAAAACAAAGGATTAGTCCTTGCTGTGTACAGACAACAGGGCTGCAGCCTGACCTCCACCCTGTCATGCGAGGACATTGTGTTGCAGTACACTATTTACTTATTCTTTCTGTACCAATAAACAGATCAGGTTAAACCAGTTCACAAAAGAGCACTAAACTAAGAAAATCAATTCTCCAGTTAGAGGTGGTTTGTCCAGAACTCCTGAGAGGACGTTATATAAATGAATCCCTGTATAATGAAAAACATGCATATATGTTGGGGCAATAAAAGGAAGATTCCCTCTGTAGGATTACATAGTATTGAAAAATCAAACTAAACATTAGCAAGCGGCAACCACTGAAATCTGGATTTCATATTTTGATACAGCTTATGAATTATTTTCCAAAAATATCTAATGTTTAATCACACATTTTTCTAAAGATAGCCTATCACCCGGCTCTATTTCTTCTGAAAGCTTACATCGTCACAGAATAAATAATGTTCAAACGGGTCTACTGAAAGAGGTCACTAAGACTTATTCCAGATATATTCATTTCAAAAAGCTGGAGTGGAAATGGTTAGCTTTCAATCATTCGTGAATCAATTCTTTTGTACAAAGAATCTGATTGCAAAGAAGTTTATACGGCTAACATCCAGTTCCCTGTCCACTTCTTGTTATGAAGTAAACATGTCATGCATAACATAAGATCACACCACCACACTGTTTAAGCCTATATACGTAGTGTAACAGTTCAAGTATACACTCTTTGTGTGTTATTGGGGGAGGAGAGCTCCCATTCAGTTGCATGTTTCAGATCACCAGAATATTGTGCCTTGGCAATTCAAATCGAAGTAACAGATTATTTTCCTTAATATTCTAAAGTAAATCTCTCAGTTAACATTCCTTTCATCTCAGATCAATAGTTTATTTTATTAGTAATAGTCTAGCGTCAGAGCGCATACACATAACGTATTGCTGCAACGACACTAAATCATTTGTCTGAAACCGAGCCAATCGGCACAAATCCTGTCGAGGCTAATTGATATGAAGAAACATCTTTCCACTTGATAAAGGATCCAGTTCTTTTCTTTAACTATGGACCAACAAATAAAACCACAGCTACGGTGAACTGTTACACCACTAAATAGTTACACCACTAAATAAACAATTCCAAATAGGTTTTAGGCACACGATTGTTGAAGTCAAATGAGAAGTTACTCATCTTAAATAACATTACCAAGTGATCCACGGCATCAACCACACATTCAAAATGTATGATATACTTCTCTAAAATTCCATTGATACTCCTGCCTTGGAACGAGTACCAGCAGAACAATGATTTCTACTCGATGCTGAATGTTTCCTTCCATCTCAGTGGTTACTTCTGCTTTCTTTAGTAAAACTAAGTGGGACTTGATTCTCCGCTGCACTTTGTTGAATTGCATAAGACAGACTTGACATTTCCATGTGGTCTGGTGCATCAGTCCACTCAGTACATATGCATGGCTGATAAACAACTTATTCTAGGCTGCGATGAACATCTCAAATGTCTTTGGTTCATTATTAACAACCCACAATGCAGTGTGTCACCCCGGGCCTGTTGTGTTGTGCCTGAATTCTTAACTATGCAAACCTGCCTTTTTGAGAAAGTTCGAAGGAACTTCTTTAAGTGTAGTTTAAATAACTCTGATCATATTTACAGAGTGGAGTCAGAAAACAGTACATTTCTGTTTTCTTACCAACTCATCGGTCCTCCTGGTTATGATGACGTGACTTGAAGGATGGACTCTCAAGTGACCTTTGAACTACAGACAGTCTTAAAGAGAATCACTGTTGTTGCATGACTGGAAATGTGAGGATGGCTCTCCCGTGTCCTAAAATAGATCGGTGGAGGAACAGACATCCTCGTGTGTTATTTCCGTATTATATTTGATAACGCACATACCAATAGGAATAACGACAAACGCTATGAAAGCAGTATTGTATAAAAACAGAATTTTACTTTAAAAAGGTCAGGCGGAATTTCATATTTATTTTATAGTCCAATGTCGTGTGCAAACCTAAATCAACAATAAATATATCTTAGTGTTGTGTATGCATCTAAAAAGCGAGATATATATGAATTCCTTTGCACCATAGATGTGCATCGTTGTCTTCAAACTATTCAAAATAAAGTGGGCTAATTTTCACTGAGGGAATAAACACTAGCGCTGAACAGGTGGATACATCCGTAGCTGAAAATAGTCCCCAATAGATGCACTATTCATCCTGGTGTTAAGTTCTCCTTACCTACAGGATGTATGTTTATCAATGACTTTATATAAAGACTTTATGATATTTTACTGTACTGTAACAAATATTTGTTTTTACTTGGTTGCACTAAATCAATTAAGTAAATCTCCTGTTTGAGTGTCTGTTAAAAACTATAGAAGCCAGCATTTTATTTATTTATGAAACTATACATCTGTAAGCTTTTCTTAAAATGTGATGTCTTTAGTAGGAACCATTGGATTTTAAGTTGAGTGTCCCAGACAGCATATATACGCCAGAAAGTATTGCGAGATGGACCAACACATTTTTTTGTTTTGTCTTTTCATGAGTAGTTGAAAATACAAAATATATAAAAATACCATCAGAATGATCATTTAAGTGACGCTCACTTATTGTGTTTTACCCAAATCCTGCCTGTACCACATTCAACACACACACACACACACACACACACACACACACACACACACACACACACACACACACACACACACACACACACACACACACACACACACACCACACACACACACACACACACACACAACACACACACACACACACACACACACACACACACACACACACACACACACACACACACACACACACACACACACACACACACACACACACACACACACACACACACACACACACACACACACACACACACACACACACACACGGCCTGTCAGTGAAAATGTCTTCCGTTCTTAACCGAGTCTCTTCCAGTGAAACACCGAATGTCGGCCCCAGAACCAGAGACCCAAACACCGTCAGTCCAAGCCTGTTCCATCCAACATTGACCCCCCCCTCCCCACTTCTCATCCAGCCCTCAGCCTTAGTATCTGTAGTCTCTCACAACTCCGCTGTGTACTACGCCAAGCCCATCTCCTCCAACACACTCCTGGGTGACTCGTCCTCCTGTGGAGGGAAACAGGCGTTAGAATTGTGTACTCAAGAACTATTTAAAAAAACAAACAAATATGCACATTAACTGTTCATTTCTAAAACTAATGAGTCACTACAGTCACAACTTTGTCAAACACTTTGGGAATATCCAACTTCGAAACACTTGGAAAGTGGAAAGTAAAATGAGCATTATGAATTTAAAGCTGGCTTTGACGACATATGGCAGGGTGTTGAACCTTGGTCATTAGTAGAGCCTAAAGCCATGCTGTGAAAGCATAAGGTCTGTTCAGATTCATAATCTTGTTTACATTTTTCCCTAAATATGATAAATAATGTCACTTCCTTCAGCATAATATGGTGGACTCCTAGCCTGAAATAAAGACAACGCTAATATCAACAGAATGTCAATGAAATACCACCAACATTCCAACCAAATGTCATAGGTGTGTTCGCTTTGAGTGAGAGCCTTGTACAGAAACAGCACTGAGACCCCAACCCTCCATGGTAGAGGTGGTGGATTGGTAGTTACCTCCTGCAGTAGGTCGGCCTGTTCGATAGCTTTGAGGACGCTCTTCTTAGACGTATCCTGGATCTCTCCTCCCATCAGGAACTCATCTAGAATGAAGTATGCCTTCTCAAAGTTAAAGATGATGTCGAGCTCACACACCTGCACAAACACACACAGGCCATCAATGCTATGTACAGCAGGGAAATACACCTTCACATTGTGTTAGGAGGTACAACGTCTGTAGCCTTAGCAGTCAAATCAACTACACAGAGCAGGAGGACATCACATGTGACTCACGCTGCCAAAGTACTTATCCAGAAGCTCCACAAAGCGGTGGATGACTTCCAGTGTGATCAGCTCATTGTCTTGCTCTTCAATTGCACAACAGAAATACAGGCTAGCGTACCTGCAGGAATACACACACAAAGATGCATAGAAACAGTCAGGCTGGAAGATTCAGGGGAAAAAACCAGTTGGAACTATTTCCGACCGATTCCAATCATATGAGATATCCATTTTCAAATCTTCATTATCATCCAAAAATAGAAATAAATGACAATGGTGTGATATTTGGTGTGAGCTGGGATATCTCTGCAGCACTTCATTCACAATGGTATTCTAACACATATTTCAACTAACTGTGCAGCCCTTATGGAAACCATGTGAGTTCTTCCAGACGTCACACATCCACGGTCGTTACATCATGCGTCTGTTTTGCTCTCACACAACAAACCAACACACCGCAGCAGCAGCTTGGAGCAATGACATCATTATTCATGATTGTTTTATCCAACCAACAGACCTAATAACATCTCATTCCCTACAAAGTAAGAGCTTATCGTCCCGTCTGAGGACAAGAAACCACGGCCTTTCAGGCATTGTGTGTGAACAAGTACAATAAGATATCTGTTTCGTTGAATGAATACTGGAGTGTTTGTTGAAGCTAGGAAAACGGCCCATCTGCTCACGCACAGACACGGCTCCATCTGTAGGGACTTGGGAACTGAAGGGTTGCCGCCGGTTCAAGTCCCGATTGGACCCAAAAGAAATGGGAGGTGGAGATGTGCCAAAAACTGAATTTTCCAACCGATTAATAAAGGTTCATCCTAACTGATGTTTGCATTTACTACACACTCAACAGAGGAGGCCAGATGGACATATTCCATGTATTCAAAACACCAGGCGTGCACAGAAAGGGTTAACAGGGGGTTTCTGATACAACAGAGCTTGTATTGTGAGTGCAGTGTTCCCTCATTTCAACTCCACTGCAGGAAATCCCTGTGTGCTCCTCTCATCTCCCGCCCACGCACACAGGCTTCTTCCTTTGGTAGTCCACCTCTGCATTCTGCTGGCACAGTAATGAGCCCTGACACACACTGCTGTCACAGAGTGTGTGTGTGTGTGTGTGTGTGTGTGTGTGTGTGTGTGTGTGTGTGTGTGTGTGTGTGTGTGTGTGTGTGTGCAGAAAGAGCTGTGAGAGGAATGCTGGGTCTCACCCTTTCCACCCACCTCAAATCTAAAGCTGCTCAGCCCACATACAAACACACTTGTATTGGTCTGTGGGAGGAGAGCTGAAGTCAAACTTGCTGCTTCCTTTAAGACACATCAATACTTTGTCCTGATGGAACTCATCCCTGATATCAAAGTAAACAAACTAAAAGATATGCTGGACGTTAAAATGTTGCTCGATTAATAATGATAAGTAGAATGGGGCTCCTCCAAGGCTATTGGTGCATTCACATGCCCCTGGCATAATGAGGAGAATAATGAGCTGCAGCCCTAGTAATGAAATGCAAATCAATACACCATCATCATCATCATCATCATCATCATCCTCTGCTCCTGCTGTCACTGTAGTACAACATGTGACTTGAATACACTTTGTGCAGTAGAAATACACGTACAGTGATTTGCTATACTTGATCACAAGGTAGTAAACCGAATGCATCCTTATTATGGTCTGTGCGTGTCCGAGCTGAGAAGGCTAACCATTTCAACAATCTGGATTTCTGCTCGCTGCTTCAAATACTGATAAACTACCAACTAAATATGTTTTGATGTAATCTATCTTCTTAATGAAACTTGTAATATGATTTAGTATACAATATCACTTTAGATATTCTATATATTTGGTTCTCTTGCTTATAATGAATTAAATCATTGGATATTTAATACAAATTGTTTGTGCATTTGTATGATCATGATATGCTCAGTCTAAAAGCCAAGCTAATACAGGTTATGTTAAATTAACAATGGTATGCTTTTTTTCAACAATGAACATTAATGAAGTTGGCCAAACATTAAAAGTCAACTCTTTGCTTTTGTCTCAGGAGGAGGGAATCCTTAAGTACTGCACTTAAGGATTTCTACTTGATGTGACCATTTCCTTTTGATGCTTCTCCATTACACTACATGTTAGAAAGATAATTGTTGGGGAACTATGTGCCTAGGCCCCCACCTTGGGCCCAGTTAGCCTGCGACCTTGGGTGCTGTGCTCTCAGTGTGTTGTCTCCCAGCTGATAGAGGTGTCATGATTCTATCTGGTTATGCTCAATGTTGATTCTTCTCTCAGAACCAGCCAAATACACGGGTCTGGGGTAGAGTTCTTCAGAATTGGTTTGGCAGCAGCTGTGTCACCTCGTGGCACAGCACACGTCTTGTGATTTCTCTGGCCGAAGCTCCAAATAAAGCGTCAGTGTTTGCCATCAAAGCTCCTGCTCTCCTCGTGTCTCTCCGAGGCTCCAGAAGTTTCCATCACACTAATAAAGTGATTTTTAACCACTACATTTACCTGACAGCGTTAGTTACAGATTATAATACAAATTACAACTAAACTAATAAATCAACTTTATATATTACTATAGGTTCATATTTCCAGCATCAGTAAATAGAGTAATTCAAATGAGCTCCATCTTTACCAGCTGTTATAAACACAAAAATGCACAAATAGTCAGAATCTAATAATTTCCTAAATGCAATTCTTAAATTATGCACAATAAGTACTTTTACTTCAAGTATATTTTAATGCCATTATATATATTTTTTTTTTATTTCGATTTTAAATGCAGGACATTTACATGTTACAGTGTCATTACAATTTAGTATTCCTACTTTTACTCAAATTCCTTCTAATATGACTAATATTTACACTCAGTAAATAATGAGTAAAAGGAGAACCGTATTAAATACAGTAACTCCTGAACATGAGCTCGTATGTGAGACTCTTCCAGTTGCCGGGCAGAAACCTTGTGATTAGTACCTTTTATAGACAATCTTCAGGTCCCTCCATTCTAGAAAGCTGCACATCTTTGGTTTGCGGGCGAGCACTATCTGCATGAGCTCCCTGACCATCTTCTTCTTGTCGCGCTCCGCTGTGGCGGTGTACCACTTCTGCAGCCGCAGCTTCCCCTGCCGGCTGAACAGCAGCATGAAACGCATCTACACAGAGAGAGAGAGAGACTTTCAGAACACGGGGACAGAGGCAGCAGAGCGGGTTGGTATCCATGTTCCATCATCTATCTGCCATCAAATGACAAAAAGTCATCAGGATTATTGGGAAAAAGGAATTTCTAACATTTCTGAGAAGAAATTGTGAAAACGTTTTTGTTTGTTTTTTGTCATCACATGACAATGCCAAATACAGAAACAAGTCGAGTCATGTAATACTCACCACTCTGCTGCGCCTACTTCCTCTCTTTAACACTAATATACTTACAATTCACTCATTCTTTCCAACCACTTCCACTCCATCAAGTTTACTCCGAAGGTTTGAGAGTACATTCTATTTCTTTCTAAATTCTATTTGAAATGTACATCATTATATTTGATCTTAGTACATTTCTCACCTGATAAAAACATTCCACAATATAGAATATCATATCAAACTCCTTCAACCATCTTTGAAACTATTCATAATATAAATATCTTCTGATTACTGACAATTTAGTTTTGACCAAATCAGTAGAGTTGCAGCAAGTTGTGCTTTAATTCATCACTTTATTATATTTCTCTTTTCATCCTGAACACATCTGATGGAACTTTAAAGTCTGCAGCTGCACTGAGTCGCAGCAGAACATACGCTCACTGTTTAATGTTCCAGATCATGGTTAAGTCTGCACTATTCCATTTACCCCTCCACAGGTGTTAAAACAGACACACGCTGTTAGTGGTACAGTTAGCGTCTTCAGAGCCAGAACCCAGGAGTTAAGGGAGACCATTAGAAGCTACATCGTGCCAGTTAACAGACCATTGGGATGGTAATGCTTCTGTCTGCTGGATATGTACAAAGGCAACTTACTTTACTAACGGGGGATATTGAGACGTTTTACTTGACCAAGTATTGGTTAATCTCTCTAATAAAGATGACATTCAGCTCATTTTCAGGTTCATACTTATATTCTGTGTCTCCACTGGGACATGTCTCCACAGGGACATGTCTCCACAGGGACATGTCTCCACAGGGACATGTCTCCACTGGGACATGTCTCCACAGGGACATGTCTCCACAGGGACATGTCTCCACTGGGACATGTCTCCACAGGGACATGTCTCCACTGGGACATGTCTCCATGCTTTAATGTTCTAAAGCTCTTTATTTCTCTCATACAGGCTGCAGCACCTCTTTTCACCCTCTGTCTGAAACCAGAGCCCAGTCTGCTCCGATTGGTTAGCTGGTCGGCTCTGTTGTGATTGGTCGACAGCTGAGAAATGTCCCGTCTTTTAGCAAATCACTTACAATGTGTTGGAGTGCTAGCCAATAGAAGTGTGAGTGTTCGACAGTGATTTCACTTTACTACGGAAAAGAAAAAGGAGTCCAATGGAGGCGTTTCAGGCAAGGGGGACGTAGGGATTTGAGCCGTTGCAGACCATTGACACAAACCTATGACACACTTCAGAAAAGGGAAGACCCAATAAAGCCTCTTAAATAAACAGATTTCTACATAGAGTTTGGTGTGATATTAGGCAACAATGAATATCAACACATACTGCTACAGTGTATCTACAGCTTCAATACAACTCAACGACTAACACATCATAGATCTACCACACCAATTCATCTTTAATTACATGCGTATGCGAAACCTCTTTAGGTTCTATACGACAAAAGAGACTATGTGGGAGGTGTGGTTCCTGTTTGTTTTATAGGCGCAGGATGCTTGGATGGAATACATCTAAATATAGTCTTAAGAGCTATTCCAACTATGTGTTTTAGTGCAAAGGAGACTTTGGTGTTTATACTGCATATTATTTACAACTTGACGGTTCAACCCTTTTGGCAATAATGACAAACTGCTAAGTCTGGTCCAACACTGTTTGAATATTTAACAACAATGACTGAATTATGCATTTAAAGATTACCGCTTTCAACAATGCCAGTCTTATATTGTGTCTTCTTTTAACAGCAAGAAAACAGAACCCAGAGCTTATATTTTGTAAAACATTGATATTGTACACAGTGATTTGCTGTAAAGAAAAACATGTATAGCAGAGCTAAATGACATACAGCTTAACATAGTCAAACAATAATCAGAATATATCTTGTTATTAGGTACCAACATCTGAGTGTATTTGCCAGCAACAGCTGTCATTAAACCAAAAAGCATTAGTGGCCATTTACATACTAGTTGGGACACATATTTTTGGAAATGTAGTGTACTAATACATTTAACAGTTATTTAATAGTTGATATGACAATTTACTTAACAAATAAATAGCTACAATGCATTGTCATCTGCTGTCATATCCATTGCTGTGTATTTAACTGGTTAGAAGAAGGCAGCTGTTTGACAGTCATCTAACTGTCACCTCCATGACACCGACTAACACCTGGGCCTAAAGTCGTTACCTGCGACAAGGAAACTCGCCAATTATACAGATAGAAAATCATATTCAAGGCTCATTCAACATTACTCAATGTCAATAGGATACAGCTAACATTTCAAGGGCCATGTGCTGAATAAAGAGCTACAGTGTGTTAGAAATACAAGATTATTTCTCACCTTATGCTGATATACGGTCTGTTAGCTCGCAGGCTATCCTGACAGAAGCCAGGTGAAGGTAGCGCAGGTGGACACTTCCTGTAATCATACACCTTGCTAGCTTTAGCTTAGCATGTAGCTCCTGCCCCTTTTTAAGCGGAAGAGAAGCAGTCACTTACCATTTCTCTTACTTTTTAAACTACCGTGACGGAAGACACGAATACACTGCCTGGTCCGCGTGAACAAATACACCGCAGCTAACGTTGACAGAGTACATGTCAGTGTGAGATAATACGAGGTAAATTGAGCTGTACCCATTCACCGCTACACTGAACAGTTCCGCCTCTACTGAGCATGCGCGGGAAATTACTTTTTTCGCCCTGAATTTTGCCTCTCAGGTAACACCCATTTCGTCATGTCTAAAAAATATAACACAATGCAGTGGTGGAATGTATGTAACTAACTATTTCTCAAGTACTGTACTTAAGTACAATTTTAAGGTACTTTTACTCTACCTGAGTATTTTCACATGATGGTACTTTATATACTTCCACTCAACTACATTTGAGAAGCCAATACAGTATATTAATTAAAGCATTATATAATCAACTACATTTCTTTGACAGATGTTAGTTTCTTTTTACTTTTTAGATTTAGATTAGCTAAATACCAAAAAAATCATAATAATTCAATAACAATTAAATATAATTTTAAGTTAAGATATCTTGCAGCAGTATATAAAGTAAATACATAATTACCATTAATGCATACTCATAATCCAGTAATTTAATGTCTATTATGAAATGAGCCACATTTGGCACCTAGGTATATTTTGATGCCACTACTTTTGTGCTTTTACCTGATTACGATTTTCAATGGAGGACTTTTACTTGTAACTTGAGTATTTTTACAATTTAGTAATGCTACTTTTACCCCTCCTCGGGCATTTTTGTACATTTTTCCTGACTTTTTTTTTTGATTTGGTGATCACTTCAGCTGTGAGCTTTTGGCATGGATTTTTGCAAGAAGTTTTCTTTTGAGTCAAATTTTTTGAAATCCAATGTCGTTTACTCTTACATGCTTTGTATACTCTCGTGATGCATTTTGCACCCTCTGGACCCCTTCGTGGCAAAAATGTACACGCCCATAAAAACTGCTATTAAAGAGCCTGTGACACGAGTTTCCCCCATCATCCAAACCCATCAATTTGAGTAAATATTGTCCCCTTGAAAACTGTTACTGAACTGATTTTGGATATTTGTACTTTGATTAATTAATCTGCCCTTCAATGTTGACCATTTTCTGGATCTTCTCGGGGATTCTTCAAGTCCCACCAAATTACGTGTGACGTCATTGCGGGCACATCGCTCCAGCTGCACCGTTCAGGATCCCAGCATCTGCATGTAAACGCACGATGGCGCACACAGCAGCAAGCTCAGACAGCGATGACAGTTTAATTTTGAACGTGTCTGAGAGCTCATACGAGGCTGAAGGATCGGTTTATGTTGTATCTGTTAGAAGTTTAGGAATTAGGTGCGTCAATATGGGCGATCATGCGGTCATGTAGCAAGTGGTGGACTGGGACTAAACATCTTCCCGGGACTCTCGACCGGCCCACTTCGGTACCGCTAGTAAATTGTCAATGGGGGGAGTGGGAGAGGTCAGGGGCGCCGGGTGCTGTAGGCTAGGGAAGGCTAAGCCTTCCCAAATATTTGTGTCACTGCATCCTGGTAAAATACAAATAAAATGTATGATGTCTGTGTCTTTGACATTAGACATCTTTGACCTGTGCCCTGTACTACAAAGCCAGTTCAACATACCCTGGATATGTTTGAGTAACAAACTAACTAACAACAACAAACTAACAAACGAGATCTCATAAAGCGGTCCTACGACGCTGGTTGTCAACTCGGTAAATCAAGCCAGGGTTTCTCTCACCAGCTGAGAGCGCGTTCATGTCTAAGGCACGAGTGGATCTGACTTTAATTATATTTGACTCGAGTGTTTCGTCAACAATGTGTTGCTTAAAATAATACTTCTGCATACAGTATGTGACACTTGTAGTGCCGAGAGATAGGGAGTCGGAGGCGGTGCAATGGAAGTGCAAAAGTGAACTTTATTGCGGAGCAGAAAAGGACATGTTGCTGGCTTGCAGTCCAAGTAGCCAAGAGAGAGAGAAAAGGAGGAGGACACAGTATATACACAAGAGGTACCAACTAATGTGTCCGTGCGGAACCATATCAGCATGTAGTTCCTAGATTGAATTATGACATTATACAGTGGTCACCACACAAGCCCCCCCAGAATTCAAACATGGCACAATCCCCGCGTCTGGGAGGAAGCACCATAGGGGCCGAGGAGGGCGGGGTTGCAGGTGAGGGCCGGGCCATGGAACGGGCCATCGGAAAGGGGCCGCAGGAGAGGCTAGGGGCCCTAACGAGGGCATCCCCACCGGGGGCAGGCCGGAACGGGCCGTCGTAAGGGAGCCGCAGTAGGCGTCGTGGCGAACGAAGAACTCACCCGCCAGTCGGAGAAAGCTTGGTCGCTGAGCTGCGACTGGCGTGAATAATCCGGTGGTCTCCAGTAGGAAGGAGCGCTGCCCGGCCACAGGCGAGGGCACAGCGGCGGCGGGGGGCACGAAGTCCTCGGGAGGAAGGAGCCGGGTCCCCGGGGGGCAGGAGCAGCATCCCCGGGAGGAAGGAGCCGTGGACAGGGGAGAGGCCAGACAGGGCGCCGTCCGAAGCCGCCGTCGAGGTGAACCGTGAGCCGCGGTAAGAGGAGAGGCCAGGCAGGGTCCCGGAGCGCGCCACCCACGGGCCGAAGAAGGCATGGGCGACGTCCGAAACCGCCGAGGCGAAGGAAGAGGCCAGACAGGGTCCCGAAGCGCGCCACCCACGGGTCGACGAAGGCATGGGCGACGTCCGAAACTGTCGAGGCGAGACGGGGTCCAGAAGCACACCACCCAGGCGCCGATGAAAGCACGGGTGTCGTCCGAAGCCGCCGTCGAGGTGGTGAAAAAGCGAGAGGGTCGACACGAGGCCGACCAGACATGGTCGAACCTCCTCTCAGGCACCAGAAAAAGCTCAAAAGCGTCGTACAGTCCACGGTCAAAAACAGGTGGGCGAAATTATGAGAGGATCCACACGAGGTCAACCGGCTGGTCGAACCTCCTCTCAGGCACCGCAAAAAAAAAGGGGTTAACAGTCAGATGTCAACCGATAGATGGATGTCGCTAGCTGTTAGCAGCTAGTCGTTAGCTGTCGTCGTTAGCCGTTAGCTGTTGTTAGCTGTCATTGTTAGCCGTCGGTAGCTGCCAGCCATTAGCTGTCGTGGTTAGCTGCTAGTTGCCATTAGCCGTTGATAGCTGCCAGCCGCTAGCTGTCGTGGTTAGCTGTTAGCTGGTGTCGACGGCCGCTAACCGTAAGCCGGCAGCCGTTAGTCGATGTCGTCGGTCCCGGAGCCTCTGCTAGGCGGCGTGCCTCTACCAGGGAAGGTGCCGCTGCGTGTAGTGGCCAGCACCTCAGGGGTAAATCGCCGGGCGTCCAGGAAGAACGGATAGCTTCTTTGGCTAAAGCGCGGGGCTCAACACTAGCCGTGTTAGCTAGCGCAGCCTGGACATGCAGCCGCATGTCCCGAAGAAACAGCCCCATGAGGTAGAAGTCGGGTTCTTCCGTACCTAGCAGGTCGTGTATCGTCTCCTTGTAGCCGGAAAGCTTGCTGTCTTCCAATGCCTAGACGATGCGGGAATGGCGAGCGACGTCCTCAGCCATTCCGCCGGGGGCGCACCGAGCCTCAGTCTGTGTGCACGAGGCAGCCACGGGCATCTCCAAAAATCCCCGGCATTTCGAGAAAAACTGCGTTTTTTGCCGTGTTCGGTTCAGTCTCGGATACTTCGCAAGACTTGTGTCAGGGTCACCAATGTAGTGCCGAGAGATAGGGAGTCGGAGGCGGTGCAATGGAAGTGCAAAAGTGAACTTTATTGCGGAGCAGAAAAGGACATGTTGCTGGCTTGCAGTCCGAGTAGCCAAGAGAGAGAGAAAAGGAGGAGGACACAGTATATACACAAGAGGTACCAACTAATGTGTCCATGTGGAACCATACCAGCATGTAGTTCCTAGATTGAATTATGACATTATACAGTGGTCACCACACACTGTAAGTGTTGCACGGCTGGAGAAGCTGACTCAGATAAGGAAATATATGATACATTATGATATTATATGATCGATGATCTGATTGATGGGATAATATGAATGATAAGTGCGACACGTCGACGTCTTCTCTGCATACGGCAGTTTAAACTGTATTTCCTAATCCTGTAATATGACTTGAGAGATTTAAACTCCGCACACTGAGTTGATCTCTTTTCTATAGACGCCGGAGGCGGGCAGCGTCAGGTAAAAAAAGTTATTAAACCTTCCCAAACCTGAGCCTCCCGCGCTGCCTATGGGGGATGTGATAGTGACTTATCCGACCGGCCCACTTCGGTACCGGCCCATCGGGATTCGTCCCGATGGCCAGTCCGCCACTGCACCCAGCCCACGTAAACTGTCAACGGGGGGAGACTCGCTGCGGGGAAACGGTGGACCGAGAGTCCCGATCGGAGTGGGAATAATAATAATAATAATAATAATCCGTGCATTTTATCCATTAATTTCCCAACATTGTGATAAAAAACCACACGTTTAATCCACGTTGGTGTACTACAACTACAAAAAGCATCGGTTTGTTTTCTCATCAGGAAATGCAGACCGGCTCAAACAAACGATTTTTAATCATCATCCTCACGATCATTTAATGTATCATATGTTCGCCGAATTGACATGAAAGCACTAATAAATGTAGTTTCATCCACTTGAGTTTACAACTACCAAAATAATCGATTTGTTTTTATATCACATCCTACGGGAGGAAATTCAGCAGCTCTCACTACCGATTTTTAATCCTAATTTAATCATCATCTTCACCACGATCATTTATGTTTATGTTCGCCGAATTGACATGAAAGCACTGACAAATATGAATATACTGTAGTCAACTTCATTAAAACGTTATTAACGTGCCTACACTCAGTAATTCACCATTTCTACGCATGACAACACACTTTGTCCGTGTTTGGCTCTCTCACCGCACAGTGAAGCGTTCCCGCATTGACGTCACTTCCGGCTTACCCCAAAACTTCAAAATGAGTCGAAGGAATTTCCCCGCGATGATCGAAATTATTGATATTTATCCGAACGGTATCGCAACTTCTTTTTTAAACTGACGGTAGCCGAATATTTCATTGCACAACAGTTGTTGGGATGCTGTCACAGGCTCTTTAAATCATCATACATCAATATTTCTTTTAACTTATAATTCCATTAACAACTTCTAACGTGTTCAAAACTACCAAACATTCAATCATTTTCAGGATTTTAACCCGTTAAATGCCTGTTTCATTATTTGAATTATTTAATTTATCTTAAAAGGATTTTTTTTCAATATAATAATTAGTGGAAGGGATGGAACTTTGGTGGTTATTAGAGTCTTGGATGAGTCAAAGATTAGCAACAAAATTGATTTGACTGCATTATTATTTTTACGTAGTGTCAGATAGCCTACCTCTGGACCCCTTCCTGGCAAAAATGTACACGCCCCAAACAACTGCTATCAAATCATCATACATCAATATTTTGTTCTACTTTTTTTTTTTTTTCATGAATCACATAAACAACTTCTAACTTACTCAAAACTACCAAACATTCAATCATTGTCAGGATGTTACCCCTTTAAACGACTGTTTCATTATTTTAATTATTTAATTCCTCTCAAAAATGCCTCATTGACTTCCATTCAGACCACATTTTTTGATTTCACTGCCATTGCAGTATAAAGCCATGCATTTTGTAATGTCAGCATTTCATTTAGAAGAAAAGTAGTGATATTTGATATTTCTACTCTATTCCAACGGATTACACCATTTTCCCACTGGAGGCCGATGTATGGAATTCTTACATCTTTGCCAGTTATAGTATGGAGCCGTGTGACTAGGGGGCCCGAGAGTGGTGTGTGTGTGTTCATTACATGTCACTTGTTAGACGCTTTTATCCAAAGCGACTTACATACTCGATACTGTGGGCAATCCCACAGGAGCAATTTGGGGTGAAGTGTCTTGCCCAGGGACACAACGACATGCTGACTGCAGTGGGGTTTGAACCTGTGACCCCCTGATCCAAACACCAACGCTCTATCCACTGTGCCACACGCCTCCTCATCCTTCATCTGCCAGCGAGCTGCAGGACTCATCTGAAGAAGACACAAGGTTCGAGGGGGTCTGACACTGAATGCTCTCTGGAGTCCAGCATTTCTTGGAGCTCCTCTGACCCTTCATCTGAGAGTGGAGAGGACACTGAGGGTCCCGTCCACAGCGAGGGGACAGAGAAGAACGGAGGTCGTTCTCCCAGGAGCTGGGGAAAACCAGGGTGTCCTCACAGATTGTGAGAAGAAAGCCCCCCCCGTGGTGGTGGATGGTGGGCCGGACCTTCAGTGTCCTCTCCACTCTCAGATGAAGTGTCAGAGGAACTCCAAGAAATGCTGGTCACACACACACACACACACACACACCACACACACACACACCACACACACACACACACACACACACACACACACACACACACCACACACCACACACACACACATACACAGACACCCCACCCACACACACACACA
Source organism: Harpagifer antarcticus (assembly GCA_902827135.1). Classification (NCBI taxonomy): domain Eukaryota; kingdom Metazoa; phylum Chordata; class Actinopteri; order Perciformes; family Harpagiferidae; genus Harpagifer; species Harpagifer antarcticus. The sequence goes on along the minus strand of CADEHL010001043.1, from coordinate 3,095,061 downwards.
CACCACACACACACACACACACACCACTCACTCTCACACACACACACACACACACACACAGACACTCACTCTCACACACACACCACACACACACACACACACACACACACACACACACCAGACACCCACACCCACACCCACCACCCACACACACACACACACACACACACACACACCACACACAACACACACACACCACACAACACATACACATACACCTACACCCACACCCACACACCACACACACCACACACACACACACACACACACACACCCACACACACACACACACACACACACACACACACACACACAGACACTCACTCTCACACACACACACACACACACACACAGACACTCACTCTCACACACACACACACACACACACGGAGAGGGAGGAGAGGTGTGTGCTGGTTGTGCACAGGCCTAAAAAATAGTTGTTCTATCACCTGAGAGAGCACCAGGTCACATGCTGGAAATGACACACACACACACACACAGACACACACACACACACACACACACACACACAGACACACGCACACACACACACACACATATATATACACACACGCACACACACACATATTGATGTATGATGATTTAATAGAAGTTATTATGGACGTGTACATTTTTGCCACGAAGGGGTCGAAAGGTTGAAAATTCGAGGAGGGCACAAGGGTTAAGTACAACATCTGTGTACTTCTTCCACCTCTGTACATATTTATTTGTACAATTGTATCCACTTTGAATAGTCATATTCTTCTTTATTTGTTATTGTTTTACTTTAAAACAAAAAGTCCTGCAAACCACAGAAGATCACATTTCTAAAAATATAATTACCTTGAATTTCCTAATACGTATATAAATTGTAATTAAAGCATGATATGATAGCCACATGTGTTCAGCGTGGATATCTCTACAGTACATCTTGTTTTTTAAGGGGAGGCATTGTGCTTATTTTAAGCTTCATACTTGTGTAGGACATGTTTACATTCTTTAATGTAAAGAAAGCAAACATTATAATTCATATACTTGTTGTCTGAATATAGCTGTATTCGCCACCATCTGAATAATACCATTTTAGTGTCCAACTTTGAAACAAATACATGTTGTTCATGACCCAGTTGAAATAGTCATTACTTGAAACACCAGAGGTCAGTGTTTACCTTCCACAGATCTTAACACTCGAGTAATCACAGACTGCATTTTTGTAAAAACATAGTATTTTAATAAATATAAATACAGCAAAATACAAATGTTATTTGGCAACAGCAATGAAATAACAAAAATAGATACTCGAAATAACATTGTAAAAATAGATAAACATACATCTTGTTTTAGTACTGCAGTGCATCGGTGCCTGTTGTGTCAGACAACAGTAACATACTCAATTAGTTAACTTTCCTTCATACTTCTTTCTCTTTAATCATTTGGAGAAATAAATAACAACAAACAAATAAACTCCCAGTCAGTGATGTTTCCAATGTAATACATGCGTGTATCCATTTGCCCCAGTCTTCTTGTATTAAGTATCTTATAAATAAAGGTGTCAGTGAATAAGTCTATTGAGTCGTAATAAGTCATATAAAGTGTGTACAGTAGGTGTGGTGTGTGTATGGTCGTCATGTGGTGTGTGTATGGTCGTCATGTGGAGTGTGAGCAGCAGTAGTCAGACGCAGTGGAATGAAGGCGGGTCTTCAGAGTGGGTTCATGTTGTTAAGGCTGGTTGAACTGGCCCATGAACAGAACAGCACCTGAACACAGGAAGTCAAACATTAGACACACCATCCCACACGCTCAGGTCAGATAAATACTTCTAAAATTGGATTTAAAAATAAAATGTGAAAAAAGAGTGTTACCTGTTGGTTTGTGCTGGATGAGGAAGAGGAAGGGTCGGTCCAGAGTGAGCTCCTCCACTGCCATACGGGAAAACATCACAGCAGCTAACGGAGGGAGAAATATAAAAGCAGGTCAGAGTCTGGAGGTTGATGCCTGAAGCCCTGGAAACACATCTATCTGACACAGGGCCCTCAATAACACAGGGCCACAAATAAGAGTATTATCACATGCCCTATGATCGTGTCTTGTTATGGTGTGTATTCTAAGATCCATTTTCAGAATTATTTGACATTTCAACCTATTTCCAAGAAAATGCAGCCCTTAACTCAATTTGAAATGTTCAGTTTTGTAAGCCAATATGAACATGACATGATTTCTCTCCAAAAGTATTGACACAAGCTATCAGAACCTGTGACTCAGTGTTAGCACGTCAGTAGTGTGACCTTGTTGTGTGTTGTAATAATCTTCATTTGTATGGTTCAAAAAGATTACAAACATATTTCATTAAGAGTTGCTGGCTTTGACTGCAGCTTTGTTTTTATGTTGCATCCTTTATTTAACACTTGGCTCAGCATTTCCCTTGGTAAAACACGGCTGTGTGTTGGTGTGTGTGTTGGTGTGTGTGTTGGTGTGTGTGTTGGTGTGTGTGTTGGTGTGTGTGTACGAGAGGAAGAGTTTCAGTAGTGGGTCTACCTGTTGCTGCTGCTCCTTTGGTTCCTTGCTCATTCACCTCGATCTTCACTCTCTGTAGAACCTTGGACACACACAGCCTCTCGTCAGCTGGAGGGCAGAAACACGTTGATTAGATACATTGTTTATCAGAAGGCTTTCCACACATATACTTGTATGGTAAAGTTCAAGGTTAACTTAGGATTTGAACTTACTGGTGATGCGTGAGAAGTCAGCAGTAGCCAGGTTGAACATGTCTCCCAGACCCATGTTGATCAGACAAGTCTTCAAATCCACCTCAGAGTTCAGAGTAAACCTGTGGAAACACACACAGTACTATAATGTAACCCTGGTATCCACTAAACAATTCATATGACACAAACAACCAATACAAGTACACTTAGAAAGTATATTATCTTATCTACCCATACTCTCTGACCCGTCCCCCCTTACCTTGGCATGGCGAGCTGTCTCTTGACACTCCTCAGCTCTGTTCTCCACTGCTTCATCCTCTGGCTGCTCAGATCTGCACTGAGCGTGCTCAGAGGAACTTCAGGCTCGAAGGGCGACACCAGCAGCATGCTCAGGGAGTCACCCTCGTACGGGACCTCAATGACATCATAGTCAACGCCATCGGCTGTCACAAACTCGCCTGTTGATATAGGAGAACGTTTTTTTTATTAGTGTCATCTTCCAGTGCTGGATTTAGATCAAGCATGCTGGTGGTGTAAAGTAACTAAGTAGATTGACTTAAGAACTGTAATGTACCACATTTCAGAAGTCAATTGTGTATTTTTACCGGACAATTTTTTTTCAATAACTTTAGTTACTTTGCAGATGTGGATGAATGATGTGAAATATAACCAAGTGTTAAATCAGGCTTTAGTTCCAACTGGAGCAAATCCACCAGCTACCCTGCAGTCTACAAAGTACTTCAGACTAGCTGCACCTTCACCAGCTTTGAGAACACTTTCATGATCAATCATTTTAATCAAAACATAAAATACATAACTTTTCTTCTTTTACTTGAGTGACATTTTGAATGCAGGGCTTTTACTTGTAACAGAGTATTCCTACACACTGGTACTTCTACTTTGACTCAAGTACAACATCTGAGTACTTCCTCCGCCTCTGACTGGGCCCCCGGTGTTGAACATACCATAGTTGAAGCGGTTGGTGAGTCCCATCATGTGCACGGGCACGCTGCTGCCGTTGGCACAGTGGAACATCCTCTCCTGGGTCAGTTTGGGGTCAAAGGGGACCTTCCAGAGACCCTGGAAGTGGAGGGCATTCAGGAGGACCAGGCGAGTCTCGTCACTCAGAGAGCCAGACGCCAGGAACTCTGGGATCTCACCTGCAGAACAAAGAATCAACAAATGAGTCAGGAATGCTTCAGAAGAAGTCAGCACTGTAAGGAAACATCTCTGCGGTAGGTACCTCCGGTGTGGTCTGAGACCCAGGAGTTGATGATGTTGACCGCCTGCTCTGGCTTGGTGAAGTCCACCTGGTTGGGGTGGGTCTGGAAGGCCTTGGTGAGGGCCCGGCGGTACCCCTTCTCCAGACTCATCTTCCTCTCCACCATGACCCCGCTGGCGGTGTCCACCCCCTCCTCTCTGGACAGGTCCCGCTGCAGGAGGCGCTGCTGTCGGGACATTCCTCGCTCTGCGGGACAAGAGGTCAGGGTTGGTTTGACACCCTCCTCCCATGCTCGAGTTGACCTCATCCACAGGTCTATTACCTCCATAGCACTTCTTGTTTGTCACCATGTCATGTAACTTGTTCAAATGTGTTTGTTATTGGCTTTATTCATCTTGTATAAAGCCCAAGACACCCTAAGCAAAAATGTTTTTCATACACTGCTACATTTTGAGATTTTGGGTGATTTCACCTCCATAGCATTGTCTTCTTTTAGACATTAAGGTGTTTTTTTAATACACTTTGTCTATTTACTTCTCTAGATTTATCCTTAATTCACCACAAGTAACCTTTGAAAATGCTTAGTTTGCATATTTAACATTTTAGAAAACTTTAAAGTGTCATGGTGATATGTGTAAGTTAAAATGTTAACCTTTTTAACCTGCGGTGTCTACCCTTAATATTGAATCAGTACTGTATCTGTAAAACTTTGTTTTGAATGGTTGTGGAGATGTGTCTCACCTTGCAGAGAGAAGCCCATGGCAGCAGTCAGGGCCTTCCGGGTGCTTCCAGCGGCGCCGGTCTGAGCCATGGCGAGGACGGAGGCCACGCCGTACGGGGACAGGGCCACGTTCTGATCCACAGAGTCCCGGGCCAGCTGGGAGAAGACCTTCAGGCCGAAGTCCGTCTGTCTGTCCGTCAGAGAGCCCAGCCCCACTGTGCTCAGAGCCAGCAGCAGGGAGACGTACACGCAAAGCATTCTGGGAAGGACAGACAGAAGAGAGGAGGTGTGAGTTGGATTGAGGTGGGTTTTTCGTGTACAATTTAGACTTAATTTAATTGTAGTCATATTTGAACAAAAACAAACATATGTTGCTGTATTAGTACACACTGTGACTGGCATCCATAGCACTTTATCCCAAAGGAGTAGAAAGATGTTAAATGTCAGGGGTAAAGAAGCTTGGAAAACAATGCACCCCACAGTGTGTCTGTTTCCCATTAAGAAGATACCGTAAGTACTTTGAAGTGCTCAACACTAAGAGACTTTAAACAGCATGCAGATGTTTTGAATCAAATGTTGTGACTAAGGCAAATTTCCAAAGAAATTCTTTAGCTTCCAGGAAAATCGTAAAATAAAGAATTTGCATATACTTCAAAAGTCAGATTCCCACGATCATAAATATATTTTTGCTTTACAAAACAAGATAAATATGTGATCACATTCAGCCTCCATCTGCCTACAATAAATCCTCCTGTGCTTTAAACCTGTGGACCTCACATTCAAACTCCATCTTCCCAGATATTCAGACACGTGTGACTCATGCTGACTGTGTACACAATCACATCTGTGTGTCAGCTGGAAAATGTGCCTGTGTGTGTGCCGGTAACATTGGGTTTCCACTGCAGACATCAATAGAGGGTACTGTGTTTGAAGAGGAGCTGGACTTCATGAAGCAGCATCAGAGACGCTGCTGACCTCAGCTCTGTTTGCATAAGCCTTCACAAGCAGCTCAGAGAAGACCTGGTTTACTACTTCCTGCCATGGTTAGAGTAACTGTAGTGACTCAGAATTAGTTACTTTCCACCACAACAAGTATTTCATGTGGTATAAAACTAATTGAAACTCAAACTGACTATAACTCCACCACATCAGTAGAAATAAGAGTTTTTAGTACCTTTTCTGCACTGAAAAACTTAAACCGTTGACTTTAACCCTTAGATGCCCTTAGAGTGACTGAACCCTACACTCTTCCATAAGTGTTTCAAAAAGGACCCGTATAAGAATCATATGTGTTTTTATGCCATTTTTGTCATTTTGGTTAAGAAAAATCACTTGTATAATATTTAGTATTATATTCTGGTTCACACTAGAAATATTTTATATTGAATTTTTCACTATTCATAATTTTTGTTTTTATTGTTACATTTAAAAAAACAAAACGTTTTGAACATATTGATGCAAAGATGTCCGCTATTCTGAGACCCTCACAGCATTCCAGTCCCTCTTCAAAACTCATCTCTTCTCCTCTTGTCTACTCATAGTCCCCCCCCATCAATCCATGCCGCTTGATCAAGTTTAGTGTCACTTGTGATGTAGTCTGTGTGGTCTAGTGAATGTATTCCTGACAGCAACAGGTGATAAGAATAAAAGGTTCCCATAGGCTGCCATAGAAATGCATGCGGTTCATTGTTGACCCACTTATGGAAGCTTGGGGTAGTAATACAAAAACTACAATTTCTTAAAATGTATTAAATATTAATTTAACATATGAATGGCATGATATCCAAAACATGTTTTTGAGGAATAGCTGGAATATGAAATGATAAAAAAATGTAATTACAAAGATACTTCAAGAAAACCACCTCACCGGGTCAAAAAAGACCCACTTACATCTAAGGGTTAATTAAATGTATTATGTCAACAAAATACACATAATAGAATTAGGTTGGTTGAAAGCAATAATATGGGTTAGGGTTACTTAATATTATTGCTTTAAAGTTATGTGAAATCTGGTGACATAATACATAAGTCCATTTTCAGTGTAGGATGCTGTTAAGGATGCCACCTCTTATTGGTACCATCTTTTAATACTGTAGTCTTTTACATAATGCTATCATCTGCATATATATATATATATATATATATAAAACCACTATGTTATCCCTTGAAAGTCACATACAATTAAACCTTTTTGCTCTTAATTGACGGTGAATAAAAAAATTGCACTCTAAAATAAAAACTACATCTGCCAGTGTTTTCATTTGAGGTTTTCCAAAAGTCTTCATAATTAGATAAGTAGAATTCTTACCTTATGGTTGAGATGGTTCAGATTTAGTTCAGCAAGTGTTAGTTGTTTCAGCTTCAGTCTGCTGCTGCTGCTTGAGTGTGAACGTCTGAATGAGTTTCTTCTCTTTATAGCGCAGAGCTGCATGTCCGAAGCCCCGCCCCCCCACCTACGCACAAACACACACACAGAAGTTATTAGAGAGGATGATGTCATCTGACACTGTCTGGACGGGCTTCCTTTTCACGTCCTCTCTCCTCTCACTCCCTTTCTCTGTCTGTGTGTCTGTTTTCAACCAAACCATGACAGAGCACATGGAAAGTCACTTAGCTGTTTACCCTGTCTCATTCACACTCACACACACACACACACACACACACACACACACACACACACACACACACACACACACACACACACACACACACACACACACACACACACACACACACACACATCCCTAAGGCACGTACAGGAAATGCAGTACTCAGAGCATGTCAGAACATGTCTTGCAGCCTGTAGGGTAATAGGTGTGATGTTTATTTATGTGTGGTTTTATAATTATTATAAGTATTTTGTTATCTTGACACAACCCAAGCTCTTGTGATGACTAGTTAAAAACCTGTGAGATTCTGATGATTGTCGTACACGACGTAGGACCCAAATATGTGTTTTAACTACCGGCAAATGTCAACGCGCCAATTTTGCTAAGTTGTGAAACAAATAAAAAACAATAAATCTAATGATAAAAGTGAAAATATACCTTTTTTTGAGAACTTGTCTTCAGGAATCTGGAATTTACTTTTTCCAAATCAATGTCAACTAATAAAACATGCATATTCTACACATTCGATGCACATTTAAAAGTATGAACAAATTGTATACTTATTTTTCAGACTTGGCAAGACTTTTAGATAATTATCTCTAAGGAATGATTCAAATTGGTCAATTAGGTTGGTTGACTTTACTTCTTACTTATAAAGGGCTGCTACTATACCTTCATCGTAACAGCATAGAACACATATAAAGGATCGAGCCTGTTTTGATGTGCTATTTGAAATGTATTTATAGTACTGACAGAGGCGGGAAAAGTACTCAGGTGCTGTACTTAAGTAAGTACAAAAAGTAATCATTCTGCACAATGACCCATATCAGTAACAGCCAAATAGAGTGGTGCAGGGATGACGTATTTACCCGGAAGTGAGTTGCACATGGGTTCCCTCGACAAAAAAGCAATGGGATTTTGGGAAATAGCTCAGAATAAGGTCTGTGGATAAATGCACGTTTGAAGTGTTTTAACAGTTTGCAGGAGGCAGCTACTTGCTTTCAAGCAAACTTAGAGGGAGTGTTTACATGTTCGGCGTAATGACGTACAACGTCCTCGACAACTTCTGTAGTCCTATTCAGCCACTTGTTCACAACCATCGTTTTTCAGACACGTAAACTCTTCAGAAATCACCAGCTTGGGTCACTGCTGATGGATTTAATGTCGTAGAACAAAACGTGATCCGTCTCTTAAATGTGTCTCAACCACAGACCTTATTTCAGCTATTTTCCAAAATCCTATGGAGAAATCCCATTGGCTCTGAGACGAGGGAACCCATAGTGGTCAAATGCTGACTCGTTCCTGCTCCACTCTATGTACTAGAGTAAAGAGTGAATGTAGAGGGAATGCAGAAAGGCTCTTGCTAAGTATTTATGAATAATATTATATTATCACTTGTAAAAGCATTTGAATAGTTTGTCAATGTGGAGCCAATTTTGGGGACTTCCTAAAATACTTGATTGATAAGTAATGCATCATATAATATAGTGTTGTTTTATATATAAAAAATATCTAGGAACAACGGGTGGTAAATAAATGTTGTGGAGTAGAAGTATAGGGTAGCATAACATGCATGAAATGGAAATACTTAAAGTCAAATGTTGTCAAAATAATACTGAAGTACGCTACTTAAGTAAATGTACTTGGTTACATTCCACCACTCAGAACTGACTAAATGCACTCTTAAAGTATTGTACACGCAACACGTGTGTAAGTTGTTGCATGACTGTTTGTTTCTAGTCAGCATCAGCTGTGTTTTCTTGTTGCACATAAAGCAAAGAAATGAACAAGACAAACAAGTCGCTGATGACGATGACCTCATGTTTTATTATATATGCTGGAGGGGGAGGACCAGAAACGTGTGTTTAAGCTTCTTCTTGCCCCTGTTGAACATGACAGACTATCTGAGAATTATTATTGGTTTTTTGTTGTTGTTTTTTTTGTTATTATTTGTTTTTTGTACTTTGTTATAATTATTAATTTGAGTGAGAAAAAAAAAGGGAAAAAAAGAGAATATATATATATATATATATATTATTGTTGTATGTTTTTGTTTCTGACATGTTCAATAAACTGACTAAAGGAAAGAAAATGTACTGCCCACACGTTCATGCTTACTCTTTGACTATCAGGCGTTTCATTAGCAGAGCTTTAGCTTTTGTTATACTTCATACAGTCACTCTTTTCACTCTCTTTGGGAAAGACACATCAAAGCACCAAATTTGGTCGTGAGTTCCAGCATTCCTGATCCCACGACTCACAGACATCTGCTAGACAGGACAGGGAATGGGAATTTACACACTTTTTCCAAATCGATCTGGAATGAAGCGTCTGGCAGACCTTCAAAAATCTGAATTGAAGCCACTTTTGCTCATTGTGGTTACAATTGAAAAGCAATAAGAACTTTCTGGAACTGATGCAACCTAAATGCACCCGTTTTGGTTTCATATTTGAGTTCTATCAGTGAGAGAGGACAAATGAACATATCCAGAAGTTGTTCAAGCATGGCAAATAAGGGGAGGAAAGGGATGGGTCACCCACATGCTGTCCTTTTCTTGTGATGGTACAAACAGTTTTTGATTTGAATTTACTCATGATTATTTGTTTGTTTGTTTGTTGTTTATTTAAAGGACAGTGCACATTAATTCACATTGCTGTAAATGAGCCAGTATTAGCCAGCAGGCTAATTTTCAACTGTTGTCCTTATGAGATGTTGGTCTTAATTATTGTTTTCTAAATCTGTGTATAACATCACATTACACTTCACTTGTTAGATGCTTTCACCCAAAGCAACTCAACACTTCCTTTCTGCCTATATCATAAAGAACAAAATCCTTTGTACATTTGCAATAAACGTAAATATTGAGGTGGAGAATGAGCCAATATAAAGTCCCATGATGCATTGTTGGATGGTGATGATTGGAGTCTCCATTGAGTAGACCTAATCCAGTTTATGCAAGGAGACATATGTCAAACTAAGGTCTCATTAAATAGAGCCCTATGCCACTAGACAAAAAGCCACTAACACCTTTTAGCATCTGGCTTGTCTGTTTAGCGGTAAAGGTTACTATAGGCATGCTTTCCCGAGACAAGTCCGTGGTCACACACATTGTTGTCCCTTTACGGCACAATTGTACGCATTGAAGTGAATATAAAGGTTTAATACAAAAGACAATAGACCATTTCTTAAATTGTAATACATGCAACTAATACGCTCTCCAAAGCGACCAGACTTTAGTCAGACGACATCATTTTACGTTTCTGATCATCAACAGACTCTAATGAAAATGAAACTTGTATTTGTTAGTCTTTCCACTGTTTCAACAATAACCAACTCTGGTTTGAGAGTTTGAAAGATAATGTTTAAGGAGCAGAGCAGGTGCCACCATGGCATTTTCACTGTTAGACTCTGTTTTTGCAAAGTAACTAAAGGTATTAAATAAATACCAAAAATGTAAATACTCAAGTAAAGTCCCTTGAAATTGAAAAAAGTACAGTACTTGAGGAAATCTACTTTACACAACTGCAAACGTATACTTTACTTCTGGCGATGGGAAAGAAGCCGATTGTCTACTTTTTTGTGGGTATTTTCGTATTGACATTTTGGCGGGAAAACAGTGTTTGTTATAACAACTACAAGTGTCAAAGTCAGTATCAGTGAATGCAGACACACTTGTTCACAACAAAGAGGTGACCATCGCTGGGTTAGTGGGCAAGGCATGGAACAGAAGATGTTTCTGAAACTACATGAAGTCTAGCAGAGACAGAAGTCTACAAAGTGAGATGAAACGCTTTGGGAACTAGACTGGCCTGATGTCATTGTCTTCTGGCTTTCATCATCCTCAAAGTCAAGACAAGTGTGTCTGAGGGACGTTTACAGGCCCATTTACACTGTCTTTCAAACAAGACAGTGTAAATGAGTGGTCTTTGTCTTGCTGTTCTAGCGTTATTGCACTTTAATTGCCTTGTAAAATCACATCATACAGCTAATTTACTGCCAAGCGTAAAGAGCTGAAGCTACCACTAAATAACTTTAAATGTTAGCAACCACACAATGAGAGAATGCTAGCGATGACCTGGTGAGTCATTTATGGAGCCTTTGTTTCACCGCATGTCATCCTGCTGTTTGTTTAGATAATGTTGCCAAAAATACACACATGCATTAGCACATTTCTTTAGCGTCTCTTGGCATGATAACACCCCCACCAGCCCCACAGATTTGGTTCATTCCTTATACGGATGGGAATGGAAATTTGGCGTGTTCCACCCACCCAGTTCTCTGCGGGGGCTTCAGGAACATAGGAATCAACTGTTGCCAAGACAATACACAACATCACACCCACAGAATCAAAAGGACAATATATAAAAACAATGTGAGGAATACAAACTAAGATACCATTTTGGTTGACAGGACAAATATACAAAAGTGCATCTTAACTTGCTCGGTACTTTTGAAAGACAAGACATCCTGTCCTTAACAATTCAAGATCTTCTTACTCTGAGAAATTGGGACAGTTGACATAGAACTTGAAATATATACCTTTATAATAGCTAGTAAGACACATCATGTAAATAGATCAGCGTGCGAGTGGATGTGTTCTTCTCCTTACTTTGTGCTTTTTTAGAGGCCGTATAAAAGCCTGCTCATTCTTTTTCCAGTCTTTGTGCTGAGCGAGGCTGAACTTGTCCTGGACCTACGTCTGAAATGGGAGCACAGATGTAAAACAGATATACATGTTCTCATCCAAGCAAACAATAACAGTAGCGTGTTCTGTCTGAACTATAACAAAACAAAGCCTTAGCATCATTCAATCTGCTTTCCTCCAAGGTTCTAGCTGAGATTAGAAAAACACTAATAATCTGTAAATATGTATTAGTCCTATCATTCCATTACAACATATATTCATTGCAACGTCCTCACTGTAGTTACAGGAGGAAGTACTTGATTATGGGATTCATTTACCTTCTGACGCATTAACGTTTCCAGATGAATCGCGAGGGTTTACGCGTTAACAATGACAGCCCTAATATCTAGTGTATATATAGATCTTTTCAAAGTTAAAAAGAGCTTACAAGATACAACTAGCAAAAGAAAAATACAGAAAAATATACAATATTGAGTAAAGCAACTAGCAAAGTAAGCTAAATAAAAGAATTTAAAAAATCAATAAAAAGAAAAGGTGAGAAAATGCCTTTGTATAATAAAAGGATTTAAGAGGGTGATTAACAAATGAAATACACGTGTGTCAATAGATTTACCGCTCATACTTTGTAATACATGACATGATTTCAAATGAAAAGAAACAGACACTGAATAATCATTGGTCATAGAAATGGTACTGACTTAAGTTACGTCACATGTTTTATTGCATAATGTTAAATAGGAAAGTAAAGGGAAAGCTCTTTCTTAACATCCAACCACATATGGCAGAGGAGAAAAATGTTGAGAGTAAGAGGAGAGGGGATTCCCTGTTTGAACAGCTGACCTTTCGACCCTGAGGTTTTGGCCTTGGACAGAATGGCATTGTGGATGTAAGTGTCGGTGTTTGATCCATGTTTGTGTTCTCAACACATTTCCAACCACAAGGGGAAAAAAACAACACTTGAGAAAACACACTGATAAATCCACACAGAAACAGAATACTGCACATGTGAAGAGTGTGTCATCATACCGGTCTAAACTGGTTTTTGATTTGGATCAGCAAAAAAACATGCTATAGCTGCAGTCTGTTCTTGCTAACTATTACATGTTTTACAATAACATGGAAATAAAAGTTACAAAAACCGCAAATTCATGACTCTGATGTTTGTAAGTCATGTGTTTCCTGGTCATTTGGATGGATATTTAAAAGTCAAGTGTAGTTTCTGTAGGGTGCTTTGTCAAATATATATTAGTCAGCAAGAATAGACTGCTGCAATGCAAGATATATAAGCTGATACAAATCCAAAGTCACCAGTTCGGACTGGTCTGGCACATGTGGTCTTTTTCTGTTTAAGTATGTATTTCCAGGCAGTTATTTCCAGGTGTATAAAAATCCATCTGCTTTCATTGTTGTACAGTTAGCCTGTGTGTGCATCTGTATTAAGCCCATTACGTTTGTAAATGCATGTTTTTTGTACCATGTGCTGTCAGTAGCCCTAGTTAAAAAAGATATCTCTAAGTAAGCAGCATGATAAAGTAAAACTGTGGATGACTATGACTTGCTTAACCAGGAATAGGCCTGTGACCAGACATTTACATTAGGACGGAGATAAATGTAGTTTCCTAACAAGCGTACTAACTGGAAGCATGACATTTAGACGTTCATCCCACCAAGGGTGTTAATAGGATGGGAGAAACCCCCTATACAAAGAGAAACAAATGGCAGCAGTCCTATTTGTGTCAGGTTTTGCAATGTCACGTCAAACATCAATGCCTCATAGGATTAAAAACAGGAAGTGAATCAAGGGGCAGAGATAGTCACTTCCTGATGTCCCGACAGAGACTGAAGACTAAAGGTTATCTTATTTGTTTATGACATTCTTAGGACTGTGGTATGTTGGAAAACACGAGATATTAAATGGAATTGTGAGCTGGAAGGTAAGGCACGCAGAGAGTTTCCAAGAAGCTTATGGTATTGTACTGGATTTCCCAATGTGGAACGGAACATTCTAATGCAGGAGTGGGGAACCTCCGGCCCCCGGGCGAGACCATTTGGCGAGACCATTTGGTACGGCCCTCGAAGAAATTTATAAACACACGCAAAAAAGAAAAATGTGTAAGAAATCTAGACCGCAAAAAAATTAAATAAGCGAGTGCCTGTTTTTCCTGGCCAAGGTCAGGGTCCTTGAACACAACACAAGCCTAACGTGTCATCACGTGGTATATGTCTCGTCTGATAGGGGTGCAAATCTGACGGAGAGCACCCAAGCCCCCAGGAAGTGCGCCGGAGTCTGATGAGAATATTCGTTGTGGCCAAACGGCGGAACTACACTTCCTTTAGGTTGCTGGGCCCGGAAACACTTTTTCCCATTGACTTACATTGGGAAAGAGTGGTCTGTAACTCGTTGGATAATTTAAAAAAATAAATAAACAACCCAGTATGAACACTTGTATAGCCCTTATTAAAAACATTCGTTCCTCAAGTTGTAAAAATGTGCTAATAACGTTATTCTGAGAGTTATTTCCCTCTGCATTATGAACGCGCATCTAACCCACGGGACCGCGCCGCCCGGCACGTTCATGTTACTATTCATGCCGCAGTTTTTGCGTGGCTGTGGCCGTGTCTCAATTCAGGGGTTGTATCCTTCGGGGTACGCAGCCTACGCGGTCCACGGAGGACCCAGCCCACGTAGACCGGGTAGGCTGGACCGAGCGGCCTACGAAATGAGACGGTCTAGCCTACGGAGGGCTTCGTATTTACGTCACGTGATACGCGCTGTTCGGTTGCGCTGCTCCAGCAGCCTGCTAGCAAATTCTAACTCAGCTGAAAAGGATCCAGAAACTTTACTTTTACATTTTTTTGGAGATCACCGTCGGCGATGAATTAAAGAGGACCATGGCCAGGTAAATACGATGAAGCTGTTCCTTTAGCCCCCAGTAATGTTACATTAGTAAGTTAACAAGTCAATTATATATAGCTGATGTCATTGAATCATATTATTTCATATTTAAAATAAGTCTTACTTTTTCTGTACTGAACAAAAGCATGTTGTATAGATTGATTGTCAACAATATTAGTGTCCTAATCTTAATAGCTGTGGTTATAACAGTTTATATTCTCCTTCTTCCCCTAAACCAGCCCAGATGATGTCCCACTGACCCCAGGTCAGCACCTCCAGGTCCAGCAGCACTGTGCCCCATTAAAGGTCTAGGTCATTCAACTGTCTTCAGTTGAATGACCTAGACCTAGACCTAGAGATAACCTATTATTCCACTGCTTATGTACACATGTTGTAACTAATGGTTAAAACCTCAGTAAGTGAAATAAACAATGTGTTTAACAATTCCAATTTAATATTGTATTTTCATCTTATCACAAAGTAGAGGTAAGAATATATCCATCCTCTCTCTGCAGCTTCATGTCTTCTATTATTATAACTTTCATCATTGAGACAGAGGAAATCGATCATGTTATTTAACATCACCAGCAGTAACACAAATACCAGCAAAAGTGTGTTTATGGAGTTGTTTATTTGTATTATATGTGCAGCAAGTATATAGAAGCAGCTGTTTGGGGAATCAGACAGACTCAAGCTATAATCGTTAGATATCTATTAAAAGAAAGGACACATACAAAATCAAATTCTGAAAGTAAGACACGACTCTGTAGGACGACAGCTCTGCCCTGATGATCCGCTGGGGTTAGGGGTCCTTCTCCAGCACCACGGGGGGTCCAGGTGGATGCAGCTCTGTCCTGATGATCCGCTGGGGTTAGGGGTCCTTCTCCAGCACCCCGGGGGGTCCAGGTGGATGGCAGCTCTGTCCTGATGATCCGCTGGGGTTAGGGGTCCTTCTCCAGCACCTCGGGGGGTCCAGGTGGATGGCAGCTCTGTCCTGATGATCCGCCGGGGTTAGGGGTCCTTCTCCAGCACCTCGGGGTGTCCAGGTGGATGGCAGCTCTGTCCTGAGGATCCGCTGGGGTTAGGGGTCTTTCTCCAGCACCTCGGGGGTCCAGGTGGAAGGCAGCTCTGTCCTGATGATCCGCTGGGGTTAGGGGTCCTTCTCCAGCACCTCGGGGTGTCCAGGTGGATGGCAGCTCTGTCCTGATGATCCGCCGGGGTTAGGGGTCCTTCTCCAGCACCTCGGGGGTCCAGGTGGATGGCAGCTCTGTCCTGATGATCCGCTGGGGTTAGGGGTCCTTCTCCAGCACCTCGGGGGGTCCAGGTGGATGGCAGCTCTGTCCTGAGGATCCGCTGGGGTTAGGGGTCCTTCTCCAGCACCTCTGGGTGTCCAGGTGGATGGCAGCTCTGTCCTGATGATCCGCTGGGGTTAGGGGTCCTTCTCCAGCACCTCGGGGTGTCCAGGTGGATGGCAGCTCTGTCCTGAGGATCCGCCGGGGTTAGGGGTCCTTCTCCAGCACCTCGGGGTGTCCAGGTGGATGGCAGCTCTGTCCTGAGGATCCGCTGGGGTTAGGGGTCCTTCTCCAGCACCTCGGGGGGTCCAGGTGGATGGCAGCTCTGTCCTGAGGATCCGCTGGGGTTAGGGGTCCTTCTCCAGCACCTCGGGGTGTCCAGGTGGATGGCAGCTCTGTCCTGAGGATCCGCTGGGGTTAGGGGTCCTTCTCCAGCACCCCGGGGGGTCCAGGTGGATGGCAGCTCTGTCCTGATGATCCGCTGGGGTTAGGGGTCCTTCTCCAGCACCTCGGGGGGTCCAGGTGGATGGCAGCTCTGTCCTGATGATCCGCCGGGGTTAGGGGTCCTTCTCCAGCACCTCGGGGTGTCCAGGTGGATGGCAGCTCTGTCCTGAGGATCCGCTGGGGTTAGGGGTCTTTCTCCAGCACCTCGGGGTGTCCAGGTGGATGGCAGCTCTGTCCTGATGATCCGCCGGGGTTAGGGGTCCTTCTCCAGCACCTCGGGGGTCCAGGTGGATGGCAGCTCTGTCCTGATGATCCGCTGGGGTTAGGGGTCCTTCTCCAGCACCTCGGGGGGTCCAGGTGGATGGCAGCTCTGTCCTGAGGATCCGCTGGGGTTAGGGGTCCTTCTCCAGCACCTCTGGGTGTCCAGGTGGATGGCAGCTCTGTCCTGATGATCCGCTGGGGTTAGGGGTCCTTCTCCAGCACCTCGGGGTGTCCAGGTGGATGGCAGCTCTGTCCTGAGGATCCGCCGGGGTTAGGGGTCCTTCTCCAGCACCTCGGGGTGTCCAGGTGGATGGCAGCTCTGTCCTGAGGATCCGCTGGGGTTAGGGGTCCTTCTCCAGCACCTCGGGGGTCCAGGTGGATGCAGCTCTGTCCTGATGATCCGCTGGGGTTAGGGGTCCTTCTCCAGCACCTCTGGGTGTCCAGGTGGATGGCAGCTCTGTCCTGAGGATCCGCTGGGGTTAGGGGTCCTTCTCCAGCACCTCGGGGTGTCCAGGTGGATGGCAGCTCTGTCCTGAGGATCCGCTGGGGTTAGGGGTCCTTCTCCAGCACCTCGGGGGGTCCAGGTGGATGGCAGCTCTGTCCTGAGGATCCGCTGGGGTTAGGGGTCCTTCTCCAGCAGATCCATTTCTCCAGAATTTTCCTAATTACAGAGAACAACAAGAGAAAAGTATAAAAGTGAATTAATCATATTAAACACAGGGTTGCAGAAGTATTATTGCAAAATGTAACTCTCAGCATTTCAGACAAACAATCCCTAAAGGATCATTTAAAAATGGTGTATTGTTCTGGTTTTTAAAAAACTAAAGAGATGAAATGACAGTCACACGTGCATCCCTTTGACAGCACAAACTAACATCAAGCAAAAGGCTGCTATCTATTTGTGATTGTCATATTATTATGGGATCAGGATCAATTAAATACACTTTAACCTAAATAAAAGATGATCAAATCTGGTGGAAATATTTAAAATAGGCTTTTCTTTTAGCCCTACCTCAAAGCAGCATGAGCTGAATAAAAAGGTTGTAATGTTGTCCCAAAGTTTAATAAACAGTAAAACATTGGAACATGTCAGAGAAATAAATAAAGCTAACAGCAGACGTCAGGGTAGCATTTTATAAATCCCACCATACTGTAGGCTATACCGGTTTAAATGTTTTCACTTTGGTCTATGTATGTAACATAAAGTATAACTTATCTATAACAGAGCCAAGATCTCTGTATGACTTTAGTAAACTTCTGAATTGAATAAAAAATAAGTGTAAACAACAGTGCAGTACGTCCAGCTAGCTAGTTAGCGTCACATATGTATCCGTATTCTTTAACGAAAATGTACGTTGTAATGCCCCTTGGGTTTGACGTGTGTGACGTTAGTTAATTTAAAGTAAGTTAAAACCCAATACTCACATTTATTAGTGATTCCTCCGCTCGCTGTTGCTTTTAAATTCATTCTGCTGGGGATACCGGAAGCCATTTCATTTGAAAAAAACTCCCTCTTCCCTGCGCGCATTGCACCCTGGGATATGGTAGGCCGCGGAGGGTACAACAGATGTATCCTTCAAATTGGGGAAAAGTAGGCTGCATTCGTGGGCCGCAATCGGAGGAGTCTCGTCTTTTTTAAAAATTGGGACAGCCTTCTTTCGGCGGAAGTGACGTAAGCGGTCTACGAATGCACCTGTCACAAACGAGCTGAGGACCAAAATGCAGAACACGGGAAACCAGAGATAGTCGGTAACCAGCTTTATTGAAGGCAATAGGCTGGTAGAAGACAACACGGCAGATAGTAGGCAAAGGGCTGGTCGGGGACAGGCGAGGGTTCCAGGAGACAGCAGGACGGGAGTCGCAGGTACAGAACGGGTCAGGGAGCAGGCGAGGCAGGCTGGTCAGGGACAGGCAGGGTTGAAACCGGGAGAGCAATCTGAAGGGTAATGCGGGAAAGACTGGCATGCTGCAAAGTACGATCTGGCACTGAGGTGAAAGTGAAGTGGGCCTAAATACTAATGGAGCTGATGGGTGTAACAGAGTGAGAGAGAGACAGGGTGTGACTACCAGGTGACTAAGGAATGATAATGCAGAAAATAGGTGAGTGAGAAAGCAGATTGTGACAGCACCCTTCGAAGTATGCAACCCCTGAATTGAGACACGGCCTGTGTCTTTAGTTGTAAGCCCAGTGGCGATCTGTTCATCTGTCATACTACCAGTGAGGTAAAGGCACATCTTTATATGATCATTATAGTTATAAAAAAAACAAGAGAATAAAGTACACAGGTATAAAATACTATATGACAGTAACAAAAAAAAGTTGTTATTAATAAACAAGAATACAGTTTGAAAGGGGAGTGATTTGTAAAATATCCATAAAGTAAAATAAATCTGCTTACAGTTCTGTTTCATATCGTTAGCCTAATAGCATAATTGCCTAAGTCATTTTTTGGCCAAATTGTGATATCTGCCTAACTTTACTCTCCTACCACTGCTGCATCACCCTGCCTTATTGCCTATGTCCACAGCCTATCAGAATGCATTTTAGAGTCCAAAATCACTATCTGCCTAAGTCATCGCTTTGACTTAGGCATTTTTGCAGGGCACTTTTCCTTGTTTTCCAAAAACATTCAAATATGACTTGGGCAATTATGCTATTAGGCTAACGATATGGGTGTTGAGAGATATTTCCATAGATCTCCTAATGTTGCTCTCAAAGTGTACCAGATTGATGCTTTTAACTTCAACATTTAAAAAAAAAAATCTTCTCGGGGAAGCATGCCCCCGGACCCCCCTAGAGGAGGTTAGGTCCCCCCCAACTGAAATCATGTGCACATGGATAGGAAACTAAATACATTTGCACACATCTTGTGTGTCTATGCACGAGTAATGGTAAGATATCTGGATTAAGAGGTTGCTTTTTCTTTGCACAGCATGAAAGAAAGGCCAAATGAATGAATTTTAGCATTTTTAAGCAGAGGTCAATAATTTGAACTGCCCTCGGAGGATGTTGAAAAAATTGAAATGGCCCTTGAGAGGAAAAAGGTTCCCCACCCCTGTTCTAATGCATCAGCTTCAGTCCATACTGTCACGATCTGTCTGTGTTGTGTTTTGTCTTGTCTTTTTCTGTCTTTGGTTTCCTATTTTATTCTGAAAAGTGTTCACCTCCTGTTTTGCCTGTTGGTTTCTGTCTGTTTTCCCTCCCTGATTACCCGATTGTGTTCACCTGGTGCCCCTGTGTTTTCTCCTCCCTCCTCACCTGTCTCTTGTTTGTTTGATTAGTCATGTGTGCATTTAGGTTCTGTGTTTTCTGTTAGTTCCTTGTTGTAGTTGGACGTTGTTCACGGGGTGAGAGTTCCGTTTTGTCCAAGTTTGTTTCATTTAGCCTTGGAATAAAGGTGTTTTTTCTGAGAGATCTGCGTTTGGGTCCTGCCTGCTTTGCTCATCCCTGACAGAAGGAACTAACCAAGGATGGGCCCAGCAGATCCTTTCGAGTTGGAATTACTTAGTTTTTCCTTTTCTTTAGCTGGCTGTTCTGATAAGTGGAGGGGAGCGTCTGGAGTTCAGCAGTGAGAGGCTGCTCTGGCTGAGGCACACCAGATGGCTATGGAGAAGCCAGATTTAGTGAAATTCTTACCTGGCTGGATTTTGGATTTCCTCTCGGTGCGTTATCCCCTGCCTGCTAGACCCAGCCAACCATTATGACACCACACGCATCGGTGTGTTCCGTCTGGAGTCAACCCTTGCTTCTGCTCCTGTCCAAGAGTCGTTCTCTGGAACTAGTCTAGCTTTTGGAGGTCCACGGAGCCTCCAAAAGGCTCCTAAGAGAAGGAGTTGCAGGTCCAGGCTAGCAGCCCTAGCCACAGAAGCCATGCTTTGGGCTCCAGTACAGGCCCCAGCAGCCATGGTTCCGGCCCCAGCAGCCATTGTTCCAGCCCCAGTACAAGCCCCAGCAGCCATGGTTTCAGCCCCAGCCAAGTCTCCTCTCCAGTTCCCTCTCCAGTTCCCTCTCGAGTCCCCTTTCAAGACACTTCTCAAGTTCCCTCTCGAGTCCCCTCTCAAGTCACCCCTCCAGTTCCCTCTCAAGTCCCCTTTCAAGACACTTCGCAAGTTCCCTCTCGAGTCCCCTCTCAAGTCACCCCTCCAGTCCCCTCTCGAGTCCCCTCTCCAGTCCCCTCTCCAGTTCCCTCTCGAGTCTCCTCTCGAGTCCCCTCTCAAGTCACCCCTCCAACTCCCTCTCAAGTCACCCCTCCAACTCCCTCTCGAGTCCCCTTTCGAGTCCCCTCTCCAGTCACCCCTCCAGTCCCCTCTCGAGTCCCTTCCCTAGTCCCTTCCCTAGTCCCACCTCGAGTCCCCTCTCAAGTTTCCTTCTCGAGTCCCTCCTCTAGTCCCCTCTCTAGTCCCTCCTCTAGTCGCCTCTCTAGTCCCTCCTCTAGTCGCCTCTCTAGTCCCTCCTCGAGTCCCCTCTCTAGTTCCCCCTTGGTTCCCCTCTCGAGTCTCCTCTCGAGTCTCCTCTCGAGTCCCCTGTCGAGTCACGTCTCAAGTCCCTACCCAATGTCCTGGTCCGTTGGAGGTTCCGCAGGGGGTCCTGCCAACTCCATGTCCTGTCCCGTTGGAGGCCCCACCGACTACTCCTCTGCCGGGGGTCTTGCCAACCCTATGTCCTGTGCCGTTGGTGGCCCCGCCGACTACTCCTCTGCCAGGGGTCCTGCCAATCCTATGTCCGTGCTGTTGGAGGTCCTGCCAACCCTATGTCTTGTGCCGTTGGAGGTTCCGCTGGGGGTCTTGCCAACTCTATGTCCTGTCCCGTTGGGGGTCCCGCCGACTACTCTTCTGCCGGGGGTCCTGCCAACCCTATGTCCTGTACGGTTGGAGGTCCCGCCGACTACTCTCCTGCCTGGGGTCCTGCCAACCCTTTGTCCTGTCCCGTTGGAGGTCCCGCCGCCGACTCTTGTGCCGGGGGTCCTGCCAACCCTATGTCCTGTGCCGTTGGAGGTTCCGCTGGGGTTCCTGCCAGCTCCATGTCCTGTCCCATTGGGGGTCCCGTCGACTGCACTGTCCAAGTTTGTTTAATTTAGCCTTGGAATAATGGTGTTTTTTCTGAGAAATCTGCGTTTGGGTCCTGCCTGCTTCGCTCATCCCTGACACATACAATACAAACTCATTTTGAATCATTACAAGATTGAACAACAGGTGTAAATATCACAATAGCTTATTGTTGGATTGCATTGTCATGGTGTACCACACTAGTTCAATGGCTACAGTCAAAACCAGGCAGGAAGTAAGAACAGGCAAACTTATCTGAGAAGGATTAAGTCAGAGAACCATCACTGCTGTGGATCATGAACACAAGCTGGAAAGCTAAGCTGTAAGCTAACTACACATCCGGCAGGTCATTGACTGATATATAATACAGGGCTGCCAACATTTGAGTTCAGCTTGGAGTGAGATTTTTTTTTTGGTGAACCGTAACAGTGTTACAAATGTATTGAACATGTACAAACTAGGGTTTCCCATTAATGTACCGGGCGCTACAGTGGAATACGCACATACAGTGTACCCGCGACTCTTACAATGAAGGCTCGATAATCAGCTCACAGCATATAAAATGGCATATAGGTGTAAGCAGAGGTAAAGTGCTATTTTACAAGTGGGGGGGTCCTCACCTCCTATAGGGGGGTCCGGGGCATGCTCCCCCGGGAAGATTTTTTTTTGTAAATATTGAAGTTAAATGCATCAACCCTTTTGAGAGCAAAATGAATTTATGGATACATCTCTCAACACCCATATGAAACAAAACTGTAAACAGATGTTCTTTTTCTTTATGGATATTTTACAAATCACTCACCTTTTAAACTGTATTCTTGTTTTACTGTCATACAGTATTTCATAACTGTTTTTCATTTATTCTCATAAATGGTGACCAAAACGTTTGAGACCCACTGAGATAACTAGACTAAAGTTATCTAAACAGAGAGTCCCTTACCTCACTGAGCTGGAGTTATCTCTCTCAGTATGACAGGAGAGAGCTCTCCCTCTCCTTGTTTTAGAAACGGCTTTTAAATCCGTCAAGCTAACCAGATGCTAACAAGTTCAACAACAATGCAAATAGTGAGTTTGGTAGAAATATACTGTATAATAGTAAAGTTATTTAAGGCGAGACACGGCAGGCAAAAACATCGTTTTTCAAGTACTGGTCAATTTTGAGATTTTGTGCTATTTTGATTCCATAACATGTTTTCTTTCAGGCTTTTGGAAGGAAAACGTACAAAATACACATTTAAGTGTTTATTTTACTATAGTTTGTCTATTTGCGTCTGTAGGTTTCTCCTAAATTCACCAAAAGTTAGCATTCTAACGTAACATAAAGTACCGCGACCGCTGTGTGCACCATGTCAACAGAGATATCGTTGGAAAGCTCCGTCTCTCCTGCACAATCTCATCGGATCCAAATATTTTCATTTCCTTTGTATCAGCAACCAATCGTGAAAGCACAAAGGGGTCTTAAACCAAGAAACGAAATCTCATTGGCTGGTGTCAATTTCTGACAACGTGATTCGTTCAGATGCGTCACGTGGTGTGCTAAAACACTTCCTGTTTAGCTTTCCGCTAGAAATTGAAATCTCAAAATCGCAAAAGAACGGCGAAAAAAACGTTCACAGAGAAGACGACAACAATTGTCTCTTGCACGAAGCAAGGTTATACAAAAAACAAATGACCCCGAACATGAAATACCTTCACGGAGTGCGTCGATGCGCAAGCTATCATCCAAAGAACAGGAGGGTTTAGCTAGCGCCTCACTGCAATCTTTAAAGGTCGTTTTCTCAAAATGAGTTTTTTCTCCTACTCTGAGTTCGAAATTTCAACTTCAGAAGCACGTAGAGACACCAAACCTTCCAGTTATATTCCTATCAATATTATGAATGCTTTTACAGAAGGGTTTGTTCATATATAATTCATAGCCTGAATTATAACTAATTGTATACCTAAAAACATGGCGAAAATGGATATTTTAGGGCTGTTGACAGTATTTTCTGATTTATTGAGTGATAAAAAGAGATATCCAATATCCCTTCTGTAAAAGCCTTAGATACTAATATGACTACAAAATGAAACAAGAATTTGGAACCTGGCTTTATCCAAAGTTCAGATTTCGATTCCTGAAATGTGTTAAAATATGTGCATATTTAATGAGATAATGGCTAATTTGCATATTTAAACATGCTATTTCAGAAAACTTGTAATACAAAAGACAATTGCCTTATTGTAAGACATTAACTGGAGAAATTTCTAGCTGATACCTTTAAGTTAAAAAAATTACCCTATTCACCTGGGGTGTCTCGCCTTAAGATGATGCCGTATCTATTGAAGATTTTACATTATAAATATTCCCCAAAAGTATTCAAAAGCATATTCTTCCAAACTCTCTGCTGTAGTATGACCACCAGGAGACTATTGATGTGTGTAGTGAGTTTGGTAGTAACAAGCTGTATAATAGTGATTGAATATTATTGTATTCTCTTTTTTCGGAGTTGCACTTTGCAGACGGTCCCTGAGCACTCGTTTCTTCTCCGGCTGCAGATAGAGACCAATGTGTCCAGCTCGGAGGACGGCGCATATTGGCTTTTTTTTCAAATAAAAATGTGACTGTAGTTCGTTGTCAACCTTACCACGGTGCATAGGAGACGTCATTTGTGTCTGAATAACGTTTTGTTCATGAGTTATTGATCCGTGAAATCAGAATCTCCCAATATCGTTCCAACTTTACTGAACTGACCCAGAAGACAGTCTCATTTCGTAGACCGCTCGGTTGGCTGTTCCTTCACTTTATTTTTATATTTATATACATTTATTTTGGACGAAAACTTAGCGTGAGGAAAGGCAAGTGTGGCGTGAATGCGTGAGATATGGGTTAATTGCGTGACTCTCACGCTCAATGCGTGAGTGTTGGCAGCCTTGTTATATATGCTGCAGGAATAACAAGGGAAATAGGAAGCAGGCGAGCAAGTGGGCGGGGAAAGTCAGGTAATGGCGGGAAACGGGTTACTGCAGGACATAAAGAGAGCTTAAGTACAATTATTCTTTCCACTTCCGAAAATACGTGAAGTTCCACTTGAAGTAGCATACATTTTGTCATTAAAGGGTATACAGGTAGGCTCTGTGGGGACATCTGTGTACATTTAATTAACAGTGGTACAAACAGAACTAGCCTACTGTGATTTACGTAGATGTCTGTGTAAGGTCTGCTAGGGAATTTTCGGCCACTGATTAAGTTCGAATTGGCTGTTGTTAAACTCATCTAGCAAAATGTAGTCTATGTAAATTATGAAATACGTCTTGTTAGCTTTCACCAGACGATTCAGTCACAGTTTATCATCAGTTTTATTAACCGTTGATACTCTATTTCTTGTGGTCATCATGAAATGCGTGCCTTTGTAAAGGACAAAGGGAAGTAAAAGAGGGGTGTTTGTTGCTGATAACAACACACAGGGGGAAGCCGTTGCAGTGACCAGTAAATGCATCATCTCACACTGAAAGAATTTGTCGAAATGACACATTCATTCGTGATAAGCAACGGGTGATTTCCATGACCAAGTCTGACCTGAACGCACTGTAGTGTTATTCATGCTGCTGAGTAAACCCCAACAGCCCGCTGTGTGGAAAGAGTTTCCAAACTGAACGTTTACTGGGTCATTGGAAAGTGAAAGGACGAAAAATATGTCAGTTTGAAACTTGAAATGACAACAAAATCAACATACAAAATCGAATGATTTGCCAAACATATAACTGAACTGCTATTAATACAAACAAGGACTTAATTAACCTGGGAATATTTAACTTGGCTCAACAAATATGGATCTTGATCTGAGGAAAGTTGCAAAACAAACATTTCTCAACATGTTCAGGACAAATAAGACGGCTTTTAGGTTGTAGTATAGTTAGGAATAACACTCAGCAAAGACTATCCTGTAATAATAATATTTCAGATTCACATAATGGTAACAGGGAGGCTGTGGCGCAGTGGACTAGTACGATGGTGTTCGGATCAGGGGAGCACAGGTTCAAACCCCACTGCATGTCGTTGTGTCCCTGCAAGACACTTCACCCCAAATTGCTCCTGTGGGGATTGCCCACAGTATTGAGTATGTAAGTTGCTTTGGATAAAAGCATCTAACATGTAAAGTAACATCAGTGATTTTACAAGCATACATTACATTTTACCTGAGTTAGCGTTCACAATACGGTTTTAAATGTATTTATATTTTCCGAGGGAGTATAACAATATTTTCGGGGGGAAACTAGGCCTTAATGCCATAAGCACATTTTGATTTGACTATTTGGTGTTATTGGATTACACATGTGGCTGTATTAATAAGTATGTTGCAATGTATTGTTGTAAATGTTAAATGTTATTGTAAATCCACAGCAATGCATCACATTCTGTAAGAGCAGCATTGTACTATGAATTTGTACATTAATACAGTGCTTGATAGTTTAGTGGTAGAATGAATGAGGTTTGAAAACAACCATATTTTTTTATATTTAGTAACAGTAATCCTTGGTTCTCAAAAAAACAAACAAGCACACATGCTAACAATCCCAGGTTACTATGGAAACATATTCTTCTTAGTAACATTATTACATAATCGCTCTGAACGGAATTGTGCTCAATGAGGTTCTTGTGAAAGCAACAGGAAGTACAGAATGATCCCTGATGGTGAACCACAACGTAGGAGTTAAAAAGAATGGAAACTCTATGGTGTGGCCTGTGTTAACCTGCGTATAGTGAGTAAGTGGGAGAGGTTATGGCGAAATAAGCTATCATTAATATACATGCATTAATCTTGACACCCAGTTACATAAACTGGCTGGTTCCTGCTGACCCTTCATGAAAACAAAACTCAAAGGTCTGGAACTACTTGTACTGTTAGTATTATTAGATCTCAGTGCTGCGTTTGACACTGTTGACCACAACATATTACTCGACCGACTAGAAAACTGGGTGGGACTTTCGAAAACAGTTCTAAATTGGTTTGAATCCTACTTAAAGGACAGAAAAAACTTTGTTTCTATAGGTAAATACACATCTGAGTTGACAAATGTGACATGTGGGGTACCTCAAGGCTCCATCTTGGGGCCTCTTCTCTTTAACATCTACATGCTACCACTGGCTCAGATAATGAAAAACAACAACATAAGTTACCATAGCTATGCGGATGACACACACATTTACGTAACAATTTCACCAGGAGACTATGCTCCAATTCAAACACTGAGTAAGTGCATTGAACAAATCAATGACTGGATGTGTCAGAACTTTCTCCAATTAAACAAAGATAAAACTGAGGTAATGGTTTTTGGAGCCAAGGCAGAACGTATAAAAGTTAGCGCTGAGCTTCAGTCTGCAATGTTCAAAACAACAGATAAAGCCAGAAATCTAGGTGTAGTCATGGACTCTGACCTGAGTTTCAACAGCCACATTAAAACAGTTACTAAATCAGCCTACTATCACCTAAAGAACATATCTAGGATTAAAAGACTAATGTCACAGCAGGATTTGGAAAAACTTGTCCATGCTTTTATCTTCAGTAGACTGGACTACTGCAATGGTGTCTTCACAGGTCTCACTAAAAAATCTATTAGAAAGCTGCAGCTGATTCAGAACGCTGCTGCTCGAGTCCTCACTAACACTAAGAAAGTGGATCACATCACTCCTGTTCTGAAGTCTTTACACTGGCTTCCTGTGTGTCAAAGAATAGATTTCAAAATACTGCTGCTGGTTTATAAAGCACTGAATGGTTTAGGCCCAAAATACATTTCTGACCTCCTGCTAAATTATGAACCATCCAGATCTCTCAGGTCTTCAGGGACTGGTCAGCTTTCTGTCCCCAGAGTCAGAACTAAACATGGTAAAGCAGCGTTCAGTTATTATGCTCCAAATATCTGGAACAAACTCCCAGAAACCTGCAGGTCCGCTGCAACTCTGACTACTTTCAAATCCAGCAAGAAGACTTTTCTTTTTGCCGCTGCTTTTAATTGAACTATTCACATCTTAAACTGCACTGTAACTTTTATCCATGTATTTTTTTTTTTTCTTTTAATGTTTATTTTATTATCTTTTCTTTTTAATGACTGATTTTAAATGCCATTGTCTTAATGTCTTTGTCTTTGAATTGCCTTGTGTTGAAAGGTGCTATATAAATAAACTTGCCTTGCCTTACTTGCCTGATCTCCATCACTGCAAGTATCAATCTTGAAAATCTGTGATTTCAAAGATAACACACAAAAGACTCTTGGCATCTTAGACCCGATCTGGACTTTGAATTGATCCTCCCAGTGTTTCCTTGGTTTATCATATATTCCCTAGACAGGACATCAGCTAGGAGTAGGCTTAGTAGTGCCATAGCCCCAGCTACTAGCTATGTTAGCGTAGCTCATTAGAGTTCTGGGAAATACGGGAAATATCTTTGGTGGTTATCGTCTAAAGGTCCACTGAATTTGATCCAACCCCAACGACTGTATCTCCATTCTATGCCATACATGCTCCAGCTACGTTTGTTAACCACAGGTTGAATATCAGCCGAGCCTGCACATTAAAATCAGGCGCTAAAGACCTAAATACGTTTTGCCAAGGGGTCAAGACCAAGCATCCTCATATCCCGAGTTAGGAATGAGAACATGTTGACGAAACTGACAGGACAATCATTTACCGGAACCTTTTCCAGAAACTTAAAACGATGTAGAACCTGTTTAGTTTCTGGGTCTTTTTAGTTATTTAGACAACACATCATTCTTCTGTAGATTGACAAAATAAGAACACCCAACTTGTTCTTAGGGAAGTTCTCAGAGGAGCAAAGTTGGACCTAGTGTTGAACGTTTTCTTGTCATGCTGAAATCCCGCGAAGGTTGACATTGAACCTAATCGACAATACAGGTCTTTTGTGATATTCTGTAGAACCACCGATCGTAGCATTTTCAGGGTCTTCCAAATCTGTCACAACTGACACTTGTAAAAACTGACTTTTCAATCTGCCACCTTTTACAGTTGGGGTCCAATAAGGTTTAGGCAGCTGCTAGTAAGATGTGGCCAAATGCACTGTTCTCTGAACCTCTGTTTGGTCTTTGCATGATCCCTCCTAATTTGTATCTGTCCCACAAGTACTGACTTACCTTTAACCCACTCTTCCCTCCTCCCTGCAGATGAGAGTGACTCACTGTCTCTTTTGACCACGTTTGCCCCACCCATCCGATAATGAGTCAGTGTTTGAGAGTAAAGCTGTGTACCCACATGTCCTATAACTTTGATAACAGTGTCTTGTAAGTAGACAAAACAAATAGTCTGGAGCTCTTTCCTGCAGTGTAGTGTGTGTTTATGTGCACAAACAGGACGTATACACACACATCAGTATTACATAAGAATACTTTCCACAGACTACACAAATTCATTGACCCCTAACCCAACCCTGTTCCTCATCTAATGACACATCTGGAAGCTTAGCCTCAGTCTCTAATTGTAGGTAACATTTAGATGAATCAATTCACTTGGAAAAGGTGTAGTTAATGATATAAATGCACAAAGGGCTTGGTGTTGGAGTGATGTGTTTGGAGCTGAGAGGAATACAGACAGATGACAAATGAATGTAACGTGTTGGTCATACTGGCTCATATTTAAATGTTGGGTCATTGCTCAGACATGTCATTGTTAATGAACCGATTTTAAAACATATCTCACCTTATTAACATGGATCGTGTTTAGTGATATCCTTTTTTTGTATAATTTTAATTTGACTGAATGAGTAGGGGTTTTGCATACACATGCAACAAATGTGACTTTCTCCTAAAAAAAATACAAAAATAATACAAAAAAAGCACATATGTGAAAAAAGTATTAATTAATTAAAGAACAACAAAGATGAAAAATGGTTGTGTCATCAAATAATAGTGCATCCCTACTCCTGCAAAACAAACAAACAAAAACCCGCCCACCATCACCAACCACCCATATACTGTACCTCTGTAAACACACACACATGTATTTAAATCAATATCTGTGCAACAACATGTCAAACTGATAGTGTGACAATGATTTAAAAATAAATGTGTTTGAGCTCCTGTTAAGTCAGTTATATAAAAAGATACACATTGTGTGCACACCAAATATGAGCAGAACTCTCTCGTTTGGTTTTGGGTTTCAGCCTTTCATTTGTCATCACTTGTTCCTATTCTCTCTGATATCGGACTTAGACCTGCTGCTGTTGTGGCTCCAGTGACAGCAGCATAACACTGTTACAGAAGAAGGCCTGATAAGACGATAGACTCAGCAGAAGGCAGACAGAGTGATAACAGCCTGGAGTACAGATGTTATTTCGTCTGTATTTTTCCGGGGATTTGCCAACCCTAATACCATTTGTTTTATTGAAAGATATCAATATTTTTTACAATCCTAATTATATTTCAATAATTACATCAATAAATAAATTAAACAGTGGCAATCATTATTGGAAATCTTGATGTTTTAATAAGCACTTTCAACAGGTTTCATAATGAAATGTGGGGCTTCGTGTAGAAAAACACTCTTTCTGGGATCATGACTCCTGGTTACGGTCCTATCAAATGATTCATCAGAGAGTCGATGTTTTAAAGCTCTACAGGACCCTCAAACAACTCTGATTTGAATTCTAACGTGAACTGGACTTTTAATTACAAAAACTACAAGTGTGAACTCTGGCCACCTCCCTGCAGTGATTCCCTTCTCACAGCACTTTGACAAACAGGCCCCTTTGACCACAGTCAGCTTTCCCCCGCTGAGGTTCCTATCTTCCTCTGCGCCCCGGTGAAGGTTCAATTCCTCAGAGTTGTCAGTACAAGTCAAGACTCGACCTTGTGAGCATTCTTGCTTCTGCGTGTTTCACATGAAGGCTCAACAAACCTCACACTCTTCCAGTAAAGTAAGAGTTGTAATGCTGCTTCTGATAAACAGACATGCAGTTGAAGGGTATGTGCTAACCCAGCCCTGTGCAACTTGTTCCTCTGGGCATGCCTTGGAAAAAAGTATTAAAGTCAGAGAACACCATGTATTTATAAAGTCTTACTCACTTCTCCCATACAGTACTTTACTGAGGAATACCCCTCTGACTTTCTCAACATTTCCTCCCCCCTTGACCGTTCATATGAGAACCAAACGTGGAAAAAGAAAGATGAAGGAAAACAATTGTAAAGCACCTGAAATCAAATCCAGCTGGGCTTCATATTACCTAGAGACAGGAGCAGCAGGGAGGAAGCCATTACACCACCAGATGTGTCCCATTTCCAAACCACATGATATGTATGGATCATACTTGTATTGTGTGATGAAATAAATCTTGGTTTTTAGCACAAATAAAACATTATTTACTTTTTGGAAAGATTGAAATATTGCTTGCTTTTTTATGAAAGGAACACTTGTAAAAATGTCCATTTGATATGTGATTTCTCAAAGCATTCAAGTATAACATGTATTAATATATATTGGGTGAATCAGTATTGATTCCATGTCAGTCATTACTGAAAATTAACATTACACATAATAAACACTTAAAGCAATTCAAGTAAACTGTAGACCAAAGAAGAAGACCCTGAAGAAGAATGAGGGATGATGAAGACGTGGGTCATACCATGATTTAAAGTCAGAAATGTGCTGTGTCACCATTTATATCTCCCCTGTGTGTATTAAACATGACACAGGATTTTGACAGAGTGTCTGACAGATATGACTCATCAGCTCCCATTGATAACATGTGATGTTTTACAGTATAGCATATTCCTTGATGCAGGAAGTAACTTGGGCTTCACTGGGGAACAAAGCTAAGTGAGAAATGAAACATTTGTGCACACCACAAACACACATTGAATCACTTACAATTGGATCCAGCTTTTCTTTAATACACTGAATGTTTTTAGAATGAACACATGTCACCTTGTTGGGCCATAGCCAGGCTGTTCAGATACACTGTGGTCTACAGCATGTTCCCCCAACACACAAACCCCATCATATCAAATAAATGATTTCATGTTTTTTTATTTCTATATTTCAAATATATGTTTTATTTGTTTTAAATGAAACTCTTACTACTAACGTCAGATCTATACAAACACATTCTTGTTTGAGCCCAAATCTTGATCCTACTAATCCAAGTGTTTTTGTTTCAATTCACAAATGTTACCACATGTTTAAAACTGTGACTGTAACTCGGAATCTGTTTCCCTTTAAATGTATTACAAATTGCAGTTTTGCTATGGACATATCATGTTTATGAGACAGTGGGGTTGGAGAGGAACACCAGCTGCTCAGGTTTACATAAAGGAAACTATTAATGCACTGGCATTGTATGTTCAAACTTCCATACATATGGAAAGAACAACATATAAAGTGAATTGCTACACCTTAGATCAGGGGGGTCAAACTCAAATGCACAGTGGGCCAAAATTAAAAAACGATACTAGTCGAGGGCCGGACTGGTTCAATGTTTATTGCAAAACTTATTGAAATGAACTTATTGCACATATTAAACCTGGAACTAACAAAGCTTCAATGATTGCCTATAAAAACAACATTAAATAATCAGTTGCATTCATTTCTTATGGCTCTATCTGCAGCTTCTCCACTCATTTCTTATGGCTCTATCTGCAGCTTCTCCAGAGTCATTTCTTACGGCTCTATCTGCAGCTTCTCCAGACTCATTTCTTATGGCTCTATCTGCAGCTTCTCCAGAGTCATTTCTTACGGCTCTATCTGCAGCTTCTCCAGACTCATTTCTTATGGCTCTATCTGCAGCTTCTCCAGAGTCATTTCTTACGGCTCTATCTGCAGCTTCTCCAGACTCATTTCTTATGGCTCTATCTGCAGCTTCTCTAGACTCATTTCTTATGGCTCTATCTGCAGCTTCTCTAGACTCATTTCTTATGGCTCTATCTGCAGCTTCTCCAGACTCATTTCTTATGGCTCTATCTGCAGCTTCTCTAGACTCATTTCTTACGGCTCTATCTGCAGCTTCTCCAGAGTCATTTCTTACGGCTCTATCTGCAGCTTCTCCAGAGTCATTTCTTATGGCTCTATCTGCAGCTTCTCCAGAGTCATTTCTTACGGCTCTATCTGCAGCTTCTCCAGAGTCATTTCTTATGGCTCTATCTGCAGCTTCTCCAGACTCATTTCTTATGGCTCTATCTGCAGCTTCTCCAGACTCATTTCTTACGGCTCTATCTGCAGCTTCTCCAGAGTCATTTCTTATGGCTCTATCTGCAGCTTCTCCAGAGTCATTTCTTATGGCTCTATCTGCAGCTTCTCTAGACTCATTTCTTACGGCTCTATCTGCAGCTTCTCCAGAGTCATTTCTTATGGCTCTATCTGCAGCTTCTCCAGAGTCATTTCTTATGGCTCTATCTGCAGCTTCTCCAGACTCATTTCTTACGGCTCTATCTGCAGCTTCTCCAGAGTCATTTCTTATGGCTCTATCTGCAGCTTCTCCAGACTCATTTCTCATGGCTCTATCTGCAGCTTCTCCAGACTCATTTCTTACGGCTCTATCTGCAGCTTCTCCAGACTAATTTCTTATGAGTACATTTTTCCACAGGCCAACAACAGCTTCTAAAAACTATTCCCCTCAACGAACAAACCAAACATGCCCTGTTGTTGTGAGAGAGAAAGTGCAGAAGGAAGCATCCTTTGAACTCAGTGTGCTGCTCTGTGATGCTAGCTCAGATACTTGGCATCTCATCTTGGGTGCAGGTTCATCAATGTTTGGGCTCAGGCTCTGAGCGGAGGAGACCCTCAGGATGGAGTGAAGGTGTGCGTGCAATATACCGGCGGGACAGATCTAATAGTAATCAAACATTATCCTGCGGGCCGAAATTAAATCCACCAACCCCTGATTTGGCCCCCGGGCCTTGAGTTTGACACATGTGCCTGAGATGATGTTGTGTATGTATGGATATTTTCCAACATTATGAATGTTGAAGAGGAGGCTTGAGTATGGGGGTTCAACATTGGCTTGTGGGTTTTCAGGTTGAATTAATAGCAGCTTTGAAAGTGTGAAATGTGATTTCTAATTCTATCTGCCAGAATATTAGTACAAATACAGTGTGCGAAAAAGTACACGTCCCACCGTCCGGGACGTGTTATTTACAATATCGGACAAGTAGATCTTTCAATTGACTTGTCTGGCGGACAAGTGACGTTTTTCGGCCTGATTTATTGACACATTATTGATACATTCAATTTACAAAAGGCAGAACTCATTCGCAAATTGTCCGTGTCCGCCATTGTTCGTTTAGAAATGTTAGTTTCGGTTCTGCTTGTCGATTCCTAAGGAAATGCATCTCGCCGCTTTCTGTACAGTTAGACGGGGGCGGGGCGGGAAGTGTAGCACAGTGGCAGGGTTGGGAAGCAAAACTCGGTTCCGAGTAGGAACAAATAACAATTGTCCGGTCCCGGGATTAATAAGAGTTGTGAGGACAGGAGGCGAGGCCGAGCCCCGCGGACTGCAGCTCTCTCTATGCTCCGTATCAGCTGATCGCTGCACGGTGCAGCTCAGCGTCTCTCTCTCTCTCTACACATAGCAGATCCGCTGCTCGTTTAACAGCCTCATCTTTGTCAAACTTTCTTATGTTCTTTCTCTAACACGTAATGAAGGTTATTAAGCCTTTTAGCTCCTATGTTGTTAATATTGACGCCATTTCCTTTATGAAGTGAAGCAGCCTACCTGTCTGTCCTCGCGCTATCCTCACTTCCCCGGAGCCCCAGACTCGGAGGAGCACAGGGATGTCAGTATTGTTTATGAAGCAGGGTATAGAAAGTACATTATTGAAATGAAAATACTATTTACTTTTACAAACAGTGAGCAGCTGGGCAGCTGCAGCATGTGTATTGCAGGACATGTAAGCGTGCAAGCGTCTTTGAGTTGTAGAAAAGCGCTAGGCCTATAGGCTATAAATATATTAATAATAATAATAATTAAAGCTGCAAGCAGCGTTGAGCGGGTCTTCGACGCTGTTGTCCGCACGTTGACGTGTCTAGGTGTGTCGAGGACTCGGCCGTTGGCAAACGTGGGAAGTTTCAGGCCGATCGGAGAATGTGTTTGAGTTACAGCAGTAACACAAACATTGTGTTTGATGGTGGGTGATTTGTCGCCATGGCAACGGCATTTGATGACACCCCATAATATGCTTAGTTGTGTTGAGGGCTGCATTGTTATCAAACCTGTGAAGTTTTGTGCCATTTGGAGCATGTGAACTGGAATTATGAGAAAATCATGTTGCCATGGCAACGGCATATGATGACATCCCATAATTGGCATAGAGCTGTTGAGGGCCGGACCATTAATGATAGACTGAAGTCTGGTGGCGTTTGGACGATTTTCCATTGAATTACTACAACACCAGGTTTTTTGGCGAAGGATCTGTCGCCATGGCAACGGCATATGATGACATCCCATAATTGACATAGAGCTGTTGAGGGCCGGAGTAGGAGCCATAATTTGAAGTCTGGTGCTGTTTGGACGATTTTCCATTGAATTACTACAACACCAGGTTTTTTTGGCGAGGGAAGCGTTACCACGGCAACGGCATATGATGAAATCCCATAATTGACATAGAGCTGTTGAGGGCCGGACCATTAATGATAGTCTGAAGTCTGGTGCGGTTTGGAGGATTTTCCATTGAATTACAACACATTGTATTTTTTGGCGAAGGATGCGTTTCCATGGCAACGACATATGATGACATCCCATAATTGGCATAGAGCTGTTGAGGGCTGGACCATTAATGATAGTCTGAAGGCTGGTGCTGTTTGGACGATTTCCCATTGAATTAGGACAACATCGTATTTTTTGGCGAAGGATGCGTTACCATGGAAACGGCATATGTTGAGCTCTCAGATTTCACGTAGAGCTGTTGAGGGCTGGACCATTAATGATAGTCTGAAGGCTGGTGCTGTTTGGACGATTTTCCATTGAATTACTACAACACCAGGTTTTTTGGCGAGGGAAGCGTTACCATGGCAACGGCATATGATGACATCCCATAATTGGCATAGAGCTGTTGAGGGCCCGACCATTAATGATAGTCTGAAGTCTGGTGCGGTTTGGAGGATTTTCCATTGAATTACAACACATTGTATTTTTTGGCGAAGGATGCGTTTCCATGGCAACGACATATGATGACATCCCATAATTGACATAGAGCTGTTGAGGGCCGGACTAGAAGCCATCATATGAAGTCTGGTGCAGTTTGGACCATTTCCCATTGACTTACAACAACATCGTATTTTTTGGTGAAGGATGCGTTGCCATGGAAACGGCATATGATGACATCCCATAATTGACATAGTGCTGTTGAGGGCTGGACCATTAATGATAGTCTGAAGTCTGGTGCAGTTTGGATCATTTTCCATTGACTTACGACAACATCGTATTTTTTGGCGAAGGATGCGTTGCCATGGAAACGACATATGATGACATCCCATAATTGGCATAGAGCTGTTGAGGGCCGGACTAGGAGCCATCATATGAAGTCTGGTGCTGTTTGCACCATTTTCCATTGACTTACAACAACATCGTATTTTTTGGCGAAGGATGCGTTACCATGGCAACGGCATATGTTGAGCTCTCAGATTTCAAGTAAAGCTGTTGAGGGCTGGACCATTAATGATAGTCTGAAGTCTGGTGCAGTTTGGACCATTTTCCATTGACTTACGACAACATCGTATTTTTTGGCGAAGGATGCGTTGCCATGGAAACGGCATACGGTGATATCCCAGATTTCACGTTGAGCTGTTGAGGCATGGACCAGTGATATAAAAGTGAAGATTGGGGGACGATGGGACCGTGTGCATTGGATTTATAGCGACATCGTTGTTTATGGCGATGGATCCGTCGCCATGGTAACGCCAAATTAAGTAACATCAGATTTGACCTAGAGCTGTTCAGGGCTGTAGTGTTAACCATCATGTGAAGTTTGGTGGCGTTCTGAGAATGTCAGTTGGCGCTATGACATCATCGTGTTCCATGGCGAGGGACCGCCTAGCATCGAGCGAACGCGAACTTTGGCGCCAAATAACGGCTCCGCCGTGCGAAAGAAAAACACTTCCGTGATAACTTAAGATTGCCCTTGTCTCGAGAAGCTACCCGACGAATTTCGAGCCGTACGGATAAAGTCCCTAGGAGGAGATAGATTTTGCGCGGAGGACGAAAAAATCCGACACAAAATTAAAAATGGCCGACTTCCTGTACGTTATTTTATACCCCTCCAAGAGGCTTTTTGGTTCGTCTCCGCACCCTAGATATGCGTAGCAAGTTTCGTTCGTTTACGTGAAAGTTAAAATAGGGGGAGTTAACGTTAAAAATGGAAGTGGGCGTGGCCTACGCAATTTTTTACGCAAATTTCCGGAACCAATTACACATTGCAATTTTGTCACGGATTGACTGGGCTCACGCGGCCTATCAGCCGTCATGATTTGCGAACCTTTTCTGTGCTTTTGCCGGTCGTTTTCCCTGTTTTAGGTGTTTTTTGCAGGTTTATCGTTCGCTGCGCGAACGATTTCAATAGGGTCTTCGCCGACCTATGGTCTCAGACCCTAATAATAACTTTATTTGTATAGCACCTTTCATACAGGGGATTGCCGTTCAAAGTGCTTTACATCAGTGAAAAATAAGAAATAACATCAGTGTAAAACAAGCAGCAAGAGCAAAGCATAAATTGGGATAAAATAATTAAAATTAAAAACATGGGGAATAAAACATAGAGAAATAGTGCAATGTCAATCACAGAGCATAGTGCAGTATAATAGTGTAAAATCAGTAAAATCCTTTGGTAAAGAGCCTTTTAAAAATGCCTAATGTATTGGCTTCCCTAATATTGTTGGGTAACGTGTTCCACAGCTTTGGGGCGTAGTTTCCAAAGGCTGCATCACCGATCTTCTTAGGACTCTTTCTGGTGACCTCTAATAGACCTGCATCTGATGATCGCAGTGTTCTGGCAGGTGTGTAGTTCATTAGAGAGTCAGCTATGTAGCTGGGTCCTTGTCTATTTAGAGCTTTGTATATGTGGAGAAGCACCTTCAAATCCATTCTAAAAGTTACAACAAGCCAGTGTAGAGTAGCTAAGACAGGACTAATGTGTTCCCTCCTTTTGGTATTCGTTAGTAGTCTAGCTGCAGAGGTTTGAATGAGCTGGAGTCTTCCAATAGCTTTCTTGAGGAGACCAGTGAATAGTGCATTGCAGTAGTCTAGTCGGCTAGATATAAAAGCATGAATTAGCTTCTCTGCATCATTGTGATTTATGAACGGTCTTACCTTCGCTATGTTTCTGAGATGAAAGAAAGCTGTTTTGGTCACTTTGTTTAAATGGGCGTTGAAGTTCAAATCTGAGTCCAGGATGACACCGAGACTTGTCACCTCCGGTTTAATCCAAGTGGTTAAACTTCCTAGATTATTTGTTAGCATCTTTCTTTTTGAGATAATAATAATGTATTATTATTATTATTATTAGGCCTATGTGTTGGAGATGTGTGGTTGGACTCTGTCTCACACGCAGGTTGCAGTGTAACATCAGAGGAGACTGGGCCAACTGTACATTCTCAAACTGCACCACTTAGAACTAACTAAACAATGCAGAGATTATTATTATATAATTGTATTCAATAACCGTAAGAAATTAAACAGTATGAAGTGATTTGTAAATAGGAATACAGATTTGACTTAATGTTTTCATAAATATATTTTTCTCCCAGTTTGTCATGGGACTTATTTTTACCCTCTCATAGAACCGGAATCGAGAACCAAAAATAACCGGAATCGAAAAGCAGAACCGGAATCGTTAAAATCCAAACGATACCCAACCCTATGTGTGATGCAGTCAAATCTCACCGCTCACTTACGTTAGCGGTGTCGTAAAAACCGTGGGAAAGTGTAAAATACGAAGAAGAAGATTCCAGTGGCCCCATTTTGTGTCCATTCTGGACAAGTGAAAAATGTCTTTGGACAAGTAAATTGCCAAACTCACTTGTCCATGGACAAGTACTCTCTAAAAACTTTTCTCACACTGAAATATATATATTTACATGTGGATGGACCACACCTGCCGTAAGTGTATTTTATAACATACATAATGTGGAGGTTGCTCAAATACAATGAATAAACCTTGGAAAGATTTGTATAATTCCATATTTGTGAGCACTAAGGAGCCCAGATGTGATCACCATGTAACCCTCTCCAACTCTTTGACAGCAACACGACTCCACCCTGTGATATGACTAAAGCTTCAGAACTGCCATTGAATTCTTCTGTTTTTTTGCAGGAGATTTTTTTCGTGCCATGGCAGACTTTTCCAGTATTAACAGAGAGGGAACATGATTAATTCCCAACAGGGAATGTTCTAAAAATAGAGACTTAGTGTGGTTAAAGAGGGGGAAGTGCCCTGGTGCTTAGGGACGATTAGTAACAGGAAGTAACTCATGGAAAATGAAAGTTACACGCAGGAGAAAAATGTGAGTGAATCTTCT
This sequence comes from Harpagifer antarcticus, assembly GCA_902827135.1. Taxonomy (NCBI): domain Eukaryota; kingdom Metazoa; phylum Chordata; class Actinopteri; order Perciformes; family Harpagiferidae; genus Harpagifer; species Harpagifer antarcticus. The sequence continues at coordinate 3,055,731 of CADEHL010001043.1, read as the reverse complement.
AGGCCTATTTATAGAAAAATAAGAAATGTTCTAAATTCAGAATATTTTCACTACTCAACTTAATGCAGTCACTGAATGATATGATTTCCGATTCCGAGGCATCATTATGGATTGTGAAAGCATGGGCCTTATGCAATCACCCAACTTGTTTTTGATAAGATATTTTAAGGCAATATGCCAAAAATAAATCAAATCAATACATTAAATAAAAGAACCATAAAGGTCTATTATAGGTCAAGCTGTTTTTTGTGAGGCTTTGTGTTTTGACAGAACATGTACATGTTGAACTAAGCATTTCTCAGCTTGAAAACAACATGGTCTTATGGTCGTCATCAGGAATTGGAAATGGCTCAGGTGTTGAGTTTGACTTGATACACACATATCATACCAAGGTCAAGAATTGGATTCATCTTATCATTAATAACGTTGTATTTATTACAGGGATCTTTTAAAACATGAACATATATTATTTATTCCATCTCTTGTAAGACCATTGACTTTTTCCAGAAGCTATCAAAACAAACATCTGCTAATCATTCCAATGTTGATCTTATGGTTCCTTAGCGCCACTCTGTGGTAGCTGTAGGTAAGTACAGAACATTCACTGTAAACTGTTCCAGCCAAGCCCGATCGTTTTGAGGTGTGTTTGGGTGATATGCAGTGGAAACAAACAATATCACTACCGCACTTATGGATCCTATATCAAATGTATTGCCGGCTAAAAGCGGGAGGTGGCGCCGTGGCTTAGTTGGTTAAAGCGCCTGTCTAGTAAACAGGAGATCCTGGGTTCAACTCCCAGCGGTGCCTTTTGTATATGGAAAACAATCATTTACCGAGCAGTATGTAAAGATAATACATTACATGCTACACTACTTAATACTCAATACTGTGGACAACCGCTACAGGAGCAATTTGGGGTGAAGAGTCTTGCCCAGGGACACAACGACATGCTGACTGCAGTGGGGTTTGAACCTGTGCTCCCGTGATCCGAACACCAACGCACCTTCCACTGCGCCACACACCTAATAAAACATGGTGCACATTTGGCAGCTGCAGCACAATGCTGAAATGTGCCAGTCAAAAAGCAGAGGTGTTTTAATGCCATGTTCACTGAATAACGCATGAACAACTTTTACAAATGTTTCTATATAGTAGGGCTGCACGATATATCGTGTCGTGACCATAATCGCGATATGCTCATATTCACATCGCCGGACGTGCAATTTTTTTTTTTTTAGGACTTGCGATATTAAGTAGGCAAAAGAACTCTAACACGTCATGTTACAATTATTTTGCTGCTTGCTACAAAAGGAAAACTTGCACGGCTCTCATGTCAGGGGGACTTGAGTGAGTGACAGCAAACCACCAATCACAATCACATCTCCAAAGCAACCGGACCCCGTGGTTAAAGGTAGAAACACTGAATAAAGTGGTTTCATGTGTTTCTCCAGGCAGGCAGTTTGGCGCTGCTAACCGAGCTAGCTCAGCTTGTTGCTCTGATAACTTAAGATCCAGACGTCCGTGACTAAAATCCTTCATCCGGTTAAATATAGTTACAAAAATACCAATTGTATAGCATTACAGTTCAAGAAAGAATGGTTTGCGGATAAAAAACGGCCATTTCTTCAATTCCTGTATGTTTTCATATCGCAATATATATTGCAGGGGAAAAAATTTCAGTGCAGCACTAGCGTCTGTGTTGGTAAACGTCACCTACGTTGCACATGTCCTGCTGAAATACATGCTTTGTGTTCGTCATTATGTTAATACCATATGGAGCTATTTCAGGGTCATACGTTTTGGGCATGCAAAAAAATACAATTTATTTTCAGATTTCACTTTTATACATATTTTGAATCCTTATCTTTTTCAATTGCAGATTTATTTTTTTTCAGTTTCAAATCTTGTTTTTTCAAAATGAAAAATCTACAACTGAAAAAAAAAAAAGGATTCAAATATCAAAATATGTATAAAAGTGAAATCTGAAAATAAATATTTTATTCAAAAAAATTGCTGAACTGAATCAAAATAATATTCAACCTGAAAAATGATTTCAAATACTTATTTTTATTTTGAATACATCATTGTATTTTTCAAAGTTCAGGATAAAAACTTGAACTTTCAAATAAATTGTATTTTTTTGAATGATCAAAACGTATGACCCTGAAAGAGCTCCATAATACCACCGTAAAGACGTGAGTGATCGAAACAACACGTTTGAAACCTTTTTGTTTCTGGGTCTCAGGAGTTATAATGCAGTCATTTCATTTACATCGTTGTAAAATGGGGCATACTACATAACGAACACTTTTGATACACTAAAAACACATTCATGTGATGGGAATGCTCATGTACTTTACTTTTACATTTATTTAAGTACTTTTACTTGTAACAGAGTAGTTATACACAGTGATGTTATTACTTTTACTCAATTAAAAATATCTGAGTACTATTTTTCCACAAAGAAACAACAAAGTCAGAGTGTTTCTGCAAATTGTACAACAATACTGTAGTACAATACATGCTTTATGTAGAAATGTACAGTACACAGTATGTATAGCTTCAACGATGCTGTGTTTGTTTCTCCCAGAATAGCTGAATACTACGTGACCAAAACATTTAAAATACCTTTACAGTCGATTACAGTAATGGCACCGGAGCACTAACGTTGCAGACCATGTTCTCAAGTCCGGACACTTTTTAGACTTGTTTTTGTCCATAAAATAATGCGTGTGTACAAACCTAAGAATACTCACGACGCTGAAGTTGGCTTCCGATTCAGAGCATCCGATTCGGCAGTTAAGGGGAAAGTTAAGGGACATTTGATTTACAGCGCTGAGCGAACAATCCTCCGTGTTTGAACCTCTTAAATCGCTGCATTGCCGATTTATTTGGACTGGATTATCCCAGAGAGTCTAAAGATTCTTTATAACCCAGTTTGAGATTTGTGAAACCTTAATTCTATTTGTGAAAATACAAACACAGGTGAAGGCTGAGGTTGCTGCAGCAGGCCAGGATCAGGATCAGAGTGAACCTCCCAGCTGGGCAAGCCTTTATGCCTTCTTGTATTTTTCACAAATAGAATAAAGGTTTCACAAATCTCAAATCTAGTGGTTTTAGATCAGGACCTGGTCTAATGTGGTCTACATGTAAAAAAAAAAGCACTGAAATCTCCCTTGTTTGTATTTTCACAAATAGAATAAAGGGTTCACAAATCTCAAACTGTGTTATAAAGAATCTTTAGTCTCTCTGGGATAATCCAGTCCAGATTTGATGAGTGTAGGTCTAGTGGTTTCAGATCAGGACCTGGTCTAATGTAGTCAGGATGCGAAAAAAGCACTGAAATCTCCCTTTTTTTTATTTTCACAAATACAATTAAGGTTTCACAAATCTCAAACTGGGTTATAAAGAATCTTTAGACTCTCTGGGATAATCCAGTCCAAATAAATCGGCTATGCAGCGATTTAAGAGGTTCAAACACGGAGGATTGTTCGCTCAGCGCTGTAAATTAAATGTCCCTTAACTTTCCCCTTAACTGCCGAATCGGATGCTCTGAATCGGAAGCCAACTTCAGGGTCGTAGAATACTCTGTAATATTCCGCCGAGCAAATCCACGGTTTCGAGCTGTATTAACTAACAAGTTAACATTGTCCGCTATATCGTTACTAAACGATACGAGCCGCAAAGTGTGCATAATCATAACCTCTTCCGCGAAGTCAAGTTTGTGTCCCTAACAATAACCCTGAAATGCATACGTGTTTATTGTAATTTGCTTGAAAATACCTCATGTCTTCTTTTACTTCCTTGTCAACACTTTCGGAGATGGAGTGGGCGGTACCATCATTTCTGCCCTACGTCACTTGACGATGCACTGCCCTGTCATTGGTCGGTTAGGACCAGGACCAAGTGACGATGCCATGTCATTGGTCCGTTAGGACCAAGTGACGATGCACCGCCCTGTCGGTTAGGACCTGTTAGGACTTGGTCGCTGAAGTGTTAGGAATGGGTAGGAATTGGTAGGAAAGCTGTTAGGAATTGTTAGGAATTGTTTGGATGTGTGTTGAAATAATAACATACGGAACACCTCTTTTTGTTTTAACATCTGATGTTTATAAGTTGCTTAGTTGTTGCAACAATCCCTGTTACACAACACTTTACAATCAAATGCACACCGTTTTTTCTAGACTAAACACGGGTATATGATCCAAAGTTGAAAAATACAAGGTAACAATGAAGTTGTTAGGATGTGTATGTCAATATTACATTTCTATCTTGTTCTGCAGTTTATCAGTAAATGTTTGCCCGGAACACGGTTGGCGCGTCTGTGCAGTCTACTCCGCTGCAAATTAACACACGAAAAGAATCGCTGCGAGCAGGGTTCGAACCTGCGCGGGAAGATCCCATTGGATTTCAAGTCCAACGCCTTAACCACTCGGCCATCGCAGCTAGTGAAGATGTATGGTTAGTCCTTGTCAATTTAAACATATTTTTAAACAACACAAATACCTGCGTTTTCTTCTTAGATATCACATGTCAATTGTTTAGTTCAACTATGGACTATTTTAGTGACCTAACACATTTTAAGAATTATATAGATTTCATTTTCTAGCTGCACTCAGTCACCAGTCAGTGGAAGTTCATGGACAACACCCTCATTGGCTGAACTCTGTTGGGGACAAAATGCTTCTTCTCAATTTCATTAGGCCTTATCAACAAGGCCCTCCTGTACCCAAACTGACTTGCAGTATTGCTACACCCTCTCTCTCTTTATTATGTTGTCATTAAGCTGGAGCCTTGATATTTACATTTTAAGGCATTTTCATATCCACTTGCACTTTGGTAAAGCACTCATGTAGGACTTTTGAGGCACACCCAGTTTGTGTATTGTATGTTGGTACAAAGATCAGTGTTTTGTGACCTGATTGGCACTCCCTCAGTGTATTTTCATATATCTATATTTTGCAAACAACTAAAAGAATAATTTACCTATAGCCTTTGTAGAATGTTGACATATGAACCTATATCGGGGTAGACAGATTAGGTACATTACGTTTATTCTATTTGTATATTGTGAATGTATCAACTCTTTCTGAATAAATGGATTGATGTGACTGCACATAGTCCCTTGATCCTCCTTAGTAACAGTCATGTTTCCTTAGCAGCGGTGTGTTAGCAGAGTATTAACAACCTCTGAAATGTCCAAGATGACCAATCAGAATAGAGTATTATAGAGTATTCAAGCAGTACATAACAATAATTACAATATTTGACAGAATAATATTCCATGTATTACTGACACAAAGGTGTCATTTTGACAACAGGCTTGTTGCCCAAGTAGAAAAGAGCAACAGTCACTTCACTCCAAACAACATCAGCTAAGAAAAGGTTAATAATCTGTAAAATATATACAGTTCAACTAGTCACTGAAATGAATACTGCAGCCCCACCCCTAAGAAAGAACACAGAATTCGCTGAGTCATGATAAGAACCAATACTTCTCACGTTGGAGGAGTTTCCTTCTGCCTCAGTATCTTTCCCAGAAAGGGACTTCCACACACACATACTATAGACATCTGACTCAATTAAATGACGTTTTTATGAATGTGAATCACCACATACAAAACAGCTGAGGTTCATCTTTCCTTTTTACATGCTGCTATGACAAGTAAAACACAACTACCTATGTATTGTTTCAACTATTTCACTCACTTTACCTTATTTAGACGTACAGTACAGTACAGTACAGTCATATTTTATTATAATTCTTAGTTGGCCGGTACATTTAATGTAAGCAAATAGTAAAAAATGCTATCATTAATCAAAAGAGCTGTGTGCTCATACTTGTTCAAACATAAGAATGGACTTAGTGTGACTGCTTGTCATTTGTTACGTGTGGCTCCAAGAAAGTCAAACCATTAAAAGAGGGGGGAACTGAAAAAGAAAGAATTTCCTCTTTATACACACCCTTTGTACACTGGCTAAACTCTACTGAGTCCCAAGCCTGGGTTTCAAACTGCCCCAATGGCCCAGTCTCTCAGGGTCTAGGCTTTCTTTTTATCCCGTGAACGAATAGAACTTAAGGAAGTGTAGTTTACGTTCTGTTTGTAGTGTAAAGTCTTGGTCAATGTACCTATTTTGTGGCAAGTATTTGTGAGGGAAGTTGGGACCATAACGCGATTTGACCCAGCCGCAAAGCCAAATCGGGCCACTGGTGTAAAGTGTCGTTCAATGGCCCTTTCCCCAGTTCCAACCCGCTACTTGCTTGGCGCACACCCATCTTCAATATTAGCCTTCATTTTGAACCTAACCACACACCTTTAAAGTTTTGTGACACCAACTTGGGCCAGGGCATTAAGAAGGGCATTACGTGGTAGGGCCAATTGGTCATGGGCCCGATTACACGTACCATCTTCAACTTCTACCTTCCTCAACTTAACACCTATAACATGTCATCTTTCACGGTTGTGACACTATCTCATTGACATATTGATATCAACTGGAAAAGGAATCCAAACTGCTTTGTCTCCAAGAGCATATTTTGCTATCAAGACAAACACAACACACACTCTTCCGGTTAATAATAACTTAGAAATTATACTGTAAATCCAAGGTAAAAAAAAAGAAATACAGATTTGAAAGTGTCTCTTTCATCCTTGACCAGACACCAATCTTGTCTGTCAAATTAAAGAGATTATTATCTCAGTGAGCAGAGGTCTCAACAGTTGATTTTCATGTGAGTACTTAAAAAAAAGCCTGTACACAAGGTACAAAGTCTAAAATCTTATACAGCAAAACAAATATAGTATGGAAAATTGTATTGTTCTTATAGGCAAGGCAAGGCACGTTTATTTAAATAGCACCTTTCAACACAAGGAAATTCAAAGTGCTTTACAAAAAATGAAAGACATTAAGAAAATGGCACTTAAAAACAGTCATTAAAAAGCAAAGATAAAAAAATACATGGATTAAATTTACAGTGCAGTTTAAGATGTGAATAGTTCAATTAAAAGCAGCGGCAAAAAGAAAAGTCTTCAGCCTGGATTTAAAAGTAGTAAGAGTTGCAGCGGACCTGCAGGTTTCTGGGAGTTTGTTCCAGATATTTGGGGCATAATAACTGAATGTTGCTTATCCATGTTTAGTTCTGACTCTGGGGACAGAAAGCTGACCACTCCCTGAAGACCTGAGAGATCTGGATGGTTCATCATTTAGCAGTAGATCAGAAATGTATTTTGGGCCTAAACCATTCAAAGCTTTATAAACCAGCAACACTATTTTTGAAATAAATTCTTTGACACACAGGAAGCCAGTGTAAAGACTTCAGAACTGGAGTGATGTGATACACTTTCTTAGTGTTAGTGAGGACTCGAGCAGCAGCGTTCTGAATAAGCTGCAGCTTTCTAATATATTTTTTAGTCAGACCTTTAAAGACACCATTACAGTAGTCCAGTCTAAAAACATGGACAAGTTTTTCCAAATCCTGCTGTGACATTAGTCTTTTAATCCTAGAAATATTCTTTCGGTGATAGTTGGCTGATTTAGTAATTGTTGTAATGTGACTGTTGAAACTCAGGTCAGAGTCCATGACTACACCCAGATTTCTGGCTTTATCTGGCTCCAAAAACCATTACATCAGTTTTATCTTTTGTTTAATTGGATAAAGTTCTGACACATCCAGTCATTGATTTGCTCAATGCACTTACTCAGTGTTTGAATTGGAGCATAGTCTCCTGGTGAAATGGTTATGTAAATGTGTGTGTCATGATCCGCATTATCTGAGCCAGTGGTAGCATGTAGATGTTAAAGAGAGGAGGCCCCAAGATGGAGCCTTGAGGTACCCCACATGTCACATTTGTCAACTCAGATGTGTATGTACCTATAGAAACAAAGTTGTTCCTGTCCTTTAAGGCGAGACACGGCAGGCAAAAACATCGTTTTTCAAGTACTGGTCAATTTTGAGATTTTGTGCTATTTTGATTCCATAACATGTTTTCTTTCAGGCTTTTGGAAGGAAAACGTACAAAATACACATTTAAGTGTTTATTTTACTATAGTTTGTCTATTTGCGTCTGTAGATTTCTCCTAAATTCACCAAAAGTTAGCATTCTAACGTAACATAAAGTACCCGCGACCGCTGTGTGCACCATGTCAACAGAGGTATCGTTGGAAAGCTCCGTCTCTCCTGCACAATCTCATCGGATCCAAATATGGTCATTTCCTTTGTATCAGCAACCAATCGTGAAAGCACAAAGGGGTCTTAAACCAAGAAACGAAATCTCATTGGCTGGTGTCAATTTCTGACAACGTGATTCGTTCAGATGCGTCACGTGGTGTGCTAAAACACTTCCTGTTTAGCTTTCCGCTAGAAATTGAAATCTCAAAATCGCAAAAGAACGGCGAAAAAAACGTTCACAGAGAAGACGACAACAATTGTCTCTTGCACGAAGCAAGGTTATACAAAAAACAAATGACCCCGAACATGAAATACCTTCACGGAGTGCGTCGATGCGCAAGCTATCATCCAGAGAACAGGAGGGTTTAGCTAGCGCCTCACTGCAATCTTTAAAGGTCGTTTTCTCAAAATGAGTTTTTTCTCCTACTCTGAGTTCGAAATTTCAACTTCAGAAGCACGTAGAGACACCAAACCTTCCAGTTATATTCCTATCAATATTATGAAGGCTTTTACAGAAGGGTTTGTTCATATATAATTCATAGCCTGAATTATACAACATTGTATACCTAAAAACATGGCGAAAATTGATATTTTAGGGCTGTTGACAGTATTTTCTGATTTATTGAGTGATAAAAAGAGATATCCAATATCCCTTCTGTAAAAGCCTTGGATACTAATATGACTACAAAATGAAACAAGAATTTGGAACCTGGCTTTATCCAAAGTTCAGATTTCGATTCCTGAAATGTGTTAAAATATGTGCATATTTAATGAGATAATGGCTAATTTGCATATTTAAACATGCTATTTCAGAAAACTTGTAATACAAAAGACAATTGCCTTATTGTAAGACATTAACTGGAGAAATGTCTAGCTGATACCTTTAAGTTAAAAAAAGTACCCTATTCACCTGGGGTGTCTCGCCTTAAGTAGGATTCAAACCAATTTAGAACTGTTGCCGAAAGTCCCACCCAGTTTTCTAGTCGGTCTAGTAATATGTTGTGGTCAACAGTGGCAAACGCAGCACTGAGATCTAATAATACTAACACTGAAGTTCTGCTACTGTCTGTGTTTAAGTGGATGTCATTAAAGACCTTTACAAGAGCAGTCTCAGTGCTGTGGTTTGGACGAAAGCCTGACTGGAACACATCGAAACAGTTATTTAAATGAAAGTAATTACTCAACTGTTGAAAAACAACTTTTTCAATGATTTTACCTAGAAATGGCAGGTTTGATATGGGCCTGTAATTGTTCATTACTGAAGCATCTAGATTATTCTTTTTTAAGAGCGGTTTAATGACTGCAGTTGTCAAGGCCTGTGGAAAAACACCTGAGTAAAGAGACTTGCTTACTATGTGAAGTAGATCTGAGGCCATGCAATGAAAAACATCTTTGAAAAATCCTGTTGGAATAATATCAAGGCAGCAGGAGGAGGATTTCAGAAGTTGAATAATGTCCTCTAGGTTTTTATCATTAATCTGATGGAATTGTGTCATGGTGTTTGAATTGATATTAGGTGGACACAGAGACAACACATTTGCTGTACCTGATGCAGAGGCACTGACTGCTTGTCTGATTTTCTGAATTATAGGCAATGATAAAATCTGACTTTCACAGATAAAGCTCAGCAGAATGAGCATCGCTGGTGACGGACTGAGCCCGAGTTCAAAGTGCACATGGAAACATGAGTCTGTCCTGGTTGCTATGGAAAACAAAATTAAAAAACTGTTTTCAACGTATCTAAGTAACGTAGTGTAACAAACGTGACGATAAGACCGAAACGGAAGATGGTAGTCTCCTTTTACACACCCTATTTAGTGAAATAACAGCAACAAAAAAAAATGTTGTACCTGTGTTTCAATAATTTAAATTTGAAAATTGGTAGGATTAATTAATCAAAAATGAAAAAAAAGTTGTTTAATTTACAATACAATTTAATCGACTTGCTTTACCGTGTTCCCATCCCACACAAAGAATGCACAAATATTTAAGTATGTAATAATAAGGTGTGTCTATGTGATAACAGTATTCCATTTATTACACATGGAGCTCCATAATGTCTTACAGTACAAGTTGGTATTTGTAATATCATGTTTGATAGGCTTCCCCACCCTGCCTGTGAACTGCTAAGAGGTCAAAAAGCACTAACACACCTAAAGAGAACACACCTGGTCCCTATCAACTACAGTTACTTATTTACACATTTTGCGACGTCAAGTAATGGAGCAATTCAGCATCCACCCACCCACCCATCACACCCCTAATTACCCCCCTCCCCATACATCCTAGCCCTTTATATAAAGGCCTCTGATCTGTCATTCTGTCTTCCTCTCCTGCTAACTAACAGTTAGCCATGGATACATTCAGGTTTCTAATTCTGCTCCTATGGATGTGTGTCTGCAGGGTGGGAGGACAGGCACAGCATGGGTGAGTGTCCAATCCAAACATAGCACATCAGACAAATACATTAATTGGAAAAAAATATCGCAAGCTAGTCTAATAATCAAATAGTCATTGAAGTATTTTTTATGGAAAATGTAAATTGATTAATCCAGCCTCTGAAATATTGAGATGTCCTGCTTTTCTCTATTTTGTATTCAATAATTGGAATATTTTTGGATATTTAAAGATGTTACTTTAGACTTTGAAAAATGTGAATGTGTTTTTCACTATTTTCTGAATTTTATTAGAGAAAATATTACAATAATTATCAAGGAAATAATTTTCAGATGTATAGATAATTGATATAATGCTTGATTAATTTCAGTCCTGGTTTAAATAAAAAAACATTACATTTACATTACAATTTACACATTTTAAATACATCTGTAATATTTGGATATCTTCTCTCCTGACATTACAGTAAGGGCTCACTATGAAAGGAAACAACCTGCTTTCAACCAAACTTTAACGTGAATCTGTCTTTCTCTGTTTTACAGCCTGCAGAGAACACAAAGAGAGGGTAGGTTGATTTGTATCACGCAATCAATTCTGTGTATCATTATCTTTAATCAAAATGCCGTCCTTGGCGTTGGTTTGGACTTTACCTCTTTACAGCTTCTTATCTTCACTATACATAAGCAACAAACACGTTTACACTGTATAGATGTGTTAACATTTTCACAACATAGACACAGGAAACTACAGAGATATCAGCTCTCAGTTAAAGCCAACAACTCTAAAGAAGTGAACGTTGCCTCCCTGTTCTTTTTTTTTTAAAATATAGTGAAACTTAAAGAGGACAAAACAGGGTCTTCCTTAGGGGGTTCCTACCTTGTGATTGACAACGGCAACCTGATGAAAGAGCTGCAGGGATGACACATATGCGTAGACCACATCAAAAGATAGCATCACAGTGGTTCCTTCTGCAAAAAGCCAAACAGATTTGATTAGCCGCATCATAGTCTCTATGCATTACATACACATGCACATATGCACATATTTCATATTTTATTCCATTCTATTTCAATGTAAATACTGCTATATTTTACTATTTTTTTTATAATTTCTTATTGTTATTATAGTTTTCTCAAAATAGTTTTCTATCTGTGTTTTACATTTTTGTTTTACCTTTATGTATGCACTACAACACCAAGTCAAATTCCTCGTAAGTGTCAACCTACCTGGTAATAAACCTGTTTCTGATTCCGATTCTGATTAGACTATTGTAGAAATAAGCTCTGTGGCAAACAAACATGTATAATACTTTTTAAGTTTTTTTAATATGTAACCTTATTTACCTCTAAAGTTTCTCCTTCATCCTTGACCGGAAGCCAATGGTGGCAAAAAACTGTTTATCCAATTGACGATTTGAATATTTCAGTGAGGGTAGAGGAACAAACATGCCAATTACTCATCAAATATCAAGTTTCTAACGGGAAAATGAGGCAGAAAGTCTTAAATCCTATACAATAAAACTCTTATGGTATGGAATGTGGTACTGTTGGTATGGTTATGTTCTCTAAGGCAATAATAAGATCGAACAGCTGATTTTCCTTGACCATGAAGTGGACAAAACAAGTCCTCTTTATGGCTCTTAAGTTATTGACCTCTACAGTATGCATTTTCAATCTGCCTGTGTTTGTCTATTTTCAGGAGTAGAGCTGACCTCCTGTGACTTTAACCAGGACAGTGCACCATTCTGCAGGTTCACTCAGGACAACACAGACAACGGCGATTGGACCCGACAAAGAGGTCCAACCCCAACCCCCAACACTGGCCCCAATGGAGACTACCCTTACGGAGGTCAGTCCTGAGTGCATGGTTTAGATGAAATATTTACTGCCAATCAACCATGATTAAGGTTGATTTAGAACCTTAGCATGGACATTTGGATACATTATATAAATACACATCTTCCTTCTGTCTGAATCTGTCTGCAGAGGGCTTCTACATCTACCATGAGAGTGACAATGTGGCTAATGGACAGAAAGTTCGTCTTCTGAGCCCCGCCCTCTCATCTTCCTCATCTTCTCAGATCTGTGTCCAGTTCCGATACTACATGTACGGCTCAGACAATACAAATGTGTTCAGGGTTCTGGCCAAGAGGCCTGGCGGTGAGGACGAAGTATGGAAAAAGACAGGTATCCAGAGTCCATCCTGGCTGAAGGGCTCCGTCACTGTGTCCAAATCCAGCAGTGAAAGCATCAATGTGAGTGTTAGCAGGTCATGTTTTTTGTTCAATCTTGACCAAATGTTAGAATCTTCCATCTCCTTTTAACATGACTTTGCATCTTTGTATAACTATCCCTCCAATACATGATAAGGATGACGCAATATTTCAAACACCTATTAGTGCTTAAACACTACATAATAAAGCTACAGTATGTCTCATTTCATTAGCCAATATTCAATCCCAATTTAATTAACATTTTTTAATTCCGAATACAAAGCTGAAATCAATATACAGCTTTTTCCTAAAGTAGAACTGCTGAATTATTGTCATCATGTCGGTTAATAATGTATGCTCTGTGTCTAGATTGTGTTTGAGGCTCAGAGAGGCCTCAGTGATTCCTGTGATACAGCACTGGACAATATTGTCATCACTGAAGGAGCATGTCCCTGTAAGCTTTCACACTGACACACTCATATGCTCAAAAGCAAATTGCTCTATCATTGATTTAGATATTTTTTTTTTTCACAGCTTGTGTTTATGGCTGTGATTTTGACACTCTTGGTGAGATGTGTGGGTGGATGATCAACACTGTGAATCCTGATATATTTGGCTTTGAACAGTGGATTGGGCCAACTGACACTGAAGGCAGCGGCCCAAATGATGACTTCTCCAAACCTGGATGTAAGCAGTTCTTGTCTTCAAAAGTCACAAGCTCTTCCAGATTGTATGTACTGTATATTAAATAGCATTAAGCAAACATGATAACAGCCAATGTACCATCTGTACAAATAAGTCAAATAAGCATACTTTTCTCCTTTTTGTAAAATGTTTTATTTGCTTAACATGAAACGTTTAAATGCACATACACACCTTTTTAGGCACGTATCCGTCCATAGAAATTAAATTAATGATTTTAATTACATTTTTATCCTTTTCTAAATGTCATTTCTTTTTTTAACCCTATGTAGTGGGTGCCTACATGTTGATGGATGCTGCATTTTCTGTCCCTGGAGCTAAGTCAGAGATCCTAAGTCCTGTAATATCTTCCTCTGGATGTGTTGACCTCACCTTCCACTACTTCCTGTATGGCACCAGCACGACCATGGAGATCAGTGTCCACACTAAAACCCCAGGCAGGTGCATTTATTAAAATAAAGACCGAAACACAGACGGCATACATTTTCTTGTCTTGCTTAATTCTGTTTACTTGTATGTACCAGGTGGAAGCCTTGGACCTGCTCTCTTCACTGTCAGGGGGAACCAGGGTCAAAGCTGGAAGCCTGCAGAGGTCCGGTACTTGGGATCTGCTGCCATTGAGGTAAATACTAACTACTGTGTGTCTTTTTAGGTGTGTGTGCATAGGTTTCCAATAACCTTCTCACATGTATTTCAGTTTGTGATTGTGGGAACGTTTGGAGAAACTACTCAGACGGACATTGCTGTTGATGCTGTGTGTGTCACGGTCTGCAAAGGTGAGAAAATGACAAGAAGGAATTCAAGTTACTCTCTGCACCATAAGAAATAGGACGTTTAATGGGAAACCATTTATTTTAAAGCTCCACCGACAACTCCTAAACCACCAGTAACAACTCCGGGACCTACCACACCCAAACCATCAACTCCTGGTCCAACCACACCTAAACCAACAACTCCTGGTCCAACCACACCCAAACCATCAACTCCTGGTCCAACCACACCTAAACCAACAACTCCTGGTCCAACCACACCCAAACCATCAACTCCTGGTCCAATCACACCTAAACCAACAACTCCAGGACCTACCACACCCAAGCCAACAATTCCTGGACCTACCACACCCAAACCAACAACTCCTGGACCTACCACACCCAAACCAACAACTCCTGGTCCAATCACACCCAAACCAACAACTCCAGGACCTACCACACCCAAACCAACAACTCCTGGTCCAATCACACCCAAACCAACAACTCCAGGACCTACCACACCCAAACCAACAACTCCTGGTCCAACCACACCCAAACCAACCACTCCAGGACCTACCACACCCAAACCAACCACTCCTGGTCCAACCACACCCAAACCAACCACTCCAGGACCTACCACACCCAAACCAACCACTCCTGGTCCAACCACACCCAAACCAACCACTCCAGGACCTACCACACCCAAACCAACCACTCCTGGTCCAACCACACCCAAACCAACCACTCCAGGACCTACCACACCCAAACCAACCACTCCTGGTCCAACCACACCCAAACCAACCACTCCAGGACCTACCACACCCAAACCAACCACTCCTGGGCCAACCACACCAAAGCCAACCACTCCCGGGCCAACCACACCAAAGCCAACAACTCCTAAACCAACAACACCAGAACCAAGTAAGCATGCATACCTATGAAGTTTCATTATGAGTTTTAGATTAATGAGATTCTTCAATTCCTTCTTTCTTCCTTACATCTTCCTTACACATTTTCCTTACAAGTGCTTTTCTTTCTGCTGTACAGACCCATGCCCTCCTGATGCAGAGTATATAGAATGTGGTCCAGCTTGTATCCCAACCTGTAAGGAACCCTCCACCAACTGTTCTGGATCCTGTATCAGTGGCTGCTTCTGCAAACCAGGGTTTGTCTTCAAGGGTCGAAGCTGTGTGCCACTAGAAAAATGTGGTTGTCTTGATGACGAGAATAACTATTACGAGGTTGGATTTCCTTACTAATAACCCCATATACATGCAATCCTGTTCAATATATAATGATAACAGAGTACATGACAGGAAGGTTGTACTTTGTAGTTCTAGTCCTGCCGATTTGATCCTTTGTTACATTTTCTTTTAGCCTGGAGAAATTATATTTGGAGGTGGCTGCTCAAAGCTGTGTCGCTGTGCAGGAAACTACACACTAGAATGTGTTGATAACTCATGTGAACCCACTGAAGAGTGTCGTGAGGTTAATGGAGTTTCAGGCTGCTATCCTAAAGGTAATTATGACTGGTAGATGTTCTTGGAATTGGTACAGGAGCTATTACTAGCAGCTCAACATGATATCATTTAACTATTATGTCAAACAACCACATCTAATGGTGAAAGTGTTTAGAACTCTTATTTCCGACAACGCACAAAGGCAGAGAGTAAGTTTAATTATAGATTAGTGACAAAGGATAATTCTTTGAACAGGGATACGGTACCCACTTCATAACAAACCTTCCTCAAACTTGATTGTGCACAGAAAGCAGTGCCTTGCAAAAAATAATCTGCTATGGTCATACTTGTTCTGGTGTGACTAGTAGGTGGCCTATTTTTGCTAATGTTAGAACACTTTAGATACTGTTCTGCTTTGTAACTGACATGATTGAGTCAGTTAACCATACCCTGTTTGTGCTAATGTCTCACTACATTTTACGTTTATAATTTTCCTAAAACACTCAATTCTGACCACAGTGACTAAAAAGCTTTAGGTGTCACTTCAAAATGACCATCTGACTTGGTCCCAAGTGATCTTTCGCCACCATTTGCTGTACTCTACAGCAACTGGAGTTTAGCTAGTTCTTAATCTTAAATTACTGTGAACCAGTGAAGCATATTTGTAACAGAATAACCTCTAACATACTTTCTAATACCTTAGGTACATCCACGTGCATAGCATCTGGTGATCCGCACTACACCACCTTTGACAAACGCAAGTACAACTTCATGGGAAACTGCAGCTATTTAATGACTGGACCCTGCAATGAATCCACCCTGCCACACTTTGAGGTCCATGCAGACAATGAACATCGCTTTAACAGGCCCACCATCTCCTATCTGAAAGCTGTCCATGTATATGTACGCATGGTGAAGATCTCCATTCTCAAAGGTGGCACTGTACAGGTAAGAAGTGGAGGAGCTAGCATAGTTTTTAACAGACAGGGTGTCATGGTACAGACCATCATACAATTGATTCAAATATAACATGTCAAGGTAACTAAAGTTATGGTAGGCTACAAAAGGCAATTAAGGATATAGCTAAATTAAGTAGCTACAATTAAATGTCTTTCCCTTTACATACACAGGATGTCAATACACGTATGCTTAACACGTTACATGTGTTAAGGAATTTAATGTTATTTCTTATTTGTGGCAAATCCAATGCTTAAATCTCCACATTGAAAAATCGTCAGGATGCTTTTATTGTGAAAGCCTACCGGCAAACATTATCCTGTCACTAAGTTAGCAAAGCATCATTAGCAGTACAGGTAGCAGTATTAGCCATTTTGTGTTTTAGCTAAATAATACAATTGTACGAACACCATGTAATAGCGATGATAAAAACTGTATTGAACTCGACATAGCGTATTTGCAGTTTTAAGAGCCAACTGACTCAACTACTGCGTCAAACCAGATGTAGCTTATAGCGATCACATGGCTAGCACCTGGGCTCTGCCTTTTTGCACATATTGGCAACAAAGTTGTTATTAACATTACTAAGGTGAAATAAAACAATACATGTAATGTATAAATACTCACTTGTTTTACATTGACAAACTTGATGTGAGAATTATTGCACATATTAACCCGATGTGGGTTCAACACTAACTTTTGAGCTTATTCTACAGCAGCATTTAAGTTGCTTTTGTCATTGCCAATTAAGAAAATGAAATATCCTATAAATGCCACATCTATCAGTAATCACCAAACCATGTTATTTACACCTGCTTTCCCCACACAGGTAAATGGGACCAATGCAAATCTGGCAGTGACTCCAGCCCCAGGTGTCTCTGTGTTCAAGTCAGGGAAGTTCTACACTGTGTCCATGGACTTTGGTGTGACAGTTCGTTATGATGGAAACCACTTTATGGATATCAAAGTGATCAAAGAGTAAGTGAAGACTGAAAAAAGATACAGTCATTGGAGAACGTCTCTTTTGTTCTTACCCCAACCCAACATACCAAATCATCGTTGAATTGGACGTTTAGAAAATAATAACAAAAACGCTGTTACAAACTCTTGGATATGGTGGTGGACAAGTAGACACATGCAGCTCTACCTGATTTGTTGCTCTCACTCCTAAAAAATCTAACCTTTATATCGTCTTTTAACCTGCAGCTATGAAGACAAGCTGTGTGGACTGTGTGGAGATTACGACGGGAATGCCAAAGATGACTTCCGTAAGCCAGATGGATCATTGACCAACAACCCCAATGACTTTGGACACAGCTGGAACACTGATCCAGAGTTAGTAGCATTCATTTTTCTTCAAACAAGCTGCATACACAGACATTACCTTACTAGTTTGACCATACCTATTTATTTAATACATGTAGACTGCGCGTTCTGGGTGTGCCAATCCAGAAAGGGCACCAGAACAGCTAATCCGATTTACCACACACTGCACTCCAGAAATGTGCAAGACAGACTCACGTTGAAAGATTCCTTGCTTTATAGTCAAACATATTTTGGGTCACCATACTAAAATACACCACACCCGTTTATTTGAACAACACATGCCAACTTTCTCTAACTTACTGTCTGTGTTGACAGATGTAATAAGAAACCCAACACCACCATCCCCGACTGTGAGGTTGGAGAGCAGGAAATGTACAAGAGCTCAGGATACTGTGGTATCTTGCTGGACAAAAAGGGTCCCTTCGCTGTGTGCCACCGCAAAGTCAACCCAAATGTAAGTTGCTTCACAAAAACACACATACAGTACAGACAAACATGAAGCAGTTCCCTATTTAGATGTACAACTCATTTTAGTGTGCCAACATGCCAACAATATAATCAATACAATCTCATCAAAATAATAAGAAGCAGAGGAAAGAGAGAGACAGAAATGACAGTTTATGGTTTAAGATAAAGATATAAAGTGAAGGATTGTAACTCAAACTACATGTGTGTCTTCAGAATTACTTCAGGGACTGTGTGTTCGACTTGTGTGAGCTGGATGGAGCCAAGCCCATCCTCTGTGAAGCCATCGAAGCCTACGTCAACGAGTGCCAGGACCGCGGAGTAAACATCGGACCTTGGAGGAACGAAACCTTCTGCCGTGAGTGTCGGGTGAAAGAATGGACCGAGAAATTATAGATGGAGGGTGGGATGTAGGGCAAGAAAAAAGTTCAAAATAAGAACTCAGCCCAAATGGCTTATGGCGTTATATTGCCAACCCATCTTGGGTTGGGTTGGTCATTTGTCTATAGCCCACACATGAAACCTGCTGCCATAAACAATTGTACCATTTTTACATTACTAATCTTCATTATACAATTGATTAATTCAAGCCCTGGTCTCAGCATGTGCTTTTATGCCCTTCCTATCACTGAACTCAGCCTCCTTTCCTCCCCCCTAGCTCTGAGCTGCCAACCCAACAGCCACTATGAGCCGTGTGCAGAGCCCTGCCAGGAGACGTGTTTGGGGAAACCTTCCTCCTGCGGCGGGCCCTGCTCCGAGGGCTGTGTGTGTGATCCTGGATATGTCCTGAGTGCCGGAAAGTGCGTGAAGAAGAGTTTGTGTGGCTGCAATTACAAAGGACAGTATTATGAGGTACAGAGAAGAGGGGTTTGCAACCAGGGGACATTTCAGTTTAAAACCACAAGGACATCATTGCTTTTGAATATGTGAGGATCTTGTTAACACAGTTAAAATGGGTGTGTGTGTGTGTGTGTGTGTGTGTGTGTGTGTGTGTGTGTGTGTGTGTGTGTGTGTGTGTGTGTGTGTGTGTGTGTGTGTGTCAGTCTGGAGACGAGTTTTATGTGGAGGATTGTCTGCTGAAGTGTAGGTGTAACGCACCTTTTGTGACCTGTTCGGCGTTCGATTGCCCCCCAATGCATGAGTGTAAACTCCAGGAGGGAGAGCTGGGCTGCTATCCCACCGGTAAGTTTACACCCTTCATACTACGTGTAACTAAAGTGTGTGTGAATCATAGTGTATTGACATTATCAGTATAACAAAAAACCCATTTTTCCACAACTTAGCAGAAGAAGTATCATTTTGAAGAAGGAAAGTAAATTAATTTAAAACCAAATTCAAATACATGACTTTAGATTATAACTGGTAACGTTGTAGTACAGTATACCAATATATACATAGCTGCAAGAATATGATATCAGGAAATGGGAGTCAACGTTAATCATTTTCTATCTATGTTACTGCATTTCTTATACATTTTACTTTTATATTAAATATATCATACTGTATGTTGCATTGTTTGAGGAGCTTTAGACTCAAGATCGAATCCTTGAAACATCATACTCAGGTGTTCTGCAGGGTACAATTTGAGTACCTCTTATTCTTTGTTACCACACAGAACAACTTCTCCCTAATGCAAGTTGTTTAATGTTAACAGCATGAGTCTTATTATGTTCTGTGCATGTCCCTCTCACAGGCTCTCAGGACTGTGTGGTGTCCGGAGATCCTCACTACAACACGTTTGACAAGAAGTTCTACACCTTCATGGGAACATGTACCTACACTCTAGCCAGGACCTGCAAGAACAACACAGGTAAGGTCCATGCCATTTCCATTGAAGCTGAACAGATATTTAAAGATGGTATGTCACTTTCTATAACTGCTGCCAAATTCTTGTCACAACACATTGCACACATCAACTTTGTTATCCTATCAAATCTGATGTCCTTACACCAGAAGGTGGCTCTAAAACCACATTGGAAATTGAAAACAAATCAGAAGAAAGCCATATTTCCAAGAGTAACATCATTTTCTTATGTCATTTCCACTTTTAGACTCACATTGGTGTAAATGCATTTCATTTCTAAGGTGCTTTATCCAGTCTCCTCAGAGCTTTTCACATATACAAGTTATCATTCACCCATTCATACAGAGGCGGGCGCTGCCATGCAAGGTGTCATCTGCTAAAGGAAGTTAACATTCACACACAGTGGTCATGCCATCGGAGGTCATTTGGGCTTAAATAACTTGCCCAAGAATACATCGACATGTAAGGGCGGGGGGGCGAATCCACAACCTCCGGATTGGAGCACTACCCCAGTCGAGCCCGAAGCAAAAACAAAAGACGATATTCTGTGTGTTTGAACCTTCCGCAGGTCCTTGGTTCTCAGTGGAGGGGAAGAACGAGGAGAGAGGCGTGTCCGGTGCGTCCTACCTGAGAAAACTCTACGTCACTGTCAATGGAGTCACTGTGACCCTGATGAAGTCCAGGAGAACGCTGGTCAGTATGGGCAACATTTACAGTGTATTTGTGTCTATAAAAATACTTTAGCAAGTTGAGAAGAGGATGACTGGGCACATGTGTGTATCCATGTTCCACACACCACACTTAATCTTCTGGTTTAGTGAGCACAAAGCCATTCCCTTTTCCTCTTCACCTTTCCATTTCATCTTATCCGCCGTGCTCCTTGACTTGTATCCCTTTATAATGCCATAATCTTAGAAATCCGTTTGCTAACCTCTTTCTCCTCGTCATATCAGCTACTTGATCCGTCAGTGTCAACGCTCCGACATCTTATCCAGCCAGAGATCTTAATCCCTGTGTGCAGGGTTTTTATTCACGTGAAATAAGATAAACTGACAGGAAATGATAAATATAAAACAAATATTAAGTGTAGGGGAGGCGGGGGTTGGTTGGCACACTTTTCACTCTGCTTTTTAGTCTGACATAATTTATTTATTTATTTTTTAACAAGCAGCTAATTAAATGTCAATGCCCCACCTGTACGTACATATCTTTTAATTTAAACAAACATGTTCTAAAATTAGGTATTTCTTGGTTTCATTTTTATTTTAACATTAGCATTTTAAAATGCGAAACGAAACAATTTGAACATTTAATTAAAAAAGCATCAGAAAACATGAACTAAATACAATATCTACCCTTTGTTAAAAATAAAAACAATTGAATTTGAAATAAATGAATCTCTAAATACGTTTGACAGTTACTATTCAAAATAATAAAAATTAGCTCACAATATTAACAGAATTTTAAATCTTTCAAAATAATTGTAATATGTTAAAATACCCCAACAAAAAGACCTTAACAGTTCAATGAATGGACATATGTGCCCACCAACTTAGCTTATATTTGACCCAAGTTTGTGATGAAATGATGTTAGCCATCTGATATCACTTGCTTGCACACGCCTATTTCTATCAACTAACACACCTTTGATATCTCTACCTAGCAGAGTTAAATAAGACATTTAGGCTTGGGGCAATGTTTACATTTCTGATACTAAAATATGACCCTCATCAATAAAGTAAGCATTCAGAAATTTTAGCATAGCAGATAAGTGCAATTTCACAATTGTTACTGTGGCCCATTATTAGCTTAGTGCCAGGCTTAGCTACCGGTAGTTCTGTTTAACCCCGTCTTTATGTTCTTTTCTTCCCCCAGGTGAACGGACTGCGAGTGGCCCTCCCTAACTCCCCCTCCCCTCTCATCACCATCAGTCTGGCGGGTCAGTACATCACCCTGAAGACGCCCTTCGGCCTCAGGGTGCGCTGGGATGGAAACCATTACGCCCAGATCTCAGTTCCCAGGTTAGTAATCTAAACTGTGGGACTTGGAGAAAAAAAAGCTAGTAAACAGACTTTTCTGGGACCCTTAAATCAACTTAAAAGTGGCAAAACACTTCTTTGAAAATCGCTAAATGATAGCATAATTATACATCTTATGTAGCTCTGGATACATTTGCAACTTTTTTTTTGTTGAAATGATGAACTTTACAATTGAATTTAGGCTGCAAATGTAGCTGTTTGAAGCACACCGTGAACAACAGAATGATATGGGCTGGGTATATACAATTGTATAACATGCTATAAACTGCCATAGGTCAGTTTAATCTGGGTTTAGGTGTATTTCATGGAAGCTGCCTAAGAAATCAGTCACATAAGCATCTTTTCAAACTGTAGGTCAGAGGTCACACAGATCTGCTATTCTTAATACATCTTCAATCCCAACATTCTTTAGTTTTATATAAATTGATGAAGCCCTGACGCAGATGAAGAGATTTCTGCATTATGTCTCCAGAATTCCATCCAAGGGCCAAACGGTTTTTGACCTTTTAAGTCTTCCTAAGACATTCCTCTTTATCTCTTAATTCCATCATGACTTGTCCCTCCAGCTCCTACTATGACCAGATGTGTGGCCTCTGTGGAGACTACGATGGGAAACCAGGCAATGACTTCACCAAACCAGATGGCGTTCTGGTAGGAAATGTCAATGACTTTGGGAACAGTTGGCAGACGGAAGAGGATGAAGATGACACGTGAGTTTATAATCATTCCTTTTCATGCTGGAATTTTCTTTGAACGTTCTTGGAATTCACTTAAGGTCCGAGAATGTGATTGAACTACATGTGACTAGGCTCATGGACACTATAATCTACTGAGTTACTAACAGTTTGAGAATGAACGTTAAAGAAACACATTATATGAGCTATACATTGTGTTGGGAAAATACTGAATGTACTCTTCTAATATCAGAGTAGCACATGATAACAAAGGCCCTACGTAGCTGTGTACGTAACAGGAAGTATGATTACCTAGAAGAGCATCAGGACTGTTTTAGGCATATGATAGCTATGTGATTAACATGATGATTTAGCCTCTATGGAGAGAGACATATGACTGTCATGTGTATTGCTTACGCAGGCCTTAGCTAATCTGAACTAAGCAAAGAATACTGCTTTGAAACAGTGTACATGTAATTGTTGTAACACCCTCTCTTGTATATAAAGCATGTGAAGGACACTATTTGGGGAAACTATTTGTCCCATGCAGCTCTGTATGTGATGACTACTTCCATTCTTGCAAGGATAATAAATACATGTATCCTGATATTGAAGCTCAAGCCAGTGACGAGTGATATTTTCTTACACATTGTATGGATTTATACTGTGCAATGGGCTGTTTTAAGCACAACAACATGTTATTTGATCAAATAATAACTTTATGTTTACATACATTATTATAAGAATATAAATGTTATATTGCCAAAAATGTAGGTTGGACTAGTGCCTGAGAACAAATCAAATTGAAAGGACAGTTGATTGTTTGTTTGTACTTGACCCTGTTGGTATGTTTGTGTTGATCAGGTGTACCCCGGGTACCAAGCCGGACCCAGACTGTGACCCTAAACTGGAGGCTGAGGTGGTGAAACCGGAAAAATGTGGCAAAATCAAAGACCCTGCAGGACCCTTCAGGTGAGGAAACAGATGTTTCTAACTGTTCGATGCAGGGGCAGGTTAAAGGGACCTGAGCTAAAGCAATCCCCCTGCTGAGATACAGATATCTCAATAATCCCATTTTATTTTGATATCATTTTTAAAGTCCTTATTAAGGCTCAAAAAACGTTCAGATTATACATTTCCCATAATGCAACTAGGTAGTGTGTGTTTTTTCTAGCAGGTAAATGCTCGCAACTATTTGTATTGGTTCTAACCGGAAAAGGGCATAAAGCAGCTGGTACCATATATATTGTTTTAAGAATAAGACAAATGCATCTTCTTATTCTTAGATGTTGAAAATAAATCCAATCTTTGCAATAATGACCGAGAATCTTTGTTATTTTATTACCATTCTATACATTCTCTTACATTTTGTATTAGAATAAAATATTATTTTTTGTTCAAAATCTTTCATAATATATAGACATTCATGTTCAAAATGAATATGAGTTATACATTTTTAACATGTGATGAATTAATCCAATTGATTATATGATAACATTTTACATTTCAAGTAGAATAATAAATATTGAAAAAGTGAAATGAAACAGTAACAATATCATCCAGTTTGTACTGTATGCATTCTGTCATACATTTGAATTACTCCGGTTTCTCAACGTATACATTTACTGTATCTATGCACTTCCTGTTCTTAACAATGTCAGCACTTATGTATCTTGAATTGTATGAGATAACAGCTCCGGACAAAGGGTAGTTAGAGGGTGTGGCTGTAGATACTCCCATGGGTTCAATTTAGAAAGTGGGTGTTTTATTTTTGAAAGCGTGGAGTAGACACAGATTGTGTTATCTTTACGACAATAAGTCATGTATCTGTTCCAGATTACAGTTATAGCTTGTTTTACATAATAAAGAATTCCAATAATAGCTTTGAATCACAACACCCACATACATACTGTTAATGTAAAACATTTGTTGGGTTGGGTTGTTAAGGAATATATTTCATATATTCATTTTCATATCAAAAATGGTTTCAAGGACCGAATAGATAGAGAATGCTACATGTGAAATGGGCATTATGTCATTAGTGTATCTTTTCACTGTTTGGACCATCTGCCTGACCTTAAGAGTTTGTTCTCTATCCAGGGAGTGTATCAGCAAGGTGGACCCCACTCCGTTCTTCCAGAGCTGTGTGTACGACATGTGTCGGTTCAATGGCCAGCAGCATGTTCTGTGTGACCAGCTCCAGGCCTACACTGACGTCTGCCAGGGCGCCGGGGCCAAAGTCCACCAGTGGAGGACTCCAACCTTCTGCCGTGAGTTTAACTCAGTGTTTCCTTAGAGGATCTTTGTCTTCTCTGCTTTGCCTTTGTGGGGAAAACTTCTGTGTAGCAATGCAGGAGGAGTCACCGACTCAAAGGAGACACAGGGAGAGCTGGAGCTCTGATGTCAAACACTGAGGGTTTATTCGGAGCTTCGGCCGGAGAATTCACAAAACAAGTCAAAGAGTCAGAGGTTCTGACTTCACAGTAGAGTTGCCACGTCAATTCTGAAGAACTCAACCCCAGACCCATGTGTTTAGCTAGTTCAGAGAGAATAATCAACATGCTGCATAACAAGATAGAATCACAACACCTCTATCAGCTGATCCAACAGGCAGGAACATAGAATCATAACACCTCTATCAGCTGATCCAACAGGCAGGAACATAGAATCATAACACCTCTATCAGCTGACGTCAACAGGCAGGAACATAGAATCATAACACCTCTATCAGCTGATCCAACAGGCAGGAACATAGAATCATAACACCTCTATCAGCTGATCCAACAGGCAGGAACATAGAATCATAACACCTCTATCAGCTGATCCAACAGGCAGGAACATAGAATCATAACACCTCTATCAGCTGATCCAACAGGCAGGAACAGGGATACAGAACACTGAGAGCACAGCAGCCAAGGTTACAGGTGCCTGTGCTCAGCCAGGACAGAACTGATAAACTGGGTCAAACCTATGGGCCTTGGAAAATATTTCCCCAACCTTGAGTTTTCCAGTCATTTGAAAGGTCTATTTTGTAAAAATCAATCTTCAATAACAGAAAGGTACTATGTTTATTTTGTAGAATCAGATAGAAATAATTTAAATGTAACTGTATTTCATTTTAGTGACTAGACCGTTGGCTGTAGGGTGGGTGATTGGTCCATCATGTCCAAAATGAAATATAATTACAACTCTAAGATAAATTCTCATTTAATTTGGTACAAACATTAATGTTCCCCATAAGACCTTTTGGGATTCCCTGGATATTTATGACACATTTCATTCCTACCTAAGGCCCGTTCGACATGTTTACTCTTAGGGCTGGATGACTCTCTGATTGGTTGGCACAAATTTACTCCACCAAACATTAGCATGTTAGCATTGAAATTGCCAGCATGACAACCTGACAGTTTGTAAGTTTGATTCATGACAACTACAAAAGTTAAAGCAGAAAACTTCAGCACTGACCATGCGGAAGAGCCAAAAACTGCAACTACTCGTATTATCTCTTGAGGCTGGCTCCAAAAAATATTGAATCCCCATAGACCCCCACCTTTAAATACTTTATTCAGTATTAGTGCCACTTTACACCAGAATAACACTGTTGTTACACCCTGTCTCTGTCCCTCCATGCAGCCCTGGCCTGCCCCCCCAACAGCTCCTACTCTCTGTGTGTGAGCTCCTGTCCCGAGACCTGCCTGGGTGTGGGGGGGTCTCCCGGCTGTCAGGACGTGTGTGTGGAGGGCTGTGAGTGTAACCCGGGCTACATCCTCAGCAACGAGAAGTGTGTGTCCCTGAAAGACTGCGGCTGTGTGGACCCCAGCGGAAACTATCACCCTGTAAGTGCCTCATCCCATAAGTATGAACACACCTGGTATTCATTTTGAATGTTAAAATGACAGTATTGTTTAGTTTACCACAATTTAATTTATCTGATCTAAACAATGTTGGTGTGTCTTTGGACGTGTGATGCATTTAAATTGGTCGTATAATGTTTCATTTATGTGTTTCAGGTGAATGATAACTGGTACCTGGAGGGTTGTGAGCAGAAGTGTGTGTGTCACAGCGGAGGTTCGATCCAGTGTCAAAACACCAGCTGTAAAGCATCCACTGAGAGCTGCCAGCTGCACGAGGGAGAATATGACTGCCGTCCCCTGGGTACGTTCAATCAACACACACTCATTTTTAGTGGACTATTTCTTTATCAAGCACTGGATTCTGGATCAGTTTCCATTCAAGTGATTGAGATTCACTGATTCACAATCAGAGGTGGGAAGTTACTACGTACATTTACTCAAGTACTGTACTTAAGAACAAGGTACTATATTACTTGAGTATTTCTATTTCATGCTACTTTATACTTCTACTCCACTACCTTTAAAAGGGAAATAATGTAAGTGTACTCCAACACATTTGAAATTATTTAAACATTTAAAAAAAAGTCAATCAGAACTTTGTTTTTGTACAACACTAAAAACGTACTTGATGCAACAATATAATCTAGAAATGTCACATATATATACATATAAGTAAAGACATACATAAAGGCCTTTTGTGCACAATGATCACTTTAACTTTTTATAGTACATGTTGTTGATAATACTTTTGTACTTTTACTCAAGTAAGATTTGAATGCGGGACCTTTACTTGTAATTAAGTAATTTGACAATAATGTATTGGAACTGTTACTCAGGAAAAGCATCTGAATGCTTATTCCACCACTGTTGAGAATTCCAATTGTGAGAACATGTATGAAATATGCATGCAACATATACATAGCTAAATTCCTCCCTCTCTTTTACAGGAAGTGGTATCTGCTCTGTGTCTGGTGATCCCCACTACACCACCTTTGACAAACGCACCCACAATTACATGGGGGCCTGTTCCTACACCCTGTCCAAACCCTGCAACGAGTCCTCGGGCATGCCCTACTTCTCTGTGGACACTCAAAACGAGCACAGAGGGAGCAGTAAGAAGATTTCCTACGTCAGGGCCGTGGTGATCAACGTGAACGGAGTGACCTTCATCTTCGGGAAGGGCCGCACAGTCCAGGTACGCTGCCTTACAGAGCAAGTGATGCTTTCAAAAGACTGTACATTTTATGTCTTTTTGTAATTACTTCTCCTTGACCTCGCTGAAAAACATCATAAGAACAATGAAAGATGGGAGGACTTAGCTTAGCCTACACTTAGCTACATAATTAGCTAAGTGTAGCTAATCAGTAGATGTTATTGATGTTGGTGTGACGTCAGTTTCAATATTGCGCCTGCTAGAAATAGTTGGACGGCCGCATAATTCTTGATATTTCCGTAAAGGAAAAAAAACCCTAAGCTAAAGAGAATAAAACAGAAGACATGAAGCACCTTTGATAGTCTTTGAATGTGACCTGTTTTGTAATGGATGCCACAAAGATATTCCAAAAACTGACACATCGCTGTGTTCTTCAGGTGAATGGAACAGCGCTCGTTCCACCTGTTTCCACAATCAGAGGAGTTAAGATCTACTTGAGTGGCAAGTTCGTCGTCCTGGAGACAGATTTCGGCCTGAGGGTGCGCTTCGATGGTAACCACCACGCTGACGTCACCCTGCCAACCTCCTACAACGGCCTGCTCTGTGGCATGTGTGGTAAGAGCTGGGTCCCATTTCAGGCCCCTGATACTACAGTAAACCAGAGACTATT
The DNA here is from genome assembly GCA_902827135.1 of Harpagifer antarcticus. Classification (NCBI taxonomy): domain Eukaryota; kingdom Metazoa; phylum Chordata; class Actinopteri; order Perciformes; family Harpagiferidae; genus Harpagifer; species Harpagifer antarcticus. Next base: position 3,027,099 of record CADEHL010001043.1, on the reverse strand, counting down.
CGAACTATTCAACTGATTCCATCAAAGTGTTTGTCCAATCCTTTATAAGTGCTACTTCCACTGTATTTGACTAAGTGTACAGTGGTTCTCCAAACCAAAACTACCAGACCTTTTTCAGCATGTTGACTGAGTCTTTATGTATTTTTAAGGAAATTTCAATGGAGACTCCAAAGATGACAACCTAAAACCAGACAATAAGCCGGCTGCTAACACCAACGAGCTGGGAGACAGCTGGCAGGTTCCTGACCCTCGACCTGAGTGAGTCACAGTGATTAATACGTAAACACATAAGACAAAAATCAGCACTTTACTGCATTTTAATGAATCATCCGCCTCTTCTCCAGCTGTACCAATGGTGGAGAACAGGAGGACTGTGATGACAAGGTGGAGGCAGAGGCTCAGAAGCCCACCAGCTGTGGCATGATCACAGATCCAAACGGTACGGCCGATACCGATGTGAAAGTGACCGTTTAGCCAAATGAGTTTGTCTGCAATTCCCCTCAACTCTGTCTCTGTCTTATCTCAACCTCAGGTATCTTTAAGCCCTGCCACTCCGTGGTGCCCCCCGGTCCATACTTTGAGAACTGTGTGTACGACATGTGTGGCACTGGAGGTCAGACCGTGGCCCTGTGCCAGGCCATCGAGAGCTACGCCGACATGTGCGCCTCCGCAGGAGTCCCCATCGCATGGAGGAATAACACCTTCTGTCGTAAGTTTGTGTGTCGGTGTGAAGAACAGAAATGACCTTCATAGAACGATCATGTCATTAGCACCAAGTTTATCTAAAACCACAGCTATTTGGTTGTTAGCTAGTTTCTGTACTTGCCACATAGGCCGCTGTTAAACAAGACACAAGATCCAAGGTCTTGGTCATGCAAAAAACAAGTCCTATAGTTCAGACCCTCCCAACTCCTTTCAGCTCAATCTTTAAACAATTAATCAGCAGGATTCGAATTTGCTGTGCTCTACATATGGACATTTTGCCATTTAGCATTTCGACACACTTATTAGGCATGTGAGCAGGATGCCATCACCGTTGTAAGCAATATGACCAAAATAACATTACATTTAATAATAACTGACATGTAGAGGCTAAGCCGACGCTGTAGGCCACTGAGGTGTTATTGTTTACATAAATTACACACACTGTAGCCTGTCAGGTAATAGGTTTATGGTTTATGAAGTTTCCAACTGAACACTCAGTCCATTTATATTCCATTACTGTTTCCACTTTTATCTGATTTCCTTACTGTACAAAAAATGATACTTATAAACACTACAACTTAGTTTCCCGTGTTTGGGTATGTGTGCCTGGGTGTGTGATCAAAAACTCATTGTCCTTCCGGCGGAACCGGATTCAAACATTGGTTCCTACCTTTACACCATGAGCGCTCATTGGCTCCTACGCTTATCTAAAGTGAATAACAATAAGTGCAATCAACCATGAATATAAAATGTTAGAACAGCATGAACTCGGCTAGTATGTAAGCTTAAAAAAAGCCAAACAATTTTCAGCACAACAACATTGAGAGTCGCGAGTGTGAGAAAAACTATTGTGGATTTGCATTTGTGGAAAAAGCTGTATAACTGCAAATATTCACAAAAGAAAAACACGCTTGTAACATTGCAACTGCCTTCCTCTCTCCAGCCCTGAAGTGCCCCCCTGGCAGTCAGTACAACCCATGTGGCCCCGCCTGCTCCCAGCCCAGCTGTCAGGACCCTGCGAGCCCTGGCTCCTGTAACTACCCCTGTGTGGAGGGCTGCGTCTGCAACCCCGGCCTCGTCCTCAGCGGAGACAAATGTGTCCCGATCAGCGAGTGTGGATGCACTGATGAAGACGGGAAGTACAGGCCGGTGAGTGCAGAGGGTGGAGGCTTCCGGATAGTATTTTGTAGGGATGCTCCGATCGCCAATTTTGGGGCCGATAGCCGGAATCAGTATCGGCCGATACCGATCGCAAATGAAGTACATTATTCAAGTTTACATTAACTTTGGATAATAACACAGGAGAAATGAGCGGAAGCGCTCTCTTTTCCTCTCTCCCCCTCTCTCCTACCACTCTCCTGACAGCCTGTCAGTATCGTCTCATGCAGTGTGTGTGACCTAGTGATGTGTCGGTCGCGAACGAGCCGGCTCAAAGAGCCGGCTCTTTTAAGTGAACGACGGGAGCCGGCTCTCGCCCGCGAACGAGCCGGGTTTGTTTTTTTGCGGAGGGATGTAGATCGGCTTTAAGGCACATTATGCAATATGCAATGTGCAATGTGCACATTATCCCGCTTATTACATGGCCACATTCTCAACAAAGTAACGACATGACTCCCAATATTAATTGAAATGCTTTTATGGATTTAGAAAATAATTTTATTGTTTTAAAAAATAGTTTTATGTATTGATTTAAATTGACATGCATCCGTTAAGAAAAGTAGTCCGTTGTTACTGTTTGAACTAACGTAGCAACGTCAGGAACTGCTTCGATAGTGTTTTTGAGGAGCTTTTTGATTACAGATTGTAGGAGCAAACACAGTAGTGGTGGCTTAAAGCCCACCTCCGCTCCGCGCCGTCCGTTAGATGAGCCTGGTCAGATTTAATAAAAGAAGTTCAAAACACCAGCATAAAAGTTATAACAATAATCTGATTTTAATGGTAAAAAACACAATACGAAATACAGAGTGCCCTGTAACAGAGCACTCCGGGCTCCCCGCTCTACTGCCGTGCGATACAGATATCGGGACCAGCCAGTCAGAAACAGGGGGCATTTTGCATGAATAAACAACAGTATATATGGACATATTTGGGGCGGAGATGTGGGTCGGCTCTTCCGTCCCATTTTACTCCTAAGCGAATCAGAGAGTCCGTGGGGAGGAGTTGAGTCGATTGATCACTCCCCTATGTGTTCTTACTGGTTGGATTCACTTTGGGTCGGGCCCAATACAGCGAATCAGAGTTCTGGGAAAAAGTATTTTTCTTCTGAACAGAGCGTGAGAGCCTCGGAACTATACAAGGTCAGAATCACTTTTTATCTTACACCTGGGTTAACTCCTTTACTTTCCCAAGGAAGATTTCACACAAACTATTCCTTTCCAAACAATCAAACATTGTACACAGATATATTGGTATCAAACATTGTACACAGATATATTGGTGCTTGAGATTATATTGCCCCCAGAAAGAACCTTGAAAAGAATATGTGTGTGTGCTGGTGGGAGGAGATGTATGTGTGTGTGCTGGTGGGAAGAGGTGTATGTGTGTGTGCTGGTATCTGGGTCAGATGAGCAAAGAATATGTGTGTGTGCTGGGAGAAGGAGGTGTATGTGTGTGAAGCAGGGTATCTGGGTCATTGAGTGTAAGTGAGAAGGTTTATATATATATAGGATTACTTTAAAACAGTCCCAAATAATACATGTTCACTTCAATACAGTTCAAGATAATACCTGTTTACTTTAATACAGTTTAGAACAATATCTGTTTGCTTTAAGATTTGAAAACATTGTTGCTTGCTTTAAAAGTAGCACAATTCATTATGTCAAACCTTGGAAAGTATCTAGATATCCCTGCCCTAATGCCAAAGTAACTGGCAACTGAATATGTGTCGCCGTTTGATGTCTATGTCTGGACCGCTGCGTAAAAAGGAGGGTTTCTACTTCTCTTCTTACTTCGATAAGAATAAAACACGGAGGACGGAGATTTATTTTTCTCCCCCTCTTCTCCCCGCTGCAGCCTAGCAGCAGCTGATCTCAGAGCTCCCCTCTCCTGCAGGGGGGCGTGGTCAGCTGCAGCCTAGCAGCAGCTGATCTCAGAGCACGCTCCCCTCTCCTGCAGGGCGGCATGGTCAGCTGCAGCCTAGCAGCAGCTGATCTCAGAGCACGCTCCCCTCTCCTGCAGGGGGGCGTGGTCAGCTGCAGCCTAGCAGCAGCTGATCTCAGAGCTCCCCTCTCCTGCAGGGCGGCGTGGTCAGCTGCAGGGGGGCGTGGTCAGCTGCAGCTCACAGAATCAGCCCCCTGCAAAAACAGCGCTGGAAAGAGCAAATAGAGCGACATGAGGCATGGCTAAAATGCAGGATCTTTTTGGTATTTTGAAAAAAAACCTATATACTTTATATAGGTCGATACAGTATCCCCCTTTTTTAAATAGTTTTTATAGGTGTTGCTATCTATTTTGTGTAGCGTGGTACTTCAAGCAAGTCAATGCATTCATTGGGTGGTATCAGAGAGTTACACGGGTCTGTAAATGCAATGAAAACAATTGGCCACAGCAAATCATTTATATTAAACATGTCATTTTTACTTTTGAATACTTCAGTACAAAGGTTGTATTGAATAATTTAAGTGATATATGTGTACACATATAATTAGTCAAAACAGGGCTACATTTTATTTAATTAAAAGGTATATTATGTGGTAAACTGAAGAGCCGTTTGGGAGCCGAAAGAGCCGGCTCTTCTTGGTGAGCTGAGCCAAATGATCCGGCTCACCAAGAAGAGCCGGAATTCCCATCACTAGTGTGACCCGACAGTGAAGAATAAATATATGTAGTTTACTACTAAACAAGTTTAGCTTGTTCGAGAGGTAGATAAAATAGCTAAGTGTGTTGTTAGGTCTAACTCTTATTGTGTGTGTTGCTCCGCTCACCGGTCCGTCACAGCGGGTGGAGCTGCAGGATTTCTGCTTCACACACGTTGCATACCGCCATTTTATTGTCTTTTTCGGACACCTTAAAATACTGCCAGACCGGAGAAGCCATTCGGGCGAGCTTGTTTTGCCGCGCACAGAGAAAAGTGTTATGTATTTTACGCTATGATTTTATGTCATAATTTTATGTCACAATTTTACGTCATGCTCTCGCGATCGGCATTTTCAGAGAGCCCCGATCGATCAGGAGAGAGTGAGTATTGGCCGATATCGATCGGCGGCTGATCGATCGGAGCATCCCTAGTATTTTGAACCCTGAAATGTTCCATACGTTGGACAATTTGCATAATTAGGATAAGTTGCATTAATTAACATTATAGCCTATATGGATAATAGTTTTAAAATGGTTTGGTCGATTTGGATCATTTTGGAGTGGTTTTTTTATTTCTGATATGTTCATGGTCAAAAATGGCAGTTTGAACCAGAAGGTGTTTGAACCAGAAGGTGTTTGAACCAGAAGGTGTTTGAACCAGAAGGTGTTTGAACCAGAAGGTGGCCCTGTTTGTAGTGTGTATTTTGATGAATTTGTAGTCAAGTTTTAGACAGAGCCAAAACTTTGATTCAACATCCTCAATAAGCTCCAAGACCACTCATGAATTGTCGAAATCGAGCAGGCAATTTTTTAGCTATTGTCTGCATATGCTACTTAACACAACTTGTGCTAATTGTGCAAATTGGCCAACATATGCATGTTGGCATCCGGCAGTTTCTATGTGCTGGGGACCCTACTATACATTTCTATCATAACACTTTGGTGTACTCAACATTTCAGGGCTCACTATGCTGGCAACTAGACTAAAGAGAGATGTTTGAACATGCTTTTCATGTGCACTGTTTCTGTTTGTGTGTAGGTTGGAGACACCTGGTTCTCAGAGACGGACTGCTCAGAGCGCTGTAAGTGTAACGGAAACAACAACATCACCTGCGAGCCCTGGCAGTGCAGCCCCGCTCAGGAGTGTAAGGTCGTAGAAGGAGTACTGGACTGCCACTCTACAGGTACACTGAACATCACTCACCACTAGGCTTGGGGAGTAACAGATTACATGTAACGGGATGACGTAATCAGGATTAAAAACAACATAACTGTATCATAGGTAGACATACTGCCTTTCATTTTAGATTTTTTATTTCGACTACTTCCTTTGCAGTTGGTGGACACATTAGTTATGAAATGCAAAGTATGTGTTGGTTTTTAATGAACTAAAATCGCATTTTAAACTAATATTCTGTAGGCGTTAACTATAATTGAAGATGACACCATGTTGTATCCTTTAAATCTTGCTTTCTTCTTTTCCAACATTGTTCTGTTGTCTTACATTATACACTTATGTAAAGACCCATCTTATTGATATTTTTTGAATTTATTTGCATTGCATTTGATATTGAGGCAATCCAAAAGTAATGGAAAGGAATCAGGTAACATTACTTTTATATTGTGATTCTCAGATTACATTTTCATACAGGTAACCAGTAACTGTAACGGAATACATTTTAAAGTAACCCAGCCAACACCGTTATTACACCTAAAGTTCAAATGTGAAGTATTTCTTTATATAACATTTCGTATTTTTTGTAGTTTGATCATTCTTTAAACCAATTGACATTTTTTTTTCTTGTCTCCAAACCTCAGGAAAAGGAGTGTGTCACGTGGCTGGAGACCCTCACTACTACACCTTTGATGGTGTGATGCACACGTACATGGGCACCTGCACTTACACACTTGTGGAGGTATGCGGACATTTCTTTTTTAAATGTATACACGTCTGAAATGTTTTAGCCAGTGTCTGTTTTGTGAAACAAAAAAAGATATTGCTTGAAATGACATATTTCTGTATCCTCTAGGTTTGTAACACGACCAGGGTAACTCCCTTCAAGATCGTGGCTAAAAACGAGGAGCGTGGCCAACCAGAGGCCTCCTATGTTCGCTCTGTCAAAGTCTACCTGCCTTTTGACAACGTGGTTGAACTGCAGAAGAGCCGCAGAGTGACAGTAAGGATCATTTTTCATAATAAATCGACCCAGATCTTTTTAATTTAATGATAGCCATGTTGACTGATATCTGTTCTTTGCATATTGTGTTAGCTGAATGGCCGGAGGGTGCGAACACCACTTTCCATCGACACGGTCGGAACCAAGGTGATAAGCAGCGGGTCCTACAGTCTGCTGGACACAAACTTCGGTCTACAGGTGAAGTTTGACGGAGTCCATCACCTAGAGATCACTGTTCCCGGAGAATACTACAACAAGGTATGAAGACATAGACATATTTCCTTGCACCAAAGACTCATTTGTAACTAACTGTATTCTTGACCATGAATATGCCACGAGATGCAACCTTAACCCATATCAACCTTTCTCCACTCTAGCTGTGTGGCATGTGTGGCAATTACAACCACAACTCCACTGATGACAACCTGATGCCCAACAAGAAACCAGCCAAGGATGTGATTGAACTGGGCAACAGCTGGAAGTCAGATGGAGACAGTGACCCCGGGTCAGTGCCTTATACATCGTCACTAAACTAATCTGCATTACGTGTCAGGGAAAATGGGTTTCCTCCCAGATTATAGTTGCAGTTATACATGGTGAACAATATACAAGAATCACAACTAAAGTACTTGGTTAGGTTTAGTAACAGATTATGGTTTGTTTTGAATAGGTATGTTTGTTATGTAAATTAAGCTACATATGTTGATGGGAATAAGTCCATGTTGACTATTCTTTACACATGGCACACATCCATCCATCCATCCTGTCCTCCTTCTTAAGCAATTTTATGAGCAATGTTTATAAATGTTACTGACTGCAGTTTAGTTTCATACTAGGAATACAATCAAGAAGACCAGGCTGCGTCTAACGTTTTCCAACCCATTTGAGATTCAACCACGGCCACTTCCACATTATAAAGAGCATCAACGCAGCGTCAGAGCGTCACCCTGCCGAGTTTTCAGCTATGGTCACTTCAAAGAGAGTAGATTATAAAAAATGCCCTTTTCAAAAAGTGTTAAGGTTAGGATAGATCTAGAGACTTAACCATTCTTCCAACATTCTTCCCTTAAGCTGTCAGCCAGACACTCGCCCAGACATCCACCCTAACTGCACCCCAGGAGAAGAGACGCTGTACGAGGCTCAGTGTGGCAACGTCATCCTCTCCGACCGCTTCCAGCCCTGCCACTCGCTGGTGCCCCCAGAGGCCTTCCTGGGTAACTGCATCTACGACATGTGCGAGTACAACGGCATGCAGGCCACGCTCTGCGACAACGTGGAGGCCTACGCCGCGGCCTGCCAGAGCGCTGGGGTCACCATCAGCTGGAGGAACAACACCTTCTGTCGTACGTCAAGTCCCACTCGTTCACAATTTGAATGAACCTTCCAGTGTTGCTCTTTTATACAACTGTAATATGCAATATATATTATATTAATATATATATCTGGTGTGAATCCAAAAAAAGTGTTTTTCTTTTTTATTGCCTAACCCTAACCCTTTTTTACGTGCTAACCATAATTTTCTATAATTCTTATTTTATTGAATTGGTTTCATTCTTAGCCAGAGACTAAGAATGTATTTGTTTGTATTGCTAATGTGTGCTTTTTCCTCATATATAACCTGTTAGCTACTTTATTATTGCTTGCCTTTGATCTGCTATATCACTTTTGCTGACACGCTGTACTATTAAAGGGATTCTGATTTTCATACTGAATCTTCCCTCTTTGTAGCCGTGCCGTGCCCTCCTAACAGCCACTACTCAGACTGCACCGCCCCCTGCCCCCCCACCTGCTCAGACCTCTTCCCCATGTCCTGCCACCTCCCCCCCACCTCCTGTGTGGAAGGCTGTCAGTGTGATGCCGGATACGTCCTCAGTGACACCAAGTGTGTTCCTCTGGACAAATGTGGCTGTCTGGGCTCCGACGGAGAGTACCACGATGTGAGTGAAACACACTGCTGCTGGCCCATTGCTGTGAACAGGATCTGATCATATAGAACATTAAATATACACAGAGTATTAATAGATGTAAGCATGGACCCAGATCTGTAGTTTCCAGCCTGGGATCATGACCCAAAGAAAGAAAGTTTATAGAATGATTCAAGATAAAAGAGTAATATCTACTGTATTAGTTCCAAAACAATTCCTAGGCATTTTCATAAAGAATCTATGATGTTTAATGTTATTTAATCTTACATCTACAAAATTATGGAAGGAAAAGTTTATTTAAAGCAACATTTCTTCCATGTTTAGCTGACCTGCTAAATGCCAAAAGACATACTTAGTTTCAAATATTTTTTCTTTCGAATTTCCGATATATTCAGATCTTCCATTTTTTCCAATCCTTCAGAACAATGCCAATAACAACAATGTATACATGTCATGCAATCACAATATCCTTCCATTGAACCTTTATTGAGTTACAATGTGTACATTATTCTTCACCTGGTGGTGCGAGTTGTAGAGCCTGTCTTATCACCATCAACTGAAGCTCCACAAATATGACTTCAATCATATAAAGATTGTTACACAGAGCAATCGATCATTGTATTTATATTATATATAAACTGTGTGTTGTGTTCGTGTGCAGGTTGGAGACTCTTGGCTGACGGAAAAATGTACTGACATGTGTACCTGTGACCTCGGTGGCAAAATCACATGCAAGGCACAAACCTGCAATTCCAACTCAGTGTGTGCTCTGGACAAATATGGAGACGTCTCCTGCAGACCCACCAGTGAGTCCCCCACGCTGCACCTGTAGCAATCCAACATGTAACAAGGCGGGAAATAGAAGTATTGCTTTTAAGTCATAACTCATTTTCACCATTTCATTCATTCTATCATCTAGAGTTCGACAAGTGCAGCATCTCTGGGGACCCTCACTTCCGAACATTTGACGGCTTCGCCCATCACTTCCAAGGGCCCTACACCTACGTCCTGGCTCAGGGCCACAACCTGCAGAACTCGATGGCTCCCCTGGTGGTGAGGGGGAAGAACATCAGGCGTGGGGGGAACAGAAGGGTTTCCTTCCTAGATCAGATGTACATCGACGTTTATGGCGTCAACGTTCGCTTCCTGCAGAGGAAGACTGTCCTGGTACGTAGTTTTTCTTCTTCTGTTTCGTTTTGCCCTAAAAGTACATACTGAAATATTGTGTCTCTGTAGGTGAATGGTGAGCGAGTTGCCCCTCCTTTCAGTCCAGTCGATGGTCTGACCATCACCATGAACTCCAGGCAGGTCCAGCTCACCACTGACTTCGGACTCACTGTACGCTTTGACGGCAACATGCGTGGAGGTAAGAGAAGAAGAAACTGCCCACAGTGACAGACTGGGCCTGTTTGTGAATCGGCTGAACCCCCTCCTCTGTCTCTCTTTGTATCAGAGATCATTCTGCCCAGCACCTATAAGAACTCCGTCAGAGGGCTGTGCGGAAACTACGACGGATCCACCAGGAACGAGTACATGAAGCCGGACGGATCAGTGGTCAGGGACCTGAACAATTTCGGAGAGAGCTGGAGGGTCAGTGACCGACAGGCGGAGGGAGTGAAGATCTCCAACCTTCCTCAGACAGTCCACGTCCACAGGTAGGACCACCACCAGGGTCACTGCTGTAGCTGTAAATACACCTTCTAAAGCTGTAGATGTTGACTGAATGTTGGAAAACACCAAGGTTCCTGAAATGGGGATACATTCTTGACTTTAAATAAGTGGTCGTTTATGGACGGAAACATGTAGCATTGGGATCGGAAGAACCAGTAACAATTTTGAGCAGATCCGAATCACCGGCAGGATTCTCAAATACATTTTAAGCTTGCGAAAAGGCCTTGGCAGAGGTCTGCGCTCCCTAAGTAATAACCTTTTAGTTAATAATTTATCAATATAACACTTTAAGAAGTTACTGAATAAGATTATAGAAAAGACAAATGATCAAAAACTCTTTTTTAACATTGTACAACAGGTGAGAGTCTTTATGTTGGGTACGAAGTATACCTAAACATTTTCATAATCTCGGACCCTTGGTTTTCTATCCACATCTCGGGGTAATCCAGGGCATCTTAAATATTTCTCAAATTGTATTTAAACAACCCAATATCACATTTGTCTCAGGGGGGCTTTACAGTTTACACATGAATACGACAGCCTCTGTCCGTAGACCCTCACATCGGACAAGGACAAATGGAAAGGAAAAATTGTTTTGCCATAACTATTTTCTTTGTCCTCTATCTTTCCAACCTTTTGGCTATTTGTCTCCAGACGAGAGGTGGAGACTGAACCAGACTCAGGGTTTGAGACATCGGACTGCTCTAAGGCTCAGCTCGATAACTACAACAGTGCGGCTCAGTGTGGAGCGCTGTCTGCCTCTAAGGGCCCGTTTGCTGTCTGCCATGCCGCCCTGCCAGCTAAAAGCTACCAGGAGTGAGTGTTCTGTGGAGTGTGTGGAACCGGAGAGAGTTACAGTACAGTGTTTGTATTTAATGCTTTGTAAGTCGGCTGGATTTGCTCACACCGGTGTGTGTGTGTGTGTGTGTGTGTGTGTGTGTGTGTGTGTGTGTGTGTGTGTGTGTGTGTGTGTGTTTGCAGTGACTGTGTGTTCGACCTGTGTGCGGAGGAGGGCAGTGCGGCGCTGCGCTGTGCCAGTTACGAGGCGTACGTAGCAGCCTGTCAGGAGGCCGGAGTCAAGCTGGGCTCCTGGAGGCAGCAGCTGGGCTGTGGTGAGAGGCTGAGCACACACAGAGTCACCCTGCATTCACATCATGGGGGAACACCAGAGGGTCTCAGTGTCAGACGCATGGTAGAAAGACCTGGACTCATGTAACACTGACTGTTTGGGAATGCATGCTTCTGATGCATTCTTCCACCTGTCACAGACACAATTCTGTCTGTACTGCAAGTCAATAACAATAGAGCTGTGTGGTAATAATTGTTTAAGTCACAATTATGCAGTGGTGGAAAGTAACTAAGTACATTTACTGTACTTAAGTCCTTATTTAAATGACCTGTACTTTACTTGAGTATTTCCATTTTATGCTACTTTATACTTCTATCCCACTACAATTTGGAGGCAAATATTGTACTTTGTACTCACATATTTTATTTGACATCATTAGTTACTCTGCAGGTTAATATAGTTTATTTATGTTTACTTTTGTACTTTTGCTTAAGTTACACTTTCATTGCATGACTGTTAATTGTAACGGACAATTTCTACACTGTAGTATCAATACTTTTACTTAAGTAAACAATCTAAGTACTTCTGCCAACACTGCAATTATGTGAATTTGATCAAATGCAACCACAACTTGAGCTGACTCCAACAGTCTGCACATCGATGTCCTCCCCGAAGAACCATGAAAAACAATATCAAAAACACACGCAATAATTCACACGAGATGGTGTTGTGTTATCTCTCTCCCCCAGCCCTCTCCTGTGACGCCAACAGCTCCTACACCACCTGTATGTCCCCTTGCCCCGCCTCCTGCGCCGACCTGGCAGCACCCTCTGAGTGTGACACCACTTCCTGTGTGGAGGGGTGCCAGTGTGCCGCGGGCTTCGTCATGAGCGAGGGGATCTGTGTGCCGTACACACAGTGCGGCTGCACCTTCCTCAACAGATATTACACTGTATATATATATATATTATACTACCTGATGGAGTTAGAATCACTGTGTGTCACAATGTCATGATGTGATTTCAACTCTTTCCCCTCCCTCCTGCAGCTGGGGGAGACGTTTGTGACGGAGGACTGCTCTGAGACCTGTGACTGCACCAGCACAGGCGCCGTGTGCCAGGCCAAGAGCTGCCAGGGCGGGTACCTCTGCACCATCTTCGACTTCAAACGGGACTGCTACAGAGGTGCGTGTTTGTGCTTATGTGTGAAGTCTACTGATGTTCTGCCACAATGTGATTCTTCTCACATCAAAGAAAACACAGAACCAAAATGAAAGATGGCAAATCATTAATCTGATTTGTTCAAAAGATTACATTTTGGTTGGTTTTTATCAGAGTGGTAGATTTACACCTACAGTGTAAGCGCGCCACAGAAGCTCCACTAGCACCCCCCCCCCCCCCAACCCCCATAAAATACATCTTGTCAATCACGCTGTTGCATTTTTATATTTCTTCACCCCTATGTAGTACTGCAACACCGCAAATGCTAATTGTGAGATTGTGAGAGAAAGAAACAAAATCAATGTGTCAAAGTAATGAATGTTCTGTTCTGTGTTCAGCGAGTCCCTGTCTGGACTACCCCTGTCTGAACGGAGGAGCGTGTAAGGAGGCCAGCACCAGCACCTACACCTGTCTGTGTGCGGACGGATTCCAGGGAACAAACTGCGAGGTGGAGATCACACAAACCGGAGGAGGACTGGGTACGGCAAGCTCAATACAATCACGCTACAAGAACAAAGTTTCTCTCCTGATTCGATTTACAAAACCAATGACTAGTGAACAACTAGTTTTAGTTCTCTTTACTCTTTATTATACTTCTGCTGTCATCATTTGACTTTTTATTCAGTTTTAAATGCCATATATATTTATACTATATATTTATTTTGACCAGATGAACGAGTTTAGTCACGAGTTAGCAGGAGCTTCACCCGCATAGACCACTTTAAGATGGTTGCTGGACCTATAGTACTACCAAACAAAGTAGGCCTTTTCTTTGTGCCACTGCATCTCACAAATAAACATTTAATAATCAGAGCCTGCAATCAAATAAATCAAGTTTCACTTTAGTTTTTCAAGTAACTCAACTCAAACTCACGAGTCACTCACTCAGCATCATCAGACAGGTTTTTAGGAATATGAGAATGTCCACATTTCCAGGTATTTATAAGCTGGGATGTTTGGGCGTTTACAATATCCCCTGCTCTGGAAGCAACTCTCTTGCTTGGTACTGATGTTGCTGGTACTGGTGTTGCTGGTACTGGTGTTGCTGGTACTGGTGTTGCTGGTACTGATGTTGCTGGGACAGCAGTGGTCGCGTTAACCGCCCCCCCCCCCCGTTGACAGTTCACGAGTGTGCTCTCTGGTGAACTGTTCAGACCCGACGGGTAATAAGGAATTATGACGGATATTTTCCGATCCTGTCTGTCAAAATGACGGACAGCGAAAAAGTCTAAGGCCACCTCAGTGGGACAGAGATATATGCTTTGGCCATGGGTGACAGCAGGGGGTCAAACTGTGCATTGTCTCTCCACCACTTCAACAACAATACAGTGTTTGCCAAGAAGGTGAGGCTTATTGACAGGGCGAGATTTCTGTTGTTTTATGTTCATGTTGTAACCTACTTGCTGCCATGTTGGACAGGTCTCCCTTGAAAAAGAGATGGATGATCTCAATGGGACCACCTGGTTAAATAAAGGTTTAAAAAAAAAAAACATTTTAAAAATTCATTTTTTTTTAAAATGGCGGTAGATTTAGTCAGTCTCACGACGGCATTGGGACGTTTATTTACCGCGATACCGCGATATTCGGTATATCGTTACATCCCTAAAAATAACATGTTTTAACATGAGACTGCTTTATTCTGTGTTGTTAGAAGTTTTAATTATTCATACTTTGTTTTGGAGAAAATAATTCCTCTATTGTGCATTTAACTATTTAGCAATGTAGTGCTAATTGGAGGCTAACAGACGAGCCATTTTATTTTACATATAAGGAAGATGTGCAAAAGAGATTTAAACTACATTTTGACTGAATGTCTTTAGTTTTCAACTGTCAAAGTTTTGGTTTAATTCATTTGTCATTCTATTTTTTCAGAAACCAAGTGGATCATCCTGATCGCAGTCCTGGCATCAGTCGCCGCCATCGCAATTGTGACCGCCATTGTGTGCGTTTGCAGACGAAAATCCAAGTAAGTGTACTCTGATATTATGGGCATTTATCAAAGCGTGTGTGTGGAAGGATGCGTGGCATGACTGCTGTCACTTCACAGCCAAAGGAAACTGCTGCTGTGCTCTTCAAACAGACTCGTACACTCTAACCAAGATAAATAAATCAAATGAATGTCATTGCAGGTCGTATGTTTATGTAATTCAGAGAAAGCAGTCGTCTCTATGGGGGTGAGATACAATTACAGTGTCATTACCTTTTTGGGGTATTTCTGGGAGCATACTGTATCAGCACTGAGGAGGAACTGACTTCACTCTACCTTTACTTTCTAACCACCTCTCCTGCAGGCACACATGTTCTAATCACGTTCATTTCTTTCAAACACTCACATCTGTTATCTTCTGTTCGCAGGAAAAGCAAGAGCAAGGGGGAAAAACTAAGCCTGACATCAGCAAGTAAGAATTGTCATTATTGTTCAAGGAAATGAGCCCAATTGAATGTCATGTTAGTGTTTTGAATAAAGAAGGGGAAGTAGATACAAGGATTTGCTTTATTAGGACCTCTCCTAATAAAGTGGTGCAGTTGTGAGCCCTTAAACCACTTCCTGTTGCCTCGTCACAAAGTCAATCGTTTTTTGAACGCGTTTGTGGTTAAAAGGTCTCTGGTTAACACAAGCTTACGAGATTTTCGCGCTTTGTACTACAACATTAAATACGTCAACAACACTCCTAAAACTCGGAAAGGAGTTCGCATTTTATCACTTCTGGTTTCCTCATCACTCAAAGTAAATGGTCTTTGAACAGATGTGTGGTAAAGAGGTCTGTGATTAACATAAGCTTATGAGATTTTCAAGTGTTTTTTCACGACATAAAACACATCTGAATGTCTGAAGCTTCTACTTCTCATAAAAACCCTAACAAGTAACCAATTAAACGACCAAACGTCATCCAGCCGACACTAGCCCACTTTGAGCTTAGCGGTGGTAGCCGTGCAACCGTAATGTCGTTTGTTTATAGCACTATATTAGCTTTTATTTCTGCTGATTGCATATACGATCAAAAACAATCACAAAGTGGATATGTTAATATGTGGAGAATGACCTGCTGAACAAAACCGGTTAAGTATCAAAGACGTGTGTTGGCCACAAAGCTTGTTGTATGCAATACACCGACATGTTGACCTGTTGACCTGTTGCTATGCTAATTTCCAAAGTTATTTAATTCAAGGGGAATTTCCTAAAACGTTGAATCCATTTAGGTTGAATGCCTGCAGACACATTTCACTTCTTTATGAACATCTACAATAAAACGTGATGAACTATCATATCATTACTGATGCGATCAGTGTGCAGTTCTAAAAGCTATCTTTTTTCTTGTAGGTGTCCCATATGCAAACATGGATGAACCAAAGGCTGACAAAGTGACTTCCTTGTGAGCTGTTTGAATCTAACACACACCTGCTGGATGAGACCAAGTGTGTTCTGAAGAGAACTCAGCAGCCAGGAGGAATACAATGAAGGAAGTGTTGTGAATATTATAGATATTGTTCATGTGTGTTGCTGTATTAACTTATGCTTTAAAGAATGTCATTTTAGTGCACGTTTAATTTACAGAAGAATGTGCCTTTAAGTGTAATGTCTTTTTTGGAATGAAATGCGTGCAGAAAAACATGTTTGTGTCTTTGTTGAACAGTGTCATCTCTACAGAAAACAGTTACCCTTACCATTTCCATGTACACATATAATCTTACTGGAAAAGTGTGTACTGTTTAGATTACATGCATATTCTTTAAAAAAACTAATTTACAATTCATATAATCTCATCCTTATCATGATTTATTTCCAGCTCATTGCAATAAGAGCTCACTGGTAGGGTTGGCCGGACGTGACCATTGTCCCCAATTATTGTTCTCCTTATACATCCAAGATATGGTTTATGCAAATCCGCAGAAGAAACTTGAAGTCATGTTTCTGCTCAATGCTGACTCGCCGTTTGCTACACTGGGTTTTAGAGATATGGGAAAGGAGGAAAAGAGAGAGGGTTCTGCTGACACACCAGGGACACATATTCATGTGTACAATGACATAAGAGGTGACCTTTAACCTCTTTCATTGTTTGGCTTGTGCGTCCAGTTTATTAGAGCACTACTGTTTATATCCCTTTTATTGAGTTTGTCAGTAAAACAACTTTATTTGACCAACTCCACCTGGATTTGTGTTGCTTACTTTTCCCTCAACGAATTGGGAAGTAACATTATGTTTAAATGTCATCACTTACTCCTGCCGTAAAAGGAACATTAGCTACTTTAAGACTATACTTTTATAACATTTCTACGTTTGTTATAGAACAAAGTCAATGGACATGCTTCCTTTTTTGTAACTTCATGTTTGTATTGTCTGAAGGCAAGTGTATGTGCATGTCAGTGTATATAATATAATAATACTCTTGTGTTGTTGAGGACACAAGTGTTAAACCCATGACTAGATAAAGATACATCATCTCCATTAGCTTGTATACCACATTGACCTCTTGACCTCTTGACCCGGTGCCAGAGTACATCTGCAAAGAGGTGATTAACAGGGAGGGCACACAGTAAAGTGGTATACATCAAAAACACATGAACAGCATGGCCAGCAATGCGTAAAGACGCACGCCGCTCGCTCAAAGCAACATACAAACACACTTTGCAACCGCGCATCGAGTGCACGGCGGCTCAAACACCGGTAAACATCAGCGTGCATGCGCTTGTGTGTAAAGTCAAGAATTCACACCACATCAACAGGTTTGCTTCGGACTTACACTTGGCCAACTGCAGCAAACAGATCCACACCACAGAGAGCCACATTACGCACCAAGCAGCAGGAGATCAAGTTCATATGGAAACAGTGGACTCACCGCTCGATGCTGAAGCAGCTGGAGACTCCGTTTCCCTGTTGGAGAAAAGTAGTTACAGCTCACTGTTCTAAGTTGTTTCCTGATGTCCATTACTTAAAACGTAAACAGAATTTAAAGCCAGACTCCAAACTCAGAACAGGTGGCACAGTGTAACGCACGCAAACTTGCTTGCGTGATGTTCTGAATGGCGATTGGTCTAAATGTGGCCTGATCATATATAGTCAGTGGTGTAAAGTAACTAAGTATATTTACTCACGTACTTAAGTACCATTTTGAGATACTTGTGCTTTACTTGAGTATGTCCATTGTTCAGAGGTACATGGTGTACTTCTACTCCACTACAGTTCAGAGGTACATGGTGTACTTCTACTCCACTACATGTATTTAATACCTTTAGTTACTTCACAGATGTGTATGAATGATGTGAAATATAACCAAGTGTTGAATCAGACTTTAGTTCCACCTGGAGTAAATCCACCAGCTACCCTGCAGTCTACAAAGTACTTCAGACTAGCTGCACCTTCACCAGCTTTGAGAACACTTTAAAGATCAATCATTATAAAACATATCATATATATTATTCTGAAATGGACCAATCTGCACAATGACTACTTTTACTTTTGGTACTTTAAGTATATTTTGATGATAATACTTTTGTACTTTTACTTGAGCAACATGTTGAATGCAGAATACTTGTAACAGAGTATTCCTACAGTCTGGTACTTCTACTTCTAGTTTGAACTTCAACTCAATATATGAGTACTTCTCCCACCAAATAGTTGACAGGAGGTGTATGCAGTCTACTTTGGGGGGATTTGACTTATTTTCTAACAACATAAAGATTGGAGCATTAAAGTGTAACATTTAAAACAATAATACTTGTGTGGGGGAGGGCAAAGAGGTGAAAGGGGAGGGCCACAGAATATCACTCAGAGACAGAGACCTTACCCAGCTAAACTTTATTTGCCATGTAGGCAGAAAACGGAAGCTCCAAAACATCGCTTACAAAACAATTAGCTTACAAACTGAATATGTGACTCGCTAAGCGATCCAGTGTTTTGAGACGAGGTTCAAGATCAGGATAAACAGGTAGTAGTCATACGTAGTCATTTCATACATCTAATAAGCAGAGTACAGCAATGACATTTACAGTGTGTACACATGCATGCTCCCCAGAGGATGAACCCTCTCAACATGTGTGCCATACATTACTGCATCTCCAAGTCTTTAAGGTAAACATATCCTCTCTTTAACAACACAGCTCTCCGGGGATGAACTGGTCTTTCCTCCAGAGACCAGCTTGGTTTGCTTCAAGCACCATCTCTGGTCATCCTTTACAGTCGATCTTCAGCACGTTGGTCTTTATGGCCAACACGTTATCAGGTCTTTGCTATCCTAATATTAACATACACTTTTTTTACAGATGTAGGTCACATCTGTAAACGAGAAAAAGCTTAAAGCTAATGTCATGACAGACTGGATAAGTTGGATGTATAACATGATAGGAATTGGAATCAGTGACAACACTTAATGTTTTAACAACCATTTCTGTTATTATGGTCGTTGTACTTTACTGGCTCAACATTGTCTAGTTCCTTAGAAAGTAAGTGATGGAATTTGGTTCTGATTATTGGGATGACATTGTTTTAGTGAGTCACAGCAGGACAGCTAACAACATTTGAACATAATTCCACACGTAGAAACAATAATGTTTTCAATAATAAATTATAATTCTTTCAGTTTGTCTTGTCAAGATTTGACAACGTCCTTTGAGTAATGTATGTAACTAAGAATTACAAAACATGGTTCCTCTTTTCGTTATCATAAGAGTGCGTTTCAAAGCACCCTGGGTGTCTCCTAAAAAGAAAATGATCGGTCATACTAACAAACTTTCATTTTTCATTTAAGAGTTCTTTAATGAAATGCTGGGGATGTGAATTTTAGGAATGTTAAAAAAACGTGGGAAATGAACTTCACAAAACCTTTTGATATCAGTTGGACCCTGTGAGCCACACAGTATACATGCAAGTCAGCTATTATGGAACACATGCTGAATCTCAGGGTTCAAACCACTGGATACTGAAAGAAGGAGACCACCGAGACCACCTGTGCACCGACTATAAGGGTCAAATAAAAGACAAACACATACATTTAAAACCTGAGTATTAACACTCCAACTCAACAATAAATATATACAATAACACTTACATAATTCAGCCAGTGTTAAGACTAGTTTAGAGGTGGATCACACTCATTTAAATACTTTACTATTTTGAAAAAATGCCAACTTTCTCTGGAGAAAGCAGTAAAACAGCCCTTCAACTTTAAGTTAAGATACCGCTTTCATCCAGTGCACACCTAGAACAATAATATATAATGTCAGTAGTCCAGTTAAAGAATTTTAAATCTCTGAATATGGATTGTAAGTAGGTAGGTATATCAAGTTTTACATCAGTAGGTTAAGCACAGAAACTGGACATGGCTAGCTGAGCTCTGTCACAATAAATATAAATACACCTTCCATCAGCTCTGTGATCCACATGGTATATATTTGTAATAAGAGCAGTTATTGTTTGAACTACTATATATATGTTCACCAACAATGGCTTGGTCAGACTGTCCTATTAGGATGTTTCCAACCAAAACCCAGCAGACTTTGTTGGCTTTTTGGAAACCAAGTCCACCATGAATCCAAAAGAATGCAATCTTACGGTCTCTGTGTGTTATGGCAATAGGTGCATTACACACACTGTGATGTATGAAAGCAGACTGCACGATCTGTGCTCCCAGACCTGACAAGGACATCTGGGATCTCCTGATTAGATCCTACAAGTAAACAAGAGCTGCCATGAAACACGTACTATAAAGTATAAATAGAAGCACAATTCACAGGCATAGGATAACCCAGTGAGTCAAATGGAATGATCGCTTGAAGGAAATGTAAAAAAAACAAATAAATTGAAATGATAAACCAATGAGATGAAGAATTGGTGCGGCTCCACAGAAGGCCAGCAGCATCCCTCCATCACCCCCCCCCGCTCTGCTCCTCCGTCAATCACTCCATCCTCGTCATGTCTCCTTCAGAGTCAGCTGACAGAGTGTCCAACACTAATGTGTGTCTGCGGTAAGACTCTGCTCTCAGGGTCACCTGAGGGGGAATAGAGTGAAGAATCAAAGTGAATCATGGTATTAGTGGAAGTGTTGAGTCTTTGAAGCAGATGCCTTTAGCTGCTTTGTCGGCTTTTAAGCAATCCCAAGACCAATGTCCATTATACATGCACTTTCCCATCATAACTGAGCACTCTACATAGGCATGGTGGGCAGAATATAGCTTCAACCTTAATGGCAGATCACCCCCTTTTCCTATTATTTACTTATAAGAGAAAACTTAAGATCTGTTTGTTAAAACGCTGTGTATGTATACTATAAACAAAACACAAAATGTAAGCAAGGGTGAAAGTAGAGAGTTTAAAAAAAGATTTATTTAATTGTTATAATTTAAATACCCTATTTTCTTGGAATGCAATCCTTAAATGGGTTCTGTGTCCATAAATGGTTGCAATAAGAGTGTTACATGGGTGGAATACAAGTGTAATAGTGCTTTAATAGGGGTTTATAGGAGTTATAATAAAAGTGTAATATGGTTGTAATGTAGAAAATATCAATACATATTATTTATATGTGATTGCCCATTAAGGGTTAATATGTCTAAAAGATAGATGAATAAACAAAGCACGTATCCTGGACAGTTCATTACATAAGCTGAGTTGATGTGACTGTGTGTGGATCTCAGGAAGAATACCAATGCTAATGCTAATGCTAGTGCTAATGGGGACCCTCATGAAGATCCTTCACAAGAGGGAACTGTCTGTTCATGGTCGCACTAACAACACTCACACTGACCTCTGCCAGCTATTACAGAAATATGAGACCTTAGATGTTTCTCAATACTTTACTTTGAGAAATACAAACATGCTTTTCACCAAACCCTGTCATCATTAATCAAAAGAAGCCAAAGTTGGAGTAACAGAAGAAATGTACCCATTTTTAGAAACCAGGTTATTAAGAGAAAATGGAAAAAAGTGATTTAGTTTATTTAAATGTTATTGTGATGTAGTTCATGAAAGGTAAAATCATTAAAGGTGGGGTAGGTAAGTTTGAGAAACCGGCTCGAGAGACACTTGTTGTTATATTCCAGGGAATGCTCTTAACATCCCGATAGCAATGAATATCTGAAGTGCTTTGACAACAAATCCATGAAAAAATATCATCTGTGGAAGCAGCGGGAGCGGTACTGCAGTCGCTTTACCGCACCGTTGTGACGAAAGGGGAGCTGAGCCAGAAGGCAAAGCTCTCTGTCTACCGGGCCATTTTCGTTCCTACCCTCACCTATGGTCATGAAGGATGGGTCATGACCGAAAGAACGAGATCGCGGATACAAGCGGCCGAGATGGGTTTTCTCCGCAGGGTGGCTGGTGTCTCCCTTAGGGATAAGGTGAGAAGTTCGGTCATCCGGGAGGGACTCGGAGTTGAGCCGCTCCTCCTTCGCGTCGAAAGGAGCCAGTTGAGGTGGTTCGGGCACCTAGTTAGGATGCCACCTGGGCGCCTCCCTAGGGAGGTGTTCCAGGCACGTCCAGCTGGGAAGAGACCAAGGGGTAGACCTAGGACCAGGTGGAGGGATTATATCTCTTCGCTGGCCTGGGAGCGCCTTGGGACCCCCCAGTCAGAGCTGGTTGATGTCGCCAGGGAAAAGGAAGTTTGGGGCTCTCTGCTGGAACTGCTACCCCCGCGACCCGACCACGGATAAGCGGGAGAAGATGGATGGATGGATGGATGGATAGAAGCCGTGGTACTGTAAAAAGCACGACCAATTATCTGAGCCGGCCCGGCTAAAATAACTGGATGGCCTACCTGCCTGTCAGCCTTCCATCTGTGCACAAACTTATCTCGTGCCCTCATTGGTCATGTGCGCGTGTGTGTTGGAGGAGGGGCTCTGTGAGGAAGTGGCAGATTTGTTCCGGCTGTATTTTCAAATTCTAGAGCACTCGAGCTGGTTTCTCCAAATGACCTGCCCCACCTTTAAAAGGAAATCATCTGAATCTAAAATCTTCATTTTGAGAAGCACCAAATTAAAAGCAAAATGTGATGCTGGTTTTAATAGAAACAAATTAAAATCAACACAATAGATTAAAGTTATTTATACAAAAATAAGAAGTTAAAGTAGAAATGTCCTATTGAAAATAACAAAAAATAGAATACGACAAAAAAAGTATGTTCAAATGTGCACATTGTACTACAATAATATATATATTACAATATATACATTTACATACAATTCTAATCATCTATCATTTTATAAAAAGCATGATAAGCCCTCTCTAAAGCGGTTTCTTACCTGCAGGGTGTGTCTATCATTGGTTCCAGCACCAACACCTTACACTCTCTCTTGGCTATTTTGTCCAGGGAGATGAGGCCGTTTTCAGGGGGCCGGTACAGACCCCTCCCCATTGGAGGTCCTACAGGAGGGGTGATGGCCCGCCGCTCCATCACACTGCCTGACCTGCACAACAGAGAGAGGCACAGGGTGAGACACATCATTCACGTCCTGCATCACATGTGTGATGTAAGAGGATCCTTTACCTGAGGAAAAGTCAATATTGAATGACGCACACAATTTCTAGACTTGAAAGACAGACGTTGAATGCGGCACACTGCTCTACCCTGACTATGTGATGGTTTAATGGTTTAGCACAATTTAAAATTATACAAATATAACAGATGATAAACAGTGCAGGAAGAGGCAAAAAAACAATTGGACTTACACTGAACAAAAATATAAATGCAACACTTTTGTCTTTGCTCCCATTTTTCAAGCGATGAACTCAAAGATCTAAAACATTTTCTATAAACACAAAATAACCATTTCTCTCAAATATTGTTCACAAATCTGAAAGAATCTGTGATAGTGAGCACTTCTCCTTTGCCGAGATAATCCATCCCACCTCACAGGTGTGGCATATCAAGATGCTGATTAGACAGCATGATTATTGCACAGGTGTGCCTTAGGCTGGCCACAATAAAAGGCCACTCTGAAACGTGCAGTTTTGCTTTATTGGGGGGGTCTGGGGGGGTCCGAAAACCAGTCAGTATCTGGTGTGACCACCATTTGCCTCACTCAGTGCAACACATCTCCTTGGCATAGAGTTGATCAGGTTGTTGATTGTGGCCTGTGGAATGTTGGTCCACTCCTCTTCAATGGCTGTGCCAAGGTGCTGGATATTGGCAGGAACTGGAACACGCTGTCGTATACGCTGATCCAGAGCATCCCAAACATGCTCAATGGGTGACATGTCCGGTGAGTATGCTGGCCATGCAAGAACTGGGATGTTTTCAGCCTCCAGGAATTGTGTACAGATCCTTGCAACATGGGGCCGTGCATTATCATGCTGCAACATGAGGTGATGGTCGTGGATGAATGGCACAACAATGGGCCTCAGGATCTCGTCACGGTATCTCTGTGCATTCACAATGCCATCAATAAAATGCACCTGTGTTCGTCGTCCATAACATACGCCTGCCCATACCATAACCCCACCACCACCATGGGCCACTCGATTCACAACATTGACATCAGAAAACCGCTCACCCACACGACGCCACACACGCTGTCTGCCATCTGCCTTGAACAGTGAAAACCAGGATTCATCCGTGAAGAGAACACCTCTCCAACGTGCCAGACGCCATCGAATGTGAGCATTTGCCCACTCAAGTCGGTTACGACGACGAACCGGAGTCAGGTGGAGACCCCGATGAGGACGACGAGCATGCCGATGAGCTTCCCTGAGACGGTTTCTGACAGTTTGTGCAGAAATTCTTTGGTTATGCAAACCGATTGTTGCAGCAGCTGTCCGAGTGGCTGGTCTCAGACCATCTTGGGGGTGAACATGCTGGATGTGGAGGTCCTGGGCTGGTGTGGTTACACGTGGTCTGCGGTTGTGAGGCCGGTTGGATGTACTGCCAAATTCTCTGAAACGCCTTTGGAGACGGCTTATGGTAGAGAAATGAACATTCAATTCCCGAGCAACAGCTCTGGTGGACATTCCTGCTGTCAGCATGCCAATTGCACGCTCCCTCAAAACTTGCCACATCTGTGGCATTGTGCTGTGTGATAAAACTGAACATTTTAGAGTGGCCTTTTATTGTGGCCAGCCTAAGGCAATAATCATGCTGTCTAATCAGCATCTTGATATGCCACACCTGTGAGGTGGGATGGATTATCTCGGTAAAGGAGAAGTGCTCACTATCACAGATCTTTTCAGATTTGTGAACAATATTTGAGAGAAATGGTTATTTTGTGTTTATAGAAAATGTTTTAGATCTTTGAGTTCATCTCATGAAAAATGGGAGCAAAAACAAAAGTGTTGCATTTATATTTTTGTTCAGTGTATTTAAAGACTCTACCTAAACAATGTAAACAAATCTAAATTGTATATAAAACACAAGATCAATATACAAACAATTGCTTGAATTCAATAAAAAGGGCACACTTTAAGAACAACATATTCATACAGTACTTAAAATATAAATATAATAACACTGATTTGAATATGAAAACCAGATACCATATATTGGCAAACATTTTTGTTAGGTATTTATTATAGCAATGCAGCGAGGGACAGTTGTTTGCTATGACTGGAAGGCCATTCCAGATCTGTATTCCTCTGAAACAAATGGAACATTGAGATCTAACTGTGAGACATTAGGTTGATAGAGATTTTATGATATTTGTATTGAAGTGCAAAGGAATGAACCCTTTAACTGAAATGTTTCTGTAAATAAGAACACACATATGATAAAAGTTGATGTCCTAATCTGTAATAATCTGTAGCCTAAAGGGGCAGATAAGATAAGGGATCTTGTTGCAGGTCATAGAGTCCTATTGTGTACCAGGAAATGTTGAGTAGACCAAAGTTCTATGATAGAAATGTATAGTAGGGTCTCCAGCTCATAGAAACTGCTGGATGCTTACTTGCATATGTTGGGCAATTTGCACAATTAGTATAAATGTTGTTATTTAGCATAAATAAGTTTTGGATTGGTTTTGTGGGTTATTTTTTTACTTGGTGGGCTCATTTTAACACCAGTTGTAGTATTTAACTAAGTAATCAACCCAAAATGAATCTAAATCAGCCCACCAAGAGTACAAATATCGCCATTTTCTGGTTAAAACTGCCATGTCAGGAATGGATTCAGGATCCTCAATAACCCCTAAAACCACCCCAAAGTCTTCCAAATCAGCCATGTCATTTTTTTATTATTTTCCCTTGTGCTAATTTAGATATGCAAGTTAGAGTTATTATCGGTCCGTACCTGACGTGGTGGGCTCTGGAGGGCTGCTGGTGGGAGAAGCTGTGAGAGCGGCCCAGGCTCTGTCTCTCCAGCAGCTCTCGGACCCCCGGGCTGGATGATGAGGGAGAGCGAGGCTCCACCGGGGGGGTGGACACCGAGGCTGTGAACTGTAGCTTCAGCTTCATGTGCTGGCTCAGCTACGGAGAGGGGGGGGGGGAGGATGGGAGAGCACTTTGAGTATCACTGCTGATTGGGTCAATTAACCCTAACCCTACCTTTATGGCTGTAAATGTTCTACATTGTAGCCTGAGCGTTTATAATGACATTGGAATGAAAAGTCTCTCAATATGTTGATACTCACTCAGTGTGATACCTGGGCCTTTTTAGATGAACACAAAGCTGATATCCTGATATCCGTATATCTGAAACCTTAGTAGTTTTTCTCATAAAAGTTGCCTGTTTCCCGGTTTGTTTACACAGGCGAACCAAATAAGCCATGTTCTTCTTTTGAAATGGCTGGTGTTTCGTTTGGAGAAGACGTCTAAGTATTTGATTACTTTGCCGGCCACTACATTGCAGGCACAGCGCTCAACAATTACAAATTATTTTAGCAAGTAAATAATATTTTTTGGGAAATGTTCCCGCATTAAAAATGACTGAATGAACTAACTAATGTATGAGCAGCAACAGTACCTCGAAGAGTCCGGTGCGGAGGATCTGGAAGGCCACGGTGAAGGAGAGGGTGGAGCCCTTCCTGCACTGACCCAGGTTGTTGAGGGGAGACTGGCACACCACCGCCCCCCCACCATGGTGCTGCTGGCCTCCAAGAGCAGCTGATGAGAGGAGGGACAAATAATATCAGATTAATATAAAAATAACTTGACTCACTGTAAGTTTGATTAAGACTTTGTTTTAAATATTAATTATGTACTGTCCTCTCTTTGTAACACTTTGCAATATACAGAGGTGGGAAGAACATTTATTCAAGTGCTATTTTGTCATACTTGTACTTTACTTGAGTGCAACACAGGGTTGCACAATGGAAAACAGTCTGTTCATACGATATAAAGGTCAGGTTTGCACCTCAGATAAGCGAATGTACACTGTATGATAATGAAATCGCTGTTTACTCAGATATCATTGTAGTAATACAACCCTACCTTACCAACATACATTAGACCCGTCTGTACAGTTGGAATTCATCACAGCTGGCTTTAACCCCGACACACCCATCCAACACATCTCACAGGGTGCAACCTTTTCTTTTTTCACGCTCACTGTAGTGAAGATTACACATCTGGACGTTGACCCAGTCATGATCACAGCTGGATCAGGATGTCTCACTTTACCCTTCACTAATGTAAACAGCCTGTGGTAAGTATGTAATGAACAGATCTCCATTGTAATACAAGTGCCTGAACCATTGTTGACTTTATATTTTGTTTCGCTCCTAAATAGGGAATGTTAACAGCGGTGCATTCTGGGCCATTGCCATCTTTGTAGGATAGCATCTATAACGACAGCAGCAACCGTCAATATAATTCAGCAGTTCACCGTCATCTGTCAGCAGTTTTGCTTTGTAAACAAATAAAGTATGTGCGAAATATGAATGCCCTCACAAAGAGAAGCTCTGGCCGGAGACAGAGGAGCGTTATTAAAAAAGAGAGTTAATTACTGACATCTGTCTGTATGAATTAAGAGAAGAACAATTACTGTTACAAATGTCAGCCCTCTGTGGTGTTGGAACCTAACCCTAACCTGTAAAACATATCAAATATCCAGAGGCCCACCAGTGGCGGCTGGTAGAAAATATTTTTGGTGGGGCTATGGAAATAGGGACCAAACCATACTAAGGCGGTCCGGGGGGATCCTCCCCCGGAAGACATTTTTGAGAAATGACCCCTTAAATTATCTGGTGATGTTAGAGGGGGGGGGGGGATTATCTCATATTACAAAATATGAGATAATCCATAATCTTCAGTATGGTTAGCTATGAATCTTCCAAAACTGTGCAACAGTACATTAGGCCCACAAACTGCAGAACACTGGTGCTTTGGGAACACTCAAATGATTTAATTCCCATTTAAAATCAGGAGACTAAATACGTGTGTGTGTGTGTGTGTGTGTGTGTCAGTCATACTTGCCAACCCTCCCGATTTTCGCGGGAGACTCCCGATTTCATTGCCCTCTCCCGGTTTCCTCCCGGGGTCATATTTCTCCCGATTTCTGACACAATCAGATTTACTCACGACTGTTTCCACTCGGACTTTAATACAGCTACACCATTGTTTGGTTTCCATGGTAGCGCGTCTCTAGCGCCCCTATGGGCCGGCCGCCACTGGCCATGACATAAAAGTGCCTACCGACCATGTAAAACGTTTCAAGTGACTAAGTTACAGCTACTCCGCTCGCTGTACAGGTTAAGTTAACAGGTTGCGGTCGCTCGTATCCTCTAAAGATGGATGACTTGCTGTTGATGACGTCACATTGCCATTCCCTATTGTCAAGTCATCAAAAAGGGTTGTATTTCTACAACAATTCAAATTGAATGAAAACTAAAGCAACGACACAATGGCGGCTTCAGGTGTTGTGGTGCAAACTGCTGTGTGTCACTAACCAGCACTAAGCCAGGTGGGACAGGTCTTTTGGTTGGAGGAGTCAAGATTGTCCTGTGTGAGATCTGCTACTCACCGTCAGCATTCCAGATCAGACGGACAGCCAGGAAGTCCTGCAGGTTGTTGAGCAGGGTGTATTTGACCCAGAAGTGCTCCAGAGGCCGGACCGCCCTGGGACAGGAAGCTGTCATCACCAGGCGAGGGCGATCCAGGCGGATGCTAGGCAACGAGTAACAACTAGAGATGTATCTGTAGAGAAAGCAAACTCATATTTTCATTTCCTTCAATAGACATGTATTTATGTTAGATATCTGGCCTGTCATAGGACAGCTGTAATCCAGTCTGTATTTTTCCTGCTTTGACATGTCCATAAAATGAATGATTAATGATAGTTTTAATATTTACAAGTTAGGTTGTAGAAGGTAAACTGCTCCTGTAGACAGCCCTTCCTGACAGAAAGAATGTGTGTTATCCAAAACTATGTCTTGGCCGGAGCCACCAGACTCCATTGATAAAAACGTTCATAATGCCTTGCAGAATGTACAGGTTTCTGGTCTGCAGCTGTTGACTGAACCGGTACAGCGAGCAGAGTAGCATTCCTTTCCCTCTTTAAACATGGTCCGTCTGTTATGTCACTGGCTTGTACAGCCACTCCTATGACAAATAAACCAAACAAAAAAAGGACCATGGGATAACATTTTATAATTTATACTAACAGGGAAAGAAAGGAGAAGTAGCAAACATCAATAATGACGCTAAATTAAGTACGATGGCAGCCATCTGCTGAACTAGAGGAACACAAACCACTACGCTGGGAATAAGATTTAAAACAGGAAATATGGGAGATTAATTGTGCATTTTGCTAGCACTAAATTAGAATAGCATTAGCTGTCTTACATGTGTCCAGCTGACTCTATAGTCGTTAAACCAGTTGATCCGAGGTTCCTGTACCCCCCCCCTCCGTTTGTAAACCTGACATGAGCCTCTGAATATTACATATTTTTAAGTAGATACTAACCCCAGATAGGACCGACATCAGTAACAGTGATGGGTCAGTTTTTCTCTTGATTAATACGGACAGATCATTAATTAACTTTTTCTTTTAAATAACCCTTCTCAGTTTCTGCCTTCTCTTTGTAAGGGCATTTATATTTGGCACATACTTTATACATTTCCGATGCAAAAAGCTGACAGATAACCATGAAACGTTGATTTATATTGACGGCTGCTGCTGTTGCTATAAACGCGATCCTCCAAAGATGGCATCAACCCCCCAGAATGCACCGTGGTTACCATGGCCTATTGACGTGTACCTCATATAACCCAACTTCAAACAATCAGAACTATCTCTTTAAACCTTTGATTTTCATACTGTACCACATTGTTTTCACTGTAATACATTCTGCTAAGCGACGCTAAGTAAATGTTGAACTAAGACCAAATTTACACGGGAACGTTTGCGTTTACGCACCGTATGCAGTTTCAAAAAAGTACTCCGTTCACATGCATTTGGCTCAATTAACGTGTCCGTTCTAGGGCTGAACGATTAATCGATTTTAAATCGAAATTTGTAATGATGCGATTATCAAATCCCATTGCATTTTTTTTACAATTTTTTTTTTTCTTCTTCTTGTGTGTCAGTCATCCACACCAATCAGAAGTGCTGTGCTCCACATGTACCAGCCATTGTTAATCAATTAGAAGTGGCCCATTATAGAAGGTGATTCATCCAATCACCTGCAAAGTATTTTTGAAAGTGCCTGTCCTTTCCAAATGGCTTCCAATGGAGCTCTCCGAGATAGTTTGGTGAAACAAACCATCTGAGTCAGGTTAGTAATGCTCCATCACATGTTTTACATCTATTACAGGGTGAATCTTAAACTGAAGCTTGACTTTAAAGCAGCCCAAAGGAAGTTTCATGTAAGTTTAGTTCTTTCACTCGTAGCTCGGGCTGCGGGGGTGCTAGAGACGGGAGTACGTTGATACGACCTTCCTAGCCGGAGTTATGGCCGCATTTTACAATAAACTTCTGTTGGGTCGCTTAAAAATAAATATCGCAATTCGAATCGCAATCGCAATATTTGTCAGAAAAATCGCAATTAGATTTTTTCCCAAAATCGTGCGTCCGTTCACACGAGACCGCTGGAAACACTGGAAACGCTGTAGTACATATGCCGGGCCTGTAAGTGGCGCTGCTACCGCCACAAAATACACCAAAAGCAGCGAAGAAGACCCCGCAGCATGGTTGCTATGGTTGCCCTTCTGTTTATTCTCCGCGGTGGACGGCGTGTGCTCCTGCTGTAAATCTCTCCGGTAGCCTATGAGGTGTGATTTGTGCCAAAGAACGAACTAACTGAGCAGACAATCGTCGCCTACCCTGACGTGAACTATGCCGCGAGAGAAGTAACGTGACACTCTCGTAGCCACCCCTCTCGTCTGAGAAGGTACGTGACGTCTGCGTCTGAAGTTACTTTACTTTGGTAGTTATCACCAAACAACCCAGTAATGTTACAGCTACTTAGTTGCTGTTCAAGCTAGACTCTATTTCAATATAGTTTTGGTATTCAAATAATATTACACCTCTTGTAGGCCCTGAACGCAAAAACAACCACAAAAAAGAATATATATTTTTAATTATAAAAATGATAACGGAGGCTGCAAAAACAGGAGAAGCCTGTCTTCCATTGGTCTCCAGGAGAAAACGCCACTGTATATCACCAAGTTTTCATAGTTTTGTGTGTGAAATAGATCGCTGCAGGGAACACTTTATCTATTTGTTCATGGTTGATTTGATATGGAGGGTGGCAGTATACATAGAAGTTCAGAGAAGAAGCAACCCCTATATTGTTTATTTTATTTCGTTTCATTTTGGCACCATGGCAGAGGCAAATATAGAGTTAATGTGCGGAGATTATAATGTCCCGTTTACTAAAATATGTATTGTTTTATGTTTAGTTGACAAAATAGTCACTGAGCTACATTTTGCTGCGCTCAAGCATACATCTGAAGACAAGAGTTGTGTCCCCCTTTGGCCACAAGGGGGAGTATATATATTGTATATATTTTTGTATAGATGTTGCAACTCTACAGAGCTTTGGCAATACTATATGTAACTGAGGTCATGCTAATAAAGCTATTGAATTGAATTGAGTATACCTTTTAGTGAGCTGTCAGGAGGAAACAAAGGTTCGCCAACACATTGCACTCTACTGCTGAGAAAGGCTGCACAAAGACCTGAAACCATGTGCTGCAATGTCTGTGTATTTTTGAAGAATGCCAAGTAAAGGAAGAAAGTAATAACTCGCACTGAGTCTTAAAACATTACTTTATTTCCTTATGTTCCCCCTTCATTTGAGAAACACTATCCAATGACTTATTATGTTTGTGTTACACACACACCATTGCCGTCAGTTTCAGTCGGTCCAGTCACCACAGTCATCCGGATCATTAACCCGGATCCTAGAAATGAGCTGGTCGTGACGAGTCTCCCCTCTCCATTAAACCGAGCGCAAGTTCAATAAGGAAGACTTAACAATGAGTCACTTACAGGTCACTCTATTGCTCTCTCCCGCCTCATTAAATGCGTGGGCGTCACCCCTCAGCAGCCAATTGCTGCACATGTTAAATTCCTTAAATGCCTACTCTTCCTTCCCGTCAGTTGTCATTTCAGGTGACCACACGCAACAGCAGCAGGGTTTCGTCCCAGCTCCAGGCATACATTCATCAGCTCCGCAGTCTTGAGGATTAAGCTACAGGCGGCGTTCCCCAGTTGGCTAGCGGTTCCAGCCGGCCACCCCGCAAACCTGGACGCGGGAGGAAGGACAAGGATATCGGGCTCCACGGAAGTTCCTCCGGCTAATGGAATGGGCTACTTCACGCAAACAATTGACGCACGCCAGTCTCAGTCTCTCGAGAGGGCGTCACCGGCATCAGGGCCACTCAATCGCGGCGCTTCCGGCCTTCACGCGGAACGGGCCCTCATCGCATGCGAAGCTTTACCTATTCTGGCTTCAACCACAACCTCTCTTGCAGGCAGGCAGGGCTTAAACTACATCCCATTGAAGCTACTTCTCCTCAGTAGCTTCAATGGGTAGCTAGTACTGGACACTAAGTGCGTCATAGGCGGCTAGCAGGCTCATTGCACAGCCCAGGCTCTTGCCTCCTTTCCCTGCGCCTCACCTCTAAAACAGGCGTCAGGGTAGGGCTGTGCAATTAATCGTATTTTAATCGCGATTACGATTATGGCTTGCGACGATTATGAAAACCGCATAATTGACAAAATATAATTATTTTGCTGGGTGCGCTTTCGCCCCTCCCTAAAAGCCCACTCGGCCACGTGGGAGTGACATGTGTTGTGAGTGTTCAGCGCGAGCAAAGATGTCAGAACAAGAGCAGCAACTCGTTAAAAAGAAGGGTAAAACTATTTCCACTATTTGGAAGTACTTTGGCTTTCAGGAGTCCGACGTGGAGCAAAACGTGGTGTTGGCACCACACGCTAACACAACCAATCTCTTTAATCATCTGAAATACAACCACAAAGTGCAATACGACCGGGCAATAATACAACAAAAAGCAGATGCCGCTCGACTTCATCCACCACATCATCGATTCAGGACGCATTGTAGCAACGGCCTACGCGACGAGCTCGCAGAGACACAGAGATATTACAGGTGCCATTACATTTCACATCGCTAAAGATATGTGCCCAGTTAGCACTGTTAGCAACCAGGGCTTTAAGCAACTTGTCAACACGTTGGACACGCGATGCCGTCTCGGTATTATTGCAGCAGGTCTGTGCTGCCTGCGCTATGTGACAAATGCCGTGCGGAAGTTGAGAGAGATGTGGCTTCAGCTGACTACTTTGCCATCACAACGGACCTATGGTCTAGCCCAGGGGTGCACAACTAGTCGATCGCGAGATGTGTCTAAAAATAGAACAACAATATTATGTTTTATCGTTAATGTCCTGGAACATAATCTTCCTGTCCCAGAATAATGCACTTGAACGCATCAAAGCTTTGTGATTGGCCGGCGTCACCCCATGTGTCGGGGCGTGGCTGAGGGTCTTCAGTACAGGTGGCAATATTGTCACCTGCCTGCGCTCATCTCTGAAACCAGACCATGTCAACAGGCTGGTGTTTCTTGCAAAAAATCTTTAAGAGATGGCATGAGCAGCCCTACCAGCATTTTCCATGGTGGCCAACATTTTTTTATTTGGTCTTAAATTGTTCAACATGTATTTCCTGTTACTTCCGGACCATGCCGGTTGGCCAGCCTTCAACGTTTAACTGAGTGGAATATGTTGAATATGTTTTACCAACATGTTGGCTATATGTTAAGGAGTTTTCAGGTTGTGACAGCATCATATTTCATTTCATTTATTTTGGTCTAATTTATTTTTATTTATCATATTAATAATATATGTTTAGTATGGTTTTGGAAGTGCGCTCCAACATATTTGTTGATCTTGTTTATTGGTAAAATATTATTTGTTTTAAAGTTCAATAAATGGTCAATGAATAATCGTCAAAATAATCGTGATATCAATTATTGACCCAAATAATCGTGATTATGATTTTTGCCATAATCGCACAGCCCTACGTCAGTGTAGCGCTGGCAAGAGGCAGTTTACAACAAATTCACGAGACGTTCGTTATATGCATCGCTGCCTTTAGTTCAGGGTAAGGTGAGTTCCAGGCAGTGTTGGGTGTAACGTGTTACAGTATGGAGTTTCAGTACACGTATTACTTTGCTGTACGAAGTAACGCAACGCATTACTAATGCAGTTCGGGTAACTACCCGTTACAATGCTCAATAAGTAACCCAGTTTCAAGCTTCAACACAGTCACGGATGCTGCCCCATCCGTGGTTTTGGGGGGGTTTTTTCAGGGAGAAAGAGAAGTTCATGTAAGATGATAGAAGACAGTCTAATCACCCAATCAAGCACATCAGCATCTATGTCTCACCGTGGCGTAATTAAACTGCTAATTAAGCTAGTCCTATATCATGGGTCATGTTTCAGTATTTACCTAAGCATTAGGGGTGTAACGGTACACGTACCCGTACCGAAATTATTCGGTACGGGTACGTGTACCCGGAACATTTTGATTTCGCAGTTACGTACTAATGATTATATCATCTGATATTTGGGAAGAGTGTTACATTAGAAATGGCAGAACGTCTTGTTGCAATTTCCAGATATTGAAAGAGGCCCTGGAGTTTCTCTGGTAATTATCAATAGCAGCAGTTAAGTGAATACTGTTCAAACAATACCTGTGTTTGTGTTTTGTATTGATTTCTCTGTTTTATCCTTTCATAAATGTGAGGACTAAACTTTCTTCAAACATGCCTGGGTGCTAAACCGGTTTTATTACTCTGGGGGAAGGGAAGGTAAGCAGGCTGTGTGGATGACAGTTCTTCTGCTTAAAGTCTTCAGTATGTCATGTTTCAGGGAAGTCTACATATCTTGAATGGTATATATGTGTTTAATTACTTTGTATTAGTAATAGCAGTGTGTAAACAAAAGCTGGAAATATGAGAGTATTAATAAGTATATCTTGGTGAACAAGTCTCTGGAATGCTGCAAAATGGGCCCTGTGGGGGGAGAATCTCACCCGACTCCTCCCCGTGGTTTCTCTATATCTCCTGTTTGTGGTTGTGTGTTCGCTCTCTTTTCCTCCTGCCGACAAGATGAGAAGATCTCCCGGCATCAGAACAAGAGCAGGGAGTGGGGGCCCACCCCACCCCTTTGAAAGTGTATTGTATTATTAACTTTTATCATTAAAGCAGATTATTGTTTAACCCTCATCCTGGCTGTTTTGAGTTTTCCCTCTTTTAAAGCACACTCCTATAGGATCGGCGCAGACCAG
The DNA here is from genome assembly GCA_902827135.1 of Harpagifer antarcticus. Lineage (NCBI taxonomy): Eukaryota > Metazoa > Chordata > Actinopteri > Perciformes > Harpagiferidae > Harpagifer > Harpagifer antarcticus. Next base: position 2,991,866 of record CADEHL010001043.1, on the reverse strand, counting down.
AGATATCTGCCCCAACAGTACAAGGATGACGGACAAAGACAGGTGGACCGAACCAAAGCTGTTTGTCGGCATTGTTCAACTAAAATTGGTTACGCGGCTGGCAATACATCAAACTTGCACTCTCATTTGAAAAGGCATCACCCGAACGTGAATTTCACCGGTACCAAAAGACTGAAGTGCAAACCCGACTCTCACTAGCATTTAAGCCTCCACCACTCGCAACAAGTTCAGACCAAGCCAAAGCTATTACAAACACTAAATATCCTTATGTTGCCATGTTGCCATGTTAGCAAAGCGCTACCTGGCTGTATCTGCTACTACCTCTGTCCCTAGCGAGAGGGTGTTCTCCACAGCAGGAGACATTGTTAGTGCCAGCAGATCTGCCCTTTCGGCAAGCAATGTGGACAAGTTCATTGTTCTTTAAAAAAACATGAAAATGCAATGACAAGCAAGTCCTAATGTCAAACTGGCTGCTTAGGTACTAGTACAGTATAAATATAGATTATTTCAGTTCATCGAAAAGCTGCACCTTAATGTTTATTTTATTATATTTTGTATTTATTTGAGTGAATATTCATAGTTTAATAATAATTAAAAACCCAAAACTAATAGTTTGTTTTGTGAGTACTAGTACAGTAAAGTTCAAATACAGATTATTTCAGTTCATCGAAATGCTGCACCTTAATGTTTATTTTTTGTATTTATTTGAGTGAATACATTATTCACAGTTTAATAATAATTAAAAAAATATATGTTATGTTTTGTGATAATCTTTTCTGCTGTACCGAAAACGTACCGAACCGTGACTAAAAACCGAGGTACGTACCGAACCGAAATGTTTGTGAACCGTTACACCCCTACTAAGCATACATCATTTTATGCTGCGCATATTGCACTTCATTTATATTTGGTTTCATGCTCACATGGCTTATGATAAGCCAGGGTATGATATTCATGATTATCGTACTCAAGCTAGCAGCTACACTACATTGTCTACATCTCCCTCTTCGCCCGGACATCGGCTTGTGCTGGCAATCCAAGATCTCTCCAGTTTACCTATGGTAAACATGCATATAACTGGTGGTGGTGTCTTAATAGCATTTCAGGGCTTCGTTCAGGATAGGCACAGAACCCTGCCGCAATCAAGGTAATTATTCCTCATCCCTACAACAACCGGACGGTGGTCTCCTCTGCCTTCACATCCTACATTCGCCCGGACATCAGCGCCGTGCGGCCATCCAAAGATCTCTCGAACTGATCACCGCAGTCAGCCCACAAGGACGGTGGTCCTCCTCCGCCTTCACAACCTACATTCGCCCGGACATCAGCGCCGTACTGGCTTCCCAAAGATCTCTCAGACCCTAACTATGGTATTTATGCATATAACTGGTGGTGGTTCATAACACGTTTAAATGTATACATGTCTCATTATGGTATCGGAATTCAAACTGCATTCCTGTCCTAGTCCGCGGGCCGCCGCCCACAGGGAAAAATGTCTCGTCTCACGTTGCATCTACATGTCACGGGCTACATCCTCCTGCACGCAAGTATCTAATCCCAGGCCTGTGCTCAAATGTGTCTGTATAAAATGTATACCCTGCGACGTCAGGTTGTGGACCGTGTGTCCCTGTAGACTTCGGTCTCGTGGACTGTGGGCCACCGTAGACTTCGGTCTTGTGGACTGTGGGTCCCCGTAGACTTCGGTCTCGTGGACTGTGGGCCACCGTAGACTTCCGTCTCTGTTAAAAAACAAGATCCCTGCTTCGGCAGGACGTTCGACCTTCGTGGCGGCGTAGTCAAGCCCTGCTAGCCAGGCAGGCGACCCTCAGGTCATTTTCAGATAAGACCGGCACTGATTTCGGCCGTCAGAGTCTCAGCATGACCCGTAAGCTCCGGCAGTGATTCCGGCCTCCTGCCGCATACATATGTTAATCTATTATTTCATCCCCAGATCACCACAGTCACCCTACAAGGTAAGAAACTCAGTTCATCTCAGTATTCTATACTTCACTGGTTTTGGGGATTTCATCGGAGCTGTTCTTTCCCTCCTGAGCGAACGAACGATTGATTACACCTGCAAACCGGGGCCTAATCGCCAAACACCATTCCATTCTCCTGTTGTATTATCATGACAATCATTTCATTCATATGACGTGTAACAATAAATATGTATTCCATACATCACGTCTCTCCGGTTTGAAATTAAAGCTTTAGCGCAAGTTCAATAAGGAAGACCTAACAATGAGTCACTTACACGTCACTCTATTGCTCTCTCCCCCCTCATTAAATGCGTGGGCGTCACCCCTCAGCAGCCAATTGCTGCACATGTTAAATTCCTTAAATGCCTGCTCTTCCTTCCCGTCAGTTGTCATTTCAGGTGACCACACGCAACCCTCCTCCACCCCTCTCGCCTCCCGTCTCCTCCAGGACAAAGCTAAACCTTCCTCCTTCAGACCGGTCCCACCTACCTATCACCACCACCAGTGTCTAGACCCCGGGGATTTCATCGGAGCGGTTCTTTCCCTCCTGAACGATTATCCTGCAAACCGGGGCCTAATCGCCAAACACCATTCCATTCTCCTGTTGTATTATCATGACAATTGTTTCATTCATATGACGTGTAACAATAAATATGTATTCCATACATCACGTCTCTCCGGTTTGAACTATAAATTGCGTCACTCGCTAATCTCTTTATAACATGTAAAATAACATTACAACGTACCCCAGTCCATCTGCCTACCCTTTAGCAAGTAGGATAGCTTCCAGAAGTTATCGTTTGGCTCAGGGGAGGGGACGCGGATCAGTGAAACTTCCTGCAGACTCTTGGGGACTCAGAGGAGCCGTAAGTTACGGCTCCTATCCGTAATAGCATAGCAGATCCAGAGATCCATACTCGTCATGTGCACGAGCATAGCTGCGGCCGGCAAGACATTTTACTTAGGTGGTGTAGCCAAAAGTGGGGAGAGAAATTAACAGTAACATCTTGCAGCCCCTTCTCCAGCTCCCGGCTCCCGCAGCTATATTAAACACGAGTCAACAGCAGACTCAGAGATTCGCAAATCCTGACTCATTGTGCAAAACACAGCAGTCTCGTGCGGACTCAGAGCCGTAACCGTAGTAGCAGATCCAGAGATCCAGCAGACTCGTCGTCATGCAGGAGTCAACAGCAGACTGAGGTTCGCAAAATCGCAAAATGACCCTTTTTGTTTGTGATCAACATTTTTTATTAAAGCAAAAGACACTGTGTAGCGGAGGTTAATGTAACGTCAGTTTAATATGCTCGTGAAATGCAACAAGTTTTCGGTTTCACCGGTAGGATTTCTACGCTCTTGGTGATGCTGACTCATATAACTCAAATTACTCATATGATCCGGATCTCTTCAATGACTGACTCAGAAGACCCTGACTCCGTAAAAGGATCCGGATTTGCCATCTCTAGTCCACACTAATGTAAACAGCAGCGCGCTAGTCTCGTGAGAAACGCTAGTCAGCACAGGTGCGTGGTTCTCACTGCGCCTCATACCGGTGCAACTTTGAACAACTTCAATATATGCCGCATTAATGGATTTGGCCTGCAGTCACCGCATCTGGGCTAAATTAGACACGTATTATTTTAGACCTGTGTGTTTATTAGAGGCCATGTCAGCAGGCCACATCATATTATGCCAGCGTTGCGTTCACAAGACATACAAGCCACAAACTGGAAATTGAAACATGCTACAACCTGAGGGACAGTGAATGAGACACACAGACACACCCATCTTGAAGGGGGGAGGGTCAGCTCTGACAGCTTTGATCGCTGTGCAGCGATCAGCTGTTCCCGAACGAGAGAGAGAGAGAGCTGCTAGACACAACTCTTATTAATCCCGTACGTTATTCACACGCTTATCCACACGTACGTTATTCACGCGCATATCCACACGTACGTTATCAACACGCATATCTAAGATAGCGCTTGCTAAGCTACGCCGCCGCCACATGAGCGCGTACTTTGAGCACGTACTTTGAGCGCGTACTTTGAGCGCACCTATGATACGTCGCCATGACTTCTGACATCTGACATCGTCGTGACGTCGCCTGTATTCTACGTCAACCCATTCAAAATTGATGGAGGCGTTGGCGTACGTTGACACGTTAGTTCTCCGCTCAATAGCCCCGCCTCTACCCACATCTGCTGCTCACCCCCGCGTCAAAGTAAACTGCACACTGAATTCAGATGATTTATCTTTCTCTCGATATGGACCTAAACGCGAGTGAAGTCTAATCTGACAGGACGGAGACACGCAGCTCTGCTCACCTGCAGCTCCTCCCGCTGTGATGCGGCAGTGAACGGAGCAAAACACACACTTCAAGTCAGATCATCACCCTTAGCTATTTTAATTACCTCTCAAACTACCTAAACTAGTTATAAATATGTTTATTTTTACTGTCGGCCGGGTCACTCATTACTGGATCAGCTGCTGCATGAGACAGACACTGACGCTGTCCGAAGAGAGGGAGGAAAAAGAGAGGCTCCATGTATTTTATTATTATATTATATTATATTCGTAATTCATTTGTTTTAAAGCTCAATAAATAACAAAGAAGACCTTTGACCGGCACTTTTATAATTTTGTCCGGAAGATTTAAACTTTAATTCACGTTGACTGGCGAAAAACTCTGCCCGCTTCCCTCGGCCCCCACCACGGAGAATAAACAGAAGGGCAACCATGACAACCATGCTTCTTCGCTGCTTTTGTGGAGGAAGTTACAGCGCCACGTACAGGCTCCTGCTTATGTACTGCAGCTTCTCCAGCGGTTGGAGCTAAACGGAGCTGTCTCATGTGGACAGACACTATCCGGTGAATATTGCGTGTGGACGGAAACTTGTTTGCGATTGCGTTTGCATTAATCCTATGCGTTTAGCCGTTTTCGTCCTCGTGTGGCCGGGGCCTTAGTTATCTGTTCTTTGGCACAAGTCACACCTCATAGTAGTCCACCAGCAGATGAAAAACACCCACCTCTCCGCCTCTTCCAAGGGACGAGGGGACCTTGCGGCAGAGTCAACATGTCCGTTAAAGTTTAAATCTTCCGGACAAAATTAGCAAAGTGCAGGTCAGAGGTCTTCTTTGTTTTTTATTGAGCTTTATAACAAATTGATAAAGACTCTATATAATAATATAAGAATAATAAACGGAGCCTCTCTTTTCCTCCCCCTCTTCTGAGAGCCCGACCTGACCTCTGAGCAGGAGAGGTGGGGAGCAGGAGAGGTGGGGAGAGGGGACGGGGCTATTTCAACGTTATCAGGAAATGATCGTATAGAGGCGTACACACGGAGCCGTTTGGCCCCCCCAGAGCGTTCCGTTTGCAGATCTATCCACCTTGGGACCCGTTATTGTTTGCAATGTTTCTATCGTTTTGTTACGGCCTCGTGTAAACGAAAGGGCTATACGCAAGAGAATCTATACGGATACAACCCGTATCGTCCTTGTGTGAACGGGGTCTAAGACAAACAGTTACCTTGTTAAAGGGAGTGTTGGAGTAAACCACTGTAACACAGCCACCAGCGGGACTTCCAAACCCTAGAGAAATACATACAATAAATATATGAAGACATATTAAGAACAACAACAGTTAAAAACACATAAATGAGCCACACTGTTGCACTGGGTGACATGGTTAGTATTAGCATGAACAAACACTAGTTTATCTTTGACTAAATTCCTCACACTACGGCCTGATGCCAAAAATACTCATTAGAGCAAAAATGTTGATTAATCCGCCAATGAAAATAGTCCCTACACTACAGTATGTTGTTTACACCAGTGTTTTTCAAAGTGGGGGCCCCGACCACCCAGGGGGCCGCCAGGGGAGTCACGCAAAGTTTGAGGGAAAAGGGATTTTTTTTTTTTTTTTAAAGTTACATTTTTTATTTATTTTTTAGATGTTATTAATAACTGCATATCTATCAATCTATGTCTCCTTTGATGCCAATCTTTTAATATTTTTTATTTATTAATATTTTATTTTATGTTTTGGTTTTTAAATCACACGACCGCCCTTCAAGCCAATCAGAATCGAGCTGCCGCTACTGAGAGTGAAACTGAGTATCTGCTCAGCTTCTGGAGCAAGTGAGAGCTAGTGGATATTTCGCTCTGCAGCTGGATGAGAGCACGGATGTAGCAAATATTGATGTTTATATATATGAATATAAATATTGTTATTGTTAATATTACTGTTGCGTATTATATATAATATTATTAAGGCATAAATAGCTTTCAAAAATGCTAAAAATATATGTTAATTGTTCATATTACTGTTCAAAATTCTATAATATTATAAAGACAGAAATCACTTTAAAAATGCTTTAAAAATATGTTTACTGTTGATATTACTGTTTAATATTGTGTTAAGAATGTTTATAACAGAAGACACAATGAATGTAATGAATGACAAACAAAAGATAAATACAAACATGTTTTAGAAGAATAACTGATTATTAATTATTAATACAAATATATATATTAAGAAAATGTATTAAGCTGTATGATTAATTTGTCATATTTTCCATCATAATGTACTGATCATTTACAAAAAAAATTGCAACAGGGGGGTCTCCGCCAGAGGATAATGCTATATGGGGGTCCTTGGCATGGCAACGTTTGGGAACCCCTGGTTTACACTACTTCCTTGTGTGACAGGCACCTTAGCTATTTTTGCATTGTTTCTTGTGGCTTGGCCAAAAAAAGACACTTCTCTCTTCTGTATGTAGAATTGACAATGGTTTGGCTTATTGACAACTAATGTACTAACAGGTTCTTTCTGTTTTAAATGTTGTCCCGCATGATTGATTGCACTTATTATATGTTGCTTTGGAAAAGGTTGTCAGCGAAATCAAATGTCATAAAGAAGAGAAGAGATAACTTGGCCCTAAAGTGGAAAAGTTGAAACTCGAAATCTTTTTATTCTTCAAATCTCTTGTGAAAAACATATTATATATCAGGACAAATATTTTAAGGTCCAAAAATAGATTTACCAAAGTAAAATAGATAAGAATTGAATGTATAGTGAGTAGTGGTGCACGATAATTATCGGCCCGATAATTATCGGTCCGATATTAGGAACTATGACGTCATCCCGATAAACCCGATAAAAGTATTAATAGCCCTGATAATATACAATATATTTTTTGGGTGAAAAAAATACTGCAGTGTGGGTGGATTGGGATGAGGGGCGCTTGTTTTTCACTCCGCTCCTCCCGTTTTGCCAGTACTGTGGTATTAGTGGTTTAGGAAGAGGGGAGTTTTTCACAAATCCAGCGCTCCCTAACTCACGTCTGGCTGAGACGTAAATGGTGTGCGGCCGTGAAGCCAGGACAGTAAACAAACATGTCGTCGTCGGTAGTATGGGACTATTTCAAAGTTTCAGAGTTAGATAGTTCGCTTGCTATTTGTATTAACTAATGCAATGCAGAAGTCGAGGGAACAAGGCAACGAGCTATAATACTTCCAACCTGATTACCTGAAACATCGCCATCGCTACGATGGTGTGTTAAAAGCGTACGAAGACGCCTGCGCTGCTAAACCAGCGGCGAATCCAAAGCCAGCTGCAAAGGCACCGGGCTTTTACCTATCCACGAGGCTTTTGAAAAAGGCAAGAACTTTATTTGGGAAAATAAATATGGTCACTTTGAAGAGTCAAAACTGTTCTTGGCTTTGTTTTGTTCATAGTAGTAATGCTCATGTCATTTGCTCACTACTACTCTTTTTTACCACCAGGTGTGCAAAAACTACAGGTACATTTAATATATATATATTATATTATTATCGGTATCGGTATCGGTCTTGAGAAGCAGGAAGTTATCGGTATCGGTTTCAAAAAACCAATATGGTGCATCCCTAATAGTGAGTGTATTAAATGAAATATCAAGTACAAGTGTTTTCTTTTGTTGCTTTCAATAAAAAGAGATTGACAAATGACTTCATATCAAGCTTTCTGAGATGTGTGAAAAATGATCATTGTAACACTTTTATTAAAGTTGACCAAGAAGAAGCTGCCTCCATCATTTTCTCACCTCACTAGAGTACTCCTCTGCTGTGTCTTGTAGCTGCAGCTGGAACAGGAAGGTCTGTTCTTCAAGGGCGCTGAGCATGCTGGGTAAACGTGATGACCCGCTATCTATCCGACAGAATGAAGCCACGGTGACCTCAGCTGATTGGTGGCTTTAGCGGGAAGTGGAAATAAAGAAGGGGTTTAAACAACACAAAACACAGCTCCTGATTCTTTACATTTTATAACGTTAACCATGTTTACTATATTAGTTTAGCATGACAACATATTCTTATTAAAAGTGAGGCTAAGTTGGTTACGAAAGTGAACGTTTTATTTAAGTTAATCAGCAATCAAATTGTTCAGTTTCCGAGTAGAAGACCTTATAGTTTCTGTACGACAGCTCAAATCAAGCTTACAGTAACTTTACTCTGTGGGCCTCATGCAAAAAGAATATTGACGCCAATAAATAAATAACTCAATATGTTCATGGCAAAAGTTCAGAAATATGGAGAGAGGGGAAGTGAATACAGCTGCAGCAGGAATTTGGAGAGTTTCTATGGATGTCCTCCTTTGCTGAGCCTTACTAGTGCATTGGCTGCTGTAAACCTGTGCACAATACACTCAAGATTAGGGCTGTAAGTGTGTTTATACAGATGATTTCACTCAGATTGCACCAACAGTAGTGCTATGATGTTGGATGTCTGCATGTCACTGATATAAATGCAAATTAAGATCCATCTGATGTTATTGCATATAGAAAGTCAACCTTTTTTACACCGATTTCATGCATATAGTGACTTGGACTTAATACTACAGTACAGGGTTTCCCACACATGGACTATACTTGGGCGGGCCGCCCAGGTATATTAACGGCCGCCCAAGTATATTTCGCGACCCATTTAGTTTTTTTTGTAATTTTTAGTTTTTTATTTATCCGTGACCACGACGCCATCTGCGATCGATTAACTGGTGGACAATGATCCCTCGCTCTACGCCTCCTGTACCCAATCCCAGACTGGCCATCGGGAGGACCGGGGGGTTTCCCGATGGCCTGCCTGTTAAGTGGTCTGCCTCACACAGGGTGACTGGCTGTCTACATGATGTGGCCTGCCGACATGGCCACTGTCATACAGATCATAAATCAAAGCCCTTGATTGGTCTCTGTGTGTCATTCAAGATCGGGATAACCTCAGCTCAGGTCAGGTTAAGGACTCTCTGAGTGTTTAGATAGTTAACTTAGTCTGAGTTATCTCAGTGGGTCTCAAACGGTTTGGTCACCATTTATGTAAACACATATTTCCATTTGAGAGGGTAGTGATTTGTAAAATATGCATGAATAAATAAATAAAAAGTTAACTAGGTGAAAAAAGGTAAGATACACTTTTAAAACTTGTTGAGAGCTAAAACTAGTCTTTGCTGCTGCCTCAAAGAGGAGCAGGAGGGAGAGGCTGATTCACCAAAAATAAATAAATAAACAAGTTTCAGTGTTTTTTCATATTGGATATGGTATGTTATTGGTTATGATTTTATGATTATTGAAATGTATACAGTTCTGTTTCATATAGGTGTTTCCATAGATCTAGTCTCTTTATTTCCCCCTCAAAATGCACCAGATTGATGCATTTAACTCCAAAATTAAAAAATAAATCATACCAGGGAGCATGCCCCCGGACCCCCCTAGAGGATTTGAGGTCCACCCCCACTTAAAATCACATTGATAGGTTCCTAAATACAGTTACCATTTTTTTTAAATAGTAACTCATGTCCATATGTTTATGTTTTCAAGTTTCACACTTCCCTCTGCTGTTGTAATATCTGACCTCATCAGTAAATCCAAGCCATCTACCTGTCAGTTAGACCCTCTTCCTACCCCCCTGGTAAAAGCCTGTCTACCTTCATTGTCCTCCCTTATAACTGTCATCATACACTCCTCCCTCACCTCTGGTCTTGTTCCCTCACTTTTCAAATCAGCCGCCATCACGCCCATACTGAAGAAACCTGGTGCAGACCCCTACAATTTTAATAACTACCGTCCCATATCTAACCTACCATTTCTCTCAAAAATCCTGGAAAGAACTGTTGCATCCCAAATCCATACCCACTTGTCTGACAATAACCTGTACGAACAATTTCAATCTGGTTTCCGCCCCCATCACAGCACAGAAACAGCACTGGTGAAAATCACTAACGACCTCCTCATGGCAGCTGACTCCGGACTATTAACTATCCTCATCCTCCTTGACCTTAGTGCAGCTTTTGACACCATTTCCCACAGCATCCTCATTGACAGACTGACCTCCATCGGGATCACTGACACACCCCTCCTCTGGTTTAAATCATATCTCTCTGGCCGCACTCAGTTCATCCAACTCAAAACCTTCAAATCACAGCCACTTCCAGTCACGACCGGTGTTCCCCAGGGCTCTGTCCTGGGGCCTCTTCTTTTTATTATCTATTTACTTCCTCTTGGCAATATCTTCCGTAAACACAACATCCACTTTCATTGCTACGCGGATGACACCCAGCTCTACTTGTCCTCCAAACCAACCGCCATCCTCCCTCCATCCTCCCTGTCTGACTGCTTACAGGACATCAAATCCTGGTTCTCCTCTAACTTTCTCAAACTTAACGACAGTAAAACCGAGGTTCTCCTCATTGGCACAAAATCCACCCTAACCAAACCTGACAGTTTCTCCATTATTATAGACAACTCTTCAGTCTCCCCCTCCCCTCAGGTTAAGAGTCTGGGTGTCATCCTCGACGGCACACTTTCATTCAAATCTCACATCAGTAATATCACTCGGTCTGCCTATTTCCATCTACGCAACATCAACCGCCTCCCGCCCGTCCCTTAACCCTAAGACCACCGCCATTCTTGTTCACACCCTGGTCACTTCCCGCATCGACTACTGCAACTCCCTTCTTTTTGGTCTCCCTCTCAAATCCATCCACAGACTTCAACTGGTTCAGAACTCTGCCGCCCGCATCATCACCAGAACCCCCTCCATTAACCACATCACTCCTGTTCTTCAGCAGCTTCACTGGCTCCCCGTCAAATCCCGTATCATTTTTAAGATTCTGCTCCTCGCCTTTAAGGCCATCCATAACCTCACTCCTCTGTACCTCTCCGACCTCCTGCACATCAACACACCCATCCGCACACTCAGATCTTCTGCTTCCCTCAGCCTTACTGCACCCCCCTTCCGTTTAACCACCATGGGGTCTAGAGCCTTCAGCCGCTCTGCACCCCGCCTCTGGAACTCCCTCCCACCTGACATCCGCAACTCTGACTCTCTCCCCATTTTCAAATCATGCCTCAAAACATATCTGTTCACACTCGCATATCCACCCTGATCACTATCCATCACACATCCTGTTTTTTTATTATTTGGTTATCTGATCTATTTATTTACTGCATTGTCTTGTTTATGTCGATTATGCTGGTGTTATGTATTGTGTATCTTGTTTTTTAAGTGTCTGTACGGCGACCTTGAGAGCCTTGAAAGGCGCCTTTATAAAATAAATGTATTATTATTATTATTATGTGTGGGTAGTAGATTTAAACTATAGGGCTATCACTATGGGCCCTGCCCGTACCTGTTCGCTCTGCCATCGCGTGAAGGGTCTGCTAACAAGCGACCAACAGAAAGGTTCATGTTGTTGCACGTCACCTCAACCCGCTAACACCACCCCCCCAAGTATATTTCAGATCTGTGGGAAACACTGCAGTATGACAGTTTTCATAAATAGATTGCTATATGACGACATGCTATATGCTAATGACCAAGATGTGACAATTAGTGTATGTATGAGTTTTAATGTCAACTATATACTTTAGGTTATCCGTTTTTTTCTTTTTATGATTTCTTGATTGTTATGTAGTTACTTAATATATTCAAAGGAGGTTCCTTTTGTTATGTATTCCTTGTAACCAAATAATTTCTTAAAATAATAATTTTAAAAAAGCATGTTATATATATATAAAACATGTGTAAAACATGCTTTTCATCACTATGTAACACTCGCTCTTCTATCGTCTAGCGCTCCAATACATTGTACATGATAGGCTAAGAGGAGTGACATCTCTAAGCACCTGACCCATCACAACATAGCCGGCCAGCTAACCAATCAGAGCAGACTGGGCTCTGGTTTCAGACAGAGGGTGAAAAGAGGTGCTGCAGCACAGGCAGTATGAGAGAAATAAAGAGCTTTTTGAACATTAAAGCATGGAGACACGTCACAATAGAGACACTACATACTGAACCTGAAAATGAGCAGGACATGTCCTCTTTAACAATCCGTATCTCAGGAAGAACAACAGTGTAGGGGTATGGACATATGTGTGTTTATCCTAGAGTATACAGTAAGTGCACATGTACTCACCAGACATTGTCCACTATGAGAACTGAACCATCTGGCATCATGGGGAGGTAGGAGGAGTTATAGTTGGGAACGATCTTCACATCTCTGACACACACCTCATCCTGAGAGCTGCAGTTCAACACTGTAGAGAGAGGGGGGAGAAGAGTTATCACAGGTGGTGTCTTCGAAGATCTGCATGTGTGTGTGAGTGTGTGATAGTTGTCTACCTTTAAGGAGAGTCAGGTGTTTTCCAGAGACAGCCATGTGCTGACACTGCACACTGGGAGGTGGTAGAACATTCATGATGGTGCTGACTGGGAATGGAAATAAGAAACAGAAAAAACAAACAAGCACATTTAGTATGCCATTCCTCAGAATTAAAAGTCCCAAGTTTAAGACCACAGAACTGTTTGAGTCGCAGAGCTCAGGTCTGGTGTGCTTACCCTGGGCCTTGAAGGTGCTGAGGTCCTGTCTGAAGGTGTGTAGTGGGCTCTTGAGCTGTAGAAGGGTCAGGTAACCATGTTCCCTCACCTCCACTTTCTCATCCTCATGACACCACACAGTCACTACGATCTGACAAAAACACAAAGTCAAAGTTATATATGTGCTGTTTATATTTATTTGGCTTCATAATAAGTTAGTCTAAGATGGTGTTTGTTTAAAAACCAGCCTGATTCACAAATATATATATCCTCCCACGCAGGCTACGGGAGACACGGATAATATGTACAGGGTTGCGTTATCAGGTTACAAACGAAACATAACTGTATTCCCTTACTGTTACATACACAAATATGTAATCAGATTACTGGTACTTTTTTTTTTTTTTAAATGGGGATTATTAGGATCATTACAATTTTATAATGCGCTTTATAATAAAGAATGATATATTATAGGCAGACGTACTGTCTGAATTTTCTTTTTAATTAGTCTACTTTTTATTCTTTAAAAATGTTTTTAATTCAGTAGCAGGACACCTGATTTATTGAACAAACTTACTGTGTTTGCTTTTAATTCATGTGTTAAACTAAAACAGCATGTGTATACTATACTTACCTATCTTAAAATATAAGATGACATATTTTATCCTAAATATCTTGGTTTCTTCTTTTCTAAGGTCATATTGTTCTGTTAACTTCTGTGTATTATCTTCAATACACTTAAGTTAAAAACATCTTATTGATATTTATTTTCTCTTGTTTTTATCTGCATTGCATTTGATATTGAGGTAATACAAAAGTAACAGAAAGTAATCATTACTTTTATATTGTGATACTCAGATTAGGTCAATGATTACCTTTTTTTACCGGTACTAGATATTATAACGGGTTACAATTTTAAGTAACCCTCCTAACCCTGCTCCCACGGTACGTACGGTCATGTCGTCCCAGTATTTGTTTGTGCATCTCACCTTGGCTTTAAGCGTGTTGGCTGGCAGCTTGTCCAAAGAGACGGTGAGAGAGAAGACAACCTGGTCATCCAAAACCAGAGCGGACTGCAGAGGACAAGATGTTGGAGGTGTAGGAAATGAAATTAGCACAGTATTCATTAACAAACAACTAGAAGTTCAACTACGTTTTAGTGAGACTACAATGATAGGCCATATAAATAAAGGGATGCTGTTTTACCATAACCTCTCTACTGTAATTGAACACCAAATGCCAAATGTTCTGGTGTGTACTATAAACACAAGATTCTGCCCTGACAAGTAAAAATAGGTCAATTTTTTTTTTATTGAGACCAGAAATATAGGTGTTAATGTCGTGAAAAAAGGCTCAAATATAAGACTGTTTTAGTTTTTAAGATGAAGAGTAAGGCAACAGGCACATTCTAGACCAGAACATGCCCAGTTTTTGAGAGTACCTATAGAAATGGACCGCAAATGTTCACATGTTTGTCTGAGCCATTACTATGGTTCACAGGTTGTGTATGTTGTATACAGTACGTCCCTGTCTTCAGCCTAGCAGGCACACGGGTAGAGACTGAAGCTGGTTTAAAGCCCCTGGAGACTTCACTGTCAGGTCTCAACACATCTGAAGCACAATGATTATTGCAACAGACAGAAATAACTGGCTGCTTTGTCTCATGAAATCAAACAGAACAATAAAGGTCAGGGTATAAATGACTTTGGTTTGGTTTCCCCTTAATTCAGTAAATAGGTATAGGTTACTTCCTGTTACACTGAAGGTATGAGAGTGGGTTTCTAATGGGAAGTAAAGAGTTAGGGAAGTTATCCAGGTGTCCTTTTTATGTACAAATATATAATACATAATATATATTACATAATAAATGTAGTGGAGTAAAAGTACACTATTTACCTCTGAATTGTAGTGGAGTAAAAGTAAAAAGAAGCAAACTATTTAAATACTCTGTAAAGAACAACTATCTCAAAATTGTACCTAAGTACAGTACATGAGTAAATGTACTTAGTTACTTTACACCACTGGAAATAGGTAAAGATGACTTCCTGTTACACTGAAGGTACGGGAGTATACTGAGAAGCAATTAGTTCAATGTTAAAGGAAGTTATCAAGTCGTTCTCTCCATCATATTAACAGTCAGTGTTAACTACTTTGATAACAGTAATTCCCCTTTATTCACACTTTCTTTATCCTACTTTTTCCCTTCTTACCTGCACCGGTTCCCCACACTGTCGCCCATCTTTAGCCGAGCTGTTGTGAGTGAGATGCGGGGTGCACTGTATGAAGGTCCGGGTACTGTCCGGTCTCTTTCCTCCAGACTCCCTCTCCTCCCCGGGCTCCTCTTCCCCGCTGTCCCCGCTGCAGGTGCTCTGGATGTCGGGCTGGTACTCGCTGGGTCTCTGCACACGGCTCTCTGCGACGCACACACTCGCCTGAGCTGACAGTGAACTCACCATCTCCTTCCACGGTAAAACCCCGGAGCTGTCATCCTTCCCCGCTGCATTCCGGGACCGCAGGACCAGCATGAACTGCACCACCTCCCCGAGGTAGACGTGCTTTCTCCGCGGGACAGTAGTGTACTCCGCCGGGTCTGACAGAGTGGATATTGGAGCGGTAGGGAAATACATGAAGTACTCGCATTGGGACTCCATCATTAAAGAACCTAACCATATGCTGCCGTGTAAACAAGGCGAGGTTCCACGTTCATGTAGCCCGTATGTCCGTGTGTCAGAAATTAAATAAAACACAACCCAAGTAACGGAATTAAAGTAACGTTCAAACCATTCATATCCATTTTTGTTCCGTGGAGCTTCCGTTTACCGATAGCAATACAAATAACAGGACGGCTAATCGAAACAGAGCTTTTTCCAGACCATACTAATCAATCACCTGAAGGTAGATCACAGAGCCAAACATATTCAAATACAGTCAAACCAGGGCTTTATTATGATATTACCATGAGTGGAAAAACATTTTCCAGTAAAAATAATTTATAGCAATGAAAAAATGTATTACATTTAAAGTAATACTGAAGAAAAGACTATATAAGTTGGCCTTTAATCAGATCTTGTGTTATCAAAGTTGGTAAAGGTGCAGCTAGTTTGAATGACTTTGTATACTGCAGGGTAGCTTGTGAATTTACTCCAGGTGGAACTAAAGTCTGATTTAAGAGTTGATCATTAATGCCCCCTTTCCACAGGTTGGAGACCTTTGGGCAACCATTGAGCGACCAAAAATTGGCAAGATCTCTCAGCAGTCTCCAAGAACCTGGAAAAAGTTGTCTCTGTGGAAACGCTCTGGAGACCCCTGGGTGCTCATTGAGGGATCGAAATTTACATTTTCAGCAAATTTCATGAAGATCTACGGAGACGTCTGAGAGACCTTGGTGATCGCTGAGAGACCGACAGAGACTACTGAGAGTTCCTTGAGCGCTCATTGTGCGACAGAAGGTGCTCTCTGAGAGACCAACTGAGTTCCCTGAGAGACCAGCTGCGACCACTAGAAATCCCTGAGATACCAACTGCGACCAACTGAAAGACCATTGAAAAATCCTCGGGCGACCTGTGTGATCTTGGGAGACCATGTGTGCAAGGGTATAAAAATGAGCTGATGCTGGTGCTTCTGCCTCATTCTCTGACCTCCTGAAATGAACAACGAAGCTTTGATACATGCTGCCCTCCTCCTGGGTCACCAATCACTTCTACAGAATCAGATGGCCATTGCTCTCGTCAAGGGAAGGATGAACAAGCGCAGAAGAGAGAGAAAAAGGTGGTGGGTCCGCCCCTGGCTGAGACAAGAAAGAAGGTTACAGTTTGGTGACTACAGTCAGTTGATGAGAGAACTAAGGCTAGAAGATGAGGGGAGCTTCTTCAACTACCTGCGCATGGAGCCAGCCATGTTCGACGAGCTGACGGTAGGATCTCTCTGAGGACCAGGACCATTGGCAGAACCAGGACCACTCCCAGGAGCAGTGGCAGCCTGAGCGGCATATCTCTGGCGTCCTCGGCTCTTCTTTCCCTTTGTCGTGTTTTTGAGGGGAGGCATGGTAGCGTCGTGTCTCCTAGAATGGAATACTGTCGAGGGGTTTACACCCGTTTTTATATGGCCCACTAGCATGCTCAAGCGCAGCTATTCGCCAAAAACGTTGCGTGTGTTGAGAGATTGCTGAGAGATCATTGAAAGACCGATGAGACCGTTGGGCGCTCGTCGAGAGATCGCTGAGCGTCCATTGAAAGATCGCTTCCCTCGGAGACTGCTGAGAGACTGTTTTGGGCAGGTTCAAAACTTCATGGAGACCACGGAGACCATAGAGACCGCTGAAAGATCATTGAGAAACCATGCAAGACCTTAGAGATCATTGAGAGCTCACTGAAAGACTGTTGAGAGATCTCTCACTTTTGGGGGGGGGAATTTGATGGTCTCTCAACGGTCTCGGCTCTGTGGAAAGGGGGTATAATCAAAATCTGTAAAGTAATTAAAGCTATTAAATACATGTAGTGGAGTAAAAGTACATGATTTACATCACATTTTTACTTAAGTACATAACTTGCGTAAATCTGCTGAGTTACTTTACACCACTGCCTATAATCAGCTGTACTTTCAAGGGGGTTAATGGGCAATTGCGTCTTTAGTATTATTACTCATAAAATAATATTATTGTGTTGTTACTAATGGTTCATTATGTATAAGCAGAATTTAATTTGGCAGCTGATTGATGGTGGAGCAATTTTTTCTTGTATCATACACCAATATATTATAGGTTAGTTTCATATGTAACAATAAAACATATTCATAGAGCAGAATCAGATCATGTTTAATAATGTTAAATATGAATGATAATGTTACAGCTGGGAAAGAATGTAGAGGGTAAAAAGTAAAATATTTTAATTTGAGGTGTAGTACTGTAGGAGAAGAAATGTAAAGTATAAGAAAGGAGACGAGGAAGTTGAGTTAAAGAAATGTTGTTTTTATTCAGTACCAGAAAGAAACCTCAATGGATGCACACATAGTACAAGTTTCACCCCAAAAATAACATTTTCAAGTAAGATCCACTCCAAAGTACGCCGTTGCTTTCTGAACTTGCATTTCCAGTCCAGTGCAATCTGTAACACCTAGAGAGATGATCAAGTCCATTTCTGATTTCCTGTCAGCAATAACCCAGTGTTGTGAAAAGTAGAGATGGAAGCTGAGATTTGAAGAGGTTTGACAAAAGATGTACCTTTTATTCTGACACACTATGTAACACGCATGAAAACTTAGTAAAGCGAGAAAGTAAGTCACAGTACCATTATAGTAAAGCCATTTTAGTCAGATTTCCACTGGAAGAATATAAACAATGCTGCATGTGGGAAGACAGGCTTGGAAATGAAGCACAGTTTTCATTTGACTTGCATTACAGGTTCATTATCTCTAAAGGAAAAGATAAAGTATTACATCTCTACCTCGTAATTACCACTCAAGGACCGGATCATTTAGTGGCATTTGTAAGCATTATGATCAACACTTAATATTCTGGTCGTCTTGAGATAAATTCCCATCTGAAATAATCACAGTAATGCTCAGTGTTATTATTTATCCTTTTCTCAGGTATTCGACTTGACTTATTTTGCATTTAATTACAATTAACGAAATGTCTAAATGTGGACGTTTTGAAAGACAACAGCTTGATATAACCGTACAATCACAGTTTTCTTAGTAACACTGAATTATTTGTGACCCTGCCATAATTAACGGTGACAATTTGTCATCAGTGTTTCAACACTGACTGAACATTGAAGATGAGCTGAATGTATGTTTTCTCATCACATCAATAATAAATTCCATCATACTGTGACAAAAACACCCTTCCCCTCGTCGTCCCTAACCAACCCCGATAAATACAGTCTGTACAAATGGTAGATATAAAAGAAAATACAGAAGGACATTGTTTAAAAGCCGGGGTCAATAATATCATAACTGCATCCTAAGGCATGAAACAAATCTGTTTGTGCATTAGTGTTCATTAAACAGTGGTGACCCAGAACAGCGAGCATCTACTAGTACAGTTCTTCATTGTAATACAAGCACATGAGGCCTGTTTGTATCATCACAATTCAATGATGGTGAAAATAATAATGTTAGACCGACACCCTGATGAGCCAAACATATAGAGTGTGTCCTGGTGGTTGCACTAAAGAAAATGGTGTTCTTTCACATTAAAAAGATTGGATGTTAACAATATTCATGTTTGAGTTTAAAATAAACAACAATAATAATCTTTGAGGGTTGCCGTGTAGCACTGTGATACACAGTGGGTTATGTAACTGAAGTTACAGTTTCAGATTATAGTGAAATACTCAATGTTTGTGTGAAAGGAGGGAACATAAATAAACACAGGTATATCCCTTTTAAATCTAAGTTAATACTTTCTCATCCCTTTGACTCAGTGTCTTAATTTAAGACTGTAAGCTGATTAACAATCTCCGTTTCACTGGAGGAAGCACAATGCAGTGCACCCGATCCCCGCAGAAGGACGACTGCTGTAAGGTGACACTATTCACAGTGCACGGGGTGGAGAATACACACTACTGTGCTGTGGAAAGACTTTTGTTAGCATCAATCAAATGTTCAATGTTGGACGTTTTAAAGAGACCCAAAATCAGAGCTCCGACATACACACAAATGGATGGGTAGAGGAAAAAAATAGATGAAAACATTGCGTTCTTCTGTTAAAAATGTTAATTTCTAACTATTTGTATCATTTATTATCATTATATGACAGCTAGTTGTAGCTTAGAAATACGAATATTTGTTGTCGATTTTCAGGAGAACGCAAAAGTTTCTATCCTTTTTTTCACCTATCTATTTTTTCCCCCTATTTCCACTTTGGGCTTTGTAAATATATTCCTTCACATGTACATTCTTACACATGATCTGTACAATACTACATTTATACTATGGCCATGGAGAATACTCACTTCCGATTGGTCAAAGGGTGATATCAGCACTCAAATGTAATTTCAGCATAATCTGTAACAAGATAAGCGTCAACACTAGTATTCACTATGAAAAGTGCCAACATGTGAATAAATAATACTGAATATTGTGATGTTGAAAACAGCTAAAGTGAAATCCAAAACAACATGGCTCATAATTGCACCTTCGCAAGACCAGACCTCATTCACCTGGACCTTATTAGACGCTCATTCATGCAAACATATTCATCTCTCAATATCATTCTCAAATGGCTTGACTGCATGGCTTTCAAACTAAAATATTAGACCATGGTGCTTCAATGTGTTGTTGTTTATTATCTTCACAGGAAAGAGTGTTGTGTACCATTGCCAGACAGCAGAAAGAGGAAACCACAGCAGACAGAGTTCTCACTTGACACAGACCACAGCAGCTAGCAGGTGCTCAGACAGGATTTTAACTCGTGCGTTATAATGTGTTCCTGTCTGTGCTCTACTTTAAATACAGGTACTGCAGAATGGCTGCCCAGCGTCCTTTGTGATGATCTAAATAAAATCTGTAAACTAAATAAGATTCTATCAAAGACCAATTCTCCCGTTTTCTTATTTGCACATATTTCAGTAAGAAACCTCCCTATTTGCTTTTGATTCAAAGTTAACACTATCTATTCTCCTGATCTGCCCACTCCCTTCAGCAGTGTACACATAGAACACTCCTTGCCAGATTCAATATGCAGTTTTCTCATAATGAACTACAGTACCCAAGTTCATGGACCATGTCACTTAGTGCAACCATGTGGGTCACTGTTTTCTCAACAGTTTCTGATTAACAGTGAAGCTCTTGACAAAGCCGTCTACAAAGACCAGTCAGGCGATGTCAGCAAGCTCACACATGCACATTTCAGAGCGTTATTCCTCTGTTATCATACTGTAGGTATGTATAAGACAATCAAGTGAGAAGCTGTCTGCTGTGATTTGTCCCTGACAGAGATAGGTTGTTTGTGTTACATAGTACATGTAGTACAATTTGATCCTTCATGCAGCAGCATGTTAATGACAACATATCTGCAAGTACCATGCAGGACCAGGCTGTGACTGAACATGTGACAAGCTGCATGTCTGACACAGTGTTAAAGTAAACATGCTGCATTCCACAGACGATGAAGAGTTCCAGCTCCTTACTCAGAGCCAAAAGAAGCAGGACTGCTGTTTATTTGGAGGAACATAGGGACAAACTGTAACTCATGCCTGAGATAGTGATATTATGTGAGAAGAGTCTAGCTGCAAAGCTCCACGCTCAGGCCCAGCTCCTCCACCTGAGACCTTTTACTGTGTCAAGCTAACAGTGTGTGCCATCTGCAAATTGTTTACACCAGTGCATGCATTCACTAGTTTAAATATATAATACATTTTAAATATCTGTAACTTCTAGTTAGGTAGCGTAACCTTAAAGGTGGGGTAGATAATTTTGGAGAAACCAGCTCGAGTACGCTAGAATTTGAAAATACACAACCGGAAAAAATCTGGCACTTCCTTCCAGAGTCCTGGATAACTATAGGTTACTTACGTAACCCCAGTTCTCAGAGTAACATGAAGTGAGATTTCTCACTATGGGATGCGCCTCAACGCGTATGCAAACAGAAGCATCAATCTCATTACGCCAATCCTGATTGGCTGGTGATCTTGACGTCTACGTCAGGGAATTCACCCACCCTTTAAGTAGCTTGTGCTACGACGCAGCGTCATTCAAAATAAGCACCTCTTCTCGCTTCGCCTTAGCAAGAAGGGCCGTCTGGTGAGACATCTCACTTCATGTTACTCTGAGAACTGGGGTTACGTATGTAACCTATAGTTCTCATTCATAACACTCCGTTTGATGTCTCACTATGGGATATTGAAACTCCCGTATTGCTAGACATGCTTACCTCGAAAATCACCAAAACAACCAGAACTTAACAGGTAGAACTCTGTCTCAACACGGGACCCAGTACTGCGCGGGCCACACTTGGAGCAGAGACATATAGCCTGTAAAAGCGGACAAAAGTGAGCGGTGAGGACCAGCTCGCTGCTGCACAAAGGTCTTGGATGGAAACACCCTTGAACAAAGCCCAGGATGTAGCCAGTCCACGAGTAGGGGCATGAGCACACAGGGCATGAGCACACAGGCCCTTTGGTGCCTGCAAACCCTGACTCGTATAAGCCAGAGCAATCGCTTCCACAATCCAGTGGGAGAGCCGTTGCCTGGTAACGGGCTTGCCCTTCTGAGGGTTAGCCCAGGATATAAAGAGTTGGTCATTACAACGAAACTCTTTTGACCTGTCCATATAGGTGCGTAAAGCACGAACTGGAAACAGCACATTCGGCCGCTGTTCCTCAGAGGAACACAGCGGCGGAGGAAATGCCACAATGTCAATGGGGGTACATGAGCCAACCACCTTAGGTATAAAGGCAGGGTTGGGCTTCAGCAACACTCTCGTTTGCCCCGGGGCAAACTGAGTGCATGAAGGATATACAGAGAGCGCATGAATGTCACTGACTCGCTTGGCAGATGCCAGAGCCAGTAACAGCACTGTCTTCAGTGACAGGTGTTTAATGTCAGCTTCTTCCAGGGGTTCAAATGGAGGTCGAGTGAGCCCATCTAAAACCACTGCCAAGTCCCATAAGGGCACCAGTGACCTGGAAACAGGGAGGAGCCTGCGAGCCCCTTTCATAAAACAGCAGACCAAGGGATGTTGGCTAGCCGTCTTTCCCTCAAAGCCCACATGGCATGCAGCAATAACAGCTAGGTACACTTTGATCGTAGAGAAAGCTCTGTGTTTATCAATCAGGTCCTGTAGAAATGATAGAATCACCCCGACAGGACATTGACATTGAAAAGAGATGTGTCCTTTTTGAAGGCACCACTCCTCAAACACCCTCCACTTACAGTCATAGAGAGACCTGGTGGAGGAAGCTCTTGCACTCTGAATAGTGTTTATCACCTTCTGAGGGAGCCCCACTGTATTCAGATTGTACCACTCACGGGCCAGGCCCATAGTGCCAAGCGCTCTGGGTGTGGGTGAAAAATCGTCCCCCCCCGCCTGAGACAGTATGTCCCTGCATAGTGGGAGCTGCCACGGCTGCCCGCACAGCAGCTGATATATCTCCGCCAGCCAGTACATTGCAGGCCAGTGCGGAGCTATTAGGATCAGTGTGTGGCGATGTTTTCTCACTCTGGCCAGAGTTGGGGGTATCAGAGCCAGGTGTGGGAACGCGTACAGAAATACCGGAGGCCAAACGTGCGCGAGCGCGGTCCACGCCTAACGGTGCGTTTTAAATCGTGCATTGAAAAGAACAGCTGACATTGAGCATTTTCTTTTGATGCGAACAGATCCACCGCGGCTCGGCCGTAACGCACCCACAGCTGACTCACAACCAATGGATGTAGAGTCCAGTCTGCATATAGTGGTGCACCTCTGGACAGCAGATCTGCCCCGAGGTTCATCACTTCTGGTACGTGCGTCGCTCTCAGAAAGAGGGGACGTCCGCAGCTCCATAAGATCAGTTTGCGTGCCAGCATGTGTAACTGGAGAGAACGCAAACCCCCTTGGCGGTTTATATACGATATTGTGGTCGTGTTGTCTGTCCTCACGAGGACATGATCTGAGATAAGGCAGAAAGCGTTTCAGGGTGAGGAACACCGCTAAAAGCTCCAGATAATTTATGTGTGACCGTTGGAGGTCTCTGCTCCAGAGACCCCTCACAGGTCGATCTTCGTATATACCCCCCCAGCCCGTCAGACATGCGTCTGTGGTGACCACCTTCCGCGATAGGACAGCACCCATAGGCACGCCCCGTACTAGAAAAGTCGGGTGTAGCCAGTGCCATTACGCATTTCATAGTGACCATCACTCTCCGCGCGCCATGACGCGCGGGGTCCAATCTGAGGGCAGCTACCCAGCGCTGAAACTCCCTCATGTGTAAGCGTCCCAGTCGTACCACCAGAATGGCTGACGCCATGAGCCCCAGCAACCGCAGACATGATCTGAAGAGAACATATTTGCGTGGCTGGAAATGAGCGAGGCAAGCCCTGAAGGCTTTCACTCTCTCTGCTGACAGGCGGGCTGTAAAGGACACCGAATTCAGGCGTAGGCCCAGGAAGAGTACAGTCTGGGGACAACATGCTCTTTTCTGTGTTTATTACGAAACCCAGGTCGAGCAGGTGTTTTACGAGGACATTCGTCTGCGTAATAGCCTCTTGCTCCGACTGTGCGAGAAGGAGCCAATCGTCCAGATAAGTTGCCAGGCGAATACCCTGTTGTCTTAACGGGGCTATCGCGGCTTCCGTACACCGTACAAACACTCGCGGGCTGAGAGACAGACCGAAGGGAAGTACTCTGTACTCGTAACAGACACCCTGAAAGGCGAACCTCAGATATTTCCTGTGTGGGTAATATACTGGGATGACCAATGTGGGCACGAGATAAGTTTGTTGTGCACAGATGGAAAGCTGACAGGCAGGTAGGCCATCCAGTTCTCATTCATAACACTCCGTTCGATGTCTCACTATGGGAATATATAGTGTTATGAATGAGAACTGGATGGCCTACCTGCCTGTCAGCTTTCCATCGTGGCACAACAAACTTATCTCGTGCCCACATTGGTCATGTGCACGTTTGTGTTGGAGGAGGGGCTCTGTAAGGAAGTGGCAGATTTGTTCCAGCTGTGTATTTTCAAATTCTAGCGCACTGGAGCTGGTTTCTCCAAAATTACCTACCCCACCTTTAAGCAGCCAAACTCGTACTAGCCTTATGAGTTAGCAATCAAAGGCTAATGTTAGCTACAATGATTAAGCATTTGCATTTCCCTAACAAATAAGTATAGCTAGCTAACAGTAGCTATTGTTAGCAAACGCATAAGGATATCACATAAGTTATTTGCTTCTTGTACCTTAACATTAGAAGTTAGAATTAAATCGAAATATAACCTTTGTATTGTTTACCTTGTGTTGCTGTTTTGTGGCAAGGGATAAAATGAATACAATATTGGCTTAGTAGGCTAATTTATTTAGTAAGGATACCTATGAAAAGACTGCTTCAATAGAATTGTATTGCTAGTCAACATTAAGAATGTTAGCATTTACTGTGAAATGGTCTTTAAAACAGTGACATGTAATTGATGTAAAACATTTGTATTAACAAGTAGCCGGATTAATGGCGTTGGAGATGGGTCCAAAAGGTGGGTTGAGCCAGGAGCTTTGCAGCAAGATGCTCCTGCTTTATGTTGTCTGCTGCGTTCCGTCTGACAAAACAATATAGAAAAGTCCCATAATACCTGCTAACTCGTTCAAAGTTGATCTGGAAGGAATACTGGGGGAGTTGAGGTCACTCTTGTGCAATATAATGAATCATCTTTAACATGCAATTGCTTTTGGATGTGTTTACCCCTGCACTGATATTCAATTAATTTGTAAAACATTATGACAAGGAAATGGGTCTTCATGGTCTCTGCATATGTGAGACAGATGGGTACTTTAGCGGATAGTGGAAGGAAGGAATGTGCCCAAATGCTGATAATAACCAGCCGCCTGCTTGCGGTAGTATCAAGCACCGGATCGTCTTCCCCTCTTGTATTATTAAAATATATTTAAGAAGCAGTTCAAGTTAGTGGTTCTAGACAGGGCTCCATACTGACTCTGAAGCTGAACAAAGTGTTTCAAAGAGAGAAATAGTAAGTTATAAATCATCATTATTTGTGTCCATTACCAGTAGCCTACCAGCAAAGACTGACTTTACAAACCATACCCTCAAAGAAAAACAGATAGTGTTGTATTACATACCCCAATGTAAGCCTCTTGTGTATTACCATTGCTTTAGAGACACAGAGCTTAGCATGTGTGTTTCTAATACATTCCCAGCTTTTCTTCAAAAACTGTTAGAATTGAAAGACTCTTCAAATCAACTGAATACAAAACATTCCATCCTCTGCAAGATTTTCTTTTCAACCCATATTCGAAGTAAATTCTTTATTTTGTATTCAAATATGAAATAACTTAAAAATATATATATCTTTTAAGGAGGTGCTAGGCTCAGTGACTCAGTGTTATGGCACTGCATGAGAGGCAAATACTGGGGCTTATTGTACCTTTACGTTGAGAAGTTTCAAGCATGTGCACCAAGGACAACGTAAAAAATAAATCGTACCTCTTAGAAGTATAAATATGAACAAGGACTAAAACAGGCTTCTGTGTGTCAGCAAAGCAGAGAGTCCCTGCCAACAGTTTCTTTGAGTCTGCTTATATAAAAACAAAGTTCATTCTACCACTTGTAACTGCAGCCATGAAAGCATCCCAGGCACTCAGAGGTCAAGGGCCACGAGGATTACACCGACTAAAAGCAAAGAACAGTTTTAAGTAACGAAGCAAACAACCAAAAAGTGGAAGTTCAAACAGCTCCTCCTTTTTGTTTTCTTGTGTGTAAACCACACTCGGCTCAGCTTTCAGTCAATCTTTTCAGTGACCAGAGGTCGAGACTCACCTGAAACCTCATGTCAATCTTACTTTTGTATTAAAGTCTGGTTCCTCCTCATTAAGCGGCTTCCATCCCAGTCCCTCAACTCCGCTGTCCTCCCCCCAGCATTCCCCTCCGCCGGCCTCTCTCCTGTCCTGGGTGAGTCTTGTCTTACGAGAGAGGCTCCGGCTGCCAGCAGAGCTGGGTTCTGCTGCCCTGACTGGGCCACGCGGGGGAACTGTTTAGCATCCAGCACGTCCTTGTACTGCAGCTCGGGTCTGATCATCCTCAGACAGGCCGTCCTGGTGGCGTTGTCCAGCCCCGGCTGAAGCTCGTATCCCAGAATCTCCAACAATCCAACTGGAACGGCCGTATGTTCTTGTCTCGGATCCGGCGCGCCTCCACAGGCTTCCCGCCGTCCCTCAGACAAACCTGGGCCATTTCTTTCCGGAGCATCCTGAGAAGAGATACTTCCTGCTCCATCTGGGCGTAACCGAAACTTTTGATATCCTCCCAGAAGGTCCGGTTGAAGGTTTTATATAAGTACAAGTCGAAGGCGTTCCACTGGCGCAGCTTCTCCCGCTGTGCCTCCGTCACATTGGTCAGTATCTTGGCTTGGGGGCGTACCCCTCTGAACCCGATACCTGCTGCCGCCGCAGCTTTGCTCACGAAGCTCCCGCTCAGCCCCCCCACGTCGCTGGGCTTCTGCTGCCGAGCGTTGAGGCTGAAAGAGACGACGGTTTCCAGCGGCCAGCAGAGGGCGTGCCGCAGCAGGATCATGGACTGGTCAAAGTACTCCGACACTAGAATCAGATTGAAGGTCTGGCGGATCATGGTCTCTGCCTTCTGAGCCACAGCCAATGAGAAGTTAGCATTGTTGTCCATGCCGAAGTCAAACATCAGCAGATTGCGGGGCGTAGTTGTTGCGGACCCGAGAGTCGTAATATCTGTAGGGGTTGTCAGCAAAGTCGCCCAAGCTCTTGGCTTTCCGAAAGGCAGGTGCCACCTCTTTGTAATAGGCAAAGGAGGACTCAGCCATACCGGCCGGGGTCCCGAATGATGGAGAAGTAGAACGTGTCTGCAGGCATCACTTCTCCACCTGAGGAAGAGGAGCATTTTGTGTTAAAATATGTGCAATTAGTTTACTAAATTTAAGCTACAACAGAAGATACATTTATTTGTTCGCTTGTCCTGAGAGTGTTTGTGTAGTTGTCATCACTTTCTTGTTTAAAGATCTATACAGATATAAAAAGTAACAGGGAAAAACTATTATATTTATTATATTATTATTATTATAAAATAAGTAATGGATGTATTATTAATTTTAACTCAAACATTTATTAGAACAAGCTTTATTTCTTGCTATTAGGTTGCTAGCTAACATGAGTAGGATTGCATCATTCATAATAATAAAGGGTAACTGGTTTGAAAAATGATATTCTAATGTACAATCAGGGGATCTACTATTATGCAATTGTTTTCTTTTATACTTAAAATATATTCTTGTGTTGCTGTTATTGGGTTTTTATTTTTTATTTAAATGAATACACATTGATTTCAAACAAAATATGTCTTTAATTCATTTTTGAATCTCTTTTTGTGTGTTTGATGTTTTAGTTATAAGCAAAGGGTGACATATTTCATGAGGGGAAAGAAGTGATTATTAAGTGTTCCTAACAATGACACACATGGTACATTTATAAATGTATTCAAACCACTACAGACATTCCATAATAATCATCCCCTTTGTCATTTCACTTCCCCCTCTGCTCTAATGAATGACTCACTTCAGGCTTATTAAATCTCATGTGATGGCCCAGGATGTGGAACTCCATGGCTCTGGGGCCTCGGTAACCTTTGACCCTATGAGCATTGAAAGGCAGTGGGTATCCGAACTGGTATCCCAGTGGGAGGGCGAAGCGGAGGTTGCGCTCGTCCCCGAATCGGTACAGCATGTTGAGCACCGTGCTGCTGGCCGTCTTGTGGGTCTTCAGGAACATGATGTGGGTGTGGGGCTGACAGAAGCCCAGAGAGGGGCCCTGAGCATCAGAGGACAGGAAGATGGAGTGGCCAGCTGGATGCACACTGCTGGAGGAGGAGGGAGAATGTAACTTTATGATAAATGTCAACTTCGTTTTTAAAATCCTACAAACATTGCAAAGGATAAAATGACTCCACCCTATTTGTTGCATGAGCTAACAGGGGCTCAAGCATAAAGGGGGGCTCAAGCATAAAGGGGGCCCCAAGGCTCAGACTTTCTGGAGCCCTTCTAATTGTCCTGTTGTATTATTGGACTGGCGCAAGAATGAGCTCGCCGGTGAAAGTGAAAGTTATTTGTATTGCCTTAACTGATATCCTGTAACTTCACTTTTTCTAGCAGTAAGCGTACCTTTTACTTCCACTTTCACCTTAAATTGACTCCTACACAGTCCCCCCCCCCCCTGCCTGAAACGCCTCCATTTGACTCCTTTCTTTAATTATGTAACATAGTGACATCCCTATGTAACACTCACGCTTCGATTGGCAAGCACATTGTACGGGACACCTCTTAGCGGTGGACCAGAGCCGGCCAGACTGGGCTCTGGTTTCAGACAGAGGGTGAAAAGAGGGTGCTGCAGCACAGGCAGTATGAGAAGAGCTTTTTGAACATTAAAGCATGGGGACACGTCACAGTAGAGGAACTAAATACTAATATGAACAGAATAGGACCCCTTAAAGCTGCCCTCGGACTCCTCTAGGAGCTATGTCATATTTTGACCTGATGAGTTTGCAACCCTTACAATTGATTATACACCAGTCAGAACATTAGACTGCAGTCATGAGTAATGCCCAAAATGTTGTAGCCCTGTGGCCCATGCTACTTAATGCAGCCTTAAGTGACTCCATGTAGGTGAAAGTAGAGTTAAGGTAGTTATAAAACCACAGAGAAAAAAACAACAACTCTGTAGTAACTCCTCAGTCTACATTGCTTCTCAGACTTTGTGCAAACAGACAGTTAGAAACTAGCAGGGGAACACAGAGGAGCATTTAGCAGCTAGGGATAAAGACACTTTCAACAGAACGGAAGAAGAGACCAAACCGAGCTTGAAAGGGATAGTTAATACTGGACTCATGAATCAGGACCTGTCACTGCTGGATGTGTTAGTAGGCATTTATTTTCTTATTTGTTCAACAAAGCAATTTAATAAGGTGATAATATGTGAATCTTGACTGCTTTTCAGCTCCAAAGTTGCCCCAAAAAATCTATTAATGCAGCTTTAATTGAATCTGTGTGATGTTAATGTGCTTTAGGGAGTTTTTCAATAATCTTCTCATCTATCTTGCACTTATAATGTCAACTCAGAATAGAACCTGTTTAAATGATGATGATGATTAAAGACAGCAATGCAATTAAACCAAATTCTTGAGAAAAAAAACCGTTATAATTAACATTTTCCATTTATGTACACTATAAAACCAAAGACAGATGAAGAATTATTGTGAATTAAAAACACTTTTTGGGATGTTAGGGCCCTGAGCAGTAAGTGCATGGATTAATTATCAAAGGGCATGTGCTTTATTATTTGGTAGCTATATCTAAGGGATTGGTATTCAAACGTCAATACTGGCACGGCGCACAGTGAAACTCAACCTCAGTTCAGCTCTAGTGGGTAAGTCTGTTAGTAGGCAGCATCATTGAACATCCAGTCCTCATGCCCTGACAACACTGTAGAAATGCTGAGGGACTGCAACCTGAACCCCCCCTAGGGCCCTTGGACCCAGATGTTAGAGGACAGAGTTACCCATTAAAAAGAAATGCTTGCACATTTTAACAGCATTAACAGCAAGAGTAATGATTACTGAACAGATTGTCCATTACAACCCTGAGCAGTCTTCTCTTAACCTCATAGTGCCCTTTTTTATCTTTTAAATGACAACTAAAAATAGAAATAAATAAAACATGTGGTAGGGAAACTACCAACACAGCTTGTGTCAATGAAACATATACATATTTCACACCTCATGCTGCTGAGAGCTCATGTTCAGGTTGTAACGACAAGAGTCCTCTCCTCGGCCAACACAGGCTGCTAACAGATCTCAGCCTAATCTCAGTGGATTTCAGAGTGTCAGATGAACTTAAATTCAACAAGCATTAAAAGCGCATGACAGCCTTGCTCTTCAGAGATCCCTCTTATCATCGACCTTCACACGCTGACATTGTGCGAACAACACAAGGAAGAGAGGAAGCACAAACAGGACTAAGAGTAGTTTCAACCCATAAAGAGGGAATTATTGATTGAACTTATCTTAGTGTGTTGCCATGACTATCTATGACAGCAAAATCAAGTTTCAAGTTTGGTAAAATGACTGTTAACGTTAAAAGGTTAACACGAGTAAGCAGCAGAATTTGTGTCCATAATGTCAAAATAAAGCAGAAAAAAGTAACAAAATATAAGCGTATTTTTTGCGTAACTGACGTAAAGTCAAGTTCAATAACTAGCTGTAGTCACGTGACACGTGGTAAAGCGGCTGTGCTGACGTTTGTGTTTCTTTGGAAAATTGGTCACCAGGCAGTGCGCTTAATGTTCGCTGGATCGCTGGCCTTTCCACGCGCAACCAATCAGATGACAGGGGGTGCAAAGCGGGCAGGGATGTAACCATTGAAATGAAACTAACTAGCTGTTTTCACCGCAAGGCTCTGCCCAACCTCACGAGGAACTAAGAGAAAATGGTATGTATGAGTAAATCAGGGGTGCCCACACTTTTTTGGCTGGTGAGCTACTTTTGAAGTGACCAGCTCACAGAGGTCTACCAACCAAAATAAAATCCCAAATGGCAAGGGTTGCTGAATAACACGTTTTATTTATACATGGGATAACTACAATAGGGCTGCAACAAACGACTCATTGATAATCGATGAATCTATCGATTAATTTAAACGATTAATCGACTATTCTGACTATTACTGTATGCCTTGCACAATTTCTCAAACGCTCTTATTTAGCCATCAAATTTTAGATTTAGCTTGAGGTGTTTAGGCATGTGGAAACTAACAATAAAGATGAATACTTGATTCAAAAATACATATATTATTAAATTAACTTAAATTGTTTACAAAACTGATTTTTATTTAAATAAATAATATTTCACATCAAAAGAAACAACAGTGTTTTAACAAATCGTATTAAATCATCTGATGACAGAACTGTAAACAGAATAGCTGAAACTTTAACAAACTAAATAACTCTGTTACCTCTAATCATTAACCCATGTTTGTATAATTGAGTTAACTCCTGACGTGGAAACGTTGCTCGTGGATGGGGCGACAGAGCTACAAGAAAGACAGTCGAACCCGGTGCATTCCTCCGTCTGAATGTGGTGCACTTTTGCTAAATGTTTAGACAAATTGCTCGTGTTACCGCCTTTACATGCTAAACACTCTGGCAACGAGCATTGTCCACCTCAAGACGGGTAACATTTAACCACACCTTGGAGGCTCTCTCCGCCATCCCTGCCGTGTGTTGCTGCATGTAGCAGCTGCGTTTGTGTAAACTGCCCCCCCTCGCACACAGACGGGGGAGAGAGAGATCTCGTCTCGATTGGAAAAAAAAATACACCGACCATAGACGCATTTGTTTGTCTTTTTGCATATTAGAAACGAGTTGGCGACACTAGACTGCGAAATAATGTTTGTGTAGCAACAATACATGACCTTTCTCTTTCTCAACTCGCTAGGGAGGAGGGAAGTCGCTGTCATATGCCTTGTGAACACTCCGATAATGCCTCTCCCGTTACCTTTCTTTGGCAGAGCGACGCTTGCTTTACAAAAACTTAAAGGCAAATAACCTTTGAATGTGACATCACAACAAAATATTCTTCCTCCCATTCTGGGTGGAAGTGTCTTTAGCTTCTTGCTCGGTCCCGCACTCATTTTGTTGTTTGTCTCTTGAACTCAATTTGAGTTTTCCCGGCACTTGACTGATTTTGTATCGCTTTGCATTCTGGGTTAACAGACTGGAAAGCGATAGGTCGCTTTTTCTGTCAATCAAGTAAACTCCTAAATTAAGTGGCAGGGAGGGAGGCCAAGGAGGAGGGATCAAAACCTGTTTTGTCTATTTTAACCATTTTAACGGATAATTCATGGCAAAAGTAAAGATTTCGGGTTTTTAAGTACTGTAAATGAATATATTTGGGCTCAGAATGGTTGGTCAGACAATACAAAACGTTTGAAGACATCTTCTATCCTTTTCAATTGGATAAACATAAATCGGCCATTAAAGGTGGGGTAGGTAAGTTTGAGAAACCGGCTCGAGATACACTTGTTGTTTATTTCCATGGAATGCTCTTAACATCCCGATAGCAATGAATATCTGAAGTGCTTTGACAACAAATCCATTAAAACATGTCATCTGTGGAAGCTGGTGCTGTAAAAAGCACGACCAATCATCTGAGCTGGCCCGGCTAAAATAACTGGATGGCCTACCTGCCTGTCAGCCTTCCACCGGGGCACAAGTTTATCTCGTGCCCTCATTGGTCATGTGCGCGTTCGTGTGTGTTGGAGGAGGGGCTCTGTAAGGAAGTGGCAGATTTTCTCCGGTTGTGTATTTTCAAATTCTAGCGATCTCGAGCTGGGTTCTCAAACGTACATACCCCACCTTTAAATAAAAGGATTGGTTGCAGCGCTCAAAACACACTTACTAATAATATCTAGAACATAATCAAAATGTGACGCTGATAGTGCTCCAAGTCAGTGTGTGAAAACAACTCTTTATTTGTAATGTTTTTAAAGAGATGCTCCGTAATAAATTGCAGAATCAGCACATTTAGATCCTGTATTGTTCTCCTCACTTCCTGGTGGTGGTTCTCGTGGTTGCCACTGTCACATGGAGAGGAAGCAGTTTCTGTGCACAGCTATTCACCAAAACATGCTCAGTCTACCTTAATCTAAAAAAAACTCAAACTTTTTCAATAATGTACCCCCATTGAATTGTTTTTTTTATTAACGTTTATTGTTTAGGTCCTTTGAAAAGCAGGCAGTCATATAATTAACTAGAACTAGCTAGATCTGATAGATTTGGACATAAACGCAAGGGAAGTATAACCGGACGCGAGAGAGAGATCAGAGATCATATCACTAAGTTAGACCTAACACACTTAGCTAGTTTATCTACTTTGGAACTAGCTAAACTATACTATATTTATTCTTTACTGTCGGGTCACTCATTACAGGTTCAGCGAGCTGCACGAGACGGGCTGTCAGGAGAGGGAGAGGAAAAGAGAGCACCCTGTTTATTTTTCCCATTTTATTATCCAGAATTACTGTAAACTTTTGAATAAAGTAGTTAATCTACTATTAGTAGTTTGTTTAAATGCATTAATTATGTTTTTTTTTACATTAACATAAAATAAATCTCACGTACCCCCTGCAGTACTCCAACGTACCCCTAGGGGTCCGCGTACCCCCATTTGAGAACCACTGGCAGAAAATGTTGGTTTTTTGGAGCAGATTTGCCGGTGGACACCGGACGTTGCTGCCGGTGAGTGTGTGGCTTTTATCGTCCTGAGATCAAGTGCTCCTGGTGCTTATAGTGAAAACAATGTAAAAAAAACTGTAGTAGCACAAACAGCATTGACATATTGACATGCTGTCAGCCTGTCACCTTACTGCCAGAAAGAAACGCTATATGGACACGGAAGATAGGTTGATTTTTTTATGCGAAATTGAACCTCAACACATCAGATGTACTTGTTTTACCCGCTTAGTCAATGGTTTCCATACCGTAATTAAAGCTTCATTTGGGGAAAATGGCAACATTTAATTTGAAAGTTTAAATCGGCCGATACTGATGTTGTGCCAATATCATCGTGCATACCTTCTTAGAACTGCAATGCAAAATAAACAAGTTGAATCACAGAAACATTTAGTAAATCAAAATAGATACCTCTTGTTGAAGATGACCCCCAACAGTTGGACAGCGAAGGCGATGGCAACGAAGAGCAGCAGCGCCTTCCAGATCCAAACTGTGCCCACCCGGCCACACACTAGCCACCGCAACATCCTGGGGGGGGGAGGAGGCGATGGATGGAGGAAGGTATAGAAGGGTGAGGCAAGAAGATTAAGGAGAAGGTGAAGAAAATGATGGTGGAGAGGAGAGGGGAGAGAAGGATGATGATGTTGTTAATGGGGGACAAAAGGGGGTGGTGGATGAGGAAATGAGGGTGGAGGAGGTAATAAAGGGGTGGGGGAGGCAAAAGAGAGGGGGAGATTGGATGAGTCATAAAGTAAACATGAATAAGGCTTCATCACAGACAAGAGGACCAGCCTACACTGAGAAACTCACTTTAATTAAACCTATTATGTCAACAGATTTCACATACTTGTATTAGGTTCATTGAAAGCAAATATATTAAGTTGAACGTATTATTTGGTATTTAAACTTGATAATATTGCGTTCAACTAACCTAATACAGTTAGGTGAAATCTGTTGACCTAATAAAGATAATTAATGTGGTATATACAGTAGTTTGGATATTGCATTTTCCGACCAATGTGTCTGCTGATAAAGTCATATTATCACACGTTTATCCACGGGATGTACGTCAACTTTGACCATGTCATTCTTAATAACTGCTTCCGCTCTGATGTGTCGGGGTCATCCGGATACACTTCAGTGCACGGCAGCACAGTGGCAAAAAGGGAGAAAATAACTGTCCAATCAGAACGGAGGATGTGAATGACGTGCTAAACACGGACATGACTGCTAGCCTCGGGCCGGAGAGGAGAAAGAGAATGTGTGTGTGTGTGTGTGTGTGTGTGTGTGTGTGTGTGGCCTAGCATTACTATACTTGTGGGGACCTAAATCTCTGCACACAGTCACGTGTGGGGGCTCGCCTCCCTTATGGGGACAAATTGGAGGTCCCCATGAGGGGAATCATTAATTTTAGGGTGAAGACTTGGTTAGGTTTAGGATTAGGGTAAGGGTTAGGTTAAGGGTAAGGTTAGGGTTAGGGTTAGGGTTAGGCATGTGTTGGTTATGGTTAAGGTTAGGATAAGTCTCCAGGAAATGCATGTAAGTCAATGTAATGTCCCCTGAAGTGATGTATACATGGTATGTGTGTGTGTGTATGTGTGGGTGTGTGTGTGTGTGTGTGTGTGTGTGTGTTGTGTGTGTGTGTGTGTGTGTGTGGTGTGTGTGTGTGTGTGAGAGAACAGGGAGTTCAGGGAGGTTAGGTCATAATGACCAATGCTGAAAGTGAATGAACAGGAATGTGTGGCATTGTGATGAAACATCATTGATTCTCCCTTTTTCTTTTCTCTCTTCTCAGTTTGCAGCAGTATTGTCAAAGCTAAGAGACAGGCAGACAGGCAGACAGGCAGACAGGCAGACAGGCAGACAGGCAGACAGGCAGACATGGGGAAATTACATTTCCTGCTGAATTTAAACAGTAACAAGTGAACGGCTTAGTACTGTATAGTTAGGCCTTGGTAGGCCAGGCTCACTTTATGCTGCTTTTCCATTACAGTAGCTGGGGCAGTAACTATAGTAACGCAGTGTCGGCGGAGCCGTGACGTCATCTTCAATGAGAACCACAGAAAAACAACATCAGCCGTTAGCTGTTAGCACTCAGAGCTCACAGCTCCTCATATCTGTTCAGAAACTAGACAGAAGTTAAACAAGTACAAACCACAGACTGTCTGTGTCATGGTGAATACAGTCGCTGGTTTATTTATGTCTGTAGAGCCGTTGTTGTGAGTGTGGACGGTCGGAGCATATACAACGTTAGCTTAGCCGATCTCCATTCAGAAAACATGCATTAAAAAAGGTTTTTCAGTCTGTCTGCAGAGACGGCAGGCGAAAAACCTGTCAAAGCATTAATTCATGGTGTTCACTAACCGGTATCAGTATGTTGTTACTTCGGCATCATTTTGAAACGTGTATTACAATTAAATCACGGAAAAATATGTTCATTGTGTTGTAGTTATAGCCACTTACGTCACTAGTTTAGCATATTCAGCCCGGTTGTTGTTCCGGAAAGAACCACGATTTTGGAGAGCCAGAAAAACTGTGAAAAAGTACCTGTTAGCCGGAACTACCCCTAGTGGAAACGCAACCAAAAACGGGCCGGGTTTGGCACGCACGCTTAAACCGTGCTACGCGCTGCAGTGGAAATGCGCCATTACTGATGTGACATTTGCATACGCCAATGAAAATGGACATTAAGAGATATATGAGTTCTGTGCTGTGACGCTGCTGCCCTACACAAAGAGGAAATCAGCCGCTAAACACATATCGATGCAGTGGATATGACCTGCGTGTCATTCTACCATTGTTGTCTAGACCTATTCAAACCCTTTATGACTAATTAAAGTCTATATTAGTTATTTAAGAAGCTCCAGTGTATGTTTATTAGCTGTTCAGACCACTTTTAAGACATTAGAGCTCAAACTGAAGTCCCTAACTTACTTGTGCAACAAAAGTAACTTCAAACTATTTGTTATCCTTATCAAGAGCTTTCTAGGCTACATACAATTTAATTTAGGGACAAGCCCCAAGAAATATATCAACAATGTAACAAGCTGGCTGCTCTTTCTTGTTGGTTAGAGTTACATTTTTTCTATTTTATACTGATAATTTATCTAAAGAAAAAGGGTATTTAAGTTGACAAAATGATATTAAATCAATAAAAACAATAATAATGACTATTAGTAATGGGAAATATTGCATTCTTATTTTTTTTTCTTTACTTGGATCAAGAAACAAAAACTCTCACAATAAGTGCATTGTTGTGAAATACAATTATCAGGTCGATTGTGGATGTCCTCAAAATTATATTTGACTTTTTCCACTATATTTGTCTTTGTATTGTCTTAACAATTATACTACAGATGAATCCACACTGAGAATGTGTATATTATGAAATTGGGTAATCATACATAGTAAACATGTTGTAAAGGGTGAGCTATAAAGGAACGCACTTCACTGTGTGCTGAAACCAGAGTGTCAATAAAACACAAGGTGGTGTGGCTGGAGACTTGTCTCCTAGCAGATGTACTGTGTTTAATGTGTGGGGTGTTATAGCTGTGGCCTGGTCCTGGTGGTGATCACTCACAGAGCTCATGGAATAAAAAAATATATTAGAACCACATGGAGAGCAGGATAACATCATGATATGTAAAGAATGGGTGGTACGGACATACAATAAGAGTGGTGCTACACACAGAAGAATAAGCAGGGGCCAGCACCCACACACACAAAGGAACCTTCAGTCTGCATCACACACACACACACACACACACACACACACACACACACACACACACACACACAGGCTGTAAATGCACAAATAAATCTTGCACATGGAAGGCCTTTGAAGCAGCCCTCCTCCACCCACACCTTCTCCTCTTTTTCCTGCAGGATCACAGCGCAGCGCCACCTTTTCATTCCCCACAATATGTGCATCTCTGCAGACCCCCCCTCCACCCTCCACCCCCCAGCTCCGACTCTTCCCATTTTCTTCAGATCGTTACCTGGCTCTCCGTCTGAAAAGCATAGCTGAGTCTCCAGACCGGTATCGGTGACGGTGTTATTGTGCAGCGGAATAGAGCGCGGAGCATCTGGAAGGCACCAGCCGCAGCTGACCCGCCGCCGGTACCGATCAGGCCATGGACCCGGGGAGACCCGCACGGAGCCCGGACCCGGGTTCTGGAGGAGGCGGGAAGAGGCTTCACTCCTGCCCGGGGCTCTGACCGAATGTATCTGCCTGTGCACCACCGACAGTTCTATCACATTTCTGCCGGGACGACGGCCGACACACACAGGGAGAACTGAGATAAAGAGAGCGTGAATATGAGCGTCTAGTAGGCTACTTCCCGGATACCTTCAAAATAAAAGCATGTTTACGGATTTGCAGGAGACGGGTCCGAAAATCCGGAATTTTGAATCCAAAAACGGTCTCCACTTTTGTTTGGGTTACTTGGATTGTTATGTATAGGCCTATATTTATATCTATACATTGTATAGGCCTATATTTATTAGGGATGCCAGAAACTGACCATGATCAAATTCGAAAATCGGACAGCCCTGGCGAATATTAATCGATTATTCTCCGCCGCTGCCGCGAAAATAATCTTCGATTATGGAGACTGTAACGAATATTCGAAAAATTGAATAATCGCTGGCATCCCTAATATTTATATCTATACACTTCCAGGAATAAAAAGCTAGAAGGAACTGCTGTAGTATTCATTTATTTATTTGTTTATGTATTGATTTACTATTATTTTGTTGGCCTTATCGCAGTAAAACAATGTAGGCCTACCAATAATATTGTAAATTACGATTATTTAAGATTTGGTTTGGTCTAAAAATGTCTGAAATTGGCTAAATAAATCCATTCCAGTTTCTCAAAGTTCAAGATAATGCTCTTTTATGTCAAAGATATTTAGTTGAATATGATACAAAACAGAGTAAAGTAGGACAACACTATATTGAAGAGGTTCAAAACTGCTTTTCTGATATTTTAGCATGACACAATTAATCAAACGGTTATGGGATTGTCAAAAAACCAAGCAATTTGTTTTAGGTTCATAACTAATTATTGCAACTTTAAACAATAATGGAATCAACAGATCCTGTTGTTGTTTAAAAGCTGGAACATAATCTCCTGTCCCAGAATAATGCACTTGAACGCATCAAAGCTTT
This sequence comes from Harpagifer antarcticus, assembly GCA_902827135.1. Taxonomy (NCBI): domain Eukaryota; kingdom Metazoa; phylum Chordata; class Actinopteri; order Perciformes; family Harpagiferidae; genus Harpagifer; species Harpagifer antarcticus. The sequence goes on along the minus strand of CADEHL010001043.1, from coordinate 2,952,927 downwards.
GTGATTGGCCGGCGTCACCCCATGTGTCGGGGCGTGGCTGAGGGTCTTCAGTACAGGTGGCAATATTGTCACCTGCCTGCGCTCATCTCTGAAACCAGACCATGTCAACAGGCTGGTGTTTCTTGCAAAAAATCTTTAAGAGATGGCATGAGCAGCCCTACCAGCATTTTCCATGGTGGCCAACATTTTTTTATTTGGTCTTAAATTGTTCAACATGTATTTCCTGTTACTTCCGGACCATGCCGGTTGGCCAGCCTTCAACGTTTAACTGAGTGGAATATGTTGAATATGTTTTACCAACATGTTGGCTATATGTTAAGGAGTTTTCAGGTTGTGACAGCATCATATTTCATTTCATTTATTTTGGTCTAATTTATTTTTATTTATCATATTAATAATATATGTTTAGTATGGTTTTGGAAGTGCGCTCCAACATATTTGTTGATCTTGTTTATTGGTAAAATATTATTTGTTTTAAAGTTCAATAAATGGTCAATGAATAATCGTCAAAATAATCGTGATATCAATTATTGACCCAAATAATCGTGATTATGATTTTTGCCATAATCGCACAGCCCTACGTCAGTGTAGCGCTGGCAAGAGGCAGTTTACAACAAATTCACGAGACGTTCGTTATATGCATCGCTGCCTTTAGTTCAGGGTAAGGTGAGTTCCAGGCAGTGTTGGGTGTAACGTGTTACAGTATGGAGTTTCAGTACACGTATTACTTTGCTGTACGAAGTAACGCAACGCATTACTAATGCAGTTCGGGTAACTACCCGTTACAATGCTCAATAAGTAACCCAGTTTCAAGCTTCAACACAGTCACGGATGCTGCCCCATCCGTGGTTTTGGGGGGGTTTTTTCAGGGAGAAAGAGAAGTTCATGTAAGATGATAGAAGACAGTCTAATCACCCAATCAAGCACATCAGCATCTATGTCTCACCGTGGCGTAATTAAACTGCTAATTAAGCTAGTCCTATATCATGGGTCATGTTTCAGTATTTACCTAAGCATTAGGGGTGTAACGGTACACGTACCCGTACCGAAATTATTCGGTACGGGTACGTGTACCCGGAACATTTTGATTTCGCAGTTACGTACTAATGATTATATCATCTGATATTTGGGAAGAGTGTTACATTAGAAATGGCAGAACGTCTTGTTGCAATTTCCAGATATTGAAAGAGGCCCTGGAGTTTCTCTGGTAATTATCAATAGCAGCAGTTAAGTGAATACTGTTCAAACAATACCTGTGTTTGTGTTTGTATTGATTTCTCTGTTTTATCCTTTCATAAATGTGAGGACTAAACTTTCTTCAAACATGCCTGGGTGCTAGGTTTTATTACTCTGGGGGAAGGGAAGGTAAGCAGGCTGTGTGGATGACAGTTCTTCTGCTTAAAGTCTTCAGTATGTCATGTTTCAGGGAAGTCTACATATCTTGAATGGTATATATGTGTTTAATTACTTTGTATAGTAATAGCAGTGTGTAAACAAAAGCTGGAAATATGAGAGTATTAATAAGTATATCTTGGTGAACAAGTCTCTGGAATGCTGCAAAATGGGCCCTGTGGGGGGAGAATCTCACCCGACTCCTCCCCGTGGTTTCTCTATATCTCCTGTTTGTGGTTGTGTGTTCGCTCTCTTTTCCTCCTGCCGACAAGATGAGAAGATCTCCCGGCATCAGAACAAGAGCAGGGAGTGGGGGCCCACCCCACCCCTTTGAAAGTGTATTGTATTATTAACTTTTATCATTAAAGCAGATTATTGTTTAACCCTCATCCTGGCTGTTTTGAGTTTTCCCTCTTTTAAAGCACACTCCTATAGGATCGGCGCAGACCAGAGATATCTGCCCCAACAGTACAAGGATGACGGACAAAGACAGGTGGACCGAACCAAAGCTGTTTGTCGGCATTGTTCAACTAAAATTGGTTACGCGGCTGGCAATACATCAAACTTGCACTCTCATTTGAAAAGGCATCACCCGAACGTGAATTTCACCGGTACCAAAAGACTGAAGTGCAAACCCGACTCTCACTAGCATTTAAGCCTCCACCACTCGCAACAAGTTCAGACCAAGCCAAAGCTATTACAAACACTAAATATCCTTATGTTGCCATGTTGCCATGTTAGCAAAGCGCTACCTGGCTGTATCTGCTACTACCTCTGTCCCTAGCGAGAGGGTGTTCTCCACAGCAGGAGACATTGTTAGTGCCAGCAGATCTGCCCTTTCGGCAAGCAATGTGGACAAGTTCATTGTTCTTTAAAAAAACATGAAAATGCAATGACAAGCAAGTCCTAATGTCAAACTGGCTGCTTAGGTACTAGTACAGTATAAATATAGATTATTTCAGTTCATCGAAAAGCTGCACCTTAATGTTTATTTTATTATATTTTGTATTTATTTGAGTGAATATTCATAGTTTAATAATAATTAAAAACCCAAAACTAATAGTTTGTTTTGTGAGTACTAGTACAGTAAAGTTCAAATACAGATTATTTCAGTTCATCGAAATGCTGCACCTTAATGTTTATTTTTTGTATTTATTTGAGTGAATACATTATTCACAGTTTAATAATAATTAAAAAATATATGTTATGTTTTGTGATAATCTTTTCTGCTGTACCGAAAACGTACCGAACCGTGACTAAAAACCGAGGTACGTACCGAACCGAAATGTTTGTGAACCGTTAACCCCTACTAAGCATACATCATTTTATGCTGCGCATATTGCACTTCATTTATATTTGGTTTCATGCTCACATGGCTTATGATAAGCCAGGGTATGATATTCATGATTATCGTACTCAAGCTAGCAGCTACACTACATTGTCTACATCTCCCTCTTCGCCCGGACATCGGCTTGTGCTGGCAATCCAAGATCTCTCCAGTTTACCTATGGTAAACATGCATATAACTGGTGGTGGTGTCTTAATAGCATTTCAGGGCTTCGTTCAGGATAGGCACAGAACCCTGCCGCAATCAAGGTAATTATTCCTCATCCCTACAACAACCGGACGGTGGTCTCCTCTGCCTTCACATCCTACATTCGCCCGGACATCAGCGCCGTGCGGCCATCCAAAGATCTCTCGAACTGATCACCGCAGTCAGCCCACAAGGACGGTGGTCCTCCTCCGCCTTCACAACCTACATTCGCCCGGACATCAGCGCCGTACTGGCTTCCCAAAGATCTCTCAGACCCTAACTATGGTATTTATGCATATAACTGGTGGTGGTTCATAACACGTTTAAATGTATACATGTCTCATTATGGTATCGGAATTCAAACTGCATTCCTGTCCTAGTCCGCGGGCCGCCGCCCACAGGGAAAAATGTCTCGTCTCACGTTGCATCTACATGTCACGGGCTACATCCTCCTGCACGCAAGTATCTAATCCCAGGCCTGTGCTCAAATGTGTCTGTATAAAATGTATACCCTGCGACGTCAGGTTGTGGACCGTGTGTCCCTGTAGACTTCGGTCTGTGGACTGTGGGCCACCGTAGACTTCGGTCTTGTGGACTGTGGGTCCCCGTAGACTTCGGTCTCGTGGACTGTGGGCCACCGTAGACTTCCGTCTCTGTTAAAAAACAAGATCCCTGCTTCGGCAGGACGTTCGACCTTCGTGGCGGCGTAGTCAAGCCCTGCTAGCCAGGCAGGCGACCCTCAGGTCATTTTCAGATAAGACCGGCACTGATTTCGGCCGTCAGAGTCTCAGCATGACCCGTAAGCTCCGGCAGTGATTCCGGCCTCCTGCCGCATACATATGTTAATCTATTATTTCATCCCCAGATCACCACAGTCACCCTACAAGGTAAGAAACTCAGTTCATCTCAGTATTCTATACTTCACTGGTTTTGGGGATTTCATCGGAGCTGTTCTTTCTCCTGAGCGAACGAACGATTGATTACACCTGCAAACCGGGGCCTAATCGCCAAACACCATTCCATTCTCCTGTTGTATTATCATGACAATCATTTCATTCATATGACGTGTAACAATAAATATGTATTCCATACATCACGTCTCTCCGGTTTGAAATTAAAGCTTTAGCGCAAGTTCAATAAGGAAGACCTAACAATGAGTCACTTACACGTCACTCTATTGCTCTCTCCCCCTCATTAAATGCGTGGGCGTCACCCCTCAGCAGCCAATTGCTGCACATGTTAAATTCCTTAAATGCCTGCTCTTCCTTCCCGTCAGTTGTCATTTCAGGTGACCACACGCAACCCTCCTCCACCCCTCTCGCCTCCCGTCTCCTCCAGGACAAAGCTAAACCTTCCTCCTTCAGACCGGTCCCACCTACCTATCCCACCACCAGTGTCTAGACCCCGGGGATTTCATCGGAGCGGTTCTTTCCCTCCTGAACGATTATCCTGCAAACCGGGGCCTAATCGCCAAACACCATTCCATTCTCCTGTTGTATTATCATGACAATTGTTTCATTCATATGACGTGTAACAATAAATATGTATTCCATACATCACGTCTCTCCGGTTTGAACTATAAATTGCGTCACTCGCTAATCTCTTTATAACATGTAAAATAACATTACAACGTACCCCAGTCCATCTGCCTACCCTTTAGCAAGTAGGATAGCTTCCAGAAGTTATCGTTTGGCTCAGGGGAGGGGACGCGGATCAGTGAAACTTCCTGCAGACTCTTGGGGACTCAGAGGAGCCGTAAGTTACGGCTCCTATCCGTAATAGCATAGCAGATCCAGAGATCCATACTCGTCATGTGCACGAGCATAGCTGCGGCCGGCAAGACATTTTACTTAGGTGGTGTAGCCAAAAGTGGGGAGAGAAATTAACAGTAACATCTTGCAGCCCCTTCTCCAGCTCCCGGCTCCCGCAGCTATATTAAACACGAGTCAACAGCAGACTCAGAGATTCGCAAATCCTGACTCATTGTGCAAAACACAGCAGTCTCGTGCGGACTCAGAGCCGTAACCGTAGTAGCAGATCCAGAGATCCAGCAGACTCGTCGTCATGCAGGAGTCAACAGCAGACTGAGGTTCGCAAAATCGCAAAATGACCCTTTTTGTTTGTGATCAACATTTTTTATTAAGCAAAAGACACTGTGTAGCGGAGGTTAATGTAACGTCAGTTTAATATGCTCGTGAAATGCAACAAGTTTTCGGTTTCACCGGTAGGATTTCTACGCTCTTGGTGATGCTGACTCATATAACTCAAATTACTCATATGATCCGGATCTCTTCAATGACTGACTCAGAAGACCCTGACTCCGTAAAAGGATCCGGATTTGCCATCTCTAGTCCACACTAATGTAAACAGCAGCGCGCTAGTCTCGTGAGAAACGCTAGTCAGCACAGGTGCGTGGTTCTCACTGCGCCTCATACCGGTGCAACTTTGAACAACTTCAATATATGCCGCATTAATGGATTTGGCCTGCAGTCACCGCATCTGGGCTAAATTAGACACGTATTATTTTAGACCTGTGTGTTTATTAGAGGCCATGTCAGCAGGCCACATCATATTATGCCAGCGTTGCGTTCACAAGACATACAAGCCACAAACTGGAAATTGAAACATGCTACAACCTGAGGGACAGTGAATGAGACACACAGACACACCCATCTTGAAGGGGGGAGGGTCAGCTCTGACAGCTTTGATCGCTGTGCAGCGATCAGCTGTTCCCGAACGAGAGGAGAGAGAGCTGCTAGACACAACTCTTATTAATCCCGTACGTTATTCACACGCTTATCCACACGTACGTTATTCACGCGCATATCCACACGTACGTTATCAACACGCATATCTAAGATAGCGCTTGCTAAGCTACGCCGCCGCCACATGAGCGCGTACTTTGAGCACGTACTTTGAGCGCGTACTTTGAGCGCACCTATGATACGTCGCCATGACTTCTGACATCTGACATCGTCGTGACGTCGCCTGTATTCTACGTCAACCCATTCAAAATTGATGGAGGCGTTGGCGTACGTTGACACGTTAGTTCTCCGCTCAATAGCCCCGCCTCTACCCACATCTGCTGCTCACCCCCGCGTCAAAGTAAACTGCACACTGAATTCAGATGATTTATCTTTCTCTCGATATGGACCTAAACGCGAGTGAAGTCTAATCTGACAGGACGGAGACACGCAGCTCTGCTCACCTGCAGCTCCTCCCGCTGTGATGCGGCAGTGAACGGAGCAAAACACACACTTCAAGTCAGATCATCACCCTTAGCTATTTTAATTACCTCTCAAACTACCTAAACTAGTTATAAATATGTTTATTTTTACTGTCGGCCGGGTCACTCATTACTGGATCAGCTGCTGCATGAGACAGACACTGACGCTGTCCGAAGAGAGGAGGAAAAAGAGAGGCTCCATGTATTTTATTATTATATTATATTTATTCGTAATTCATTTGTTTTAAAGCTCAATAAATAACAAAGAAGACCTTTGACCGGCACTTTTATAATTTTGTCCGGAAGATTTAAACTTTAATTCACGTTGACTGGCGAAAAACTCTGCCCGCTTCCCTCGGCCCCCACCACGGAGAATAAACAGAAGGGCAACCATGACAACCATGCTTCTTCGCTGCTTTTGTGGAGGAAGTTACAGCGCCACGTACAGGCTCCTGCTTATGTACTGCAGCTTCTCCAGCGGTTGGAGCTAAACGGAGCTGTCTCATGTGGACAGACACTATCCGGTGAATATTGCGTGTGGACGGAAACTTGTTTGCGATTGCGTTTGCATTAATCCTATGCGTTTAGCCGTTTTCGTCCTCGTGTGGCCGGGGCCTTAGTTATCTGTTCTTTGGCACAAGTCACACCTCATAGTAGTCCACCAGCAGATGAAAAACACCCACCTCTCCGCCTCTTCCAAGGGACGAGGGGACCTTGCGGCAGAGTCAACATGTCCGTTAAAGTTTAAATCTTCCGGACAAAATTAGCAAAGTGCAGGTCAGAGGTCTTCTTTGTTTTTTATTGAGCTTTATAACAAATTGATAAAGACTCTATATAATAATATAAGAATAATAAACGGAGCCTCTCTTTTCCTCCCCCTCTTCTGAGAGCCCGACCTGACCTCTGAGCAGGAGAGGTGGGGAGCAGGAGAGGTGGGGAGAGGGAGACGGGGCTATTTCAACGTTATCAGGAAATGATCGTATAGAGGCGTACACACGGAGCCGTTTGGCCCCCCCAGAGCGTTCCGTTTGCAGATCTATCCACCTTGGGACCCGTTATTGTTTGCAATGTTTCTATCGTTTTGTTACGGCCTCGTGTAAACGAAAGGGCTATACGCAAGAGAATCTATACGGATACAACCCGTATCGTCCTCGTGTGAACGGGGTCTAAGACAAACAGTTACCTTGTTAAAGGGAGTGTTGGAGTAAACCACTGTAACACAGCCACCAGCGGGACTTCCAAACCCTAGAGAAATACATACAATAAATATATGAAGACATATTAAGAACAACAACAGTTAAAAACACATAAATGAGCCACACTGTTGCACTGGGTGACATGGTTAGTATTAGCATGAACAAACACTAGTTTATCTTTGACTAAATTCCTCACACTACGGCCTGATGCCAAAAATACTCATTAGAGCAAAAATGTTGATTAATCCGCCAATGAAAATAGTCCCTACACTACAGTATGTTGTTTACACCAGTGTTTTTCAAAGTGGGGGCCCCGACCGCCCAGGGGGCCGCCAGGGGAGTCACGCAAAGTTTGAGGGAAAAGGGATTTTTTTTTTTTTTTTAAAGTTACATTTTTTATTTATTTTTTAGATGTTATTAATAACTGCATATCTATCAATCTATGTCTCCTTTGATGCCAATCTTTTAATATTTTTTATATTAATATTTTATTTATGTTTTGGTTTTTAAATCACACGACCGCCCTTCAAGCCAATCAGAATCGAGCTGCCGCTACTGAGAGTGAAACTGAGTATCTGCTCAGCTTCTGGAGCAAGTGAGAGCTAGTGGATATTTCGCTCTGCAGCTGGATGAGAGCACGGATGTAGCAAATATTGATGTTTATATATATGAATATAAATATTGTTATTGTTAATATTACTGTTGAGTATTATATATAATATTATTAAGGCATAAATAGCTTTCAAAAATGCTAAAAATATATGTTAATTGTTCATATTACTGTTCAAAATTCTATAATATTATAAAGACAGAAATCACTTTAAAAATGCTTTAAAAATATGTTTACTGTTGATATTACTGTTTAATATTGTGTTAAGAATGTTTATAACAGAAGACACAATGAATGTAATGAATGACAAACAAAAGATAAATACAAACATGTTTTAGAAGAATACTGATTATTAATTATTAATACAAATATATATATTAAGAAAATGTATTAAGCTGTATGATTAATTTGTCATATTTTCCATCATAATGTACTGATCATTTACAAAAAAAATTGCAACAGGGGGGTCTCCGCCAGAGGATAATGCTATATGGGGGTCCTTGGCATGGCAACGTTTGGGAACCCCTGGTTTACACTACTTCCTTGTGTGACAGGCACCTTAGCTATTTTTGCATTGTTTCTTGTGGCTTGGCCAAAAAAAGACACTTCTCTCTGTATGTAGAATTGACAATGGTTTGGCTTATTGACAACTAATGTACTAACAGGTTCTTTCTGTTTTAAATGTTGTCCCGCATGATTGATTGCACTTATTATATGTTGCTTTGGAAAAGGTTGTCAGCGAAATCAAATGTCATAAAGAAGAGAAGAGATAACTTGGCCCTAAAGTGGAAAAGTTGAAACTCGAAATCTTTTATTCTTCAAATCTCTTGTGAAAAACATATTATATATCAGGACAAATATTTTAAGGTCCAAAAATAGATTTACCAAAGTAAAATAGATAAGAATTGAATGTATAGTGAGTAGTGGTGCACGATAATTATCGGCCCGATAATTATCGGTCCGATATTAGGAACTATGACGTCATCCCGATAAACCCGATAAAAGTATTAATAGCCCTGATAATATACAATATATTTTTTGGGTGAAAAAAATACTGCAGTGTGGGTGGATTGGGGAGGGGCGCTTGTTTTTCACTCCGCTCCTCCCGTTTTGCCAGTACTGTGGTATTAGTGGTTTAGGAAGAGGGGAGTTTTTCACAAATCCAGCGCTCCCTAACTCACGTCTGGCTGAGACGTAAATGGTGTGCGGCCGTGAAGCCAGGACAGTAAACAAACATGTCGTCGTCGGTAGTATGGGACTATTTCAAAGTTTCAGAGTTAGATAGTTCGCTTGCTATTTGTATTAACTAATGCAATGCAGAAGTCGAGGGAACAAGGCAACGAGCTATAATACTTCCAACCTGATTAGTCACCTGAAACATCGCCATCGCTACGATGGTGTGTTAAAAGCGTACGAAGACGCCTGCGCTGCTAAACCAGCGGCGAATCCAAAGCCAGCTGCAAAGGCACCGGGCTTTTACCTATCCACGAGGCTTTTGAAAAAGGCAAGAACTTTATTTGGGAAAATAAATATGGTCACTTTGAAGAGTCAAAACTGTTCTTGGCTTTGTTTTGTTCATAGTAGTAATGCTCATGTCATTTGCTCACTACTACTCTTTTTACCACCAGGTGTGCAAAAACTACAGGTACATTTAATATATATATATTATTATCGGTATCGGTATCGGTCTTGAGAAGCAGGAAGTTATCGGTATCGGTTTCAAAAAACCAATATGGTGCATCCCTAATAGTGAGTGTATTAAATGAAATATCAAGTACAAGTGTTTTTCTTTGTTGCTTTCAATAAAAAGAGATTGACAAATGACTTCATATCAAGCTTTCTGAGATGTGTGAAAAATGATCATTGTAACACTTTTATTAAAGTTGACCAAGAAGAAGCTGCCTCCATCATTTTCTCACCTCACTAGAGTACTCCTCTGCTGTGTCTTGTAGCTGCAGCTGGAACAGGAAGGTCTGTTCTTCAAGGGCGCTGAGCATGCTGGGTAAACGTGATGACCCGCTATCTATCCGACAGAATGAAGCCACGGTGACCTCAGCTGATTGGTGGCTTTAGCGGGAAGTGGAAATAAAGAAGGGGTTTAAACAACACAAAACACAGCTCCTGATTCTTTACATTTTATAACGTTAACCATGTTTACTATATTAGTTTAGCATGACAACATATTCTTATTAAAAGTGAGGCTAAGTTGGTTACGAAAGTGAACGTTTTATTTAAGTTAATCAGCAATCAAATTGTTCAGTTTCCGAGTAGAAGACCTTATAGTTTCTGTACGACAGCTCAAATCAAGCTTACAGTAACTTTACTCTGTGGGCCTCATGCAAAAAGAATATTGACGCCAATAAATAAATAACTCAATATGTTCCTGGCAAAAGTTCAGAAATATGGAGAGAGGGGAAGTGAATACAGCTGCAGCAGGAATTTGGAGAGTTTCTATGGATGTCCTCCTTTGCTGAGCCTTACTAGTGCATTGGCTGCTGTAAACCTGTGCACAATACACTCAAGATTAGGGCTGTAAGTGTGTTTATACAGATGATTTCACTCAGATTGCACCAACAGTAGTGCTATGATGTTGGATGTCTGCATGTCACTGATATAAATGCAAATTAAGATCCATCTGATGTTATTGCATATAGAAAGTCAACCTTTTTTACACCGATTTCATGCATATAGTGACTTGGACTTAATACTACAGTACAGGGTTTCCCACACATGGACTATACTTGGGCGGGCCGCCCAGGTATATTAACGGCCGCCCAAGTATATTTCGCGACCCATTTAGTTTTTTTTGTAATTTTTAGTTTTTTATTTATCCGTGACCACGACGCCATCTGCGATCGATTAACTGGTGGACAATGATCCCTCGCTCTACGCCTCCTGTACCCAATCCCAGACTGGCCATCGGGAGGACCGGGGGGTTTCCCGATGGCCTGCCTGTTAAGTGGTCTGCCTCACACAGGGTGACTGGCTGTCTACATGATGTGGCCTGCCGACATGGCCACTGTCATACAGATCATAAATCAAAGCCCTTGATTGGTCTCTGTGTGTCATTCAAGATCGGGATAACCTCAGCTCAGGTCAGGTTAAGGACTCTCTGAGTGTTTAGATAGTTAACTTAGTCTGAGTTATCTCAGTGGGTCTCAAACGGTTTGGTCACCATTTATGTAAACACATATTTCCATTTGAGAGGGTAGTGATTTGTAAAATATGCATGAATAAATAAATAAAAAGTTAACTAGGTGAAAAAAGGTAAGATACACTTTTAAAACTTGTTGAGAGCTAAAACTAGTCTTTGCTGCTGCCTCAAAGAGGAGCAGGAGGGAGAGGCTGATTCACCAAAAATAAATAAATAAACAAGTTTCAGTGTTTTTTCATATTGGATATGGTATGTTATTGGTTATGATTTTATGATTATTGAAATGTATACAGTTCTGTTTCATATAGGTGTTTCCATAGATCTAGTCTCTTTATTTCCCCCTCAAAATGCACCAGATTGATGCATTTAACTCCAAAATTAAAAAATAAATCATACCAGGGAGCATGCCCCCGGACCCCCCTAGAGGATTTGAGGTCCACCCCCACTTAAAATCACATTGATTAGGTTCCTAAATACAGTTACCATTTTTTTTAAATAGTAACTCATGTCCATATGTTTATGTTTTCAAGTTTCACACTTCCCTCTGCTGTTGTAATATCTGACCTCATCAGTAAATCCAAGCCATCTACCTGTCAGTTAGACCCTCTTCCTACCCCCCTGGTAAAAGCCTGTCTACCTTCATTGTCCTCCCTTATAACTGTCATCATACACTCCTCCCTCACCTCTGGTCTTGTTCCCTCACTTTTCAAATCAGCCGCCATCACGCCCATACTGAAGAAACCTGGTGCAGACCCCTACAATTTTAATAACTACCGTCCCATATCTAACCTACCATTTCTCTCAAAATCCTGGAAAGAACTGTTGCATCCCAAATCCATACCCACTTGTCTGACAATAACCTGTACGAACAATTTCAATCTGGTTTCCGCCCCCATCACAGCACAGAAACAACTGGTGAAAATCACTAACGACCTCCTCATGGCAGCTGACTCCGGACTATTAACTATCCTCATCCTCCTTGACCTTAGTGCAGCTTTTGACACCATTTCCCACAGCATCCTCATTGACAGACTGACCTCCATCGGGATCACTGACACACCCCCCCTCTGGTTTAAATCATATCTCTCTGGCCGCACTCAGTTCATCCAACTCAAAACCTTCAAATCACAGCCACTTCCAGTCACGACCGGTGTTCCCCAGGGCTCTGTCCTGGGGCTCTTCTTTTTATTATCTATTTACTTCCTCTTGGCAATATCTTCCGTAAACACAACATCCACTTTCATTGCTACGCGGATGACACCCAGCTCTACTTGTCCTCCAAACCAACCGCCATCCTCCCTCCATCCTCCCTGTCTGACTGCTTACAGGACATCAAATCCTGGTTCTCCTCTAACTTTCTCAAACTTAACGACAGTAAAACCGAGGTTCTCCTCATTGGCACAAAATCCACCCTAACCAAACCTGACAGTTTCTCCATTATATAGACAACTCTTCAGTCTCCCCCTCCCCTCAGGTTAAGAGTCTGGGTGTCATCCTCGACGGCACACTTTCATTCAAATCTCACATCAGTAATATCACTCAGTCTGCCTATTTCCATCTACGCAACATCAACCGCCTCCGCCCGTCCCTTAACCCTAAGACCACCGCCATTCTTGTTCACACCCTGGTCACTTCCCGCATCGACTACTGCAACTCCCTTCTTTTTGGTCTCCCTCTCAAATCCATCCACAGACTTCAACTGGTTCAGAACTCTGCCGCCCGCATCATCACCAGAACCCCCTCCATTAACCACATCACTCCTGTTCTTCAGCAGCTTCACTGGCTCCCCGTCAAATCCCGTATCATTTTTAAGATTCTGCTCCTCGCCTTTAAGGCCATCCATACCCACTCCTCTGTACCTCTCCGACCTCCTGCACATCACACCCATCCGCACACTCAGATCTTCTGCTTCCCTCAGCCTTACTGCACCCCCCTTCCGTTTAACCACCATGGGGTCTAGAGCCTTCACCGCTCTGCACCCCGCCTCTGGAACTCCCTCCCACCTGACATCCGCAACTCTGACTCTCTCCCCATTTTCAAATCATGCCTCAAAACATATCTGTTCACACTCGCATATCCACCCTGATCACTATCCATCACACATCCTGTTTTTTTATTATTTGGTTATCTGATCTATTTATTTACTGCATTGTCTTGTTTATGTCGATTATGCTGGTGTTATGTATTGTGTATCTTGTTTTTTAAGTGTCTGTACGGCGACCTTGAGAGCCTTGAAAGGCGCCTTTATAAAATAAATGTATTATTATTATTATTATGTGTGGGTAGTAGATTTAAACTATAGGGCTATCACTATGGGCCCTGCCCGTACCTGTTCGCTCTGCCATCGCGTGAAGGGTCTGCTAACAAGCGACCAACAGAAAGGTTCATGTTGTTGCACGTCACCTCAACCCGCTAACACCACCCCCCCAAGTATATTTCAGATCTGTGGGAAACACTGCAGTATGACAGTTTTCATAAATAGATTGCTATATGACGACATGCTATATGCTAATGACCAAGATGTGACTTAGTGTATGTATGAGTTTTAATGTCAACTATATACTTTAGGTTATCCGTTTTTTTCTTTTTATGATTTCTTGATTGTTATGTAGTACTTAATATATTCAAAGGAGGTTCCTTTTGTTATGTATTCCTTGTAACCAAATAATTTCTTAAAATAATAATTTTAAAAAAGCATGTTATATATATATAAAACATGTGTAAAACATGCTTTTCATCACTATGTAACACTCGCTCTTCTATCGTCTAGCGCTCCAATACATTGTACATGATAGGCTAAGAGGAGTGACATCTCTAAGCACCTGACCCATCACAACATAGCCGGCCAGCTAACCAATCAGAGCAGACTGGGCTCTGGTTTCAGACAGAGGGTGAAAAGAGGTGCTGCAGCACAGGCAGTATGAGAGAAATAAAGAGCTTTTTGAACATTAAAGCATGGAGACACGTCACAATAGAGACACTACATACTGAACCTGAAAATGAGCAGGACATGTCCTCTTTAACAATCCGTATCTCAGGAAGAACAACAGTGTAGGGGTATGGACATATGTGTGTTTATCCTAGAGTATACAGTAAGTGCACATGTACTCACCAGACATTGTCCACTATGAGAACTGAACCATCTGGCATCATGGGGAGGTAGGAGGAGTTATAGTTGGGAACGATCTTCACATCTCTGACACACACCTCATCCTGAGAGCTGCAGTTCAACACTGTAGAGAGAGGGGGGAGAAGAGTTATCACAGGTGGTGTCTTCGAAGATCTGCATGTGTGTGTGAGTGTGTGATAGTTGTCTACCTTTAAGGGAGTCAGGTGTTTTCCAGAGACAGCCATGTGCTGACACTGCACACTGGGAGGTGGTAGAACATTCATGATGGTGCTGACTGGGAATGGAAATAAGAAACAGAAAAAACAAACAAGCACATTTAGTATGCCATTCCTCAGAATTAAAAGTCCCAAGTTTAAGACCACAGAACTGTTTGAGTCGCAGAGCTCAGGTCTGGTGTGCTTACCCTGGGCCTTGAAGGTGCTGAGGTCCTGTCTGAAGGTGTGTAGTGGGCTCTTGAGCTGTAGAAGGGTCAGGTAACCATGTTCCCTCACCTCCACTTTCTCATCCTCATGACACACACAGTCACTACGATCTGACAAAAACACAAAGTCAAAGTTATATATGTGCTGTTTATATTTATTTGGCTTCATAATAAGTTAGTCTAAGATGGTGTTTGTTTAAAAACCAGCCTGATTCACAAATATATATATCCTCCCACGCAGGCTACGGGAGACACGGATAATATGTACAGGGTTACGTTATCAGGTTACAAACGAAACATAACTGTATTCCCTTACTGTTACATACACAAATATGTAATCAGATTACTGGTACTTTTTTTTTTTTTTAAATGGGGATTATTAGGATCATTACAATTTTATAATGCGCTTTATAATAAAGAATGATATATTATAGGCAGACGTACTGTCTGAATTTTCTTTTTAATTAGTCTACTTTTTATTCTTTAAAAATGTTTTTAATTCAGTAGCAGGACACCTGATTTATTGAACAAACTTACTGTGTTTGATTTTAATTCATGTGTTAAACTAAAACAGCATGTGTATACTATACTTACCTATCTTAAAATATAAGATGACATATTTTATCCTAAATATCTTGGTTTCTTCTTTTCTAAGGTCATATTGTTCTGTTAACTTCTGTGTATTATCTTCAATACACTTAAGTAAAAACATCTTATTGATATTTATTTTCTCTTGTTTTTATCTGCATTGCATTTGATATTGAGGTAATACAAAAGTAACAGAAAGTAATCATTACTTTTATATTGTGATACTCAGATTAGGTCAATGATTACCTTTTTTTACCGGTACTAGATATTATAACGGGTTACAATTTTAAGTAACCCTCCTAACCCTGCTCCCACGGTACGTACGGTCATGTCGTCCCAGTATTTGTTTGTGCATCTCACCTTGGCTTTAAGCGTGTTGGCTGGCAGCTTGTCCAAAGAGACGGTGAGAGAGAAGACAACCTGGTCATCCAAAACCAGAGCGGACTGCAGAGGACAAGATGTTGGAGGTGTAGGAAATGAAATTAGCACGGTATTCATTAACAAACAACTAGAAGTTCAACTACGTTTTAGTGAGACTACAATGATAGGCCATATAAATAAAGGGATGCTGTTTTACCATAACCTCTCTACTGTAATTGAACACCAAATGCCAAATGTTCTGGTGTGTACTATAAACACAAGATTCTGCCCTGACAAGTAAAAATAGGTCAATTTTTTTTTTATTGAGACCAGAAATATAGGTGTTAATGTCGTGAAAAAAGGCTCAAATATAAGACTGTTTTAGTTTTTAAGATGAAGAGTAAGGCAACAGGCACATTCTAGACCAGAACATGCCCAGTTTTTGAGAGTACCTATAGAAATGGACCGCAAATGTTCACATGTTTGTCTGAGCCATTACTATGGTTCACAGGTTGTGTATGTTGTATACAGTACGTCCCTGTCTTCAGCCTAGCAGGCACACGGGTAGAGACTGAAGCTGGTTTAAAGCCCCTGGAGACTTCACTGTCAGGTCTCAACACATCTGAAGCACAATGATTATTGCAACAGACAGAAATAACTGGCTGCTTTGTCTCATGAAATCAAACAGAACAATAAAGGTCAGGGTATAAATGACTTTGGTTTGGTTTCCCCTTAATTCAGTAAATAGGTATAGGTTACTTCCTGTTACACTGAAGGTATGAGAGTGGGTTTCTAATGGGAAGTAAAGAGTTAGGGAAGTTATCCAGGTGTCCTTTTATGTACAAATATATAATACATAATATATATTACATAATAAATGTAGTGGAGTAAAAGTACACTATTTACCTCTGAATTGTAGTGGAGTAAAAGTAAAAAGAAGCAAACTATTTAAATACTCTGTAAAGAACAACTATCTCAAAATTGTACCTAAGTACAGTACATGAGTAAATGTACTTAGTTACTTTACACCACTGGAAATAGGTAAAGATGACTTCCTGTTACACTGAAGGTACGGGAGTATACTGAGAAGCAATTAGTTCAATGTTAAAGGAAGTTATCAAGTCGTTCTCTCCATCATATTAACAGTCAGTGTTAACTACTTTGATAACAGTAATTCCCCTTTATTCACACTTTCTTTATCCTACTTTTCCCTTCTTACCTGCACCGGTTCCCCACACTGTCGCCCATCTTTAGCCGAGCTGTTGTGAGTGAGATGCGGGGTGCACTGTATGAAGGTCCGGGTACTGTCCGGTCTCTTTCCTCCAGACTCCCTCTCCTCCCGGGCTCCTCTTCCCCGCTGTCCCCGCTGCAGGTGCTCTGGATGTCGGGCTGGTACTCGCTGGGTCTCTGCACACGGCTCTCTGCGACGCACACACTCGCCTGAGCTGACAGTGAACTCACCATCTCCTTCCACGGTAAAACCCCGGAGCTGTCATCCTTCCCCGCTGCATTCCGGGACCGCAGGACCAGCATGAACTGCACCACCCCCCGAGGTAGACGTGCTTTCTCCGCGGGACAGTAGTGTACTCCGCCGGGTCTGACAGAGTGGATATTGGAGCGGTAGGGAAATACATGAAGTACTCGCATTGGGACTCCATCATTAAAGAACCTAACCATATGCTTGCCGTGTAAACAGGCGAGGTTCCACGTTCATGTAGCCCGTATGTCCGTGTGTCAGAAATTAAATAAAACACAACCCAGTAACGGAAATTAAAGTAACGTTCAAACCATTCATATCCATTTTTGTTCCGTGGAGCTTCCGTTTACCGATAGCAATACAAATAACAGGACGGCTAATCGAAACAGAGCTTTTTCCAGACCATACTAATCAATCACCTGAAGGTAGATCACAGAGCCAAACATATTCAAATACAGTCAAACCAGGGCTTTATTATGATATTACCATGAGTGGAAAAACATTTTCCAGTAAAAATAATTTATAGCAATGAAAAAATGTATTACATTTAAAGTAATACTGAAGAAAAGACTATATAAGTTGGCCTTTAATCAGATCTTGTGTTATCAAAGTTGGTAAAGGTGCAGCTAGTTTGAATGACTTTGTATACTGCAGGGTATAGCTTGTGAATTTACTCCAGGTGGAACTAAAGTCTGATTTAAGAGTTGATCATTAATGCCCCCTTTCCACAGGTTGGAGACCTTTGGGGCAACCATTGAGCGACCAAAAATTGGCAAGATCTCTCAGCAGTCCTCCAAGAACCTGGAAAAAGTTGTCTCTGGTGGAAACGCTCTGGAGACCCCTGGGTGCTCATTTGAGGGATCGAAATTTACATTTTTCAGCAATTTCATGAAGATCTACGGAGACTCTGAGAGACCTTGGTGATCGCTGAGAGACCGACAGAGACTACTGAGAGTTCCTTGAGCGCTCATTGTGCGACAGAAGGTGCTCTCTGAGAGACAACTGAGTTCCCTGAGAGACCAGCCTGCTACCAATAGAAATCCCTGAGATTACCAACTGCGACCAACTGAAAGACCATTGAAAAATCCTCGGGCGACCTGTGTGATCTTGGGAGACCATGTGTGCAAGGGTATAAAAATGAGCTGAATGCTGGTGCTTCTGCCTCATTCTCTGACCTCCTGAAATGAACAACGAAGCTTTGATACATGCTGCCCTCCTCCTGGGTCACCAATCACTTCTACAGAATCAGATGGCCATTGCTCTCGTCAAGGGAAGGATGAACAAGCGCAGAAGAGAGAGAAAAAGGTGGTGGGTCCGCCCCTGGCTGAGACCAAGAAAGAAGGTTACAGTTTGGTGACTACAGTCAGTGATGAGAGAACTAAGGCTAGAAGATGAGGGGAGCTTCTTCAACTACCTGCGCATGGAGCCAGCCATGTTCGACGAGCTGACGGTAGGATCTCTCTGAGGACCAGGACCATTGGCAGAACCAGGACCACTCCCAGGAGCAGTGGCAGCCTGAGCGGCATATCTTCTGGCGTCCTCGGCTCTTCTTTCCCTTTGTCGTGTTTTTGAGGGGAGGCATGGTAGCGTCGTGTCTCCTAGAATGGAATACTGTCGAGGGGTTTACACCCGTTTTTATGGCCCACTAGCATGCTCAAGCGCAGCTATTCGCCAAAAACGTTGCGTGTGTTTGAGAGATTGCTGAGAGATCATTGAAAGACCGATGAGACCGTTGGGCGCTCGTCGAGAGATCGCTGAGCGTCCATTGAAAGATCGCTTCCCTCGGAGACTGCTGAGAGACTGTTTGGGCAGGTTCAAAACTTCATGGAGACCACGGAGACCATAGAGACCGCTGAAAGATCATTGAGAAACCATGCAAGACCTAGAGATCATTGAGAGCTCACTGAAAGACTGTTGAGAGATCTCTCACTTTTGGGGGGGGGAATTTGATGGTCTCTCAACGGTCTCGCTCTGTGGAAAGGGGGTATAATCAAATCTGTAAAGTAATTAAAGCTATTAAATACATGTAGTGGAGTAAAAGTACATGATTTACATCACATTTTTACTTAAGTACATAACTTGCGTAAATCTGCTGAGTTACTTTACACCACTGCCTATAATCAGCTGTACTTTCAAGGGGGTTAATGGGCAATTGCGTCTTAGTATTATTACTCATAAAATAATATTATTGTGTTGTTACTAATGGTTCATTATGTATAAGCAGAATTTAATTTGGCAGCTGATTGATGGTGGAGCAATTTTTTCTTGTATCATACACCAATATATTATAGGTTAGTTTCATATGTAACAATAAAACATATTCATAGAGCAGAATCAGATCATGTTTAATAATGTTAAATATGAATGATAATGTTACAGCTGGGAAAGAATGTAGAGGGTAAAAAGTAAAATATTTAATTTGAGGTGTAGTACTTGTAGGAGAAGAAATGTAAAGTATAAGAAAGGAGACGAGGAAGTGAGTTAAAGAAATGTTGTTTTTATTCAGTACCAGAAAGAAACCTCAATGGATGCACACATAGTACAAGTTTTCACCCCAAAAATAACATTTTCAAGTAAGATCCACTCCAAAGTACGCCGTTGCTTTCTGAACTTGCATTTCCAGTCCAGTGCAATCTGTACACCTAGAGAGATGATCAAGTCCATTTCTGATTTCCTGTCAGCAATAACCCAGTGTTGTGAAAAGTAGAGATGGAAGCTGAGATTTGAAGAGGTTTGACAAAAGATGTACCTTTTATTCTGACACACTATGTCACACGCATGAAAACTTAGTTAAAGCGAGAAAGTAAGTCACAGTACCATTATAGTAAAGCCATTTTAGTCAGATTTCCACTGGAAGAATATAAACAATGCTGCATGTGGAAGACAGGGCTTGGAAATGAAGCACAGTTTTCATTGACTTGCATTACAGGTTCATTATCTCTAAGGAAAAGATAAAGTATACATCTCTACTCGTAATTACCACTCAAGGACCGGATCATTTAGTGGCATTTGTAAGCATTATGATCAACACTTAATATTCTGGTCGTCTTGAGATAAATTCCCATCTGAAATAATCACAGTAATGCCTCCAGTGTATTATTTATCCTTTTCTCAGGTATTCGACTTGACTTATTTTGCATTTAATTACAATTAACAGAAATGTCTAAATGTGGACGTTTTGAAAGGACAACAGCTTGATATAACCGTACAATCACAGTTTCTTAGTACACTGAATTATTTGTGACCCTGCCATAATTAACGGTGACAATTTGTCATCAGTGTTTCAACACTTGACTGAACATTGAAGATGAGCTGAATGTATGTTTTCTCATCACATCAATAATAAATTCCATCATACTGTGACAAAACACACCCTTCCCCTCGTCGTCCCCTAACCAACCCCGATAAATACAGTCTGTACAAATGGTAGATATAAAAAGAAAATACAGAAGGACATTGTTTTAAAAGCCGGGGTCAATAATATCATAACTGCATTCCTAAGGCATGAAACAAATCTGTTTGTGCCATTAGTGTTCATTAAACAGTGGTGACCCAGAACAGCGAGCATCTATAGTACAGTTCTTCATTGTAATACAAGCCATGAGGCCTGTTTGTATCATCACAATTCAATGATGGTGAAAATAATACATGTTAGACCGACACCCTGATGAGCCAAACATATAGAGTGTGTCTGGTGGTTGCACTAAAGAACAATGGTTGTTCTTTCACATTAAAAAGATTGGATGTTAAAATATCATGTTTGAGTTTTAAAATAAACACAATAATAATCTTTGAGGTTGCCGTGTGCACTGTGATACACAGTGGGTTATGTAACTGAAGTTACAGTTTCAGATTATAGTGAAATACTCAATGTTTGTGTGAAAGGAGGGAACATAAATAAACACAGGTATATCCCTTTTAAATCTAAGTTAATACTTTCTCATCCCTTTGACTCAGTGTCTTAATTTAAGACTGTAGCTGATTAACAATCTCCGTTTCACTGGAGGAAGCACAATGCCCGTGCACCCGATCCCCGCCAGAAGGACGACTGCTGTAAGGTGACACTATTCACAGTGCACGGGGTGGAGAATACACACTCTGTGCTGTGAAAGACTTTTGTTAGCATCAATCAAATGTTCAATGTTGGGACGTTTTAAAGAGACCCAAAATCAGAGGCTCCGACTACACACAAATGGATGGGTTAGAGGAAAAAATAGATGAAAACATTGCGTTCTTCTGTTAAAAATGTTAATTTCTAACTATTGTATCATTTATTATCATTATATGACAGCTAGTGTAGCTTAGAAATACGAATATTTGTTGTCGATTTTCAGGAGAACGCAAAAGTTTCTATCCTTTTTTTCACCTATCTATTTTTTCCCCCTATTTCCACTTTGGGCTTTGTAAATATATTCCTTCACATGTACATTCTTACACATGATCTGTACAATACTACATTTATACTATGGCCATGGAGAATACTCACTTCCGATTGGTCAAAGGGTGATATCAGCACTCAAATGTAATTTCAGCATAATCTGTAACAAGATAAGCGTCAACACTAGTATTTCACTATGAAAAGTGCCAACATGTGAATAAATAATACTGAATATTGTGATGTTGAAAACAGCTAAAGTGAAATCCAAACAACATGGCTCATAATTGCCCTTCGCAAGACCAGAACCTCATTCACCTGGACCTTATTAGACGCTCATTCATGCAAACATATTCATCTCTCAATATCATTCTCAAATGGCTTGACTGCATGGCTTTCAAACTAAAATATTAGACCATGGTGCTTCAATGTTTTGTTGTTTATTATCTTCACAGGAAAGAGTGTTGTGTACCATTGCCAGACAGCAGAAAGAGGAAACCACAGCAGACAGAGTTCTCACTTGACACAGACCACAGCAGCTAGCAGGTGCTCAGACAGGATTTTAACTCGTGCGTTATAATGTGTTCCTGTCTGTGCTCTACTTTAAATACAGGTACTGCAGAATGGCTGCCCAGCGTCCTTTGTGATGATCTAAATAAAATCTGTAAACTAAATAAGATTCTATCAAAGACCAATTCTCCCGTTTTCTTATTTGCACATATTTCAGTAAGAAACCTCCCTATTTGCTTTTGATTCAAAGTTAACACTATCTATTCTCCTGATCTGCCCACTCCCTTCAGCAGTGTACACATAGAACACTCCTTGCCAGATTCAATATGCAGTTTTCTCATAATGAACTACAGTACCCAAGTTCATGGACCATGTCACTTAGTGCAAACCATGTGGGTCACTGTTTTCTCAACAGTTTCTGATTAACAGTGAAGCTCTTGACAAAGCCGTCTACAAAGACCAGTCAGGCGATGTCAGCAAGCTCACACATGCACCATTTCAGAGCGTTATTCCTCTGTTATCATACTGTAGGTATGTATAAGACAATCAAGTGAGAAGCTGTCTGCTGTGATTTGTCCCTGACAGAGATAGGTTGTTTGTGTTACATAGTACATGTAGTACAATTTGATCCTTCATGCAGCAGCATGTTAATGACAACATATCTGCAAGTACCATGCAGGACCAGGCTGTGACTGAACATGTGACAAGCTGCATGTCTGACACAGTGTTAAAGTAAACATGCTGCATTCCACAGACGATGAAGAGTTCCAGCTCCTTACTCAGAGCCAAAAGAAGCAGGGACTGCTGTTTATTTGGAGGAACATAGGGACAAACTGTAACTCATGCCTGAGATAGTGATATTATGTGAGAAGAGTCTAGCTGCAAAAGCTCCACGCTCAGGCCCAGCTCCTCCACCTGAGACCTTTTACTGTGTCAAGCTAACAGTGTGTGCATCTGCAAATTGTTTACACCAGTGCATGCATTCACTAGTTTAAATATATAATACATTTTAAATATCTGTAACTTCTAGTTAGGTAGCGTAACCTTAAAGGTGGGGTAGATAATTTTGGAGAAACCAGCTCGAGTACGCTAGAATTTGAAAATACACAACCGGAAAAAATCTGGCACTTCCTTCCAGAGTCCTGGATAACTATAGGTTACTTACGTAACCCCAGTTCTCAGAGTAACATGAAGTGAGATTTCTCACTATGGGATGCGCCTCAACGCGTATGCAACAGAAGCATCAATCTCATTACGCCAATCCTGATTGGCTGGTGATCTTGACGTCTACGTCAGGGAATTCACCCACCCTTTAAGTAGCTTGTGCTACGACGCAGCGTCATTCAAAATAAGCACCTCTCTCTCGCTTCGCCTAGCAAGAAGGGCCGTCTGGTGAGACATCTCACTTCATGTTACTCTGAGAACTGGGGTTACGTATGTAACCTATAGTTCTCAATTCATAACACTCCGTTTGATGTCTCACTATGGGATATTGAAACTCCCGTATTGCTAGACATGCTTACCTCGAAAATCACCAAAACAACCAGAACTTAACAGGTAGAACTCTGTCTCAACACGGGACCAGTACTGCGCGGGCCACACTGGAGCAGAGACATATAGCCTGTAAAAGCGGACAAAGTGAGTCGGTGAGGACCAGCTCGCTGCTGCACAAAGGTCTTGGATGGAAACACCCTTGAACAAAGCCCAGGATGTAGCCAGTCCACGAGTAGGGGCATGAGCACACAGGGCATGAGCACACAGGCCCTTTGGTGCCTGCAAACCCTGACTCGTATAAGCCAGAGCAATCGCTTCCACAATCCAGGGGAGAGCCGTTGCCTGGTAACGGGCTTGCCCTTCTGAGGGTTAGCCCAGGATATAAAGAGTTGGTCATTACAACGAACTCTTTGACCTGTCCATATAGGTGCGTAAAGCACGAACTGGAAACAGCACATTCGGCGCTGTTCCTCAGAGGAACACAGCGGCGGAGGAAATGCCACAATGTCAATGGGGGTACATGAGCCAACCACCTTAGGTATAAAGGCAGGGTTGGGCTTCAGCAACACTCTCGTTTGCCCCGGGGCAAACTGAGTGCATGAAGGATATACAAGAGAGCGCATGAATGTCACTGACTCGCTTGGCAGATGCCAGAGCCAGTAACAGCACTGTCTTCAGTGACAGGTGTTTAATGTCAGCTTCTTCCAGGGGGTTCAAATGGAGGTCGAGTGAGCCCATCTAAACCACTGCCAAGTCCCATAAGGGCACCAGTGACCTGGAAACAGGGAGGAGCCTGCGAGCCCCTTTCATAAAACAGCAGACCAAGGGATGTTGGCTAGCCGTCTTTCCCTCAAAGCCCACATGGCATGCAGCAATAACAGCTAGGTACACTTTGATCGTAGAGAAAGCTCTGTGTTTATCAATCAGGTCCTGTAGAAATGATAGAATCACCCCGACAGGACATTGACATTGAAAAGAGATGTGTCCTTTTTGAAGGCACCACTCCTCAACACCCTCCACTTACAGTCATAGAGAGACCTGGTGGAGAAGCTCTTGCACTCTGAATAGTGTTTATCACCTTCTGAGGGAGCCCCACTGTATTCAGATTGTACCACTCACGGGCCAGGCCCATAGTGCCAAGCGCTCTGGGTGTGGGTGAAAAATCGTCCCCCCCGCCTGAGACAGTATGTCCCTGCATAGTGGGAGCTGCCACGGCTGCCCGCACAGCAGCTGATATATCTCCGCCAGCCAGTACATTGCAGGCCAGTGCGGAGCTATTAGGATCAGTGTGTGGCGATGTTTTCTCACTCTGGCCAGAGTTGGGGGTATCAGAGCCAGGTGTGGGAACGCGTACAGAAATACCGGAGGCCAAACGTGCGCGAGCGCGTCCACGCCTAACGGTGCGTTTAAATCGTGCATTGAAAAGAACAGCTGACATTGAGCATTTTCTTTTGATGCGAACAGATCCACCGCGGCTCGGCCGTAACGCACCCACAGCTGACTCACAACCAATGGATGTAGAGTCCAGTCTGCATATAGTGGTGCACCTCTGGACAGCAGATCTGCCCCGAGGTTCATCACTTCTGGTACGTGCGTCGCTCTCAGAAAGAGGGGACGTCCGCAGCTCCATAAGATCAGTTTGCGTGCCAGCATGTGTAACTGGAGAGAACGCAAACCCCCTTGGCGGTTTATATACGATATTGTGGTCGTGTTGTCTGTCCTCACGAGGACATGATCTGAGATAAGGCAGAAAGCGTTTCAGGGTGAGGAACACCGCCAAAAGCTCCAGATAATTTATGTGTGACCGTTGGGGTCTCTGCTCCAGAGACCCCTCACAGGTCGATCTTCGATATACCCCCCCAGCCCGTCAGACATGCGTCTGTGGTGACCACCTTCCGCGATAGGACAGCACCCATAGGCACGCCCCGTACTAGAAAAGTCGGGTTGTAGCCAGTGCCATTACGCATTTCATAGTGACCATCACTCTCCGCGCGCCATGACGCGCGGGGTCCAATCTGAGGGCAGCTACCCAGCGCTGAAACTCCCTCATGTGTAAGCGTCCCAGTCGTACCACCAGAATGGCTGACGCCATGAGCCCCAGCAACCGCAGACATGATCTGAAGAGAACATATTTGCGTGGCTGGAAATGAGCGAGGCAAGCCCTGAAGGCTTTCACTCTCTCTGCTGACAGGCGGGCTGTAAAGGACACCGAATTCAGGCGTAGGCCCAGGAAGAGTACAGTCTGGGGACAACATGCTCTTTTCTGTGTTTATTACGAAACCCAGGTCGAGCAGGTGTTTTACGAGGACATTCGTCCTGCGTAATAGCCTCTTGCTCCGACTGTGCGAGAAGGAGCCAATCGTCCAGATAAGTTGCCAGGCGAATACCCTGTTGTCTTAACGGGGCTATCGCGGCTTCCGTACACCGTACAAACACTCGCGGGCTGAGAGACAGACCGAAGGGAAGTACTCTGTACTCGTAACAGACACCCTGAAAGGCGAACCTCAGATATTTCCTGTGTGGGTAATATACTGGGATGACCAATGTGGGCACGAGATAAGTTTGTTGTGCACAGATGGAAAGCTGACAGGCAGGTAGGCCATCCAGTTCTCATTCATAACACTCCGTTCGATGTCTCACTATGGGAATATATAGTGTTATGAATGAGAACTGGATGGCCTACCTGCCTGTCAGCTTTCCATCTGTGCACAACAAACTTATCTCGTGCCCACATTGGTCATGTGCACGTTTGTGTTGGAGGAGGGGCTCTGTAAGGAAGTGGCAGATTTGTTCCAGCTGTGTATTTTCAAATTCTAGCGCACTGGAGCTGGTTTCTCCAAAATTACCTACCCCACCTTTAAGCAGCCAAACTCGTACTAGCCTTATGAGTTAGCAATCAAAGGCTAATGTTAGCTACAATGATTAAGCATTTGCATTTCCCTAACAAATAAGTATAGCTAGCTAACAGTAGCTATTGTTAGCAAACGCATAAGGATATCACATAAGTTATTTGCTTCTTGTACCTTAACATTAGAAGTTAGAATTAAATCGAAATATAACCTTTGTATTGTTTACCTTGTGTTGCTGTTTTGTGGCAAGGGATAAAATGAATACAATATTGGCTTAGTAGGCTAATTTATTTAGTAAGGATACCTATGAAAAGACTGCTTCAATAGAATTGTATTGCTAGTCAACATTAAGAATGTTAGCATTTACTGTGAAATGGTCTTTAAAACAGTGACATGTAATTGATGTAAAACATTTGTATTAACAAGTAGCCGGATTAATGGCGTTGGAGATGGGTCCAAAGGTGGGTTGAGCCAGGAGCTTTGCAGCAAGATGCTCCTGCTTTATGTTGTCTGCTGCGTTCCGTCTGACAAAACAATATAGAAAAGTCCCATAATACCTGCTAACTCGTTCAAAGTTGATCTGGAAGGAATACTGGGGGAGTTGAGGTCACTCTTGTGCAATATAATGAATCATCTTTAACATGCAATTGCTTTTGGATGTGTTTACCCCTGCACTGATATTCAATTAATTTGTAAAACATTATGACAAGGAAATGGGTCTTCATGGTCTCTGCATATGTGAGACAGATGGGTACTTTAGCGGATAGTGGAAGGAAGGAATGTGCCCAAATGCTGATAATAACCAGCCGCCTGCTTGCGGTAGTATCAAGCACCGGATCGTCTTCCCCTCTTGTATTATTAAAATATATTTAAGAAGCAGTTCAAGTTAGTGGTTCTAGACAGGGCTCCATACTGACTCTGAAGCTGAACAAAGTGTTTCAAAGAGAGAAATAGTAAGTTATAAATCATCATTATTTGTGTCCATTACCAGTAGCCTACCAGCAAAGACTGACTTTACAAACCATACCCTCAAAGAAAAACAGATAGTGTTGTATTACATACCCCAATGTAAGCCTCTTGTGTATTACCATTGCTTTAGAGACACAGAGCTTAGCATGTGTGTTTCTAATACATTCCCCAGCTTTTCTTCAAAAACTGTTAGAATTGAAAGACTCTTCAAATCAACTGAATACAAAACATTCCATCCTCTGCAAGATTTTCTTTTCAACCCATATTCGAAGTAAATTCTTTATTTTGTATTCAAATATGAAATAACTTAAAAATATATATATCTTTTAAGGAGGTGCTAGGCTCAGTGACTCAGTGTTATGGCACTGCATGAGAGGCAAATACTGGGGCTTATTGTACCTTTACGTTGAGAAGTTTCAAGCATGTGCACCAAGGACAACGTAAAAAATAAATCGTACCTCTTAGAAGTATAAATATGAACAAGGACTAAAACAGGCTTCTGTGTGTCAGCAAAGCAGAGAGTCCCTGCCAACAGTTTCTTTGAGTCTGCTTATATAAAAACAAAGTTCATTCTACCACTTGTAACTGCAGCCATGAAAGCATCCCAGGCACTCAGAGGTCAAGGGCCACGAGGATTACACCGACTAAAAGCAAAGAACAGTTTTAAGTAACGAAGCAAACAACCAAAAAGTGGAAGTTCAAACAGCTCCTCCTTTTTGTTTTCTTGTGTGTAAACCACACTCGGCTCAGCTTTCAGTCAATCTTTTCAGTGACCAGAGGTCGAGACTCACCTGAAACCTCATGTCAATCTTACTTTTTGTATTAAAGTCTGGTTCCTCCTCATTAAGCGGCTTCCATCCCAGTCCCTCAACTCCGCTGTCCTCCCCCCAGCATTCCCCTCCGCCGGCCTCTCTCCTGTCCTGGGTGAGTCTTGTCTTACGAGAGAGGCTCCGGCTGCCAGCAGAGCTGGGTTCTGCTGCCCTGACTGGGCCACGCGGGGGAACTGTTTAGCATCCAGCACGTCCTTGTACTGCAGCTCGGGTCTGATCATCCTCAGACAGGCCGTCCTGGTGGCGTTGTCCAGCCCCGGCTGAAGCTCGTATCCCAGAATCTCCAACAATCCCAACTGGAACGGCCGTATGTTCTTGTCTCGGATCCGGCGCGCCTCCACAGGCTTCCCGCCGTCCCTCAGACAAACCTGGGCCATTTCTTTCCGGAGCATCCTGAGAAGAGATACTTCCTGCTCCATCTGGGCGTAACCGAAACTTTTGATATCCTCCCAGAAGGTCCGGTTGAAGGTTTTATATAAGTACAAGTCGAAGGCGTTCCACTGGCGCAGCTTCTCCCGCTGTGCCTCCGTCACATTGGTCAGTATCTTGGCTTGGGGGCGTACCCCTCTGAACCCGATACCTGCTGCCGCCGCAGCTTTGCTCACGAAGCTCCCGCTCAGCCCCCCCACGTCGCTGGGCTTCTGCTGCCGAGCGTTGAGGCTGAAAGAGACGACGGTTTCCAGCGGCCAGCAGAGGGCGTGCCGCAGCAGGATCATGGACTGGTCAAAGTACTCCGACACTAGAATCAGATTGAAGGTCTGGCGGATCATGGTCTCTGCCTTCTGAGCCACAGCCAATGAGAAGTTAGCATTGTTGTCCATGCCGAAGTCAAACATCAGCAGATTGCGGGCGTAGTTGTTGCGGACCCGAGAGTCGTAATATCTGTAGGGGTTGTCAGCAAAGTCGCCCAAGCTCTTGGCTTTCCGAAAGGCAGGTGCCACCTCTTTGTAATAGGCAAAGGAGGACTCAGCCATACCGGCCGGGTCCCGAATG
The DNA here is from genome assembly GCA_902827135.1 of Harpagifer antarcticus. Taxonomy (NCBI): domain Eukaryota; kingdom Metazoa; phylum Chordata; class Actinopteri; order Perciformes; family Harpagiferidae; genus Harpagifer; species Harpagifer antarcticus. The sequence goes on along the minus strand of CADEHL010001043.1, from coordinate 2,923,819 downwards.
ATGGAGAAGTAGAACGTGTCTGCAGGCATCACTTTCTCCACCTGAGGAAGAGGAGCATTTTGTGTTAAAATATGTGCAATTAGTTTACTAAATTTAAGCTACAACAGAAGATACATTTATTTGTTCGCTTGTCCTGAGAGTGTTTGTGTAGTTGTCATCACTTTCTTGTTTAAAGATCTATACAGATATAAAAAGTAACAGGGAAAAACTATTATTATTTATTATATTATTATTATTATAAAATAAAGTAATGGATGTATTATTAATTTTAACTCAAACATTTATTAGAACAAGCTTTATTTCTTGCTATTAGGTTGCTAGCTAACATGAGTAGGATTGCATCATTCATAATAATAAAGGGTAACTGGTTTGAAAAATGATATTCTAATGTACAATCAGGGGATCTACTATTATGCAATTGTTTTCTTTTATACTTAAAATATATTCTTTGTGTTGCTGTTTATTGGGTTTTTATTTTTATTTAAATGAATACACATTGATTTCAAACAAAATATGTCTTTAATTCATTTTTGAATCTCTTTTTGTGTGTTTGATGTTTTAGTTATAAGCAAAGGGTGACATATTTCATGAGGGGAAAGAAGTGATTATTAAGTGTTCCTAACAATGACACACATGGTACATTTATAAATGTATTCAAACCACTACAGAACATTCCATAATAATCATCCCCTTTGTCATTTCACTTCCCCCTCTGCTCTAATGAATGACTCACTTCAGGCTTATTAAATCTCATGTGATGGCCCAGGATGTGGAACTCCATGGCTCTGGGGCCTCGGTAACCTTTGACCCTATGAGCATTGAAAGGCAGTGGGTATCCGAACTGGTATCCCAGTGGGAGGGCGAAGCGGAGGTTGCGCTCGTCCCCGAATCGGTACAGCATGTTGAGCACCGTGCTGCTGGCCGTCTTGTGGGTCTTCAGGAACATGATGTGGGTGTGGGGCTGACAGAAGCCCAGAGAGGGGCCCTGAGCATCAGAGGACAGGAAGATGGAGTGGCCAGCTGGATGCACACTGCTGGAGGAGGAGGGAGAAATGTAACTTTAGATTAAATGTCAACTTCGTTTTTAAAATCCTACAAACATTGCAAAGGATAAAATGACTCCACCCCTATTTGTTGCATGAGCTAACAGGGGCTCAAGCATAAAGGGGGGCTCAAGCATAAAGGGGGCCCCAAGGCTCAGACTTTCTGGAGCCCTTCTAATTGTCCTGTTGTATTATTGGACTGGCGCAAGAATGAGCTCGCCGGTGAAAGTGAAGTTATTTGTATTGCCTTAACTGATATCCCTGTAACTTCACTTTTTCTAGCAGTAAGCGTACCTTTTACTTCCACTTTCACCTTAAATTGACTCCTACACAGTCCCCCCCCCCCCTGCCTGAAACGCCTCCATTTGACTCCTTTCTTTAATTATGTAACATAGTGACATCCCTATGTAACACTCACGCTTCGATTGGCAAGCACATTGTACGGGACACCTCTTAGCGGTGGACCAGAGCCGGCCAGACTGGGCTCTGGTTTCAGACAGAGGGTGAAAAGAGGTGCTGCAGCACAGGCAGTATGAGAAGAGCTTTTTGAACATTAAAGCATGGGGACACGTCACAGTAGAGGAACTAAATACTAATATGAACAGAATAGGACCCCTTTAAAGCTGCCCCGGACTCCTCTAGGAGCTATGTCATATTTTTGACCTGATGAGTTTGCAACCCTTACAATGATTATACACCAGTCAGAACATTAGACTGCAGTCATGAGTAATGCCCAAAATGTTGTAGCCCTGTGGCCCATGCTACTTTAATGCAGCCTTAAGTGACTCCATGTAAGGTGAAAGTAGAGTTAAGGTAGTTATAAAACCACAGAGAAAAAAACAACAACTCTGTAGTAACTCCTCAGTCTACATTGCTTCTCAGACTTTGGGCAAACAGACAGTTAGAAACTAGCAGGGGAACACAGAGGAGCATTTAGCAGCTAGGGATAAAGACACTTTCAACAGAAGACGGAAGAGACCAAACCAGAGCTGAAAGGATAGTTAATACTGGACTCATGAATCAGGACCTGTCACTGCTGGATGTGTTAGTAGGCATTTATTTTCTTATTTGTTCAACAAAGCAATTTAATAAGGGGATAATATGTGAATCTTGACTGCTTTTCAGCTCCAAAGTTGCCCCAAAAAATCTATTAATGCAGCTTTAATTGAATCTGTGTGATGTTAATGTGCTTTAGGGAGTTTTTCAATAATCTTCTCATCTATCTTGCACTTATAATGTCAACTCAGAATAGAAACTGTTTAAATGATGATGATGATTAAAGACAGCAATGCATTAAACCAAATTCTTGAGAAAAAACCGTTATAATTTAACATTTTCCATTTATGTAACTATAAAACCAAAGACAGATGAAGAATTATTGTGAATTAAAAACACTTTTTGGGATGTTAGGGCCTGAGCAGTAAGTGCATGGATTAATTATCAAAGGGCATGTGCTTTATTATTTGGTAGCTATATCTAAGGGATTGGTATTCAAACGTCAATACTGGCACGGCGCACAGTGAAACTCAACCTCAGTTCAGCTCTAGTGGGTAAGTCTGTTAGTAGGCAGCATCATTGAACATCCAGTCCTCATGCCCTGACCACACTGTAGAAATGCTGAGGGACTGCAACCTGAACCCCCCCTAGGGCCCTTGGACCCAGATGTTAGAGGACAGAGTTACCCATTAAAAAGAAATGCTTGCACATTTTAACAGCATTAACAGCAAGAGTAATGATTACTGAACAGATTGTCCATTACAACCCTGAGCAGTCTTCTCTTTAACCTCATAGTGCCCTTTTTTATCTTTTAAATGACAACTAAAAATAGAAATAAATAAAACATGTGGTAGGGAAACTACCAACACAGCTTGTGTCAATGAAACATATACATATTTCACACCTCATGCTGCTGAGAGCTCATGTTCAGGTTGTAACGACAAGAGTCCTCTCCTCGGCCAACACAGGCTGCTAACAGATCTCAGCCTAATCTCAGTGGATTTCAGAGTGTCAGATGAACTTAAATTCAACAAGCATTAAAAGCGCATGACAGCCTTGCTCTTCAGAGATCCCTCTTATCATCGACCTTCACACGCTGACATGTGCGAACAACACAAGGAAGAGAGGAAGCACAAACAGGACTAAGAGTAGTTTCAACCCATAAAGAGGGAATTATTGATTGAAACTTATCTTAGTGTGTTGCCATGACTATCTATGACAGCAAAATCAAGTTTCAAGTTTGGTAAAATGACTGTTAACGTTAAAAGGTTAACACGAGTAAGCAGCAGAATTTGTGTCCATAATGTCAAAATAAAGCAGAAAAAAGTAACAAAATATAAGCGTATTTTTTGCGTAACTGACGTAAAGTCAAGTTCAATAACTAGCTGTAGTCACGTGACACGTGGTAAAGCGGCTGTGCTGACGTTGTGTTTCTTTGGAAAATTGGTCACCAGGCAGTGCGCTTAATGTTCGCTGGATCGCTGGCCTTTCCACGCGCAACCAATCAGATGACAGGGGTGCAAGCGGGCAGGGGATGTAACCATTGAAATGAAACTAACTAGCTGTTTTCACCGCAAGGCTCTGCCCAACCTCACGAGGAACTAAGAGAAAATGGTGTATGATGTAAATCAGGGGTGCCCACACTTTTTTGGCTGGTGAGCTACTTTTGAAGTGACCAGCTCACAGAGGTCTACCAACCAAAAATAAAATCCCAAATGGCAAGGGTTGCTGAATAACACGTTTTATTTATACATGGGATAACTACAATAGGGCTGCAACAAACGACTCATTTGATAATCGATGAATCTATCGATTAATTAAACGATTAATCGACTATTCTGACTATTACTGTATGCCTTGCACAATTTCTCAAACGCTCTTATTTAGCCATCAAATTTTAGATTTAGCTTGAGGTTGTTTAGGCATGTGGAAACTAACAATAAAGATGAATACTTGATTCAAAAATACATATATTATTAAATTAACTTAAATTGTTTACAAAACTGATTTTTATTTAAATAAATAATATTTCACATCAAAAGAAACAACAGTGTTTTAACAAATCGTATTAAATAATCTGATGACAGAACTGTAAACAGAATAGCTGAAACTTTAACAAACTAAATAACTCTGTTACCTCTAATCATTAACCCATGTTTGTATAATTGAGTTAACTCCTGACGTGGAAACGTTGCTCGTGGATGGGGCGACAGAGCTACAAGAAAGACAGTCGAACCCGGTGCATTCCTCCGTCTGAATGTGGTGCACTTTTGCTAAATGTTTAGACAAATTGCTCGTGTTACCGCCTTTACATGCTAAACACTCTTGGCAACGAGCATTGTCCACCTCAAGACGGGTAACATTTAACCACACCTTGGAGCGCTTCTCTCCGCCATCCCTGCCGTGTGTTGCTGCATGTAGCAGCTGCGTTTGTGTAAACTGCCCCTCCCCCTCGCACACAGACGGGGGAGAGAGAGATCTCGTCTCGATTGGAAAGATCAAAAATACACCGACCATAGACGCATTTGTTTGTCTTTTTGCATATTAGAAACGAGTTGGCGACACTGAGACTGCGAAATAATGTTTGTGTAGCAACAATACATGACCTTTCTCTTTCTCAACTCGCTAGGGAGGAGGGAAGTCGCTGTCATATGCCTTGTGAACACTCCGATAATGCCTCTCCACGTTACCTTTCTTTGGCAGAGCGACGCTTGCTTTACAAATAACTTAAAGGCAAATAACCTTTGAATGTGACATCACAACAAAATATTCTTCCTCCCATTCTGGGTGGAAGTGTCTTTAGCTTCTTGCTCGGTCCCGCACTCATTTTGTTGTTTGTCTCTTGAACTCAATTTGAGTTTTCCCGGCACTTGACTGATTTTGTATCGCTTTGCATTCTGGGTTAACAGACTGGAAAGCGATAGGTCGCTTTTTCTGTCAATCAAGTAAACTCCTAAATTAAGTGGCAGGGAGGGAGGCCAAGGGAGGAGGGATCAAAACCTGTTTTGTCTATTTTAACCATTTTAACGGATAATTCATGGCAAAAGTAAAGATTTCGGGTTTTTAAGTACTGTAAATGAATATATTTGGGCTCAGAATGGTTGGTCAGACAATACAAAACGTTTGAAGACATCTTCTATGATTACCTTTTCAATTGGATAAACATAAATCGGCCATTAAAGGTGGGGTAGGTAAGTTTGAGAAACCGGCTCGAGATACACTTGTTGTTATATTCCATGGAATGCTCTTAACATCCCGATAGCAATGAATATCTGAAGTGCTTTGACAACAAATCCATTAAAACATGTCATCTGTGGAAGCCGTGGTGCTGTAAAAAGCACGACCAATCATCTGAGCTGGCCCGGCTAAAATAACTGGATGGCCTACCTGCCTGTCAGCCTTCCACCGGGGCACAAGTTTATCTCGTGCCCTCATTGGTCATGTGCGCGTTCGTGTGTGTTGGAGGAGGGGCTCTGTAAGGAAGTGGCAGATTTTCTCCGGTTGTGTATTTTCAAATTCTAGCGATCTCGAGCTGGGTTCTCAAACGTACATACCCCACCTTTAAATAAAAGGATTGGTTGCAGCGCTCAAAACACACTTACTAATAATATCTAGAACATAATCAAAATGTGACGCTGATAGTGCTCCAAGTCAGTGTGTGAAAACAACTCTTTATTTGTAATGTTTTTAAAGAGATGCTCCGTAATAAATTGCAGAATCAGCACATTTAGATCCTGTATTGTTCTCCTCACTTCCTGGTGGTGGTTCTCGTGGTTGCCACTGTCACATGGAGAGGAAGCAGTTTCTGTGCACAGCTATTCACCAAAACATGCTCAGTCTACCTTAATCTAAAAAAAACTCAAACTTTTTTCAATAATGTACCCCCATTGAATTGTTTTTTTTATTAACGTTTATTGTTTAGGTCCTTTGAAAAGCAGGCAGTCATATAATTAACTAGAACTAGCTAGATCTGATAGATTTGGACATAAACGCAAGGGAAGTATAACCGGACGCGAGAGAGAGATCAGAGATCATATCACTAAGAGTTAGACCTAACACACTTAGCTAGTTTATCTACTTTGGAACTAGCTAAACTATACATATATTTATTCTTTACTGTCGGGTCACTCATTACAGGTTCAGCGAGCTGCACGAGACGGGCTGTCAGGAGAGGGAGAGGAAAAGAGAGCACCCTGTTTATTTTTCCCATTTTATTATCCAGAATTACTGTAAACTTTTGAATAAAGTAGTTAATCTACTATTAGTAGTTTGTTTAAATGCATTAATTATGTTTTTTTTTTACATTAACATAAAATAAATCTCACGTACCCCCTGCAGTACTCCAACGTACCCCTAGGGGTCCGCGTACCCCCATTTGAGAACCACTGGCAGAAAATGTTGGTTTTTTGGAGCAGATTTGCCGGGTGGACACCGGACGTTGCTGCCGGTGAGTGTGTGGCTTTTATCGTCCTGAGATCAAGTGCTCCTGGTGGTGCTTATAGTGAAAAACAATGTAAAAAAAACTGTAGTAGCACAAACAGCATTGACATATTGACATGCTGTCAGCCTGTCACCTTACTGCCAGAAAGAAACGCTATATGGACACGGAAGATAGGTTGATTTTTTTATGCGAAATTGAACCTCAACACATCAGATGTACTTGTTTTACCCGCTTAGTCAATGGTTTCCATACCGTAATTAAAGCTTCATTTGGGGAAAATGGCAACATTTAATTTGAAAGTTTAAATCGGCCGATACTGATGTTGTGCCAATATCATCGTGCATACCTTCTTAGAACTGCAATGCAAAATAAACAAGTTGAATCACAGAAACATTTAGTAAATCAAAATAGATACCTCTTGTTGAAGATGACCCCCAACAGTTGGACAGCGAAGGCGATGGCAACGAAGAGCAGCAGCGCCTTCCAGATCCAAACTGTGCCCACCCGGCCACACACTAGCCACCGCAACATCCTGGGGGGGGGAGGAGGCGATGGATGGAGGAAGGTATAGAAGGGTGAGGCAAGAAGATTAAGGAGAAGGTGAAGAAAATGATGGTGGAGAGGAGAGGGGAGAGAAGGATGATGATGTTGTTAATGGGGGACAAAAGGGGGTGGTGGATGAGGAAATGAGGGTGGAGGAGGTAATAAAGGGGTGGGGGAGGCAAAAGAGAGGGGGAGATTTGGATGAGTCATAAAGTAAACATGAATAAGGCTTCATCACAGACAAGAGGACCAGCCTACACTGAGAAACTCACTTTAATTAAACCTATTATGTCAACAGATTTCACATACTTGTATTAGGTTCATTGAAAGCAAATATATTAAGTTGAACGTATTATTTGGTATTTAAACTTGATAATATTGCGTTCAACTAACCTAATACAGTTAGGTGAAATCTGTTGACCTAATAAAGATAATTAATGTGGTATATACAGTAGTTTGGATATTGCATTTTCCGACCAATGTGTCTGCTGATAAAGTCATATTATCACACGTTTATCCACGGGATGTACGTCAACTTTGACCATGTCATTCTTAATAACTGCTTCCGCTCTGATGTGTCGGGGTCATCCGGATACACTTCAGTGCACGGCAGCACAGTGGCAAAAAGGGAGAAAATAACTGTCCAATCAGAACGGAGGATGTGAATGACGTGCTAAACACGGACATGACTGCTAGCCTCGGGCCGGAGAGGAGAAAGAGAATGTGTGTGTGTGTGTGTGTGTGTGTGTGTGTGTGTGTGTGTGGCCTAGCATTACTATACTTGTGGGGACCTAAATCTCTGCACACAGTCACGTGTGGGGACTCGCCTCCCTTATGGGGACAAATTGGAGGTCCCCATGAGGGGAATCATTAATTTTAGGGTGAAGACTTGGTTAGGTTTAGGATTAGGGTAAGGGTTAGGTTAAGGGTAAGGTTAGGGTTAGGGTTAGGGTTAGGCATGTGTTGGTTATGGTTAAGGTTAGGATAAGTCTCCAGGAAATGCATGTAAGTCAATGTAATGTCCCCTGAAGTGATGTATACATGGTATGTGTGTGTGTGTGTATGTGTGTGTGTGTGTGTGTGTGTGTGTGTGTGTGTGTGTGTGTGTGTGTGTGTGTGTGTGTGTGTGTGTGTGTGAGAGAACAGGGAGTTCAGGGAGGTTAGGTCATAATGACCAATGCTGAAAGTGAATGAACAGGAATGTGTGGCATTGTGATGAAACATCATTGATTCTCCCTTTTTCTTTTCTCTCTTCAGTTTGCAGCAGTATTGTCAAAGCTAAGAGACAGGCAGACAGGCAGACAGGCAGACAGGCAGACAGGCAGACAGGCAGACAGGCAGACATGGGGAAATTACATTTCCTGCTGAATTTAAACAGTAACAAGTGAACGGCTTAGTACTGTATAGTTAGGCCTTGGTAGGCCAGGCTCACTTTATGCTGCTTTTCCATTACAGTAGCTGGGGCAGTAACTATAGTAACGCAGTGTCGGCGGAGCCGTGACGTCATCTTCAATGAGAACCACAGAAAAACAACATCAGCCGTTAGCTGTTAGCACTCAGAGCTCACAGCTCCTCATATCTGTTCAGAAACTAGACAGAAGTTAAACAAGTACAAACCACAGACTGTCTGTGTCATGGTGAATACAGTCGCTGGTTTATTTATGTCTGTAGAGGCCGTTGTTGTGAGTGTGGACGGTCGGAGCATATACAACGTTAGCTTAGCCGATCTCCATTCAGAAAACATGCATTAAAAAAGGTTTTTCAGTCTGTCTGCAGAGACGGCAGGCGAAAAACCTGTCAAAGCATTAATTCATGGTGTTCACTAACCGGTATCAGTATGTTGTTACTTCGGCATCATTTTGAAACGTGTATTACAATTAAATCACGGAAAAATATGTTCATTGTGTTGTAGTTATAGCCACTTACGTCACTAGTTTAGCATATTCAGCCCGGTTGTTGTTCCGGAAAGAACCACGATTTTGGAGAGCCAGAAAAACTGTGAAAAAGTACCTGTTAGCCGGAACTACCCCTAGTGGAAACGCAACCAAAAACGGGCCGGGTTTGGCACGCACGCTTAAACCGTGCTACGCGCTGCAGTGGAAATGCGCCATTACTGATGTGACATTTGCATACGCCAATGAAAATGGACATTAAGAGATATATGAGTTCTGTGCTGTGACGCTGCTGCCCTACACAAAGAGGAAATCAGCCGCTAAACACATATCGATGCAGTGGATATGACCTGCGTGTCATTCTACCATTGTTGTCTAGACCTATTCAAACCCTTTATGACTAATTAAAGTCTATATTAGTTATTTAAGAAGCTCCAGTGTATGTTTATTAGCTGTTCAGACCACTTTTAAGACATTAGAGCTCAAACTGAAGTCCCTAACTTACTTGTGCAACAAAAGTAACTTCAAACTATTTGTTATCCTTATCAAGAGCTTTCTAGGCTACATACAATTTAATTTAGGGACAAGCCCCAAGAAATATATCAACAATGTAACAAGCTGGCTGCTCTTTCTTGTTGGTTAGAGTTACATTTTTTCTATTTTATACTGATAATTTATCTAAAGAAAAAGGGTATTTAAGTTGACAAAATGATATTAAATCAATAAAAACAAATAATAATGACTATTAGTAATGGGAAATATTGCATTCTTATTTTTTTTTCTTTACTTGGATCAAGAAACAAAAACTCTCACAATAAGTGCATTGTTGTGAAATACAATTATCAGGTCGATTGTGGATGTCCTCAAAAATTATATTTGACTTTTTCCACTATATTTGTCTTTGTATTGTCTTAACAATTATACTACAGATGAATCCACACTGAGAATGTGTATATTATGAAATTGGGTAATCATACATAGTAAACATGTTGTAAAGGGTGAGCTATAAAGGAACGCACTTCACTGTGTGCTGAAACCAGAGTGTCAATAAAACACAAGGTGGTGTGGCTGGAGACTTGTCTCCTAGCAGATGTACTGTGTTTAATGTGTGGGGTGTTATAGCTGTGGCCTGGTCCTGGTGGTGATCACTCACAGAGCTCATGGAATAAAAAAATATATTAGAACCACATGGAGAGCAGGATAACATCATGATATGTAAAGAATGGGTGGTACGGACATACAATAAGAGTGGTGCTACACACAGAAGAATAAGCAGGGGCCAGCACCCACACACACAAAGGAACCTTCAGTCTGCATCACACACACACACACTCACACACACACACACACACACACACACACACACACACACACACACACACAGGCTGTAAATGCACAAATAAATCTTGCACATGGAAGGCCTTTGAAGCAGCCCTCCTCCACCCACACCTTCTCCTCTTTTTCCTGCAGGATCACAGCGCAGCGCCACCTTTTCATTCCCCACAATATGTGCATCTCTGCAGACCCCCCCTCCACCCTCCACCCCCCAGCTCCGACTCTTCCCATTTTCTTCAGATCGTTACCTGGCTCTCCGTCTGAAAAGCATAGCTGAGTCTCCAGACCGGTATCGGTGACGGTGTTATTGTGCAGCGGAATAGAGCGCGGAGCATCTGGAAGGCACCAGCCGCAGCTGACCCGCCGCCGGTACCGATCAGGCCATGGACCCGGGGAGACCCGCACGGAGCCCGGACCCGGGTTCTGGAGGAGGCGGGAAGAGGCTTCACTCCTGCCCGGGGCTCTGACCGAATGTATCTGCCTGTGCACCACCGACAGTTCTATCACATTTCTGCCGGGACGACGGCCGACACACACAGGGAGAACTGAGATAAAGAGAGCGTGAATATGAGCGTCTAGTAGGCTACTTCCCGGATACCTTCAAAATAAAAGCATGTTTACGGATTTGCAGGAGACGGGTCCGAAAATCCGGAATTTTGAATCCAAAAACGGTCTCCACTTTTGTTTGGGTTACTTGGATTGTTATGTATAGGCCTATATTTATATCTATACATTGTATAGGCCTATATTTATTAGGGATGCCAGAAACTGACCATGATCAAATTCGAAAATCGGACAGCCCTGGCGAATATTAATCGATTATTCTCCGCCGCTGCCGCGAAAATAATCTTCGATTATGGAGACTGTAACGAATATTCGAAAAATTGAATAATCGCTGGCATCCCTAATATTTATATCTATACACTTCCAGGAATAAAAAGCTAGAAGGAACTGCTGTAGTATTCATTTATTTATTTGTTTATGTATTGATTTACTATTATTTTGTTGGCCTTATCGCAGTAAAACAAATGTAGGCCTACCAATAATATTGTAAATTACGATTATTTAAGATTTATGGTTTGGTCTAAGAAATGTCTGAAATTGGCTAAATAAATCCATTCCAGTTTCTCAAAGTTCAAGATAATGCTCTTTTATGTCAAAGATATTTAGTTGAATATGATACAAAACAGAGTAAAGTAGGACAACACTATATTGAAGAGGTTCAAAACTGCTTTTTCTGATATTTTAGCATGACACAATTAATCAAACGGTTATGGGATTGTCAAAAAACCAAGCAATTTGTTTTAGGTTCATAACTAATTATTGCAACTTTAAACAATAATGGAATCAACAGATCCTGTTGTTGTTTAAAAGCCTTTACACTTGTTATTCTATGATTAAGTTCCCACTGACCGACACTTTAAGTGACAAAGTTTGTGGTTTTATTTTGAAGGCAAAGTGACGCTGATGGAAGTGAATCACGAGAAAAATATTTAAGAATACATTTAGTCCCCTAAGGTGGACATGATGTATGGCCCTACCTCATCGCCTGTTAAAGTCATGTTTTGCCATTGGAGCGCAATAAATAACTATTATTTCACACAACAATGTAAATGTGTTGCTGGTGTGCACGTGTATGTGTGTGCACAGTACTGTGGTTGAACTAATGCATGCATATCTGTTTATTTAATTACATTGTGTTATAGTATTTGACACATCTAGCCTATTTATAAGAACATATGGCCACACATCAAATGATGAATGTTTATATTAAAAACATTTTAATTTAAATATACATTAATGTCTGAATTGTGACTTGAATCTCTGAATTCTGAAATGTTGCTGCAGAACAAGTACTTTTATGTTAAGAATGGATTTAATGTAGCACCCTGAGACGGCTATATATAAAATGGACTGACCTTGAGTCCCCATTGAAAGGAATGGTGGTACAGAGATCCTGAATAGTAACGGTTGTGAGAGGTCTTCTTTTAATAGCTGACCTTTGTTTAAGTCACCACAAAGCACCAATTGACATAAGCCTGGGAGAAGGAAGTGTTGTTATTGTTGTAAAATAATAGGGGGAAGAAGGACTCAGATCTTATGCTTCAGTAAAAGTTTCAATTCCACAGTGTAGACATACTCTGTAACAAGTAAAAGTTCTGCAATCGAAATGTTAGATAAGTAAAAGTATAAAAGTATTAGCATCAAAATATTATTACATATACACTTTATTCAAAGTGGTCATTTTCAGAATATAATATATCACTGTAGTATAATTAGTGATGCATTCACATGTCTATCATTTGAATGCTGCAGCTGTTAGAGGACCAGAACACATAAATAACTTCTTATACTGCCAGATAACTCTATCCATACAGTATATTCAAGTATATTATTCAAATTGTATTAATAAAATGTACCTGCAAAAGTAACTTATGCTTTCAATTAAATGTAGAGGAGTAAAAAGTACAATATTTGCTGACAAAATGTAGTGGAGGAGTATAAAGTAGCATAAAGTGAGAATACTCAAGTAAAGTACAGTACTTGAGTGAATGTTCTTACAGTAGTTACTTTGCACAATGGAAAATAATAATTCAACTTAATGTCTGCAGGACAGCAAAAAATGTAGAACTTTTTCTTTGCCTATTTCACCTCCAGGATTTGAAGCGGAAAATATTGTGAGAGCAGTGAAGTCATTATGTTTGATATTTTATTTTCTCTTTATTCTTAATATGGCTTTTGACCGCTGGACCTTTGCTCTAATGCAGTATTGTTATAAAGCACTTTAGTTATTCAACACCTCACAAAAGCAGCAATATATTCCCAACTCTTTGGCTCGAATGTTGGGACGATTTAAGCTGGAATACAAATTCAAATGTCTGGCGTCATGTTTTGTCCCCCTGAGAGTATTCTTTCTCCCTGCAGAGTTGAAGTGCAGTTGAGCTGTGCAGGTCAGAGCGGCTGCTGTTCAGTAACCTCACACTGCAGCTGTTAACACACATCATCTTTTCACCAACTGCTCACTGCTGCTCACAAGCAGCCGACTGCTTATTAACTGCTGAACACTATGGTTCATCAATGTAAATCAACATTTCTCTTTACACAGGGAGGTGTTATGACACACGCTACTTCACATTTGTTTACAGAATATTTAAAGGGGACCTATTATGCAAAATCCACTTGTTCCTGTCTTCTACATAAGCATGTGTCCCCTCTGTGTAAAGAGACTCTGAAAGTTTCAGGAACAAAGATTCTCTCTCTTTTTGTCCTGATCCATTTCTATAAAATCCTGTCTGAAAATGAGCTGATCAGATGTTGGCCACTTTATGATGTCATAACGATGCTTTGTCTTGTGTAACCATTAGCCAATCACCAACCAAGGTAACCCCTCCCCCCCCCCCCCCCCCACCTTATCACCTGCATCTCCTCCTAGAGCACCATTGAGTTCTTTGTAACCAAATCTCTATCAGAGTCGCGTGGGGAGGGGCTCCTTATTTTCATCTAAAGTAACAGACAGAGAATCAGCACTTTGGAAACAGGGCTGAAACAGAGGGGATTATGGGATGCTGCAATGCATGATCTGTTTGGTATTTAGAGCCAAAAACTTCAGAGACATGTTTGTATCTGAGACCTATAATATATTGATAAAAAACAGTATAATAGGGGACCTTTAACTTATTTCTAAACGATGAACTACATGTTAAATGAAAAAGATATCCTTTACATAAGCTCATCATTTTCATGTAAATCATGTCATCTTTATCACTATTGAAACACTTGTTTTTACAATTGTAATTACCAATGCATTACTAACTTTCCTTAAAATCAAAAAATCCAGAATTTAAACTCACAATGGTTGTCCAGTCTGAGTGAAGGTTGGTAAAAAATGCTGAAGGACATTTGGGCATTTTAAAAAATAATCTGTGGTCCGATGACACACAATTAAACAATCTTTGGCATCAGGTGCCAGCTAATGCTAATATCATGTTAAGTTAAGATAATTAACAACTAAATATAGAGATATAAAGAAGCACACAATTTCACCTTGTGGTACAGATGTGAGGATCAAAGGATACAGATGTCATAATTTGCTCTGAGACAGAAGATGTAATGCTATATACATAAATGGTAATGACAACGTCAGCACACAGGCTTGGAACTATTCTTAACAACTCATTTTAAAAATACAACTAGTTCTGACTTCCGTTTTGACTATAAAAGTGTTTCACATGTGGCCTTAAATGTACTTACTTTACAGAGATAATGGTTTTAGAAAAAAACCACATAATAAACATTTGAAGGGGACAGATATCCTGATTAGTGTCTTCATCAAAAGCTAACCACAAAATCATCAATTGACGCAAGAATATTTGAGCAGGTGTAACTTCTTGTGCCTGTGATGGACAACTTAACACTGTAGGTACAAACCTGTGTGGATTATGCTAGTTAGGACAAGTTGATAACGAATCTTCTCTTTTGTCCACATGATGAACAATTAAGATTATCTAATAAAAGGTCGATTGACAATGACAACGTTGCTAATCTCGTTTACAGTTTATCATTGTGAACATATCGCACTTCTAGGAGCATCTGACCATCTTTATGGTGCAGACATAAGTTATTTCTGCATGGGATGGCGGGAAAAAACATTTGTTTATCAAATATTCTTCTATTTGAGCAACTGAAAGATCAACTGCCACTGAACCAGGTATATTACTTATCAGATCATGTACACACAATGCCCTTAGGCGCTTTCACACCAAGTACTTTGCGGTACTTCATTCCCAGTGTTAGGGAATAATTCTGTCTTTACTCCTAGATATTTAACCTTTTGCCTGTTGACGTTTATAACCAACCTTGACGTCTGTTATCTGTCTTTAGGAATGGGAGGCTTCAGCATATGTTTATATTCCCAGTTTTATGACTGGTCAACTCTCGGTCACAAATGGTTTATGGGTGAGAACGCTGGCTTCGAGGCCATTAAGGGTTAGACGCAAGTGATTCAGTGGGCCCAGTTGTTTAGATTATCTCCCCCATATGTTGATTAACTCTCTGTAAACTAGTTAAAAGGTCTATCGAGAGAGAAGCTGGTCAGAATTGATGTGGCAACCCACCCGTGCAGTCAGAACCTCTGGCTGTTGTGACTTGTGATGTGAAATTCTCCGGCCGATACTTGTAATAAACCACCAGTGTTTGACATCAAAGCTCCAACTTTCCTCGTGTTTCTCTGAGTCCTGACTCTCCATTGCTGCAGAAGTTTCCCTTACACCCAGTACTTAGTCCCGCCGAACTCTTTAGTCCCGGAACTGTCCTAGTAGATCGCGTTCACACCGGAATAAGTCCCTGAGGGAGGATTAGGCAAATGAAGCTGCTGACGTCACTTCTTCTTCTTCTGCTTTGGGTTTACTGGCAGGCCGCAAACAACTTCACGGCGTATACTGCCACCCGAAGTCCCTGGTAAATCGCCAGAAGCGCCGACACCTCCTCATCAGGGTCTCCGTTAGACGGTAATTACCGGTTTTTAGCTGGTAAAATTGAATAAAAACCGGTAAATTCAAAATCTACCGGTCAAAATGTCCGATACTCCGATCGATTGGCCGTAGATGATTATCGGCCGTTATTCACTCTTAATAGTTTGATCTGTGCTCTCTATAAAGGCCGATCAGGAGAGCTGGATCTGATCGATATGGACACGCGAGAGAGATCAGATCAGCTGCTGCATAATCACCTGAAGCCCCGCCCACTGTTTAGCGCACTGCATGAGAAACTGACGGGCTGTCAGGAGAGAGAGGGAGAGAGGAAAAGAGAGGATCCGTTTCTCCCGTGTTGTTATTCAAAGTTAATGTAAACTTTTGAATAATGTACTTCATCTATTGCAAGTAGTTTCTTTGAATGTAATAATTATGTTGTTTGTTGTTTGTGGAATCATTTATTGAAAATGAATCTGAATTTTTCGATCTGTTACGATTATAAACTGAAGCAATATAAAAATGAGCCCCATTAACTGCGTTTTAAACATCAGCATATCCGCTCATAGTCCGGTAATTACCTGCTAACGGAAACTCTGCTACACAATTCTTATTATTATTATTGAAACATGACCGGTAAGTTTCAAATTTGTCCGGTAAAATAAATTCTGTTCGGACATTTGACCGGCGAGAAAAAATCCTAGCGGAAACCCCCGCTCCTCATCACTCCACCGCTCTCATGTTTTCTTTTGTGTTGCCATAAGTTAGTCTCTCTCCGTTGGTGCGCTGGGCTAATGCTAATAATGCTAATGCGAGCAAATAAAATGGCGGCTTCACAAAACTTTTTGGAGTTTTACGGGCGTGGTTTGCAACTCGCCCAGCCGATCAGAAATTGGTACCTTTTCCTCCGCAGGAAAGTACCTCTCTAGCAGGGACTGAAAATGGGTGAAACGGTTTGCATGAACTAGGTTCTAGTTCCAGATATTTTTGGTGTGAAAGCAAAATCCCATGAACTATCGGAAATATTCCTGGGAAAAGTACACCGGTGTGAAAGCACCTCTTGTTGTCCTATAACCACAAGCTCACGAGTTCTGGCAGCCGATTTGTTGAGCCTTGATAAACATGTAATAAAATACTCAAACACATCTGTGACCGCATTACAAAAGGAACATTGCTCCAATTAGTCACCTTTTCATTACACTATAAAACAGCATGTACAAATATATCTGAGTTTGGATTATCTTGCCGAGCCTTGAATCAATCTACTTCAAGCTAAGCTAGGCAGTGCTGCGAGAGAATGCAGGGCCGCATTTCAAGTTATTCAGATTCTTAAAAATACCTGCAAATCGGTTCACCTGCCCGGACTTCAGTTGGTTCCTGCTTTAAGCCGAAAAAATGCAAATAGACATCCACACAACAGTGCAACCACGCCCCTAAAAACGGCCATTATAGAATGTCTCTTTTTGTGCTCTTTAAAGGTAGGGTATGTAAGAATGGAGAAACCAGCTCGAGTGAGCTAGAATTTGAAAGTACGCAACCGAAAAAAATCTGCCCCTTCCTTCAGACTTCTTTACAGAGCCCCTCGTCCAACACACACGAACGCGCACATGACCAATGAGGGCACGAGATAAGTTTGTGCACGAGATGGAAAGCTGACAGGCAGGTAGGCCATCCAGTTTTCTGCCGCGGGCCGAGACAGATAATTGGACATGCTTTTTACAGCGCCAAAGCTTCCACAGATGAAATATTTGTATATATTTATTGTCAAAGCATTTAATTTATTCATGTTAAGAGCATTCCATGGAATATAACAAAAGTGTTTCTGAAGTGAATTAACTACCCCAACTTTAAGTTACATTTTCAAGGTAAAGCTAAAGAAGTAAAACAAGATTATGCCATGATCATTTTCCGACAATGTTTGCATTTCAAAATTACTTTTTTTGTTTCTATTACACCACGATTGCATTCCTCACTTTATTCACAAATCTCTCAACATAAATATGATCTATAAATATGTAAAAAAAAGAATGCACTATACTACTTTTCTGTATAAATGACAGGGTATTTAACAAATGCTTTTCTTAAACAGTAACCAGACAGTAAGTGCCCTACGATAAGATTCTCAGTAACAAATCCTGACATCCTCATCCCCCCCCCCTTGCCCAGTCAGGCAAGGTTCATATAGGATCAGTCAAACAAGATTAGCCAACTGTTGAACCAATTGCTTTGACAATAAGCCGACACGTACTCTCTATACTTGAGAAAATAGCCAACCACACAGACAGCATCAATAAGTGAGGAAATGATCAGATGTTGTTTTTCAAGACAAGAAAGACAATTAATCCCTTTCTAGGCTGCATGTAAAATCTTATTATATGCACTCATTAACCTTGAACAGGAAGGCACAAATTAGAGCATGATCCTCTGAAAGGCAACGGGGGGGGGGGGGGGGGGGGGGGGGGGGACCGGGGGGGGGTTCCGGTCACATCTTTCAAAACAAAACTAATTTGTTCTCTTATAAATTCAACATAATATTACTGCAATTGATAAAGTGAAAGGAGTTGCTGTAATTGAAGTGCGTTATTGATGATAGCACATGAAAAGGGTATAATAATAATAATAATAATAATAATAATAATAATAATAATAATAATAATAATAATAATGGACTGTTTCTTTCTGTTTTACATTAACTTCTAAGAGTTTTTGTTATGCAATTAACTCAACATTACATTAACTAATGCGAAATGAAGAATGTGTTCTTGTTGTTTCATTTGTTAATGTAAAATCATGGCATGTTAAGATTCTGCCTGTTTCCTCTTGTAGCTTAGGGTTTAACTCAGTATGGTATAAGGTTTATTTTTAAAGAAGTCACTAGCTCGAAGTGGGGCAGAAATGAAGGTCAAACCCGTTAAATGTTTGAATTATGAAAATAGAAATGTATCATTTAAGTTGAAGAGAAGTTTAGGCTGAAGAACATCCGGGGTTTTCCTTGATTCCCCTCTCAGGCGCACGCGACCCTGTTGCTTAGCATTACCTTACTGTTTAATGTTTCTCTAACTTGACTCACCTTGTTTCAAACGTCGTCCTCGTGGACTATTTCGTAAAAACCGTAAACAAAGTCCCTCCGTTCTCCCCCTAGCTCCTCCTGAACGTCTCCTGAGCTCCAGCAGCAGCCCGCCGGTACAGTCCATTAACCTCCCCGGCCGTTGGTTCGAGTCCCGGACAGGAACACCATCATCACATCGTGTCCCGGTGGTCACCAAACAAAAACTCTTCCCCTCTCCTTCTCTTAGCCTAGCCATCGATCATCTGGAAGCTCTACTGGGGGCTTCATCCTCCACCTCCTCCTTCTCATCCCCCATTCATTCCCTCCACTGCCACTTACACGTTAAACCCCCACCCCCGCAGGCTACATTTATGTCTCATCCAGAGGATTTGTTTCCTTTGAAATGTATAAAAGCCTTTGATAAAGGGTGTTCTTTAGAAATGCTTCAACTATGCACTCACTATTAGACTGCAATAAGAATCCTTATAAATGTTTAAGAGCTAGTTCAAGTGCTTATTCAGAGCTCAGATAATGCTCGGGCTAGTTTAAGCTTCTTTGTGTATATTCATGTGTTGTTTAGTGTCACCCCCTGGTCCGTGTCGTTTTTTTTAATAATACCAGTGGCAGTTAGACTAATCTTTACTGGGGGGGCCGTGATGGGGCCAATCATTTAATGAGAGGGGCACATTTAATGCAGTAAAAAGGAGATGTTAACATTAGTTTTGAAGTCATTGCGCCTTAAAAAACCTTTAAATACCATTATTGGTGTTTGATTTAGTAACAGAGTTTGTGTCAATGACTTTGTTACAATTGAATGTATTTGTTTTAGTTACTTTGGCCCAAGATACAGAACATTAAAAGAAGTTTGGGGTAATAAAAACATTATTTATGCAGCCAAACTTCTTCTTTTTTTTCTTTTTTTTAGTATGTGTCGGGATTTGTTATAGTCACAACATTTGTTTCATTAATTAAGTTTTTCAATCACACGACTGAAAGAAAAAAAATCCCTGTTGACTTTGGCCCAGGATACAGCACAGTACCTTAGCATTTGACATGAATTGCATTGTCATAGATTTATACTTTTGGAGCGGGGCCACAGGGGGGTCCAAGCTCCGTGTCACAGTGGCACTGGCCTCTGTTGGCCCCCGGGACCACCCATGAGTAATACTATTTGGAGTCGCAAACCTTAACATCTTCAACACACAGTGCTTAAAGGGCCATTATGATTTTTAATGTAGGTATTTCAGGCTATTCATTTGAACCTGATGTCAAATTCCTTCTAGTCTTTTTTTGGTTCACTCTCAATGCTCTGATAATGCTGTTCTTGACTGCAACACAACTTGTCTAATGGAAAGATAATGTTTCTCTGTAACAGCTGGATGTGTAAATATGCTATGATACCATCCTAACCTGAAAAGAGATGATGTTATTGTTTTCTTGTTGCTGCTGACCCCAAGTGGTCAAGATCAGTTATTGCAGGTTTAAAGGTCACATGTAATTAACATTTTTAAAGGTCCCATGTCATGGCCATTTCAACTGATCATAATTCCATTGTTGAGGTATACTAAAATAGATTTATATTGTGTAATTTTCCAAACTCACATTGGTTTCTCATACAGCATCTCTGTATATGTGCATTCACTCTCTGTCCTACACGGCTTGTTGGAGCTCCTGCTATGAGCCCAGTGGCCGTCTGCGAGGCAACGAAACCCAGCCCGAAACCAGCCTGAACACACACATATCCGCAGCCTGGCTGGGAGTTTGTGTGTGTGCTCACACACCGACTCACAGCCTCGCCGCGTCCCGCCGTCTTAGGGAGGAGAAATCGGCAGAGCTGCAGCTGAGAAAAGATTGTGTGTGTGTGTGAGGAACGTAACGGCTCCGCGGACGTAACGTAACGGCTCCACGGATTGGTCCATTTGGGTATGGGCACGTCACAGTACCCAGGAAGAAAACAATGGAAAAAGAGAAATCTCCAGCGAGGCGTTCTGGGGCAGCACAGACAGGTATTTTCTGTGTTAGAGTTTTACTCGCTACAGGGTACTTTGAGGGTTTGAGACTCTGCAGACCGTTTACAACCTTCATAACAAGGGGACGGGTAATAACCGGAAAAGCATGACATGGGACCTTTAAGTAAACAATTGTATTTCAGCTTTTCATCGCAACACGATTAAACGATGTGTTGTTCAAATAATGTTATTCTCCTCATACTTTCTGCCTAAATATGACTGTACTGACCAGTTGCTGAGAAACTCTGCTCTCTTTAATAGCATGAAACAAAAGCTGTGATTGGTCAGTGTCTCTTGATCTCTGCTGTCAATTAATCACCATGTTTAACCGTATCTGCAGGAGAACATTTAGAGTTTTAACAATATGTCATTATCTTAACTGTAGCTATCTTTCTGTCTTTGCAGCCACAAAGGGGCGCTCTTCACAAGTGAACCTAGTTCCTCGAAAAATTCATGCATTTTAATCTGCAATATTTAGGGGAACTTACAATTGTTGCACCCACGGCGCCTTTATGTCTGGGAATTGATAATATGTGACTTTATGTTCTCGGATACACAAGCATACAACACAAACAGGAAACCACAGACATGAACACATGCCTCTGCTTCTCCATATAACCTCTGCTATAAAGAAAAAGCAGAAGGTAGGGTTTGCTGCAGACAGTCGAGGACTGTTCCTGTCCTTCACTCACGCAATGCTTCACTTCTGTTCTCCCACGGCCTCTCAGAATGATGCAGATAAATGTACTCATCAAACCAAATCATTAATACCATCATGATCTGAACAACAACAGTGATTATGACGTCAGCCAAAGATAAGCATGTCTACTTCCTCCTGCCTTCATTTCACAAAAATACAGAGTGGTTTCGGTGATTAATTATTAGTATGAAATGACAAGAATGAGAAAGTTGTTGTGCTTTGTGTGTTTAGGTCAATTATGTCCTTCCATAGCTGTTCTAAACATTAAAAATCAATTATATTTGCTGAATTTTGGTGACTCGGACTGGTTTGCCTGTA
Source organism: Harpagifer antarcticus (assembly GCA_902827135.1). NCBI lineage: Eukaryota > Metazoa > Chordata > Actinopteri > Perciformes > Harpagiferidae > Harpagifer > Harpagifer antarcticus. The sequence goes on along the minus strand of CADEHL010001043.1, from coordinate 2,902,025 downwards.
ATATATATATATATGTCCCTTTGTCCTGCTCCCGGTGGAACACCTTGCACTTGATCTTATTTAATGCAGAAATTAAAGAGGTTTTTTATACATCTCATATTAGCTATTTCATATTGCATCTATCATAAAAAATGTCTATTCTTTTATAATTATCCACTTTATTTAAATTCAGTTATCCATACTCACTGATAGATAGCATAGTATTTATTTGATAACCTTAAAAATATGCATAGATAATGCTCCATGATGTATAAAACACAAGCAATACAGGGTGAAATACTTAATACTTACATACAGTGTCATTCTCTGGGGTTCACGTTATAGAAATGATCCCAACACGTCCTCATTGTTAGGTTAAAGGTCAGATTTGATATGTTGCATGCACTTCAAAAAATGTAAAGGTTGACTTTAATTAAATGTATTGTGTCACACATCATTATTTAGGTTAGTAAAAAGCATATTTTCGGACGTGTAATTCGCTAAAGCTTTGTTGTTATCAGACAATGATACTACAGATAATTCAATTATTAATTACATATTTGGTTTTGTTATTGCATTCATTTGTATAGCACTGTATCATGTCTGGATCATCTTTTGTTTCATTTGTATTTTCTTTGGTTTTACACACTCGAAAAAAATAAAATAAACTAAACTAAACTAAATAAACAATAATATTAAGTTAAAAAATATATTAGATTCAACCAACCTAATTCAGTTATGTGAAATCTGTTGATATAATACATTCATTAATGTCAATGTTTCTGTTTTTCAGTGTGTCTGTTGAGTCCTTTAGCTGTTGGGCATCCTGCTCCTGTTCACATCGGAACTTTGACTATTCAACAGGAACATCCTCCGAACGGTGCCCATGTCCACGTTCTTCTTGAAGGTGTCCGTGGTGAAATAGTACGCAACAGGATCCAGCACTGTGTTGAGACACGCCATCATCAGGCTGTAGCGGTATGCAGTACGCATGGGGCAGGATATATCTTCTTTATACAGAGAGAGGACGGCCAGGATGGTATGATAAGGGAGGAAGCTGAGCAGGAAAATGAGGAGGCTGGTGGCAATCATCCTCTGGATTTTCCCGCTGTCCACTAAGTTGGTCTGAGCCACAGAGCTACGTTGGACAGCACGGACCAAACCCCATGAGCAGATCAACATGATGACCAGTGGGATCCCAAACCCCACAATCAGGGTTGGGAAAACCACCACCGGGTTTGTAGCGTAAACAGGAAGGCTGTCGAAACATTCCGTGCTGTTAACATAATTGCGTTTGGTAAGATAGATGGGCAGGCTGGCTCCAAAGGTGAGCATCCATATCCCGAGACAAATCCACGGAGCTTTCTTTCTCCCTGCCTGGACTCGAGACGACATAGGGAAGCTGACGGCCATGCAGCGGTCGAAGCAAATGCAAGTGAGGAGAAAGATGCTTCCATACATGTTGGCCTTGAGGACCAAACCGAGGACTTCACAGATCCGCTGATCAAAGGTAGATCCCAGATGGTAGTAGATCCTCATGGGCAATGTGAGGATGAGCAGAATGTCTGCTATGGCCAGGTGAGTCATGTAGACTATCGTTTGAGATCTGGATTTGGTTTGGCTGAAGAAAAACACCAGTGCTAGGATATTAAAGACTAGGCCAATGGTGGAGATGAAGGAGTACATGCACACGGAGAAGATGCTGATGTGTTCCGCACAGCTGTTGTTGTAGGCCACGTTGGGGGACATGGTGACCTAATTCACACAACAGGAAAACCAGTTGTTAGAAACAGTCTAAGTAGTTTTTGACATTCTCTAAGCAACAAAGACACATCTTTAGAAGGAGGTGAAGGTGCATGGTTGAGCTAATACAACTTTGGTGCCATACTATTGGTATAAAAACAAATCAAACCCCACCTTTTGTACAATATTTATATCCACACGACGTGCATTTAGTAACAGAAAAGCAAACAAAATGTGGATTTGGACACTACAGTATATCTATGACTTAAGAAGCCGTAGAGTAGAAGGGATAATGCCAATTCATATGTAGACATCACTTTTTGGTTTTCTAACTTTTGAGGTTTTTTGGAAATTCAAGTTTCAATTCTGGCATCATCTGGAGTCGTGTTTACGTGGACATGATCAACGTTAGTCTTATGTTCACCATTTTTAGCTCAGTTGTTGGTCCCTACCAACTCTTTGGTTGGTATTTGTTCTCAGTGTAAAGCGCTGTAAAGCCGAGCAGAACTGCAGATTCAGGCGATACATTTCTACAGGTCCATCAACCCTTTCCCATTTCCGTATCATTTTCTTTCAATATATATTATTGTGTCTTTAACAACATCAAAGGCCTACTTTAGTATGACTATAAGAGCTGTTTTAGTGACATGCTTTGGTCAAATGGCTTACCTGCCGGCTCTGTGGCGGACGCAGCAAAGCCTTTCAGCTTCTTCTGTGCTTTTAATTAGACTGCGTGTGTTCCCTCTAAAGTTAGTTCCCCCTCATAAACCAACACATACTCAGCTTTTGTTTTAACCTGCTGCTCTTTCTGCTGATTTCATTTGTCTTTTTCTCCAATCAATATCAATTTCACAGATTTTCTACACCGTCACTCCTGGAAGAATCACTGGGAAATATCTTTTCATTTATTTATTGACAATAAAACAAAAATCTGTTTGGTTGTAATAAATGTCTTGGTTGTTCAATCCTTTGAGCGTACACGGTGGTAAGTACAACATATGGTTCATAGATAAGTGTACAAACTTTATTTGCAACCAATAATTGTTTTTTGTTTTTACTTGTACTTGTTTTTATGCTTTGTTTTATCTATTTGCCTGTACAGCACTTTGGTCTGGAGGTTTAAAGTGCTCTATAAATAAAGTTGTATTGTATTGTATTGTAATACTTCCACCTAGTATATGACTCTTATAATATGACTCAATCAGCTTTTTTCTGTTGTCTAATTGAAAGATGCCGCATTTTGAATGACACATGAAGTACAGTATATTTGATAGTATGTGAAGAAATAAGTAAAAGTGTGACAATACCTGTTTGATGATCAAAAGAGAAGTAGATTCAGATGCAGAGGAGTGTGTGAGTTTCAGATCAGCATACTGACACACTGGTGACACTGAGGTGTGTGGAGCACAGGAAGTTGACCAATCTTAAGATCTCGCTTGCGCTGTCTCGCTCTTTGTTGGTTTCTATGTAGGCCTACTCTACATCCTTACTTCAGATATATTTTGGATATGTCCACATTTTGGATATTGTATTTTCCTGTCTTTTAAATTAACATTGATTTATTGGCCGTATCCAGTCCAAACGGAAATATAACAACATTAATAGACCAGAACCACATTGAGCCTAAACAGTGTCTACACCACCTGTTTATTTGTTAAAATAATATAACATTACGAGAGGACACTGAGAAAACACACAGAATACTGCCTTCATGAGTACAATGTTTCCTCTGTGGGGGAAATGACACTGAGGCCTACATTTCAAAACACTATGCATGTAATACACATGGGGTTTAACCAACAGAACACATCCTCTGTCTTTAAGAAATGAGAAGAATTGCAGCCAACACTTTGCCTGGTAGTAAGAGAGAGGGAGTCAGTTATCTAATTAAATGTATAAGCATGCAAATGCCTTTAACAGGCCATCACATTTGTTTAAAGTAATTTTGAGTATTTTCAGTGGTGTAAAGTGTCTAAGTAAAAGTATTCAATTACTGTACTTATAGTACACTTTTGAGATACTTGTACTTTACTTGAGTATTTCAATCTTTTGCTACTTTGTACTTCTATTTCACTACAATTCAGAGGTAAATGGCGTACTTTTACTCCACTATATTACTTGCCTACTTAAATGTTTTGCTACTTTGTACTTCCACTTCCCCACATTTATTTAATACCTTTAGTTACTTTACAGATGTAGATGAATGATGTGAAATATAATCAAGTGTTGAATCAGACTTTAGTTCCACCTGGAGTAAATTCACAAGCTACCCTGCAGTATACAAAGTACTTCAAACTAGCTGCACCTTTACCAGCTTTGATAACACTTTAATGATCAATCATTATAAAACATATCATATTTATTATTCTGAAATGGACCAATCTGCATAATGAGTACTTTTACTTTTGGTACTTTAAGTATATTTCTATGCCAATAATTGTGTACTTTTACTTGAGTAGCATATTGATTACAGTACTTTTAGAGTATTCCTACTCACTGGTACTTCTACTTTTACTAAAGTACAAGATCTGAGTACTTCTTCCACTTTAACTTTCATGTAAATGTAATGTAATGTGGGCCTGCTTTCTATAAAAAAAATATTAACCAGATCTCCACCAAAAGTGATATGTAATAATACATAACACTATATCGATTTTAGAAAAAATGATAAAACCTTTCATTTTTCTGGGTAACACTATGATCATCATAAAAACAATAATGGTCATCCCAACATAATGCATAGTCCATAAACACTTTAACAATGTGACTGATTGACACACATATATTACCTGGAGCTGTTGGAACATTTGAATAAATAGACATAAACATTAATGACAGTGTGATTTGATCAATTATATTTTGTCAAACAGGGCCATCTAGTGGAGAATAAAATACCGTTCATCTACTGTATCACTAAAAATATAGTTTCTACTGTAACGTTATACAGTAGAAAAACGATTTGACATCGTATGTAGCGCTTATTTACTACAAAGTGAATCGTTTCCCTGACGTAAATGATGGACTGCAGGCAAGATTGATAAAGAAAATATTCAGATGGACCTAGTTGTAGACCTCGTGGCGCAACGGTAGCGCGTCTGACTCCAGATCAGAAGGTTGCGTGTTCAAATCACGTCGGGGTCATTCTTTTTAAAGAAAGGCGTTCATTGATTCTTACGAAACACCGTTTAGTTAGTAAAGCATGGTGTCAACAAACAGTAAAAAGTACGTCCCATGTTCAAGGAGCAAATACATGAGACTAATCAATTCCTGCAACAATAGGCTACTTTTCTTATCCCCAAGCTCATATCTGAATTAATAATACTGAATTCCTATTTGTTTCGGAAACAGTGCTCAAACTATAAGGAGACTTAGCAATATATATCACTTTAGATACAGTCGTTTTTCCAAGTGTGTATATCAATAGTAAACATGTTTTGATATGAGTGTCAAAGTAAGTAAAATCTTTTTTATTTTAGGACATTTAAAGTTAATCTGTAACAATGGAAAATATTTGATAAAATATAAAACATTTTCATTGTAAAGTGATAATCAAATGCAAACACAACAAGACACAGTTAATCTAGGTTTAGCTTACTAGAAAACCTGAAGTACCTCCTTTTTATCTTATGTTCAAAGCTTTATTACAAAATATTTTAAAACGTACAATTGTACAGATACAAATATAGCACACATCAGTTTTTCCATCTACAATCAGTATAATATGAGAATAATAAAATAGGTACAGAAGAAATATTTATTGATCATCCCAGTCATTCCTTTTGAAGAATTAGTAATAAGAATAATGAGGATTTGGACAGATAGGACTGTGTTTATAGAGACGTTCAACCTTATGTCAAACCCCCCCCATGATACAGTAGGTTATGATAGTGGTGATGAATTGAGTTGATGAATGTGATCATGATCCCTGTCATTTATTCTTCAAGAGGTCATGGTGTGTCGTGGTGTGTCACAGTAAGCTTACTGTGGAGAGAAGGCAGAAAGACAGGGTTAGTTTAGACATCTGGAGTTTAAAAAAAAAGCATTAATATACAGTCAGACGCTAAAGTAAGGGGATAATCTAATTGTATTATATCTGAAAGAGGAATGGTGGAGAGCGATAATAATTGGGGTTATAAATTAAACAAAATGTATAAATACAAACCACATTTTGAAACAGCGTTGTGTTTTGGGATTTCAGAATGTCTTGTCTAAGTTAGGTCTTGTAAAATAAAGAAATATTGTGCCAAATCACAACCACGAGAAGACGTTGACTATATATTTTTTGTCAAGAGATTACACAAAATTGTATTAGGTTAGTTGAAAGCAATAATATTCTGTTTAAATAAAAAATATTAGGTTTAACCTAATATTTTTGATTTCAACTAACTGAATACAATATGTGTAATGTGTTCACAAAATACACTTCATTAGAGTCGTTAACATTTTTTCAGTGTATTTTATAAACGTTTTGGCATGCCTTAAAGAGCCTGTGACACGAGTTTCCCCCATCATCCAAACCCATCAATTTGAGTAAATATTGTCCCCTTGAAAACTGTTACTGAACTGATTTTGGATATTTGTACTTTGATTAATTAATCTGCCCTTCAATGTTGACCATTTTCTGGATCTTCTCGGGGATTCTTCAAGTCCCGCCAAATTATGTGTGGCGTCATTGCGGGCACAGCGCTCCAGCTGCACCGTTCAGGATCCCAGCATCTGCATGTAAACGCACGATGGCGCACACAGCAGCAAGCTCAGACAGCGATGACAGTTTAATTGTGAACGTGTCTGAGAGCTCATATGAGGCTGAAGGATCGGTTTATGTTGTATCTGTTAGAAGTTTAGGAATTAGGTGCGTCAATATGGGCGATCATACGGTCATGTAGCCAGTGGTGGAATGGGACTAAAAATCATCCCGGGACTCTCGACCGGTCCACTTCGGTACCGCTAGTAAATTGTCAACGGGGGGAGTGGGGGATGTCAGGGGCGGCGGGTGCTGTAGGCTAGGGAAGGCTATGCCTTCCCAAATATTTGTGTCACTGCATCCTGGTAAAATACAAATATAATGTATAATGTCTGTGTCTTTGACATTAGCGCTGCTAGCCACCTGTGCCCTGTACTACGAAGCCAGTTCAACATACCCTGGATATGTTTGAGTAACAAACAAAATAACAACAACAAACTAATAAACGAGATCTCGCTAAGCAGTCCTACGACGCTGGTTATCAACTCGGTAAATCAAGCCAGGGTTTCTCTCACCAGCTGAGAGCGTATTCACGTGAAAGGGGCGGGGCTAGCTACATTTCACCAATCACAAACAGGGACAAGTGTACTGACAGCGCAGCGTCATACTTCATAATGAAAAGTAAACTAATATTAGACAAATATGAGCTTTAAACATCCATGATTTAAACATATAATCCAGGATACAAGCCACAGAGTTGCACCTGCAAGGAGAATACAGAACAACTGGTTAAAAAATAACTAGGCCCACCGAGTGTTTGAAAGCGTATAGTTGTATGATATCACTGCCCCATCTAAGACACGAGTGGATCTGACTTTAATTACATTTGACTCGAGTGTTTCGTCACCATAATGTGTTGCTTAAAATAATACTTCTGCATACAGTATGTGACACTGTAAGTGTTGCACGGCCAGATACGGCTGGAGTAGCTGACTCAGATAAGGAGATATATGATATATTATGATATTATATGATCGATGATCTGATTGATGATAAGTGCGACACGTCGGCGTCTTCTCTGCATACGGCAGTTTAAACTGTATTTCCTTTATCCTGTAATATGACTTGAGAGATTTAAACTCCGCACACTGAGTTGATCTCTTTTCTATAGACACCGGAGGCGGGCAGCGTCAGGTAAAGGAAGTTGTTTAGCCTTCCCAAACCTGAGCCTCACGCGCTGCCTATGGGGGATGTGCTAGTGACTTATCCGACCGGCCCACTTCGATACCGGCCCATCGGGATTCGTCCCAATGGCCAGTCCGCCACTGCACCCGGGGGGAGACTCGCTGCGGGGAAACGGTGGACCTAGTGTCCCGATCGGAGTGGGAATAATAATAATAATAATCGTGCATTTTACCCATTCATTTCCCCAACATTGTGGTAAAAAAAACACACGTTTAATCCACGTTGGTGTACTACAACTACAAAAAGCATCGGTTTGTTTTCTCATCAGGAAATGCAGACCGGCTCAAACAAACGATTTTTAATCATCATTCTCACGATCATGTAATGTATCATATGTTCGCCGAATTGACATGAAAGCACTAATAAATGTAGTTTCATCCACTTGAGTTTACAACTACAAAAATAATCGATTTGTTTTTATATCACATCCGACGGGAGGAAATTCAGCAGCTCTCACTGCCGATTTGTAATCCTAATTTAATCATCATCTTCACCACGATCATTTATGTTTATGCTCGCCGAATTGACATGAAAGCACTGACAAATATGAATATACTGTAGTCAACTTCATTAAAACGTTATTAACGTGCCTAAACTCAGTAATTCACCATTTCTACGCATGACAACACACTTTGTCCGTGTTTGGCTCTCTCGCCGCACAGTGAAGCGTTCCCGCATTGACGTCACTTCCGGCTTCCCCCAAAACTTCAAAATGAGTTGTAGGAATTTCCCCGCGATGTTCGGAATTATTGATATTTATCGGAAGGGTATCGCACCTTCTTTTTTAAACTGACGGTTCGAGATGACTAATAGCCCAATATTTCATTGCACAACAGTTGTTGGGATGCTGTCACAGGCTCTTTAAGGTCCTTACACACCAAGCCGATTTTCAGCGTCGATAGATGTCGATAGATGTCGGGCCGTCGATGAGCGTCGTGTCGCCCTACTCAGATTGGTGTGCCTTGGTGTGTACTGCACCGTTGTGTCTTTTCGGCCGTGCCGACACCTTCCGCCGCCAATTTGACATGTTGAATCGGGAGGCTGTCGGCCAAAGAAATCACTCTGATTGGCTGTTCAGCTAGCGAATCAGCGCATGAGAAGCGAAACGGAAGTGAGGGACCCAAACAAACTATTAAGAAGGCAAATCTGAGATTTCATTTAACTCCACCTCTCGACACAGGTTCGGGAAAGCGCCATGAGCTTCTCGCAGTAGAGTGAAAATGGAACGCACACGCTATTTGTTGTTTGTTTATATCACGCAGTCTGTTCTTCTTCTCTCGGTGTATCACACAGTCAGTGGGTGTTTCTCAATCGCGAGTAAGGCTGCTCCAGAGCCACTATTTCAAGCCTACATCGAGTGTCGCCGAAGTACTGTTCCAATGTCCAGCATACTTGGAAATCTACCGAGCCCGGCGTACTTCGTTTGGAGAAATTTCGAGGCTGCACATGTGTAGACTCCGCGGTCTAAAAATCCCCACAATGCTTTGAGCACGGACCAATTTCCCCAAATCTGAGGCGGAAAATGTAGGACGGGGCCTCTCATATGACGCACACCTGCACACTTGCTAGCCTGTTCCACTCTTTGTTTTCCGAATGCCAGGAAGTATTCTTGCCTCGCTTCTGACGCAAGACGCTCGGAAGACATGTGCTACCAAGCAAGCGTACACGAGATTGAGAAACACCCTGTCTTCCGGTTGTTGCCTCTTTTGAATGAGGAATACACACTACCGCCGCCTGCTGGTAAGGAGAGTTATTGCCACTCACGCATGCGCAGTTCGTACGTGCTACTTGGCCGTCGGCTGAAGTCTTTGCGGTGTGTTCCAGTGCGAAACATGGCCAAGACGCAGGAGATGTGAGGCGACGTTCCGTCGGGACGTGTTCTTTGGTGTTCTTTGGTGTCAGTTTGGTGTGTAAGGATCTTTAAAAAACAACGCAGCAGAACTGAAAGTCTGTTTGAGAAACCAAAAGCTAAGCTTCTTAAATAAATATGTATTATATGTGCTCTATTTTTCATTTGAACGCATCTACTAGGACACCAAGTTCTTAGTAGATGCGTTCGAATACAGACCAGGCTGGGAGAAGGTTTTGGCCTTGTCTTTCAGAACCAGTAGAAATATATTGATCTTATAGTCTAGTTATCATGCTGAACCCTGTAGTGTGCTATGCTCTCACTTCCTTGCCGCCGCAGGTGCCACAGAGACATCCAAAGAGTCCGTTGACCATCTGGATGAGACAGAGGGCGAGCTCGAAGCAGGCCGCCACCAGCAGAGTGGAGAACAGTCCCACGTTGAATTCAACCACATTCTCTGGTTCTTTGCACCATGCCCACATTGCTTTATCGCCCAGGTAGCTTCCGTTACTGAAGAGGATAACAATTAGAAAAGGTAAATACAAGAAAATGGTACATTAAACTACATTATGTATGGCCATAAAGACTGCCTCTACCTGCTGGCGAAAGGTGTCCCCCATTTAGGAGCGGGGCTTTGAAGATTGCTCCAAAGGCATGTTGGCCCATTAGACAGGCCCAGGGCAGCCACACTCAGACTGTAAATGGCCCCCACCGCACCAGCTGCTGCAAAACCAATGGACAGGAACATCTGCATGGAGCACACAGTGGAGTCAGGAAGTGGATACTGAAGCACGTTTTGTTGGAGATGATTTCACATTGTTGACCCCAGTTTTTTCAGTCAGGTATGATTCATTACTTGCATGTTGCAAAAAAAAGATAATAACAATGAAAAACAAAAATGTCTAACAGTCAAAGGAGGTAACTTGTGGAATATTCTTGACACTCAAACAACAATATAAAAAAAGGGGGGTGTATGTCAGTTTTTGGGAATATAAAAAATTAATATTTGTAGCTTTCATTCATTTTAAGGGCAACAACTTAATAATAATAATTAAAACATTGCTATGGTATTTCACTATTTTAATATTAATGACTCTGATCAATTGTTATGTTTGCATTGGATTTTTTTCAGGTTGAAACAACAAAAATAAACTGAACTTGACATTTCCGAATAAATATATAAGACACTGGTTTGGATTTATTTCACTACTGTAAAAACCAAATTCCAGGGACTTGCTTTAGATAGATAGTCCGTCTCGGTTCTGAACCTCACACCATAATAAATGCATATTTGACAAGTTTCTGGGGAAAGAGGGGAGAAGCTGTGTTTTCTGAACACCAGGGGACAGAGTTCTAGCACAGATGGTTAACAAATTGTGGTTTTATCTGAAAATATATGCCGAAAAGTTTAATAATACTGCTTTTTAAGATTGGGATGTTCCAGTTTATGTAACAGTAATTTATCCACGATGAGAGGTACAAACAGATAGATTAGATAACGTTTCAGACAGCGTCCACATAATGCACACTTACCCCACAGCGGTTGGCACAGCAGTTGTTAGTGCTGGTCAGGTGAGTGTGGATGGCAGGAACGAGGACCTGATAGAACAGAAGGCATATTTAATTGACAGAAACATAAACAGGGTCAAACAACATTATTATTGAAGGAAGATTGTGAAGGAAAGAAATGTTTCCTAAGTAAATTGTGCATTGGATCTGGACAACAGACCTAAATATACAGTAAATATAAAAAAATGTAAACGCGAAAAAACAGGAGCACTAAGCCGCTGTGAACTGAACTGACTTTAAAGAGGCACTCAATTTTGTATTTTGTTTCTATAAGGTTAGGTCCCAAGCCAGATTTAGATTACAAAATGAACTTGCAACATCAGAGCAGCAGAGGCTGAGATATCCTCACTTTAAGTCACCAAGGACTAAGAAAAAGAGGGGATCCTACAATTCCCACAATGCAAAACAACTCTCAAATGGATTAGCTGCCGCTCAGCATGGCTTTCGACTTTTTCACAGTGGCCACTTGCGCTATTGCAGTAAAAAAGTCCCCTGCAGGCCAAAAAGCATTTTCCCGATTTAACCAAATAATTGTTTGCAAAATTGTCGAAAGGAAAACGAAAGAATTACAACTCTTTTATGATTTTTATATTTAATCTAACCCGTAAATCATTTTAAATTCTGTGAGATTATGACAATGTAAGTCAACGGTCAAAGCAGAAACACTTTCCGGAGACCAGGGAAACCAGGAGGTAAACCCGGAAGCTAGGACATTTTGTGGCGTCCACGCCATCTTGGGGTATGCGGCATCCATTTCCTATTTTGGTGTCAGTTTGTAACAAGGGCTCACTGTTACATGTTCTCCATGTCCAGGATGAGACAACCCTGATGACATCACCATGACATCATCAGGGTTTTGTTCTGATAATGCGCCCCTTTAACTGAATCAAGCCTGTAAAAATGTGATGCACATTTAGATCCCGTCTGTTACCAAAACTATTGTATTATTTATTTCTGTGCTCTTTGTTTAAATGTAAGAAAGTGGTCAATGTTGTGTTTGTTTGACCTTGGCTATGTCTTTAATTGCTTGAGGTCATATACACTACATCATTGGCTTGATGTGAGGCTTTCCTTAGTTTTAGAGGCCTAAACTTGACCAACGAAAAACACAATATTAGTCAAATCATGTCATTTTTGTTATGGACAATTTGGATTTTTGACATCAATGTACTCACCATGATTCCTCCTCCTATGAGGCCTGCCATGTATTTGACCTCCTCCGTAATGCGCTTCTCCCCCTCCCGGTCTTCGGCTGCATACTTTGTTTCAAAGCCAGGGAAGAAGAGCATGATGTTGCAGATGATGGACACTGCAGCCAGGATGTAGAGCGGGATGGCGATAAACTTAGAACAGGCTCCTGTACACATGATGTCTGCGGGTGTGGGGGGCGCTCAAAAAGGTAAAAATGTCTAAAATCCCAACTGATCCTCGGAGCAAAAATCTCTCCTCTTGTGCAGCTTTGGGCTTCAGAAGTGACAGACTGGGAATGGGTTGTTTGAATATATTTGAGTTTTGGAGGGTGGAGCTATAATAGATAAGCCTGATTATTCATCTTTATGACCAGACTTTATGCCATGGGTGTGGTTTTTTTTCATGTTTCCATGAGAGCCATAAAAGCCAAGGCTGTGGTCTACAGCACAACCCTTATAACAGTAAGCAGAGAATATAGAAAATAACAGATTAACGTACTTTTTTAGGGAGCATTGGGGCTGCAAAAACTCCTTTTGATTAATGGTATCTACATTTAGGGTTTGTTAAGACTAGGGATAAAGTAAAAACAGTTCATGTTAGAAACGGAAATCTGATCTTCTTAGATAATTGATTCACAATTTACAAAATCTGATAATTAAATACATTTCTTCCAAAGAACCTTGGTATTGCTACTGATGGACAATTACCAAGACAAAGTCGTGTCAAGCATTAGTGTGTGAAATATAACACAAAATAACACTTTTAAGAGGTGTACGAAAAAGAAAAAGAAACATTTAGACGTAATATACTTTCAGAAATATTTTGTTTATTTCTTTATTATTTATTATGCATTATGTAATGTTTTGTCCGATATTTTTGACATTTTATTTGTTGTCATATTTTCTGATATTTTAATTAATTTAGTTATTTATATAAACATTTTTTTTTTAAAAACACTTTTTTTTGTTTTAAACCTTTATTTAACCAGGTGGTCCCATTGAGATCATCTATCTCTTTTTCAAGAGAAACCTGTCCAACATGGCAGTAAGTAGGTTACAACATGAACATAAAACAACAGAACACAAAAGGACATTGTATTTACAGTGCTACATTTTTACATTACATTACATTGCATTTGGCTGAAGCTTTTATCCAAAGCGACTTACAATAAGTACAATCGACCAGGAAGACACAACCTTGAAGAAAACAGAATCATATAAGTACATCAAGTTTCATAGAGCCAAACATTTCAAGTGCTACTCAACTGGCTATAGATAAGCCAGTCCTTTATTAGTATATACAGTGGGGCAAAAAAGTATTTAGTCAGCCACCAATTGTGCAAGTTCTCCCACTTAAAAAGATGAGAGAGGCCTGTCATTTTCATCCTAGGTACACCTCAACTATGAGAGACAGAATGGGGGGAAATAATCCAGGAAATCACATTGTAGGATTTTTAATGAATTAATTGGTAAATTCCTCGGTAAAATAAGTATTTGGTCACCTACAAACAAACAAGATTTCTGGCTCTCACAGACCTGTAACTTCTTCTTTAAGAGCCTCCTCTGTCCTCCACTCGTTAACTGTATTAATGGCACCTGTTTGAACTCGTTAACAGTATAAAAGACACCTGTCCACAACCTCACACAGTCACACTCCAAACTCCACTATGGCCAAGACCAAAGAGCTGTCAAAGGACACCAGAAACAAAATTGTAGACCTGCACCAGGCTGGGAAGACTGCATCTGCAATAGGTAAGCAGCTTGGTGTGAAGAAATCCACTATGGGAGCAATTATTAGAAAATGGAAGACATACAAGACCACTGATAATCTCCCTCGATCTGGGGCTCCACGCAAGATCTCACCCCGTGGGGTCAAAATGATCACGGGGGGACCTAGTCAATGACCTGCAGAGAGCTGGGACCAAAGTAACAAAGGCTACCATCAGTAACACACTACGCCTGCAGTGCCAGACGTGTCCCCCTGCTTAAGCCAGTACATGTCCAGGCCCGTCTGAAGTTTGCTAGAGAGCATTTAGGTGATCCAGAAGAGGATTGGGAGAATGTCATATGGTCAGATGAAACCAAAATAGAACTTTTTGGTAAAAACTCAACTAGACGTGTTTGGAGGAGAAAGAATGCTGAGTTGCATCCAAAGAACACCATACCTACTGTGAAACATGGGGGTGGAAACATCATGCTTTGGGGCTGTTTTTCTGCAAAGGGACCAGGACGACTGATCCGTGTAAAGAAAAGAATGAATGGGGCCATGTATCGTGAGATTTTGAGTGACAACCTCCTTCCATCAGCAAGGGCATTGAAGATGAAACGTGGCTGGGTCTTTCAGCATGACAATGATCCCAAACACACCGCCCGGGCAACGAAGGAGTGGCTTCGTAAGAAGCATTTCAAGGTCCTGTAGTGGCCTAGCCAGTCTCCAGATCTCAACCCCATAGAAAATCTTTGGAGGGAGTTGAAAGTCTGTGTTGCCCAGCGACAGCCCCAAAACATCACTGCTCTAGAGGAGATCTGCATGGAGGAATGCCAGCAACAGTGTGTGAAAACCTTGTGAAGACTTACAGAAAATGTTTCACCTCTGTCATTGCCAACAAAGGGTATAACAAAGTATTGAGATGAACTTTTGTTATTGACCAAATACTTATTTTCCACCATCATTTGCAAATAAATTCTTTAAAAATCAGACAATGTGATTTTCTGGATTTTGTTTTTCTCATTTTGTCTCTCATAGTTGAAGTGTACCTAGGATGAAAATTACAGGCCTCTCTTCTTTTGAAGTGGGAGAACTTGCACAATTGGTGGTTGACTAAATACTTTTTTGCCCCACTGTAAGTGCTCTGTTAGCAGTTCATTGTTAGTAATTCTATCGCTCGAAGTGGAGTCGAAATAGATGAGTTTTCAGTCTGCGCCGGAAGGTGTGTAAGCTATCTGCTGTCCTGATGTCAATGGGGAGCTCATTCCAACATTTTGGAGCCAGGATAGCAAACCCACGTGTTTTTGCTGATGGGAACTTGGGTCCCCCTCGCAGCGAGGGTGCAGCGAGTCGTTTGGCTGATGCAGAGTGTAGTGCACGTGCTGGGGTGTACAGTTTAACCATGTCCTGGATGTAGGAAGGGCCAGATCCATTTGCAGCATGGTACGCAAGTACCATTGTCCTGAAGTGGATTCTAGCAGTTACCGGAAGCCAGTGAAGGGAGCGGAGGAGCGGAGTGGTGTGGGAAAATTTAGGAAGGTTGAAGACCAGACGAGCCGCTGCATTCTGGATGAGCTGCAGAGGTCGGATGGCACATGCGGGTAGACCAGCCAGGCGGGAGTTGCAGTAGTCTAGGCGTGAGGTGACGAGAGCCTGGACCAGAACCTGCGTGGCTTTCTGGGTCAACTGGGGACGTATCTTCCTGATGTTGTAAAGCGTGTATCTGCAGCAACGGGCTGTAGCAGCGATGTTTGCAGTGAAGGACAGGTTGTTATCTAGGATCACACCCAGATTCCTTGCAGTCTGAGTCGGGGAAACAACAGAGGTGCCGATGTTGATCGTCAGGTCAAGAGTGGGACAATCTTTTCCCGGAAGGAAAAGCAGTTCAGTCTTGTCAAGGTTGAGCTTGAGGTGGTGAGCAGACATCCACTGAGAGATGTCAGCTAGACAAGCAGAGATGCGTGCGACGACCTGTGTCTCGGGGAAAGGACAGAATTAATTGGGTGTCGTCAGCGTAGCAGTGATATGAAAAACCATGCGGGCTAATGACTGATCCGAGCGAGTTTGTGTACAGGGAGAAGAGGAGGGGGCCAAGTACAGAGCCCTGAGGGACCCCTGTAGTTAATTGACAAGGGTCGGACTCGGACCCTCTCCAAGTTACCCTGTAGGTAAGGTCTTTGAGGTATGAGGTGAGGAGGGAAAGTGCAGAGCCTGAAACTCCAAGTTCTTGGAGAGTGCGATGGAGGATCTGATGGTTCACCGTGTCGAATGCAGCTGACAGGTCCAACAGGATGATGACAGAGGAGAGGGATGCTGCTTTGGCAGTGTGCAGTTCCTCAGTGACAGCAATGAGAGCAGTTTCTGTGGAGTGACCTGCCTTGAAACCAGACTGGTGTGGATCCAGAAGGTTGTTCTGATGGAGATAACAGGAGAGTTGTTTAAAGACAGCGCGTTCAAGTGTTTTAGACAGGAACGGGAGGAGAGAGACAGGCCTGTAGTTTATAACATCAGACGGGTTGAGAGTGGGTTTCTTTAGGAGAGGGTTTACTCTTGCCTCCTTAAGACTATTTGGAAAGTGACCAGAAGTTAGAGAAGTGTTGATGAAATGGGTGAGAAACGGTAGAATATCAGGAGCGATAGTCTGAAGGAGGTTTGAAGGGATAGGGTCCAGAGGACAGGTGGTAGGGCGGGCAGAGGTAATGAGGGTAAGAACCTCACTTGGAGAGAGAGGGGAAAAGGAGGTTAGTGTGTGGGTGGAAGGAGGGTCTGGTGACCCAGCGGTGAGTAAAGGTGAGTCAGAAAAAGAAGAGCGAATATCATCAACCTTTTTTCAAAGTGGTTAACAAAGTCGCTTGACAGAAGTGAGGAGGGGGGAGGGGCTTTGGGGGGGTCCAAGAGGGTGGAGAAGATGGAAAATAGTTTTTTGGGATTGGAATAGGAAGATTGGATCTTATGTTATGCTGTGTGTGCATGCACCTCGCGGGAGCGCACACAGCGTAAAGCAAAACCTCCCAGATATGTGTTGATCTGTACGGCAAAGTACGGTTTGGAAACTATATCATTTCCTTTTGGAGGGCATGCATAACACGGCATAACACCAGAGCCTCTCGCTGCGGGGAAGTGTTGGCGCTGTTCCGAGTTTGTTCTAATCTGTCAAAATGACAGACTGCTTTCAGATTTTTCCGTCATTGATAAATAAAATATTAGGTTAACGCGACCACTGCTGTCCCAGCAACATCAGTACCAAGCGAGAGAGTTTTTTCCAGAGCAGGTATTTATAAGCTGGGATGCCCAAACATGGACATTCTCATATTCCTAAAAACCTGTCTGATGATGCTGAGTGAGTGACTAGTGAGTTTGAGTTGAGTTACTTGAAAAACTAAAGTGAAACTTGATTTATTTTATTGCAGGGTCTGATTATTAAATGTCCTTGTTTATTTGTGAGATGCAGTGGCACAAAGAAAATGCCTACTTTGTTTGGTAGTACTATAGGTACAAAAACACTGGTTTTCTTGTTCCAGTCTGTTACTGTCACTTTGTTTTTGACAAAACTGCTATCCTGCCAAAATGCTGTACAAATCAGATTTATTATGTAATAAAGAAACATTTTCCGAGTTTTTCTTTATTATTCAATATCACGATAAATACCGTACCGTGGACTTGTTATCGCGATATTATCGTACCGTGAGTTTTTGGTATCGTTACATCCCTAGTGTAACTTGGTTTACATTTTATTTATTTATAATTGGAACATTTCTGATAAATTAAAATACAGCTCCTCAAACCAACCAATTTCATTTATGTAACAGACAACATCTTCATATACATCTTATATACACTTAGCTCTGCTTTCATGAGATGATTTACTATACTGCCCCCCACCCATGTACCTGTCAATGTTTCACTCTGACACACTGTATGTTGTTCCTTCTGCATTAATGTGTACTCCGTTTTGCATTTCACCACTGTAAATGTTAATGGTTCATATAGTGTTGGGTTGGGTTGTGATCCGAGAGGGAATCATTTATTGAAGGTTTAAAGTCTAATGACGAAGGCCACCGAATGATGAAGTCAATAATACCTGAGAGTTTTAACATTATAGTTGACTTATTGTTCTGTTAATAATGATTTTTTTATATTTGTCAGGAAGCTCTCATTATTCTGATGACGTTCACTTGATTTACTGTCAAGTCACTTTTAATAAACACACACCAGACACTGAGCCATTGTCCTGCAGAGTCTGAGTGTGTGTTAAAATGACTAAAACCACACTGTTGAAGTACTGCATTACAAATATTAACTTTAAATATTTAAGTATAAAATAAAAAATGTACTTTAATAATTAAAAGTAGAAACATGTTCTCTGTGACTAACTATTGTCACTCGTGCACTAATGTAAACTAGTATTTCACATTTGTAGTTGAATAGGTGGAGCTCATTTTAAACTATTAATGATTATGTTCATTATGGATTATTCTGCAGATAAATAATTGAATTAAATTGTTTGGCATTTTTAGCTGTCAGATAAATGCAGTAAAAAGTAAAAAAAAAAATAAACAGATCAATTCATATTTTTAAAATGTTATGTTTAAATCATCTTAAAATCTACATTAATTTCTGATTGCAAATTAAAGGGGACCTATCATGCAAAATGCACCTTTGTACGTCTTTTATACATGATTATGTGTCCCTGGTGTTCCAGGGAACTCACCAAGTGTCAGAAAACACAACCCTCTCTATTTTCCTCCTTCGCCAAATCTCTAAAAAAGGGGCTGCAACGGATCTGAAAAAAATGGATCCACATTCCGACACTTTTCTACGTCACAAAGACGTACTCCGCTTATTGGTCAACTCTCCACCTATCAGGGGAATGAGCCACGGCCACGTGCATTGCCAAACCTCTCATTCGCATATAGGCTATCGGCAGGCTACCCCAGTCACATCTGTGTTTTTGCCTGCTCTTGCTAGGATGTCTAAGCCAGTTAAACGTTGTGCTGTTGTTGGCTGCAAGACTCGGAACAGGGGACTGCATGCAATGCCATCAGTGCAAAAAGAAAATAATCTGTGGCTAGACTTCATTTTCAAGGGACATGTGCCAGAAGACCCCGGCAGATTTCTGTGTGTGTGTTCCAAACATTTTACCACGGACATGTTTATGAACTTCTCTCAAGTCCAACACGGATATGCCTCCAAACTAATGCTACACCCGGGATCAATACCAACCATCCGGGACCAGGCCAGTGAGGACACATCCAACTCTGAAGCTGTAAGTTTTTATTTAGCGGTGTTTTTCCTGATAAAGCTATCTCTAGCTTGTAGTATGTAGCATGTAGCATGTAGCTTCGCCGTATCAATGTCGCCTCAACCCCAACTAGTAATTGGTTAGGTGTTTATATGTTCTTGTAACATTTTATTTTGTACGCTCCGCAGTCTTTGCTTTGTCTTTTATTTTAATTATCAGGCATTTGCGAACATGTTCAGACTGCCGTAATGGCGATCTGTGTGAAGGCTGTAAAGCCACGCCCTAGCCGATAACACAAGTATTTATTCTCCTATGTATTAGTATTTTGTATCCTCTAAAATCATATTGAGTAAGTTATAATAACAAACGTAATCTTCTGGAGGTAAGTGCCGTTTTTTCCAGCGTTATGTAAAAGCTTTTGTGATTGTAGTCTGTAAGAACAATCATATATCATCGATCTGTAAGCTAAGCTACGCTAAGCTAATGAGACATGCCGTTTTTTGCAGCGTTATATGGAAAAGCTTTTGTGATTGTAGTCTGTAAGAACGATCATATATCATCGATCTGTAAGCTAAGCTACGCTACGCTAATGAGACATGCCCTTTTTTGCAGCGTTATATGGAAAAGCTTTTGCATGTTTACTTGTTTGCGCACATGAATATAAATGGGGGTGTGTTAGGATACAACACTGTATGTATGTATGCGAGGGGACACACACCACGAGTAAAACAGAGCTAAAGCCCTGGTATGTTGTTGTTGACGACATGCATATACTATTCTAAACCACTTTTTTTGTTGTGCTTTTTTTAACCTTGCACAGGCTACGTGGCCAACTTGATGGACCTCATCTTCGACCAAGTCTTTGTGGACCCTGCACCATTATGAGCAACCTGACAGGGAGGAGGTCATCGCCGGGTATGCCACACGGTTCAATTTGGCTGCTGTCTGAACCTAACAGACATTTCACGGATCAGAGGACAACGCAGGCCGGAATCACCACTCTGATCCTGATTCAAATAACCGTTGATTTTGACAATAAAGTTCCGAGTTGATATCAAGTGTGTCGTGATTATTCATGTTTGGATGGGTAAAGAATATTCTGATTTCAAAAGCATAAGGTTGTGTGTGGACTTGTTGTCGTACACATGGGTGTGTAGTATATAATAGTACATGTACAATGACAGAATGAAAGATTGCATAAAGCCATATACACCAGTATTTATTTCCATGAACAATATTAGCATTCGTTTTACAATTTCAGTCAAAACAAACAAACCACTCAGTGCTCTATTTGCCTCAACTGTAGTCCAACTGTGTTCAGCTCTGTAAATATTCAATGCATTCAGAACACATTTAGGCACACAGGCTCCAATCCAGGATGGTCCACCACACAGGTTACAGAGTCCTCATGTTCCTGCATCCGTCTTTACACCTAGTGTGATAAACATATATTGAATGACATGTGAAAAATGTATTCTCTAAACAGACAACTTAGTGAAGCTAATGTTACGTGTGGTATCTCCATGCAGCACATGCTCCGGTTCAGAAGGCATCGTGGCGCAAGTTGCACATGTACCCCTTTAAAAAGAAGTCAATAACTGAGCTTTTAAAACACATGAAACACACATTGCTGACAACTGAGGTGTTGGAGTTATACTTTTTATCACCCTAAGTTATTGAACTTTCCAACGGTTGTTGCACGATGTTGGAAGAAAAGGACTGTAAACTATTAAACGCAATGAGGCCATTGTATATATGCTGAAAATATGAATGTCTCCCTTTATAAATATATATATGTATCGCTGTGTTTGCGTTACAAACTCTAAGTTACAAACTGTACACATTGCATTCTTGCTAATTAGCCAAAATATGAATGGAATAAGTAGCAAGCATCGTAACAGAGTAAAAATAAATAGGGACAACAGCTTGTCAACTAACCATTCAGAAACGTCCTGCTGCAACCGAGATGTTTGCACCTCCACCAAAACCTCCGCTGCTTCAGTTTCTGGATCAAATTGATAATATGCTTGAACACATGCATTGCTCTGAGATGACATGTGTATTCCACACTCGTAATCACAGCAAGCATGGTAACGTGACTCTCGCCGGCTCTTCTGCTGGGGCGTGGTCAGCTGCTGCTCAGAATTTTCATAGACAGGTTTGGAATAAAGCGAAAATGAGCGAAACGAGGCATGGCTAAAAAATGATCTGTTTGGTATTTTGAAAAATAAAATGTATAAATATACCTTATATAGGTATGGTCATACACTATATCATTTAAATATAGCATGATAGGTCACCTTTAAGTTATTCCTTTAAAAAAAAAAAAAGGTCACTTTGCGTGTGTTGGCTTGAATACCAAGTGGAGAGATAACAGGAAACGAGGAAGACAAACAGATATGCTGTCATCCTGATCCATGTGAACCACCCCCCCCTTCTTCTTCTCTTCTGTGACTCCATGTACTTCCTAACAGCCGACAATCAATCATTTTCCTTTAACCTTAACATATCTGAACTGAACTGATCAGAACACTGATTACACAGAGCATTCAGTGTGTACAAGCTCTAGTATGTGTGTGTGTGTGTGTGTGTGTGTGTGTGTGTGTGTGTGTGTGTGTGTGTGTGTGTGTGTGTGTGTGTGTGTGTGTGTGCGTGCGTGTGTTGTGTGTGTGTTGGGGGATGGGCACCAGGGGTGTCTTTGCCGAGAAGGGTCGTAACATGTGTTAAGGCTGCATGGACGTCATATTGGGACACTGGGGAGGTTAGGAGGGGTTAACCTGCCTGGGACTTAGGGTGGGTGTGTGTGTGTGTGTGTGTGTGTGTGTTTATTATCTGATTACCTTATCATTGAATTATGGCATCATTCAAATGTGTAGGTGTAGGGAGTGTTGACATGGACTTTAAACAACATATGTCAGGGATGACACACACACGCATGCACGCACACTAGGGTTGCCAGAAACTGACCATGATCAAAATCGATTATTCGGCAGCCCTGGCGAATAATAATCGATTATTCGACCGACCGACCCCCCCCCTCCGCAGAAGAAAAAAACTCCGACAAAAGGAATTCCGTTTTCTTTTTTTTACTGGAACATGTTTAACAGTACAAACAACATAAACGACACATAAACCTACATCAACATGATGTTGGTTTATTTTTTGTTATTTTCTAAAGTGCCTGCCATCACCTTTATTTGGAGATGCGCGATGCGCGCACAATGTATTTATTGCAATGCTGCCATTATTAAATACAGGCTACAGCTTATATTAATAATAGCAGTATTGCAATAAATATTATTATAGCAATTTATTTATTGCAATGCTATTATTAATACATGCTGTAGCCTGTATTAATAATAATAGCAGCATTGCAATAAATACATTGTGCGCGCATCGCGCATCTTCAAATAAAGGCAATGACAGGCACTTTAGAAAATAACAAAAAATAAACCACCATCATGTAGCCTGTATTAATAATAGCAGCATTGAAATACATGTCCTTCACAGCATATTGGTGATTAGTGCAGTTATTTCACCTGCACACATGTCATCACAACGACGTGGCCTCGAAGTAAAGTTGGTAATGGCCGGCTGTGCTGCGTCTTTCTCTGTAACCTCTTTGGCTTCGCTCTCAAATGCGAACGCATTGTTGAGGTTGAGCTATGATAGACCAACGTCTTTTCGCAGACCTTGCATTTCACTTCCTTTGGACTTGTAAGTTCAAAGTAGTTCCACGAGGAACTCTTTTTACCTGCCGCTTTGCTCATCTTTAGTCGCACGTGTGAGGGAGAGGAGGGGGGGGGGGGGCGGGGTCCGTGTGTAGCGTGCTGCAGCAGCAGTCTGCTCTGCATGCAGGCTTCCTCCAAGTTTACAGTAGAAGAAACTGGTGGTGTGACCAATGTCCATTTACAATTATTAATACAATTACTATTATTAGCATTAGTCTATATTTTGGTTGAAACTAAGCCAGAACAAAAAAAATTAAACATAAATAATAAAATATATATATATAAATAAAATCGATTTTTAAAAATAATATTCGATTATGGAGACTGTAACGAATAATCGAATAATCGAATAATCGAATAATCGCTGGCATCCCTAACGCACACACGCACAGCTATGGAGTTTGAGCGTTGAATCTAATGTGTAGGTGTAGGGAGTGTTGACATGGACTTTAAACAACATATGTCAGGGATGACACACACACGCATGCACGCACACACGCACAGCTATGGAGTTTGAGCGTTGAATCTATCTGAATTGTGAGCATCACCAGGTCTCAGTGACTCACGGAGGCCATTGCTTGCTGGGCGTTTTACTGTAGAATTTAAGGTTATTATGAATCATAGTCTGTGTTGTCATGTTGATAGTGATTAGCACACCCATTGACAAGTGTGGAGTGACAGTGATCATGAGCACTGTTCTATATTTATCTATGTTTCTGTCCTTGGTTTAATCTCATATCCTCTACCCAGTCGATGCTGTGACCGTTTTTTTCCCCCGGGTGTTCCCAAAACTCACAACTAGATGTCAAAGATCATGGACCAAGAATCAGCTCACAGTAGCAGATAGATGGAAAAAAATAAGTAAATAACTAACGGATTAGTCAATTGACAGAAAAATAATTGCTAATAAACTTGTTGAAGAAATTGCAGAAAATGCTGTTTTCAGGTTCTTAATATGTCCTGCTTTTTGTTGTACTTGATCCCTTTAAACTTAATATATTTGGGTTTGGAGTAATGAGAAAAGCTAGGAAATGTATAGATATCACCTTGGATTTTGAGAAAGCTGGATGAATTTTCACTATTTTCTGACATTTTGAAAAATTGTTAACATAATGAAAATAATCATTTATTTCCATCTGATACAAAACGCCATATTTTAACATTTTACCCCCACCTGTCATCATGTACTTAATATACATTTTGGTCAAGTTGTGACTAATGAGCTAAAACATCTCCATGACAACTGCACTGATAAAGACCATGACATGCAGTTGAAAGCTCTGCAACACTAGAAAACTGAGATTATTCCGTCATACGACTATTTAAACTGACAAAAACTCACCTCTTCAATCTGGCTTTTAATGTGTGATTGTTTTTGTATTATTTGACTTTAACTTTAACTATATATTTATTTGTTGTTCCTTTATTTTATTTTATCTTCACTATATATGTAAAGCGTCTTTGAGCACCTGTAAAAGCGCTAACAAATTAAATCTATTATTATTATTTCCATGATCCTGAATGAACTTTTCCCACAATAAAAGAGTAAATACGTTTATAATCAACAGACTCTGACGTTCAAGATTAAATTCATTGTTGCTTATTACCTTATCGAAGGTCTTATGGTCATTAATCTAAATAATAAAGATGAATATTCTTGTTTTATTAAGTTAACCTCAACCCATCTGAATCACAGAGCCTCCATTCTGTCCGTTAGTAATATAGAATTCATGCATCGGATAGGAACCGCAACAAATCTACTTCCTGTTGTATCTTCAACATTTATCTCTAGAAAAGTTCCTTGTACAGAGGTTTATCAGACGCGGTGTTTCCCTAAATGACAGCCAACAAAAGGTGATATACAGAGTGACGGTTGAACTTTATGAGCCTTTATTGCCGATGCCTCTGAGGTAATTGTGAGTTTATGGTGATGTTACATAAATACGTCCTGTTTGTGCCTGGTACTACCACTCTGATGTTATTTTCAAACCCGCGCGGCATGACTACAGCCTCAAACACACTAAAACACGCTGTTGTCATAATGTGCAGGGAAGAGGGAAAATAGGAGGGATTCCTCTGGAACAATTCTCCAGCAGAGACTCCTCTCTCCTTATCATTAATATTATATATTTTTTGTATTACTTTTTTTTGTGTTTTTAGATATTTCTTTTTGACCTGTTTTTTTATTATATTATACACATTTAGTTATTCTTATATTATTATTGGTTCATTTCATTTACTCGTCATTTAAGTAATTCATTTATTATTATTATTAATATTATTATTTCTTTGTATTACTGTTTTCCCTGTATTTAGATATTTATTTTTCACATGTTTTTTAAAATTATATTATACACTTTTAGTTATTCTTATATTATTATTGGTTCATTTAATTTACTAGACTACAGTACTACAAATTACAAAAAATTACATTGCAAAATGTATGATACATAGTGTGAAATATTTGAGATATTAAATTGAATGGAGTTGGAGTATACCAATAAAACTAGAAATACTAGAAATAAAATTAATCATTATTGTTGTTGTAAGTGAAAGTGTTCAGCTTTGTCCATTCACCATGTCAAACGCTGAGAATATATTCTGACTATTACTGTAATACAAAATGAGTGTATTCAATCACACTGGTGTTCCCATTATTTTTGGCATTACAATGATTGTGATGCGTGCTAACGTTGATGGAAAGAATAGCGTGACAGGTAACACACCTCCAACCACTGATCAGCAGTTCAAAGTGTGTGTGTGTGTGTGTGTGTGTCTTAAATGTTCTTATGGCAGCATATGTGTTCAATTAGTATGATTAGATTACATTCAACTTAATTGATTAATATGTTATCAATAAAGATACAAGAAAAAGGAAATATTGTGAAAGAAATGAACAATTACAGAGCGTAATGCTGAAGCACCCCCTAGGATAGCCATAGCACCCCCTAAGCACCCCCAAGACATGTATGTGTCTTTTCTTTTTTTTATGTGTAAAATTCATAATTTGAAAAATGATTGATTCGAAAATAATATACTACAGTACAGTACAAGTACTTCTGGGTCTCTGTGTTGCATTCAAATGCTGCTCTGTGTGTGTGTGGTACGAGCCATTTTGTGTGTGTGCGCGAGCGAAAGAGAGAGAGAGCGCGCGCACCGGTATTGGAGATCGATGTGGTTAGCATCTGGTGCTAGCTAGCTACGCTAATGGATATAAGGAGCTTTTTCAACAACAAGAGGTGCATTCACACCACAGTACTTTTCCCACAAAGGTTCATGAGAACTTAGTTCATGAGAGCTCTTTAGTTCTCATGAACTAAGTAGAGACGCGTTCACACCGGAATAAATTCCTGGGGGAGGATTAGACAAATGAAGCCACTGACGTCACTTCTTCTTCTGCTTTGGGTTTACTGGCAGGCCGCAAACAACTTCACGACTTATACTGCCACCCAAAGTCCCTGGCCGGAAGTCCCCGGAGTTCGGGACTGGCTTCAGTAGAAGCTGCTGGGAGTCACAGCCTTCCGAGTAAATCTCCAGAACGCCGACACCTCCTCATCTCCACCGCTCCCATGTTTTATTTTCTGTTGCCATAAGTTAGTCTCTCTGCGTTAGTGCGCTGGGCTAATGCTAATAATGCTAATGCGAGGATAATAAAATGGCGGCTTCACAAAACTTTTTGGGAGTTTTACGGGGCGTGGTTTGCAATCCGCCCAGCCAATCAGACATAGGAACCTTTTTCTCCCACGAAAGTACCTGCTCTCTAGCAGGGGGTAAAAAAGGTTCTGATGAACTAATTTTAGTTCCGGCTCTTTTTGGTGTGAACGCGACATTTTGGAACTATATCGGAACTAAAGTGGGAAAAGTACTGCGGTGTGAACGCGGCTAAGGTGGAGGGAGAACTCTCTCCTGTCAGACTGAGAGGCTCAGATAACCTCAGCTCAGGTGAAGTAAAGGACTCTCTCAGTGTTTAGATAGTTAATAAATGTAGTCTATAAGTTATCTCAGTGGGTCTCAAAACGGTTTGGTCACGATTTATGTAAATAAGTATTTCTGAGGCACACGTTTATATGATCATTATAGGTATAAAAAAAAAGAGCATAAATGAAAAACAGGTATGAAATACTATGCGACAGTAAAACAAGAATACAGTTTAAAAGGGGAGTGATTTGTAAAATATGCATAAAGAAATTGAAAATCGGTTTACAGTTGTTTCATATGGGTGCTGAGAGATGTATCCATAGAGCTCTTAATTTTGCTCTCAAAGTGCACCATATTGATGCATTTCATTTCAATATAAAAAATCTTGCTTACACCTAAATGCCGTGAGCTGATTATCGAGCCTTCATTGTAACAGTCGCGGGTGTACTGTGTATGTGCGTGTGGGGAGTGTTGAAGTAGAAAATGCAACTGTAGCGCCCGGTACATTAATGGGAAACCCTAAATGTTTGAGCACCCCAGACTGTTGTTCTTCACTTCATCAGTAATGTTTAAGAACAATGTGTACATTTTTGTGTTAGAAAAGATTAGCTTAGATGTGTCCTTTTTTGGACATAAATGTCACAACATTTCAAGAAAAAAAACATGGTTTAGTATTCATTTTAATCAATATTCAATGTTAGTATTAACATTTATTTAGTTTGTTGTCGAATTTATGTCTATAAACTAAAATACCTCCAAATAATTTGGGAAAATAATTTGATAAAATCCATTCTTGTGTTTTTGGTGAGTCTTTGGTTTAAATGCAGTATGTATGATGCTGTAGAAGTGAAGGACAGTAGTAAAATGTATTTATTTATTTGGTATTTTTGATGAAGGAGAAAGAGTCGAGTTGCAGGCAACCAATAAATATATTTATAGTCAAATATTTTCAGTCAAATATATTTGTTGTCAATGTAATAATCAATGTTGTACCAATATCTGAGATGATATCTATACATGTACAGAGATGTTTACAGTTTACAGGCTGTTGATGTGTAATAAAAAGCTGATTATTTTTTCAGGAACGGACAAATAGTACGTAGCTTAAAATTGTGGGAGGTAATTATCTCCTTTGCTTTAAAAAAGGATATTGTTTTTCTTCTATGAGTCAAAATGTTGCTGTGATAAAGGTCTGTGGAGCACCAGGGTTGACTCCTCAGTTCCTGAGGACTCTGAAAGGGAGTCCGTGTCCCGGTATGATGACATCAGCGGTCTGTAGCGCCTTCTGTCGACTGACCTCCTGCACTGCAGTGTTCACGCTCAGGTCCCGCCAGCTGTCCTCGTCTGTGCAGCACTCAAATAAGTCCCCTGCAACCAGCACTGTGCCTGCCGAGGTTCCCGTCACCTGGACGCTGACGTGCTGCTCTGTGTGGCCTGGACTGGGAACTACACACACCTGAGGAGAGAGGAGGCACCGTCAGGGAGGGGAAACATACAGGACAACAGCTCACAGTTTGACTCTTCTTCTATTTGATCAATTTTCAAATATAAATCAAAGCACCTATTACATGAATCAACACATATTTATTCCAGCTCCATTGCATTGTATTACTGTCTTTAAATGTCATTGTTGTTTATATACATAAATAGTATTATATATATATTTATATATGTGCATAGTAGATTATTCTATATGTTTTACCTGTTATAACTTTATTGACATTGTTTTAGGTGTATGTCTATTTCTGTTTAAAACATATTATGTGTAAATAATAAGCAGAATATCCTTGATGTGTACTGTATGGTTCATTTTATCAGGTATTTTCAGATTAAGTCATGTTAGTTTTAGGCAGTCTCTTCTTTTGTATTTATAGAAACTCTTATTTGAAAACCTCGGTCATGTTGGTCTCTCTTAGTCAAAGAAACCCATTAACATTTTAGTCAAGTTCACACCATACATTCACAAATTCACTGTTGCTGCCAACATTTAGCTCGTTTTTGACTGTTGTACATAGTGTATGAATTGTATTTTATTAAGATACCTGACAACCAGTGTTGCAATGTAACTAAGTACATGTACTTCAGTACAATTTTGAACTTCATTTGAGTATCTTCATGTTATGCTACTTTATACTTTTACTTTATTAAATTTACCAGGCATTTTTTTTATTCAACTGCATTTTTTGTAACTAACTGAGTTACTTTGCAGGTATGGATTTTTAATATAGAATATATATCAACCAATAAATCATTATTTATCATTATAAAGCTGCCCAGACATGTATCATCATTTAATAATCATCCTCTCCACCAGAGAAACATCATTGACATCACTGCATTAATAGTTATAATCTGATAGGGGCCATACTGGAAAATAAGTACTTTTACCTTTGTACTTGAAGTATATTCTGATCCCAATAATTTTGTACTTTTACTTGAGCACAATTTTGAATGCAGGACTTTTACATCCGAGTACAATCTTACACCACTGCTGACAAAAACTAGAAATGAGACTACCATTGAAAACTAGCCATCAAGCTAACTCGCTAATTTGTTTGGATGAATGTTCATAATAAACCACAGGTTGTTTGTCTTTTTTCATTTGTTTTCGTATATTTTAACTGAGTTAAGACAGCAGCATGTTGCATTTAGACTACTTTCAACTTTAATATCGAGTGTTTCTTGTGAGAATAGACTAATAATAACCTTAAGTAACGTACCTGCTCATCGATAGCGTACCCCTGTCCCTCTGCTAGCTGGTTGGGGCGGTACGTGTCTCCATCACTGACGTCATAGCCTACTATCATCACCGCTGCCGGGAAAACGCTAAGGTTTCCCACGTGGTCTGAGTGTCCGTGCGTCCCCACGACCACGTCAATGTCCCCCGGTTCCAGACCCTTCTCCTTCAGTGTGGTCAGGAGAAAGTCCCGGTCCCATGGACCCCCGGTGTCCACTAGAACAGTCTTGGGTCCCGTTATGAGGGTGATAGTCCCGTCGGCCCTGAACGTCCCATCAGGCTGAGGGAGACAGTAGCCGACTTTAAGGACGGACACGGAGTACGGCTGACCAGGGAAATGCGTCTGAGACTCGGACAGGGGGACAGTTTGGAACATGGTGTCTGAAACTGACCGCTGACTACTTTAATATGTAAAAGTTGTGATTGCCTGTTCCCATGGATGTATAATAAGAGCCTGTTCCCCGGCCCCTCGCCATGGTGTGTTCATGACAGGGAGAAGCTTGTCAGTGCAAGCATCATCACAGCTGCATACCGCCACCTGCTAGATCGGAGTGGGTATAACATGATATTGAGGAAATGATTTTACGTGGCCTTTTTACACTGATCAACAGAAATGTGATCTATTTAATTGTTATTATCCCTTTATCATCAATTTTATCATGTGACGTTTAGACAATATTTAAAACGTTTTTGGCATCATTCTGAAGTGGGGGAAGTTCATATGTTTGATGACAGATGGGAACATGGGTAAAATATAGAACACAAAACATTTATAATGACCAGGTGGTAAGATCTGTCAATTAATGTAAGCATGTGTATTAATGTTAATTAATTAATATTAATTAATTCTGTGTGCTGATGTAGAAACTGCATGGTCTTATTTGTATCTTGGTTTTATGGAAATTATAGATAGATATGCACCCCTGCGTACATTTAGAGTGAAGGGATGAGACAATCCTTGGTTTTCTGCTGAATTATCTAGTCTCCTACATGAGAGAAACAAGGCCTGGGCAAAGGCTAGGAAATCAGGCTCAGAGGTAGAATGCAGAGATGGAGTACTCGAGTCCTGGACTCGGACTCGAGTCGGACTCGAGTGCCGATTTTCGGGACTCGTGACTTGACTCGGACTCGCGCACTGATTGACGCGACTCGGACTCGGACTCGTGAATTCTCACGCACGATGACTCGGACTTGGACTCGGACTCGACTACGACTCTCCCTAGGTGACTCGGACTTGGACTCGGACTCGAGCAAGTTTTCTCTGGAGTCTGATGTCCTCTGTGTCCTGGCGTGTGCACCTGCGAGGCGAGTTCACGTACTGGGCGCGCCCCCGCTGCTATACCAGTCTAAAGATGTCCAGAGACACACCCCGCATCGTGCTGTATGCTTTTAAAGATTTCGTTTCCATATTGGGAAAGAGCAGCGCAAAATGCACATTATGTGGACAGAAGATAGAAGAGAAGACTGGGACAACGTCGAATTTCAATCGACACCTTTCACGGCGGCACCCAGAAAAGTAAGTAGAAATGCTATTGTTAGCTTGCTAACCCACGTTAACGTTAGCCACTAAATTGACTCCACAAAGGTTTTAAGATGTCAGGTTAGATGGAGGTAGGGGTTGATATCACATCCTAGGGACCAAGTGCAGTTTTATTGTCTAGATAGATACTGTTAAAAAGCTATAAATGTCCTTGGTGATACTGCAGATGATGAGTAGCCTAGCCCTAGCCTACAATGAACGTGAAAATTAGAGACTGAAAATGATCTCTGTCACGGAGGCTCCATAACACATTACTCTAAGGATGGAGTTCATATATATATATATTAGGGCTGTCAAGTTAACGCGTTAACGCAAACAAAAATTAACGCCACTAATTATTTTAACGCGATTAACGCATGTGTATTTTTTGTCCTCGGCCGCCCCGTAGTTTCAGAGCGCATCGAGTTTAAAATACCATCTACAAGCTGATGCTGACAGCCCCGCTCCTGCCGTCCGCTTGTGGCAGACCACACTTCCACGCTCACCGGCAGGCACCGACTGGCCATCGGGAGGACCGGGAGGGTGTGTGTATATGTGGCCCGAGCGAGAGACCTTACGTGTATTGTTGTTGTTGTTAGCATCTGGTGCTAGCTAGCTGCGCTAACGGATATAAGGAGCTGTTTAAATGAAAACAGAGGAGCGACATTTCGCCGACAACTGCGCCGAGCACTTGACTTTATGCAGGAAGCCAGACAGTGGGACATTGTACGAAAAGTCAGCACACTCAGCACGGATAGTGCGCGCAACATGATTGCAGCGTCCAGGCAGCTCCCGTTCGAGCAGAGTTGCACATAGCTCCAACGATCCAACACACACACACACACACACACACACACACACACACACACACACACACACACACACACACACACACACACACACACACACACACACACACACACATTGTGAATGAATTCATTAAAGACAATAACCTGGACTTTCTGTATCTGACCGAAACATGGCAAAAACCCCTGGACTATTTTTCTTTAAATCAAATCACCCCAGCAGGATTCACATACATTGACAAACCTCGCCCACAAGGGCGGGGTGGTGGTATAGCTGCTATTATCAGAAAGGAAATAAAAGCTACCATAATCCCCATCCCTGATGTTTCTTCATTTGAACACCTGATCTTTAAACTCTCTGGTCCCACTCCCCTGGTCACAGCCATCATCTACCGTCCCCCGAAGCCAAACCCCTCCTTTCTCTCCGATCTCTCTGACATTCTCACTCAGCTTTCTGCTATATCCCCATCTGTTCTCCTCTTAGGTGATTTTAACATTCATGTTGACGACCCAACCTGCAAATATGCCTCTGAATTTAAGGAAACCCTTCACTGCTGCAACTTCTCTCAACACATCAACTTCCCAACACACAGCCGTGGTCACATCCTGGACTTGGTCTGCTCCACTGGTCTCACCATCCACCATCTGTCCAGCCTCAATCTTCACATCTCTGATCACCTGGCCATCATCATGGACATCAACATCCCCATCCCCGCCCAAAAGCAAAAACGCACAATAACCTACAGAAATCTCAAATCCATCTCACCTTCAGCAATCACTGCCTCCATTACCTGCAAGATGTCTGTCTCCCCCTCCCCACTTTCGGAAAACCCATCTGAACTTGTGGACTATTATAACAGCACCCTCTCCTTCTGTCTCAATGAACTGGCCCCCACAAAAACAAAACATGTCTCTTTCATACACTCCGCCCCCTGGTATACCCCTGAACTCCGCCAAATGAAATCAAGGAAACGTCAACTTGAACGCCAACACAAGAAAACCACACTAACAGTCCATCTTCAAATCTACAAAGACTATCTCCAGCAGTACAGTAACGCACTCAAAGCAGCCCGGTCTAATTACTACTCACAACTCATTCAGTCTGGCTCCAGCAACCCCAAGCGTCTGTTCTCCACCATCAGCAAACTTCTCAAACCCTGTGACAACGCCACCTCATCCTTCACCACCGAACAGTGCAACTCCTTCCTCTCGTTTTTTCAAACCAAAATCAGCAACATTTACAGCAATCTGACACCCTCATCAGCACCCCCCACCTTCCCTCCTGGCTCCCCCCCCTTCACCTCACACCCCCTGTCCCACTTCTCCCCTGTGACCCCCATGCAACTGTCCGACCTCATGACTGGAATTAACTCCACCTGCACACTTGACCCAATGCCCTCCAAATTTGTTAAAGAGAGCCTCCCTGCCATCTCCCAACTCATCGCCACCATCATTAACTCCTCCCTCAGATCTGGATCAGTTCCCCCCTCTCTCAAACTGGCTGCTGTCACACCCATTCTCAAAAGACCTGGACTCACACCTGACATCATGTCCAACTTCCGGCCCATCTCAAATCTCCCCTTTCTGTCCAAAATACTTGAACGTGTCGTTGCCTCACAACTTAAAGCCCACCTCAGCTCCAATGATCTCTTTGAGCCATTTCAATCCGGTTTCCGATCAAAACACAGCACCGAAACAGCTCTTCTCAAAATCACAAACGACCTCCTCCTCTCCTCTGACTCTGGCAACCTTAACATCCTCATCCTCCTCGACCTCACCGCAGCATTCGACACCATCAACCACGCCATCCTGCTGTCCCTCCTCGAATCATCACTGAACATCACCGACACTGCACTCTCCTGGCTGAAATCCTACCTCACCGATAGACATCAGTTTATCAACATCAACAACTGCACCTCCTCCACTGCTCCTCTGTCCCAAGGTGTCCCCCAGGGTTCGGTGCTTGGCCCCCTCCTCTTCATCCTCTATATGCTCCCCCTTGGCAAAATAATTCGTCGCCACAACCTTCAATTTCACTGCTACGCCGATGACATCCAACTTTATATCTCAACAAAAACCATCACCCCCCACAACACACTCCACTCTCACCAACTGTCTCTCAGAAATAAAAGCATGGATGCAAACAAACTATCTCCAACTGAACAGTGCCAAATCAGACATCATCATCATTGGCCCCCCATCCCGTATCAAAGACATCCAGAATTTCAACTTCACCATTGACAGCCACACTCTATCTCCCCCCCCTCACATCCGCAACCTCGGAGTCATCTTCGACAGTCAGCTCAAATTCAACCACCACATAAATCACATCACCAGGACCGCCTTTTTCCACCTCAAAAACATTGCCCGTCTCCGCCCATCACTCTCCTCCTCTGCTGCTGAAACCCTGATTCATGCATTCATCACATCACGACTCGACTACTGCAATAGCATCCTCTACGGCATACCATCCAACCTCCTCAATAAACTCCAACATATCCAGAACTCTGCTGCCCGCCTCCTCACCCACACCCGCTCCCGAGACCACATCACTCCCGTCCTCCAGAACCTCCACTGGCTCCCCGTCCGTCAAAGAATCATCTTCAAAGTCCTCCTCATTACCCACAAAGCCCTCAACAATCAGGCCCCCCCCTACCTCACAGACTTGCTGCACCACCACGCCCCTTCCCGCTGCCTCCGCTCATCAGATGCCAACCTCCTATCCATCCCCACCCGCACCAATCACCGGACCTGGGGGGACAGAGCCTTCTCCGTCGCTGCCCCCTCCCTCTGGAACTCACTCCCCCAACCCATCAGAGACTGCACTGACCTCACCACCTTCAAAAAACTCACAAAAACTCACCTCTTCAATCTGGCTTTTAATGTGTGATTGTTTACTATATATTTATTTGTTGTTCCTTCCTTTTCCCTTCACTATATCTGTAAAGCGTCTTTGAGCACCTGTAAAAGCGCTAACAAATTAAATCTATTATTATTATTATTGTATTATTGAATGAGAGAGGTTCCAGGTTGAATTGAGGCGAATATTTGTAATGTTCAGAGGTTGTTGTGTTTAATATTCATGAGAATATTTTTCATTGTGTTATCATCAAATGATAATAAACATTAGCATAAAGCATATTTGTCCACTCATATGTTGATAAGCGTATTAAAAACTTGAAAAATATTCCTCTAAGGTACATTTAGAACAGATAAAAAATGTGCGATTAATTTGCGATTAACTATGGACAATCATGCGATTAATCGCGATTAAATATTTTAATCGACTGACAGCCCTAATATATATATATATATATATATATAGGTAGGCTGTATTGAACACTATCATCAGAGTAATGTGATCAAATCAATAAGTAAAGATTCAGCCGATAACGATGACACTAAGATTAATACATGAAGACTTGTGACTCGGACTTGACTTGGACTCTTCTTGGGTGACTCGGACTTGGACTCGGACTCGAACAAAGGTAATGATGACTCGGACTCGGACTCGACTCGGACACTGCTTGGGTGACTCGGACTTGGACTCGGACTCGACTACGACTCTCCCTAGGTGACTCGGACTTGGACTCGGACTCGAAGAGTGGGGACTCGAGAGTGACTTGGACTCGTGAATTGGTGACTTGACTACAACACTGGTAGAATGGCTACGCTTTAGGCAGCTAAGAAATAGCTTCACATCACAAATAAAAAGTGCTAGGTCTAAGTATTATCTGTCAGTTACCAGATGGAAAATGTTGGAAAACCATAACATCGATATCCACCGGTGATATCCGTAATGAGCTACCTCTGTGCATTACCACAGCATCTGGCACTATATCGGACAGGGCCACTATGTTAAATTGTTTTAATGAGCATTTTGTGTCCTGTGGCTCTCTGTTTGATTCTGTCACGAACTCTGCTTCTGTGAACACCACAGTCTGTGACTCTGAAAAACGTGTTTTGGAAAACCCTTTTAGTTTTACTCCTTCTACTGTTGATGTTGTTCGTGAAGCTTTAACCAAGTTAGATCCTAAGAAACCGGCTGGCCCGGACAACGTAGAACCTTTCTTTTTAAAGATAGCTGCAGATTTTATTGCTCCACCTCTCACTACTCTTTTTAACCTCTCCCTCCTCAGCACAAACACAATTCCAAAATTGTTTGGAATTACTCTACTAAAAGGTGGGGAGGCCACTGTATTAAATAATTATAGGCCCATCTCTAAATGATCAGTTCTGGCTAAGGTTCTTGAACGCCTAGTGAGTCTAGTGAGTGAACAGGTAAAGGTGTTTTTATGTACAAATGACATCCTGTCTAAACATCAGTCAGGCTTCAGAAAGCAACATAGCACTGCCACAATGAAAGTGGTGAATGATGTGGCGAGTATTTTAGATAATAAGCAGAGTTGTGCAACTCTATTTATTGGCCTGTCCAAAGCGTTTGATACCGTCGATCATCGCATTTTGAAGCAGAGGCTGGTCAGTATTGGCATATCCAGCCATAGTGGTTTGCGAACTACCTTTCTGAAAGGTCCCAATGTGTTCATTTTGATGGGCTGTCTTCTGAGTGGTTAAACATTACTAATGGTGTTCCTCAAGGTTCTGTTTTAGGTCCACTTTTATTCTCCATCTATATCAATAGTTTAGGTGAAAATGTCGATGGAGCAACCTTACATTTTTAATGCGGACGATACCGTTATGTACTGTGCAGGTCCCTCCATTAAGGAGGCTGTTGTTGAATTGCAAGCTGTTTTTAACATTATTCAGACTCAGCTCTCTGAACTAAAGCTTCTTTTAACTGTTGATAAAACCAAGGTAATGCTCTTTTCAAAAGCTAAAAAGACACCAGAGCCTGTTTTAGATATTGTAACTACGCAAGGAATACAACTTGAAGTGGTTACCTGTTACAAATATCTGGGTATCTGGCTTGATGATTGTCTCACTTTTAAACGTCATGTCAATAACCTGCTTAAAAAACCGAGGGTTAGGCTAGGTTTCTTCTACAGGAACAAGTCCTGTTTGCTCTCAGTTTAACTGATTAATTAGTTTAATATGTCAACAAAGTCCCTGATTGTTTTCAGACTCCCAATATGTAGCTTACGGGTTTCACAAAAGTTTAGTTTCTTATTCATTAAAAAAACTAAAAGCATATGTGTAACCCTAACCGATTAACATAGCAGGAATGGCGTTTATTTAGATTCCCCCATACAGGAGAACAATAACTCATGCACCCCTAGTTACTTGTTTTTACAAAATGTTTTGTAAAATATGTGTCCACATGAAGACATATACTTGTTGAAATGGTTTTAAAAGTGAAATCAGTGTTAAAAAGGTCCAAAGTCTCAGACATTAATAAAGAGATCATGTTCCTGCTTCATAAGCCACAAAAAGGGACACACCTCAGACAGTCAGCACCGTAGTCATTTTAATCTTTAGATCACCCTCACTGCACTGAAAAAACTGAAACATTGACTTGGACTACTTTCACGTAACTATTTTTGGTTAAAGCAATCATTTGGAGTTAAACCTAATCTTTTTTATTTAAACTTAATGTTATTGCTTTCAACTAACCTATTACAGTTATGTGAAATCTGCAGTGTTGACCTAATACATTGAATTAAAGTCAACATTTCAGTTTTTTCAGTGTATATTTGTACTTTACAGAAAGTGCACACACAGAAAGGAAGCCTTTATTAAATACTTTAAAGGTGGGGTAGGTAATTTTAGAGAAACCAGCTCGAGTGCGCTAGAATTTGAAAAAACACAGCCGGAATAAATCTGCCACTTCCTTAGCCCCTCCTCCAACACACACACACGTGCACATGACCAATGTGGGCACAAGATAAGTTTGTGCACGAGATGGAAGGCTGGCAGGCAGGTAGGCCATCCAGTTATTTTAGCTGGCTAAAATGATTGGTCTTGCTTTTCACAGCGCTACAGCTTCCACAGATTAATTTGTATGTATTTATTGTCAAAGCATTTAATATAGTCATCGCTATCGGAATGTTAAGAGCATTCCATGGAATATAACAAAAAGTGTTTCTGAAATAAATTACATTCCCCACCTTTAACTCAACTCAAACTGATGTGGATATTGGTTACTTCATCTGCATAATTTGCACATTGGTTTTGCAACATAATCTGCACTATTCTACTTTATTTAAAAAATGTAATTTGTTTTTTCGTTTTATGTCCTATATATATATATATATATATATATATATATATATATATATATATATATTGCATTGTTGGAGGAGCTTGGGACTTAAGATTTTCATTGACATAAGTACACTGTAACATCTGTGCATATGATAATAAAGCCCTTGAACCTTGAATTTGAACACTATCAGTGATGCTGAATAATATAGGTTACATAAAGACGAGCAATGCCGATGGGTCTTAAGTGATTTTGGGTGTGTCCATTGAACTCTATATAACTCTATTGTACCTGCAGAATGCTTAAACATAATGTATTGAGCCAGGGTTTTACAAATCTGTGATATGATCCAAACGCATTTTCAAACCCTCTCATATTTGACCATAAACATAATTCTTGCAGAGAACATCCCTCTATGACATTTGGATTTTATTTAATAATCTTTGCCTTAAGACTGTCACGTACGGAGCCCTGGAGTACGGAGCCCTGGAGGGTTAAGAGACACAAATAAATTAAACGAGGCCACATTTGATTAATTTGTGCGCATGAGATGTAATTCGTCAGTAACTTTCTCACTTAAGGGGAGTGCACAGGAGACAACCGTTTCATTGCAGACTATTATGTTTATGTGGGAAAATGACAGTGCATACATTATTTGAGATATACAGTTGCAAGAAAAAGTATATGAACCCTTTGGAATTACCTGGATTTCTGCATAAGTTGGTCATAAAATGTGTTCTGATCTTCATCTAAGTCTCAACAATAGACAAACACAGTCTGCTTAAACTAATACCACACAAACAATTATATGTTTTCATGTTTTTATTGAACACACCATGTAAACATTCACAGTGCAGGGTGGAAAAAGTATGTGAACCCCTAGGCTAAAGACTTCTTCAAGGGCTAATTGGAGTCAGGAGTCAGCCAACCTGGAGTCCAATCAATGAGACGAGATTGGAGGTGTGGGTTAAAGCTGCCCTGCCCTATAAAAAATACACACCAGTTTTGAATTTGCTATTCTTAAGAAGCATTGCCAGATGTGAACCATGCCTCGCACAAAAGAGCTCTCAGAAGACCTACGATTAAGAATTGTTGACTTGCATAAAGCTGGAAAGGGTTACAACAGTATCTCTGAAAGCCTTGATGTTCATCAGTCCGGTAAGACAAGTTGTCTATACATGGAGAAAGTTCAGCACTGTTGCTACTCTCCCTAGGAGTGACCGTCCTGTAAAGATGACTGCAAGAGCACAGCGCAGAATGCTCAATGAGGTGAAGAAGAATCCTAGAGTGTCAGCTAGAGACTTAAAGAAATCTCTGGCACATGCTAACATCTCTGTTGACGAATCTACTATACGTAAAACACTGAACAAGAATGGAGTTCATGGGAGGACACCACGGAGGAAGCCACTGCTGTCCAGAAAAAACATTGCTGCACGTTTGAAGTTTGCAAAAGAGCACCTGGATGTTCCACAGCACTACTGGCAAAATATTCTGTGGACAGATGAAACTAAAGTTGAGTTGTTTGGAAGGAACACACAACGCTATGTGTGGAGAATCCAAAGGGTTCACACACTTTTTCTTGCAACTGTATTTAAAACTCGGAGTTCATTTTAGGGACATTTCGGCCAGAGGTGTAGAGCTATTTGTTTAAGCACCGGATTCGCAAAACAGGAGAGTCTGTGAACCAGTCTGTCTCAGTGGCGTAGCCACCATAGGGCCAGTGGGCCCAGGCCCACCCAGTTTACTCATTGGCCCACCCTGAGAAAGCTTCGGTGTCATTTATTATTTTATTATTATTATAAAAAGATGTATTCACCCATTGAGAATATGGCGAAATGTAGGTAGTGTGTGTGAGATCCTTGTGGCTGTGTCCTGTGTTCGAAGTTAATAAATGCCCACACCGGGTTATATTTGTGGACGTTCTGCCTCTGCCTCCTTGCTTGGTCGGGCCGCTCAATTGTCGGCTTCACAATTGGTGTCAGACAGGGGCGGCGCCAGGGGGTAGCTTGGAGTTGCTATAGCAACTCCAACAATTGGCTTTGCAACCCCATAGCGAACTGTTCGCCCTTTAACTAACAGCGACCCCTGATAGATCTCGCGAGAATGTGTATAAATATATACATTTTCATAACAAAACAATGGGGTTGCTAAGCCGTTGCTAGGCCAATTGTTGGATTTGCTATAGCAACTCCAAGCTACCCCCTGGCACCGCCCCTGTCTGTGATTTTGAATAGCGGTGAACGCTACAATATGAACAGGCTCGTGCTTGGCCCACTGGTATTGTTTTTTTTTGTTTTTTTTAATTAACTAGCAGCACCGTTGTCAGTGTCACTACCGGATCTGCAGCTCTGCCCGATCTGCAGTGCGCATGTGCGAGATGGTCCGCCATATTGGAGAACTCCGGACGGCAACCCAAGAAGGACACTTGACACAGTGGCTTTTGGCAAAGCTCAAAAATAAAACTCGAGAGAGATGAGTTATTGTTATTACAACGTGACTTCACTATTATGTAACAACTCTTTTTATTGGGTTCTTTTATTTGGGGTTAAGTACATTGTCAGAATAAGTGAGAAATGAATTTAACTTCTGTTAGACAGCTATCATACTGAATAAATATTTACTGTGAATGTATGCAAAAATGTATGGCATATAGCTGTCTAACAGAAGTTAAATCCATTTCTCACTTATTCCGAATAATGTACTTAACCCCAAATAAAAGAACCCAATAAAAAGAGTTGTTAAATACAGTGGCGAGACGTCAGGGCCCTCTAGGCCCTCTGTGAGGGCCTAAGATATTCTAAAAAATAATATTTGAAAACATTAAAAAATATATATATATTTTTTATATATATTTTTTGTTAAATGTTTCATTAGTTTTACCAAAATAACTTGATTTAATTGTATTTAAAATAACATTTCCAAATAATTAAATCCTTCGAATCTGCCGGTTCAGTTTCTGTTAGAATGTGAAGGGTTAAATGCCGTCTCTGTGAGTTACTGTGAAGACAGAAGGGCTTGTTGGTCCCTCTCTACATTCACAGAGGGCCAGCTATAGTAACTCAACGAGAGAGTAATGTCAAATGATAGTACAATTGACCAATCGTATCTTCCCTCTAAATGGGCGGGTTTTATTTTCGCGGACTTTATGACAAGTTCCGCCCGCTGTAAAGTCTATGCAAGTGGTGCAGTGACGCGTCCTAAAACCCGGAAGTAAGCTGCGCTCGGATTCCCTCGACAGAAAGCAATGGGATTTCTCCGTTTGCAAAATTATTAACCGAGTCATTTTCAAGATTGAGTTACAATGATAAACTGGAGTGGCAAAACAATGGGGTTCAGCTGCATGACCCGCCATCAAGTACTTCACCCAAAAGGACAGGAGGATGGACTTTGTGTTTAAGTGATTTGATCATCAAAGGTAGGCCTAAGTCATTTCCAATGTGGGCCGCCGTGCCGACTTAATTCATTTGTAATTGTTACTTGGCTGTGGGTGCCCTGTCATGATAGGTGTTTAGATCAATGGTGATGTTTTGTGTGGTAGAGGGTTGCTGTCATTGATGCGTTTTGCATCCCGGGCCACTGTTTTGATATTCCACTGTGACGTCATAACTTTTTTTCGAGGGAAGGGGCGGGGTCAGAGAGCCTAGGTATAAAAGTCACGGCTCGCCACTGGTTAAATAATAGTGAAGTCACGTTGTAATAACAATAACTCATCTCTCTCGCATTTTCTTTTTGTGCTTTGCAAAAAGCCACTGTGTCAAGTGTCCCACTTGAGCTGCCGTCTGGAGTTGTCCAATATGGCGGACCATCTCGCACATGCGCGCAGTACAGATCGGGCAGAGCTGCAGATCGGGTAGTGACTGTCACTACCCAATCCGTCCCATGGTCATCCATGGTAGAGACCTGGTAGAGACCGGTCTCAAGTTAGCACCGCTGCAGACCATGGATGTATAATAAGAACTGGATACAGCGTGGGAGGCGGGGCCTCATTCATTCCTGTGCAGGGGCGGATCTAGAAAAATATTCATGGGGTGGCAGGAGAATTTCAGGGGTGGCATCCCCTGGCAGAAGTATATGCTGATTTAATCACAGTCATATCAACAATGTTAACTTGGAAAGCCACAATATTGATATTTTAACTCAACATTAGGTGACATTATTGTGGCACATCAGTAAAGCCTTACATATAAATATATAAGGTGGCAGACATCATTTAATGAATTTTAACTGAATGAGTTTGTTTCACTCTTAGACCAGCAGGGGTACCAAATCAATGCAGACTGCTGCAATAAGTACATTAATTAACTGTCTCATCGATGTGTGTCTGTATGAAAATGATAATATTAACAATCATATTATTCCTATCAGCTGTCAATCACTGTTATGATTCACATATTCAGTGTTATTATTAAATAAACTATATTTTTTGGAGGAGTTACGGCCCATCCACACAGCGGCGTGCGTTGAAGCTTCCAACGCTTCTGCCCATTCACTTTGAATGGGGTGACGTCACTTTTAGCCGAACTGCATCGTGGGAAGCGACGCGGAGCGTTGCTGGCGTGGCTCGCTGCAAAAGTTGAGCAATGTTCAACTTTTGACGCCTCGGCAGAAGCGTCAGCCGATCGAATCATATGCCAGTACAAGCTCTAGCCAATAAAACCGCTGATTGTGTGTCAGGGGCGGGAGATTCGTGTGATTGGTTGTTGGTCGAGTGTCAGACACGCCCGCCGGCAAGCGTCAACGCACGCCGCTGTGTGGATGGGCCGTTAATGATGAATGTTCCTCAAGATGCTTGCTCACCCTCCTTCAAATTTGAAAGACAAGTAATTACTATCATAAATCAAAAGAATCAAAAGAACAGTTCAGCGCCCCACAACTTCATTGCGTGGGCCGAGGAGGTGGAGTTGCAGCAATCTTTGACTCAAGTTTACTTATCAATACTAAACCAAAATTAAATTATACCTCCTTTGAAAGTCTCGTTTTTAGTCTTACGCATTCGACCTGGAAAACTTTGCAGCCAATCTTATTTGTTACAGTGTACCGTGCACCAGGTTCTTATTCAGAATTCTTATCAGAATTCTCTGAGTTTTGATCAACTTTGGTTCTTAAAACAGATAAAGTAATTATCGTAGGTGACTTTAATATTCATGTTGACGATGATAAAAATAGCCTTACTCTTGCATTTAACTCTATATTAGATTCTGTTGGTTTTTGTCAGAGTGTAAATAAACCAACCCACTGCTATAATCACACTCTTGACCTTGTTCTGACTTATGGTATTGAAATTGAGCAACTATTAGTCGAACCGCATAATCCTGCTTTATCCGACCATTTCTTAGTAACTTTTGAAGTACTGTTACTAGACTACAAAGCATTAGTCAAAAGCTCCTGCAGCAGAAACCTATCTGTTAGTGCTATAGCCAAATTTAAAGATGAGATTCCACCAATACTTAACTCAATAGCATGTCTGCATGTAGGGGAGGAAACTTATACAAAATGTCCACCACCCCAAATTGATCATGTTGTGGATAGTGCTACAGATGCACTGCGAATAAAATTAGACTCTGTCGCTCCTTTGAAAAAGAAGAAAATAAAACAACATAGATTAGCTCCATGGCATAATGCCGAAACCTGCAAAATAAAGTAAAAGTCGAGACAACTTGAAAGGATATGGTGTTCCACTAAACTTGAAGAATCTCGTTTAATTTGGCATATTACTCTCAATGAATATAAGAAAGCACTGCGTAAAGCGAGAGCAGCCTACTACTCTTCATTAATAGATGAGAATAAGAATAATGCAAGATTTCTTTTCAGCACGGTAGCCAGGCTGACAGAGAGCCATAGCTCGATTGAGCCTTCTATTCCCATAGCACTCAGTAGTAATGATTGTATGTGCTTTTTTACCGATAACATTGTTACTCTTAGAAACAAAATTAATGACCTCTTGCCTTTGACCAGTATAGTGTTATCAACTCCTGGAAACGTAAGTTCTAATATTACACTAGATAGTAAACTAGAATGCTTTTCAGCCATAAACCTTGAACAATTAAATTCAATGATTCTCTCTTCTAAATCATCAACGTGTATGTTAGACCCAATTCCAACTAAGCTGTTGAAGGAAGTTTTTCCATTACTTAGCACTTCTTTATTAAATATTATGAATATGTCTTTATTATCAGGCTATGTTCCACAATCATTCAAAGTAGCAGTGATAAAACCGCTTCTTAAAAAGCA
The DNA here is from genome assembly GCA_902827135.1 of Harpagifer antarcticus. Lineage (NCBI taxonomy): Eukaryota > Metazoa > Chordata > Actinopteri > Perciformes > Harpagiferidae > Harpagifer > Harpagifer antarcticus. The sequence goes on along the minus strand of CADEHL010001043.1, from coordinate 2,857,714 downwards.
CAACCTCGATCCAGAGGTTTTAGCCAATTATAGACCTATTTCTAATCTTCCGTTCCTCTCAAAAATTCTTGAGAAAGCAGTCGCAAAACATTTGTGTGATTACTTAAAAAACAATGATTTATTTGAAGATTTTCAGTCTGGCTTTAGAACACATCATAGCACAGAGACAGCTCTGGTTAAAGTCACAAATGACATTCTAATAGCCTCTGACAAGGGACTTGTCTCTATTCTTGTTTTGCTCGATCTCAGTGCTGCATTTGATACTATCGATCATGAAATCTTATTGCAAAGACTAGAGCACTTAGTTGGCATACAGGGAACTGCTTTAGACTGGTTTAGGTCCTATCTATCTGAACGCTCTCAGTTTGTACGCGTCAACGATGAATCTTCCACGCAAACCAAGGTTAGCCATGGAGTGCCACAGGGCTCAGTGCTCGGACCTATTTTGTTCACATTATATATGCTTCCGTTAGGCAATATTATAAGGAATCATTCTGTACATTTTCATTGTTATGCGGATGATACTCAACTATATTTATCAATCAAGCCTGATGAAATTAATCATCTAAATAAAATTCAAGACTGCCTCAAGGACTTAAAAACGTGGATGACCTTAAACTTTTTGATGTTAAACACGACCAAAACTGAAGTTATTGTACTTGGCCCGAAGAATCTACGAAACAAATTATCTAAAGATATACTACCTATGGATGGCATTAATTTGGCCTCCAGTGAGACCGTAAGGAATCTTGGTGTTATATTTGATCAGGATTTATCCTTTAACGCCCACATAAAATCAATTTCAAGGACCGCCTTCTTCCATCTACGTAACATTGCAAAAATCAGGCATATCTTGCCTCAAAACGATGCAGAGAAACTAGTCCATGCATTTGTTACTTCAAGGCTGGATTATTGTAACTCTTTATTATCAGGGTGTACTAAGAAGTCAGTCAAGTCGCTTCAGCTGATTAAAAATGCTGCAGCTCGTGTACTAACCAGAGTTAGGAAAAGGGACCACATTACTCCTTACACTGGCTCCCTATAGAACACAGGATAGAATTTAAAATTCTTCTTCTCGCCTACAAAGCCCTTAATGGGCAGGCGCCATCTTACCTTAAATAACTCATTATACCCTACTGTCCTACTAGGGCATTGCGTTCCAAGAATGCAGGGTTGTTGGATGTTCCTAGAGTCTCTAAAGTACAATGGGAGCCAGAGCCTTTTCTTATCAAGCTCCACATTTGTGGAATCAGCCTCCAGTTTGTGTTCGGGCAGCAGACACCCTATCCGTTTTTAAGAGTGCGCTTAAGACCTTCCTTTTTGATAAAGCTTATAGTTAGGGCTGATTAGATGCAGCCCCTAGTTTTGCTGATATAGGCTTAGTTTGTCGGGGGACATCTTACTTCTTCCTTCTCTCTGTCTATACTTGTGTACTCATGTTCCGATTAACCCAGCTTCCCCACATTTCTTTCTTTTTGGTGTCTATATACGCTGGGATCCGGAGTCATGGATGATCCTGCGGCCCTGTGTCCTGCATTGCGAGCCCTGGATCTTGAGTCGTGGCTGTGGTCCTGGATCATAGGTCCTGGATGGATATCCTCGTGGATTCATCTTCATACACACATGCATTTCCAAACATTTGGACTACCTATGTTGCAAATATATTATCTTTTCAATTTACACACGGCATCTATTGCACGTCTGTCCGTCCTGGGAGAGGGATCCCTCCGCTGTTGCTCTCCCTGAGGTTTCTCCCATTTTTCCCTTTAAACTGTGGGTTTTCTTCGGAAGTTTTTCCTTGTACGATGTGAGGGTCTAAGGACAGAGGGTGTCGTATTGTCATACTGATATTTTGTACAAACTGTGAAGTCCACTGAGACAAATGTAACATTTGTGATATTGGGCTATATAAATAAACATTGATTAATTGATTGCAAATAGTTACAACCTTGACTTTACATCAGAAAGAACAAACATTAAAGAAGTGACTAACTGCATCAGTTAGGGTTAAAAAACATGTATTCAGCTAAAACATAAACATCGCTGCAGTTATGATCCAGTGGAAAGTCCTGACCTACTGGCCTAGTTAAATCAAAGTAGTTACTTTCTTTTGGCTGGGCAGTGTAGTTTTACATACCGTCTGATTTGACTTTCTCAGGACTTGAAACAGTTTTTTGGGGGCAGAACCCCACAAAGAAGAAAAATATTATACACACGTAAGGTCATCATCTTAACAGTTTATTATTCTCATCGACTCATCCGTGAGCAGAGCATCAAGTTGGCATGCTATTACAGCTGAATGTGGCGATTACCATCTTGATCAGCAAAACGCCTCACAAACGATTTAAAGCTATGGTGCGTTTTGATTCAATGCTGAGTACAGCCAAACTTGACAGGCTCTTCTCTGTCATTGGAGACAGCAAACAGTGGCGGGGCCAGAGTATTTGTGTTGGGTAATCTATGGTAGGGCTAACCCATACAGTGGTGGGGCTCAAGTCAGTATTTGCAATGTAATTACATACACGCTCCCCTTGACAGTGAAACGCCACGCGTGAGGTTTAGATTATTTCCCTGTCTCAATCCAAATGGAACTGTATGAAATAAAAAGGCACATTTGTCTTGTAGTAAATAAAAAGGGCGACCTGGAGCCAATCCTGCAATTTCCCTACAGGTGAAAAGGTTGACATGCTGATAACCCAACCCCTGCAGGGGGTCTGGGGGGATTCTCCCCCAGGAGATTTTTTTAAATACTAACATAAAATACATATTCTGGTACTCTCTTGAGATGACAAATAAATACATCTATTACTACACGACATATTTAAAAAAATTAATGGTATTTTAGTTTTTTGTTACTTTGTTCTGAAAGCTGAACCTGGTGCTCCTCACAGAGAGAAGAGGGAAGAGGATGTGAATTACTTTACATTGTGGATAAGGGTGGATAGCCCCCATTGTTCTGTGTGTCAAAATGAAAGACAGCCCACACCATACTTGCCAACCCTCCCGATTTTCGCGGGAGACTCCCGATTTTATTGCCCTCTCCCGGTTTCCTCCCGGCGTCATATTTCTCCCGCATTTCTCCCGATTTCTGACAAAATCAGATTTATTCAGGACTGTTTCCACTCGGACTTTAATACAGCTACACCATTGTTGGGTTTCCATGGTAGCGCGTCTCTTTAGTAACGCGTCTCTTTAGTAGCATGCGCAACTGAAAGTCTGAGAGGGTGAGGCAGATAGTCCCAGAAAACAGAACAAGAATCGACAACTCGACCCTCTGCTCACTCCTTTCCTGAAAAATACAGGTCCAGCCCACACATATGCTCCATCAAGGATGGTGCTACAGGCCGCAAGGCAGTGCACTTACAACTACAATAAGCATGTTAATGTTAATCTAATAGAGCTCCGGCGATCCACTAACACCCCCATCCCCCCCCCCCCGCGGTGGTTTTGAAATGCTCCCGATTTCTGAGGTCTCAAGGTTGGCAAGTATGGCACACCTATCAATCATCAAACCGTGGGGTCTTATTTCATTACGTGTTGATTTCTATCAACACGCAGGGCCGGACTGGGACAATAAGTCAGGCCGGGAATTATACACCCAGCCAGGCCACTACCAGTTTTCTTTTGTGCCATTTTTCTGGATTTATTTGTCAATATTTACAGCGTTGCTGCCCATAGTGATAGCCCTAAACTTTAAATCTACTACCCCAGAATAAACATATGGACATGGGTTACTAATTAAATAAAATGTGCAAATCTATTTAGGAACCTATCCATGTGAACATATTTTAAGTGGAGGTGGACCTCAAATCCTCTAGGGGGGTCCGGGGGCATGGTCCCCCGGTAAGATTTTTTTTTTTTTTTTAAATGTTGGACTTAAATGCATCAATCTGGTGCACTTTGAGGGGGAAATAAAGAGACTACATCCATATGAAACAGAACTGTATACATTTAAATAATCATAAATTCATAAGAACGTGGCCATAACCAATAACATACCATATCCAATAAGAAAAAACATTGAAACTTGTTTATTTATTTGTTTTTGGTTCATTTATAGTTGTGAGCGTGTCTGTGCTCCTGAAACAGCCTCTCCTGGCTGTCTCCCTCCTCTCCCCCTGCTCCTCTTTGAGGCAACAGCAAAGACTAGTTTTAGCTCTCAACACGTTTTTAAAGTTTATCTTACCTTTTTTCACCTAGTTTTATTATTCATCCATATTTTACTAATCACTCCCCCCTCAAATGGAAATATGTGTTTACATAAATGGTGACCAAACCGTTTGAGACCCACAGAGAACTTAGACTAAGTTAACTATCTAAGCACTTTACCTCACCTGAGCTGTAGTTATCAGTCTCTCAGTCTGACAGGAGAGGACTCTCCCTCCACCTTGTTGACAGCTCATGATATCCGTTAGCGCAGCTAGCTAGCACCAGATGCTAACAACAACAATAAACGTAACCGCGGTGCACGCGCTTTCTCTCTCGCGACACACATACACACCCTCCCGAGCTTGAATGACACACGGAGACCAATCGAATCGAGGGCATTAGTGTATGATCTGTATGAAAGTGGCCATGTTGGCAAGCCACATCATGTAGACAGCCAGTCACCCTCTGTGAGGCAGAGTCAGACCCACATTTGCGCAGCGTTGTGTTCACAATACATAAAAAAAATTATTCCTCAGGCCAGGCCATCGGGAAACCTCCCGGTCCTCCCGATGACCTGTCTGGGCCTGTCAACACGTAATGTTGTATCGATGTATCGGGACTTCCTGCAACAATACCACGCCGTTATCGTGATTCTGATTGGCCATAAGACATTATCAAAGATGTTCTATTGAGAAGAAGATCACTACGTGACAAAAGTTTTCAAAACCGTTTCTAGTCTTCGGTATTTCCAGACAAGTGGCTACTGAAATCAATCTGACTAACTGCTGTCTGTGCAATTTACTCCGCGCGAGTTGGCGGACTTTATTTTGCTTACCTTAACATCATTGTTCATGGTGGGGATCAGCCATTTCTTGGTATGGCTGTAGCCTACCCCAGCCATACCCTGGCGCCGCCACTGACCGCAAATACCTCATTCCTTCCGTCTACTTGGATCCAAAATGCTTCTCGTTTTGCGCTGTCCCCCGTTCAAATTAAATCGCCACCAATCATATTTCCATGCTCGTTCCAGGGCCGGGGGAGGGGTTACAAGGCTCACGTCTTGTGCTGCATTTACCCTGTAGAACCGCCACTGTTCCTATGAGAGTTGCTCATTAGCGCATGATGATAAAATGGCCCAACTTTTGAGAGAGCGAAACGTCACAGATTACCCGGCATGCCTGAGAAGTACCCGTATGTGCGCTCATAGCGCACATAGATATATATATATATATATATAAACACTAGAATGACTCACCCGCGCTGCTGGCCAATGGAGACCGACGTTGCCACTTGGCCGCCATCTTGCCACAGGCAGTTCTCTCATTCATAACATTATGGTTTACTATTTAAATAACCATAGCTTGCTCAATTTTCAAACCAATTTTCAAACGGTTTGGTTTTTTATAAACATCAAAGATGTAGTTATAATACTGCATACTTATAATCATAGACTTTCATATGAAAATAACATTAATCAGATAAAGCAATAGCTATACACACACACACACACAAGGTATTTATATTAAATATTTGCCGGTGTATATATTTCCATTTATTTTATTATATTGTTAATATTTAAAATAAATTATAAATAAATTATAAAATTAAAATACATTTATATTTTATATATAAAAATCGGTCTCATGTTACCACTCTGTAAGCAAAGAGTTGTTAATTTAGCAATGCCTTAGCTTGAAGAACAGGGACACAACTAATGACCAGTGGCGGCTGGTGGAAAATATCTTTGGTGGGGCTGTTGATATAGTGAGTAAAAAAATTTTTTTTGGGAGAAATGACCCCTTAAATTAGGACTTCTGGTTTCCAGTGCAGCGCGGAGCTCGCTTTAATGCTGCGTTTAGCCTCGGTCCGGCGACTGCACACCATTCTCATCCAACTACTGCGTCACCTTGGTCACTCACGAGTCTAAAAAACAACTCACGTCAACGCACGTAAGCAACGTGGGCGCCAACGTGGGCGCCAACGTGGGCGCCAACATGGGGGCCAACGTGGGCGCCAACGTGGGTGCCAACGTGGGCGCCAACGTGAGTGCCCTCGTGACCAAAATATTTGACGGCGCTGATTGGCTGAAATTATGTTTCGGCGGCACAGTTTACTATTGAGACTTTTGCAACGTGCTGGTTGCTGCTGTTTGGCTCGGGGGCTCCGCCCGGTAATGATAAACTAATGGGCAAGGCCAGGCAGGAAACATGTGACTTATCAGTAACTTTAGACATCGTAACGAGATTTTATTGTAGATTATACATTTTACTGATACAAATTGTATGATATTTACCTTGTTCATTAAAAATAAAATTATAAAATATATATATATATTTAAAAAAAAAAAAAAAATTGTATGTGGGAAGAGGTGGGGCGGCGCCCTAATGATTATATCATCTGATATTTGGGAAGAGTGTTACAGTAGAAATGGCAGAAAGTCTTGTTGCAATTTCCAGATATTGAAAGAGGCCCTGGAGTTTCTCTGGTAATTATCAATAGTAGCAGTTAAGTGAATACTGTTCAAATAATACCCGTGTTTGTGTTTTGTATTGATTTCTCTGTTTTATCCTTTCATAAATGTGAGGACTAAACTTTCTTCAAACATTCCTGGGTGCTAGGTTTTATTACTTTGGGGGAGGGGAAGTTAAGCAGGCTGTGTGGATGAGAGTTCTTCTGCTTAAGGTCTTCAGTATGTCATGTTTCAGGGAAGTCTACATATCTTGAATGGTATATATGTGTTTAATTACTTTGTATTAGTAATAGCAGTGTGTAAACAAAAGCTGGAAATATGAGAGTATTAATAAGTATATCTTTGTGAACAAATCTCTGGAATGCTGTAAGATGGGCCCTGTGGAAGGAGAATCTCACCCGACTCCTCCCCGTGGTTCCTCTACATCTCCTGTTTGTGTTTGTGTGTTCGGTCTCTTTTCCTCCTGCCGACAAGATGAGAAGATCTCCCGGCATCAGAACAAGAGCAGGGAGTGGGGGCCCGCCCCACCCCTTTGAAAGTGTATTGTATTATTAACTTTTATCATTAAAACAGATTATTGTTTAACCCTCATCCTGGCTGTTTTGAGTTTTCCCTCTTTTAAAGCACACTCCTATAGAATTGGCGCAGACCAGAGATATCTGCTCCAACAATTTGGTGACCCCGACGTGATGACCTCAGGAGTGGGGTTTTTTAGGGGAGAGCACGAGCAGCCAGCGGATGGAGGGGGATACCTCGAAATAATTTCTGACAACTTAAGGATCCTAAAACTAAAAGGTAAAACGGACGCCTGTTTCTATCGAAGGTCTGTAAATTGGCTAAGCTAAAAGTTAGAGTTGTCAAGAATATTTCCAGGTGTCATTGACGGTATAATGCAATACATATTTTTAGCATAGATAGGTAAGTTATAAATAGATAAAGCAACGAGGTGTTAAGAGTACGGTGAAAGGCCCCGTAGATTTTTCAGAATCATACGGCAAAAACTCGTTAGCTGCACGTGAAGCGATGAAGAGTGTAAGACGAAGGTGAAAGGCCCCGTGGGTTTTTTCAGAAATCGAGACGGCTAACTCATCGGGGATGTTCAGTGGTTTTCTAAAGACTCCATCCAGAACAAAACAGAATAGTGCGTTCCAGTTTTCATAGGAATCTGCAGCGCATTATAGGTTAAATCCAAGAGTAGAAACGCGAGCTTCAAAAGCCATTGAAATTAACGGATTTATCTTGTTCTGTTATATTATTTAGGTGCATATATATATGTATATATTTAGGTGCATATATATGTGTATATATATATATTATTGAACACAGGAAAGCCTTAGTCAGATAAAGAAATACGAAGTCATTCTTGTTTCAAGAAAGCCCCCACCTTCTTCTGGAATGCCATCTCACACGGTTGGATAAACACAGAGGTGATTTATGAGAGAAGCTTGTGAGCAGGCAACTCCAGGGCACAGTGAGGAAAGAGAGAGAGACAAGAGAATTAAGATGTTTGAAAAGATTAGAAAGAGTAAAAGTTATATAAAATTAACTACTATTCTGGACAATGTCATATTGTTTTATGAGTAAAAACATGAAATAAAATATATTACTAGATATAAGACCTACATGCTTATTGGATTAATAGGGCGTGTCTGTCATAAACATTAGCGCTTAGATGGAATAAAGTGTTGAAATGTTCTCAAGAGTGGGAGTTTTCACAATGCTTTTTGGTTTTTATTGAGACAATTAAGTGGTAAGGACAGAAAACTGTTCCGTGATGATTTCTTTAGGTTTTAGCTTTAGTAATGAAGATTACATTATGTGAGGAAACTTTTCCACCAATACTTCCTTCAAGGGTTAAAAAATATATTCATTAACTGAGAATTGTACTTAATTAGATTTCAGAGGAACTTCATTGCATACAGTAACGTTGAGGGAAAGTAAAAAGAGGTTTACTGAGTATATGAAGTACATTCAAATTAAATATAATAGTGGATTATTCCCCCTTCCCCCGGTCATCCAAGTTATTTGACCCCATGAGGTCAAGAGTCATTCTGTTAGACTACAATCTTGTGTAAGACAAATCATTGTTCTTTTGTCACATTTTGAATCACATAAGAGTTCATTTTGCTAAATCAATTTATCTTTAATTTGTAGTTGGTGTTTGCTAACATTTTTAGGAACGACATAGACCCACACTTGGGTCAAATTACATTACTGTGATCGGATTAGTGTGCTCTGCAGGGTTATTATTGTTAAGTATGGAGGGGTTCTTTCATAGTGTGTGGAATATGTGGTGCTTGAAACATCTAGGTATTTAAATGTATAGAGGAAAATGGTTTCCTGAAAGAATTAATTGGAGTAAACATGTTACAGTGGGTGTTGAAAAACTTAGTTTGGGTAAATATGTCACAATGGATGAAACGATTATTAGAGGGAGTTTTTGTAATATCATTAGTGGACATTAATTGTGTTGTTCAGATGACATTTAACATTTAAGACAGATAGTAAGATTAGGAAAATAGAGTGGAAAGGATTGGATTTATTTTACCTCAGTGTATTAGAATTAACTATAGGTAATGCGTCCCGGGACCTGGACTCTCTCTCTCTGTCTGTCATACGGCTGGGGCCCCAACCCTCCAAGCAGACAGAGGACCTATCCCATCCAGGAGACTCCTCCTCCATCGAACAGACAGAGAACCCAGAGCTCAACAACAACAACAACAACAACAAGACTGCAATAAGAACTGCATCCAGAACTATCTCCACCTGTGGCATCCAGAACCAAACAGCTTGCTGACAGGCAGAGATCTACTCTCATCAGTCCCTCAGAAAGGGAATGAAGTTCCAAGCTGAGCCACGAGATTTGGCACAAGAGCAAAGTATGGGACACAGAGCAGAATCTGCCCTCCATAAAGCAGCAGAGAGACTGTGAAGGAGGAGATGAAATGCAAAGCAGTGCAACAACAGTGGCCTGATGGGGGCGGCAGATGTAGCTGGGCGGATGGCTGCCTCAAAGAGTTACAGCGAGCTGATGGACAAAGGGGGAGGAGTCAGAGTCAGAGGAGTTGGTCGAGCAGAATGTGAAGGAGGCCGGGGTCACGGCTTGAGATAAACCAGAGGAGAGGAGAAGGGAATCAACGGGAATGAGTGAGTTTACACATGAACACACTTATTATAAGCGCACAGTTAAAAAACTTGAATTGACTTGATAAATAAGTGAAGGTAAAAAGTTGTATTACCCATGAATTAATCAATTGGTAAATTAAAAATAGAGTAAAAGTAGAAACAGCACATTTGATTATGTAGAAGCCATATAATTGGAAGGAATGTGGGGTCACTGAACCCATCCTACTGTGATTCTTAGGTCTTACTTGCAGCTTCACAGGGAGCGCAAGGCATCATCTTATGAGTTTTAAAGACATGCTTCTCCACCTTCAAAGGGACATCCATTTTCTACCATAGGAGGGTTTAGGATGGACTTCTGTTTTTGGATCCATGAGTTGTTTCGTGTTCGGACGCCCTGGGTTCCACACACTGCTAAAGAATTTAACATTGTTTTTAAGTAGACCAGAATTGAAGATAAATGGGTTTAATGAGCTATGAAATGCAGAGCTACACAGATCCTAGTAATGTTTTGACACAAGATAATAATTAAGTACACAAGTTTCTGAAGTAGATCTATTAGACATTTTAATATAGATTAGGTGTTAATAAACTGTAGTAATACTATAAGGAAGCGACATTTTTTGGCTAACACTTTTCAGGGAATGTGGGGAACAGCTGTTCCGATGAAAAGTTAGATGTAGCTTGAAAATTATAGTTGTAATCGTGAATTAATTAATGATGGCGCTCCATATATGACAGATTTTTGTAGACAAAGGATACTGGCCTATGCTGAAATATCAAAGTCTCTGCAGAGCACACACATGGCCAAAAAGACTGAGACCAACTGACCTTTGACCCTGACTGACAGTGTAACTTGAGAAGACACTGTCAAGGACTGACTCTGGGGTGACTCTGACCAAACTTGACTTTACAACCTGACAGTGTGAGTGTGAGTGTGAGTGTATGTCTGCATGTGATCAGTGCAACTGCATGATTTAAAACAATGACTAATCAAGCATGCTTTTGGACTAACACATTATTCTGGGGCTCCGTGGGAAATGAGAGGTTTTCCTAAAATTCCACAAAAATTGGAAAACCGTACAGGTGACCCGTTTCTAATCTACTTTATATTTCACTCTCACAGGAGGTGGCAGTTTGCAGAATGTGAAACTCAAACTAAAACATGAAGATTCTGTTTCTTTTAGGACTGAAGGATGGAGAGAAACACTTCATTTCACTGAAGTGTTTACGGTGGAAATGATGGAGGTATATTTGGGAAAAATGTTGGGTATTTTTTATAATCCCTTATTACCTGAAGGTTTTCTTCCCATACAGGATTTTGGTTACACATGAGTTATGTGTAAAAAGGGGGAGTGTAAACTTTACAAGGTACATTTTTCATTTAGGGACTGAAAGGAACCTTCTGCCCCAACTCGGATGTTCAATCTGACCATTGATTGACAGTTTTAGAATGGACCTGCTCCATATCTGGGGATAAGATACTGTTTGATGAATGTTGACATGTTTCTAATATTGATTGAGTTATAACAGATAACATAGATGCAGAATCAGTGGCCAAGGGGCTACTGTGAGAGAGGTAATTTCAGAATGGAATACTGAGGAAGTTGACCGGTGAGTAATGTTTCAACAGGTATTAAAGTAACTGAGGTTTGAAATGTACAAAGAACATATTATAGTTAAAGCTAAAACATTGTAATGTAATGAGACCAAATGTAATTTAGACAACATCATGTAATTAGCCTGGTAAAGAAGTAAAAGCCATAGACTTTATTGTTTAGGTCATTATGGGGATATACATTTCATCTAAATTCATAATGGAAAGACATTTGATGACAGTTTGTTGGAATTCTGTATTCATTTTTTCAGCTTGATAATATCTAAGCACTGACAGGTAGAAGCAGTATCACCAGGAAATCATTCACTTTGTCAGTATCATGATTTTGGTTATTTTTTGAATCCATAACATTAGTGTGTTTCTTTACCAGAAACATTAGCAGTTCATATTATATTTAGATTTTAAAATGGGATCTCAGGGATTTCATTAAGAATAACACAGACGCTTGTCAGAAACTCAGAGCTATTGAAATATGTTATTTGGTTCACCTAGAGATGTTGGAGTTTTGTTTTGTGGCCACACACCAAGTATTAAGATTCTGAAGCTGCACTGGCAGATAGGAGGTCTACATTTAATTTAGAAAACCTGTTCACAGACGTCTGTTATTTTTAAGAGACCCCACCAACAGGCTCCAAGCTGCTTACGCAATGGTGGGTCAAACAGCGGAGGGCCCCGGAGCCCTGAGCTTGAGGGATTTGTATCAGATTTCTCCACACAGGTTGGTGATGCCAAAGGGGGACACGAGACGCAGGAGGCGGACACAGCAGAGTTCGTCTGGCTGAAGGTCATCAGGACAAAGTGGCTCAACCCCAGGCTCTCCGGCCCCGACCGAGTGACCCAGCGGATCTCTCATGCCGTCCGCGTGGGAGGAAAGGGGGACAGCTCGTACCACGGGAGCCAGAGTGCGGCGAGGAAACCACCTGCTAGGACCGGGGATGACATCAGGATGGACGTGATCCTCGCAGAGGAGGTCGACTCGGAAGCTGTCATCAGTGGACGGGAGGAGCAGGATCCGGAGGACATCTCTACAGCAGACGACTCGGAAGCGGCTGTCAGCGGACAAAGGGGGACTTGTCGAGGCAGCAGAGGAGTCTACTTCTCCCTGATCAGTTCCACCAGTGAAAGGAAAGCCGCATCTCCCCCACCCTATCAGCTGGCCTTGTTGGCGTATTCCTCTGAGGGGGGGGGGGGGGGCTGATGATTCACCACACAAGGAGACTGCTTGCTTTCTAGCGGTCAGTTTCCACCTCTGATGGTTCCTTTACTGCCATGGAAGATGGTGTTCTGTTCCCAAACGTTCAAGTACTTTGGGTCTCAGTTTCTGAGAGATTTATACAATATTGGGGGACAGACACAGTAGAACAGAATGATAGTAGATATGTTTCAAAATGTCTTGTGTAAGTTTATCTCTTGAGAGATAAAAAGGGGGATTAATGATTATATCATCTGATATTTGGGAAGAGTGTTACAGTAGAAATGGCAGAAAGTCTTGTTGCAATTTCCAGATATTGAAAGAGGCCCTGGAGTTTCTCTGGTAATTATCAATAGTAGCAGTTAAGTGAATACTGTTCAAACAATACCCGTGTTTGTGTTTTGTATTGATTTCTCTGTTTTATCCTTTCATAAATGTGAGGACTAAACTTTCTTCAAACATTCCTGGGTGCTAGGTTTTATTACTTTGGGGGAGGGGAAGTTAAGCAGGCTGTGTGGATGAGAGTTCTTCTGCTTAAGGTCTTCAGTATGTCATGTTTCAGGGAAGTCTACATATCTTGAATGGTATATATGTGTTTAATTACTTTGTATTAGTAATAGCAGTGTGTAAACAAAAGCTGGAAATATGAGAGTATTAATAAGTATATCTTTGTGAACAAATCTCTGGAATGCTGTAAGATGGGCCCTGTGGGAGGAGAATCTCACCCGACTCCTCCCCGTGGTTCCTCTACATCTCCTGTTTGTGTTTGTGTGTTCGGTCTCTTTTCCTCCTGCCGACAAGATGAGAAGATCTCCCGGCATCAGAACAAGAGCAGGGAGTGGGGGCCCGCCCCACCCCTTTGAAAGTGTATTGTATTATTAACTTTTATCATTAAAACAGATTATTGTTTAACCCTCATCCTGGCTGTTTTGAGTTTTCCCTCTTTTAAAGCACACTCCTATAGGATTGGCGCAGACCAGAGATATCTGCTCCAACAGCCCCTAGCGCCCCGATGGGCCGGCCGCCACTGCTAATGACAATAGCATATGTTGGCATATTATTTAGATATTCACATTTATCACAATTATTTTTGACATGAGATCTTCATATCATCCTAGTTTTGTATTTAGTTTCTAGATTTGTAAACAAAATTCTGGTAGTATAAATGTGCTGCAAAATGAAAATAAATAGCAAAAGAGTGTAAGAAAAGAAGATTATATTGCTTTAAGAATCCATTCTTAAATGGTATTGCTGGTATGTTAAGATATCTTTGTGACCTTGTATAAACCCTATGCCCCGTCCTGCGCCCCGAGACCCTCAGAGGCATCGCTGCTGGTCGTAAAGACCTGCCTGAGGGGGTCAGGGTCGCAAAATCTGTTTTTTTAGGTCAATGTTGTATTACTTGTTTAATTTATTCTTAAATCTATGTATTGTATGGTAATAATGAATAAAAGCGTAGCGTATTGAACACATTCCGAAACAAAGCAGATAAGACAGAACTAGACTCAGACATAATACTAATTGTTGTTGAAACCTTTTGCGCTGTTGCTGCAAAATGGAAACTTTGTTGATTATCTGTTCCAACTGGCCACTGGAATCAGGTAATTAATATAAGTTGAAGTTCAATTACAGTTTTAAAAATAGTTTAACATTCTTTATTAAACTGCTTCAAATTATTTCTCGTATCAACCAATTGGTTGATACAAAAATTAAAATAGTTGTTAAACTACTGACAAGTTTTCTGAAACCGAGCTTATGAACAACAGAGTAAAGGTCGCTGGTTAAGCCAGGATCAATATATTTGTTGAAGTTTTTTATTGTGTGCATAATAAATGTGTGAGCAATTCTTTAAAAATATAATGTTGCAATCTCTTTAACCCTCCGGTATCACTGTGGACGTTTTTGTCCATATGGGTCATTTTTCACTTTTCATTTTGCAATAACTTTGGTTGTGTTGGTGCAAATGGCCTGATTTTTTGTAACAAGGCTATTTTCTCGATCTATTTTGGAATTCCAATTTCAATTTTTGAAATCGGTCTTTAATTCACTGTGTAACAAATCGACTACGCAAATTAGTCATTCGAGACAAAAATGTCCACTGCAAAAGACTTTGATAAAAACATTATTAAAAGGTTTTTTTCACAACTTTTGTGTTCAATCTTTAAAGCAACTTCCGCCCTAATAGAAAATAAAAAATGAGTTATTTTCCAAAAAATACATATCTGGGGACTGGCTCTTTTTTTTATAACAGTCTTGGATATGTCAAAGATTAGCAACAAAATGGATTTTTTTTGCATTATTAGTTTTTGCAGAAAATCAGATTGAACAAAAAAGTTACAAATTAGTCATTCGGGACAAAAATGTCCAAATCCAAAAACTGCTCTAAAATGACAACAGATTCATATTTTTTAAAACTTTTTGGGGTTAAATCTTTCAATCAACTTCAGTCCTGATCAAAAATACAAAATGTTAAATTATGTTCAGGATTTTAACCCTTGAATTGCCAGTTTGAAAACATGAATTTGCGTTTTCTATGAAAAACATGCACAAAAAGGCAGTTATTTTCCATATGATAAATGTTGGGGGGGTTGGCTTTTTTTTTTTTTAACACAGTCTTGGATATGTCAAAGATTAGCAACAACATTGATTTTGGTGGATTATTAGTTTTTGCACAGAATCAGATTAAACAAAAAACTCACACATTAGCCACTCGTGTCCCATCCACTCCCATTATAACCACATCTTTTGATCTCTCCGCCATACCAGTATAAAATCATGCATTTTGTAATGTCAGGGTTTTATATTGGAGGAAAATAGTTAAATGTGTCCTTTTTACTGTATATGACCAGATGTGACATTTTACCATTGAATTACATGCTTGTCATTTATTGGTTTCTTTGCCTGTTGTATAATGGGGCCCTGCCAGCCATTGGAATACATGTATGCAACTAATATGATCGAGGTGTGTTGGTATAGATGTGGAAGAGTGGTATGAGCTGAGAAATGTGTGTGTGTGTGTGTGTGTGTGTGTGTTTGTGTATGGATGTACAGTGTGTGTGTACAGAGACAACAATATACAGTAGATTTGGTTTACAGCAAGTCGCAGTTTTCACCTCATATCTTCCTTTCTTTCTCTCTCTCTTTTTCTCTCACTCCCTCATTCCCAAACTCATACACACTCTTACATATTAAACCTCCTTATACCTTGTATGTGTGTGAGTGATTGTGTGTGAGAATAAGACAGGACTAAGTGTGCTCTCATGAAGTTTTGTTTTTCATTTGTGCTGTTTCATGTGTCTTTGAGGTAAACAGATGTATGATCTTGACCCAGCTTGACCTCGATGTTTTGAATTGTTTGAACTTCAAAGTCCTTTGATAATGTCAAACAGACATACACAGTTATACATACACTCCTTGAAGTAAATAAAAACACCTGGCTGCAAAGCCAAAGCTTCAAATATGTGTAGTTTGGCTGGCTGGTCATTTCATTCCTGTGATACGCAACAAGCAGTAAGATGAAGAGGAGCTTCTCTGTGGGACAAGAGGTCTCATGCAGCCCGTAACTTCAGCTGCAGGACTCATCCTCTGAAACAGAAACACCCTGAGAAGGAGAATCTGGTGTGGATCTGAACTGTGCTTGAAAGGAGTCAGCACAAAGATAAAACACTTTTTTGCCAAACATGAGAAGGAGAATCTGATGTGGAGTTTGTAGTGGAGTCTGATCCTTCTTCGTTCGGCCCATCCCCTGAAAGTGGAGAGGACACAGAGGATCCCATCCCGTAGCTGCGCTACCTTCCTCTGCACTATCCTATCCGGAGGATTGTGTCCATCGTGGCAGTGGGTGGACATCAAAACATTCAAATCTGGTTTCCCTCTCACGAGGAAACGCCGCGCTACATTCCTGCTGCCAGAGGTTTGGTTTCAGGACCCACGCGTTATGCCATTACGAGTGGCATAAATAAGAATTCATGACGTGGAATCCTTCTTTGATTTATTCTTTACCCCTGAGATCATCAGCAGTATTGTCGACATGACACACCTGCATGGGGGACGTTCGGTGGCAAGCTGGAGGGATGTTGATGCCACAGATGTTTGAGCAAACATTAGATAGGATAGTGCAGAGGAATGTAGCGCAGCTACGGGATGGGATCCTCTGTCCTCTCCACTTTCAGGGGAAGGGTCAGACGAAGAAGGATCAGACTCCACTACAAACTCCACATCAGATTCTCATTCTCATGTTTGGCAAAAAATTGTTTTATCTTTGTGCTGACTCCTTTCAAGCACAGTTCAGATCCACACCAGATTCTCCTTCTCAGGGTGTTTCTGTTTCAGAGGATGAGTCCTGCAGCTGAAGTTACGGGCTGCATGAGACCTCTTGTCCCACAGAGAAGCTCCTCTTCATCTTACTGCTTGTTGCGTATCACAGGAATGAAATGACCATCCAGCCAAACGACACATATTTGAAGCTTTGGCTTTGCAGCCAGGTGTTTTTATTTACTTCAAGGAGTATATGTATGGCTGTGTATGTCTGTTTGCTAAAGAGACATTATCAAAGGACTTTGAAGTTCCAAACAATTCAAAAACATCGAGGTCAAGGTGGGTCAAGATCATACATCTGTTTACCTCAAAGACACATGAAACAGCACAAATGAAAAACAAAACACCATGAGAGCACACTTACTCCTGTCTCATTCTCACACACAATCACTCACACAAGGTATAAGGAGGTTTAATATGTAAGAGTGTGTATGAGTTTGGGAATGAGGGAGTGAGAGAAAGAGAGAGAGAGAAAGAAAGATATGAGGCGAAAACTGCGACTTGCTGTAAACCAAATCTACTGTATATTGTTGTCTCTGTGCACACACACTGTACATCCAGACACATACACACACACACACACACACACACACACACACACACACACACACACACACACACACACACATTTCTCAGCTCATACCACTCTTCCACATCCATACCAACACACTTACATCATATTAGTTGCATACATTTATTCCAATGGCTGGCAGGGCCCCATTATACAACACGCAAAGAAACCAAGAAATGACAAGCATGTAATTCAATGGTAAAATGTCACATCTGGTCATATACAGTAAAAAGGACAAATTGAACTATTTTCCTCCAATATAAAACCCTGAGAGAGATCAAAAGATATGGTTATAATGGGAGTGGATGGGAAATTTTTGTACGCGAGTGGCTAATGTGTGAGTTTTTTGTTTAATCTGATTCTGTGCAAAAACGAAAAATCCACCAAAATCAATGTTGTTGCTAATCTTAGACATATCCAAGACTGTGTTAAAAAAAATAAAAAGCCGACCCCCCCAACATTTATTATATGGAAAATAACTGCCTTTTTGTGCATGTTTTTCATAGAAAACGCAAATTCATGTTTTCAAACTGGCAGTTCAAGGGTTAAAATCCTGAACATAATTTAACATTTGGTATTTTTGATCAGGACTGAAGTTGATTGAAAGATTTAACCCCAAAAAGTTTTTAAAAATATTAATCTGTTGTCATTTTAGAGCAGTTTTTGGAAGTGGACATTTTTGTCCCGAATGACTAATTTGTAACTTTTTTGTTCAATCTGATTTTCTGCAAAAACTAATAATGCAAAAAAAATCCATTTTGTTGCTAATCTTTGACATATCCAAGACTGTTATAAAGAAAAAAGAGCCAGTCCCCAGATATGTATTTTTCTCTGTTTTCATCATGAAAAAAAACAGCAGTTTCATGTATTCAAAATGGCATTTAAAGGGTTAAAATCCTGAAAATGATTACATTTTTGGTATTTTCTATTAGGGCGGAAGTTGCTTTAAAGATTGAATCCAAAAAAGTTGTGAAAAAAACCTTTTAATATAATGTTTTTATCAAAGCATTTTGCAGTGGACATTTTTGTCTCGAATGACTAATTTGCGTAGTCCAATCGAATGATACCGGAGGGTTAAAATAAGCAATTACAGTAAAAAAATAGATGTTGTTTTCCAAGGGCCTCTCTTTCACAGGCCCACACTTTGAATCATGACACTTCCAAGTCCTACAGAGATCAGTATCACTTTGTGTTGCAAGCCAAATCCAGGGGTTCTACTCGAGCCCAATTTTAAATACCATGAAGAAAAGTATTGAACCCAGCTCGAGCTAAATGTCAAATGTATTTAATTAATGTACAAGTGTTTTGATTTAGTTAAAATGCTCCAGTCCAGCTTCCTTCGAGTTTAATCTAAGCAACATATTGGTTTCTCATAACATTCTCACTGCTGTGCTGTCCCACATGTTTTAAACCTTGGGCAGACAAGCACACACACACACACACACACACACACACACACACACACACACACACACACACACACACACACACACACACACACACACACACACACACACACACACACACACACACACACACACACACACACACACACACACACTTTGGATAAGTATTCACCTTATCCAAATTGTAAATTGTTGCCTTCTTTAAAGTTATTAGTAATTCAAGATTAATTATTAAATTAAATGTGGTAAATAACATAGAATAAATAAAATAAGTTTGACTTGATAATTTTGTTCACAACATTATACCTTGTCCTCTAATCTCTACTAGAATAAGATACATGTGCATGTTTGGGTGTTTTAACACTCCTGTAATGTACCTAATCTTGTTATCCTTTTCGTTACAGAGCTGGGAAAATGGTGTATTGCTTAGATTCTGATCCGTGTAAGTCAATTTTGACTGACTTTAGTTCTAATGTTAATGTTAATTTGATTTCAACCCATAAGTAATTATTTAAATTAACTCAACATTTCACATGATGATGGATTAGTGTTCCACATTTTTTTCGCAAGCTGTTAAAGGCCCCTACTATTTTTAAAAATAGGCCTAATGTCAGGGGCCTCTTAGTTCTACATGTATTCACATTATATAGACAATGTGTCCACCTGGTAAAAACTAGAGGCTGCACGGTACTCAGGCTACAATACGACCATTCTGTTCTGCTCTAACGATTCAATTGATAGATTCTACGTCAAAACAATTAGCTTTCATTGTTTCCAATGATAATGTCACCTTAAGTGGAGGAATGCAAACCTGTTTTCAAAGGTAAGGTTTTGAATTTGTTTGACATTTCTCAGTAATGACACCCTCAGACACCCACTATCATTCATGCTATGCCATCAGTAATAACTCAGATGTTAAGGGGGATGAAGCTTTTCCTCCCAAATCAGATATGCTTTGTTTTTCAACAAAGGTATGCATTTCCTGCTTAATATATGTTTCTCACAATTGTTTTTATTGCAAGCTGCACACATGTGATACTGAGTCTTCTCGAGTAATAGATTATAAACGACACCATGCTTAAATAGACTCCTAAGTTATTATTTCATATGTGACATATGTAAGAAAAGGGAGGGAAGAGTCAATTATATTGAGTAATTGATTTTATATTGGAACATTTATTACTCAAACCTGTTTTATGGAAGAGGAAAAATATATATTTCTAATAAACTAATATTTTATCAAATGGTGAATTAATATAACATTTAGAATCATTGAGAAGGGGTTATATCCAGGGACTAGCTCACCTTTAAATTACAATAACATGTCTCTGCTTTGGACTGATGAGTATATGATTCGTGCATGTTAAATGACGAACACAAACCTATATAATTGCATGTGCATGTGTCAGGAAGGCTCCCAAATAATTCTGAGGGGCCTATCCTATTTTTGTAATTAAATGATAATGTGCTAATCCATTACTTTGAGTTGTCTGCACTCAGGAAAACATCCCTATCAGGTGTTAACCCAATAACTAGGACAGCTCTGAAGGCCAAGGGTCAGAGAGAGAGGGTCACACTCTCCGGCTGCAGAGGGCACCCCCATCCACGGGCAAGGAGGCACGAGGTCGTTTGGGATGAGAGGATTCTAATCTTCAACTATCTGAGGAGATGGGATGCTTCTTCACCATTCTGCTCTGTGGGCTCAGGCAGACAACCCTGCGGGACGAGCGAGGGCTTCAGAGGCTTCATACAAGGTTCCTTGTTTCTTGGAGGAGCAGATCTCTTCCTAACCTCTCCATCACGGGGGAGACCTGGATGCGCCACTTGGAATACGCAGTTGCACTGCTCTCAAGCAGATAGCAGAAGGAATGCAGGCAGATGAGCCTCCGTTTCACTGGGGGATCACACAGTGCTCACTGAATTGAGCCACACAAAAGCAGAGCAATTGGGGGGTTGAAATATGGCGCTCTGATGACGAAGAGTTTGAGCCAATCAGCACCTCAGTGCTAATCTACAGTATCAGGATGCCTTTACACACACCAGACACTCTTTGTCATAAAGAGAGGAGGAGAACGAGTCAGAAAGACTTTTTTTTTTTTTTTTTTTAATATATATTTTTATTGAAGACACATAAAAAAGACATTTGGTACAACAAGATAATAATAGCAATAATAATAATAAAATAATAATACTAAAACAATACAAAGACAAATACATAAATACGTAATAAAGAGGAAGGGGGGGGGGGGGTGTCCATCAATCAGCAATCAAAAATGTAAGAGATTGGAAGAAGGTTAAGAAGGGTTGCCACTTAATGTAAAACATAGAGGTTCTGCCTCTTAATGTATACTTAATTTTCTCCAATTTTAGAAAAGACATGACATCGCTGCGCCACTTAGCATTGGAAGGAGCTTTTTTGGATTTCCAGTGAAGAAGAAGAAGTCGTCTTGCCAATAATGAAGTAAATGCCAAAATATCTAATTGCCCCGAGCTGTATCTGTTGTAATCTTCTGGGCACCCAAATATGGCAATATGGGGACAGACTTTCACAGTGAGTGAGAGTATTTTTGAGATATCCTCAAAAAACTTCTGCCAAAAGGAAAACACTAATGGGCAGGAGAAGAACATATGGGATAGGTTGCAGGGAGAGGCTTGACATTTGTCACAGATGTCAATAACAGTGGGATATATTTGTGACAATCGTGCCTTTGAGAAATGAACCCTGTACAGCACCTTGAACTGTATGAGAGTGAGACGAGCACAGGATGAACTCGTATGAATCCTGTTAAGAGCAGTGTCCCACCAGTGATCACCCAAGTTCACACCTAGCTCAGCCTCCCAGGCAGCCTTGATTTTAGTGGTGTGTGAGCTGTCATCGGTGAGGAGTTTGTTATATATTTTTGAAATAAGTGACTTTTGAAGGGGATCGGAACAAAGAAACTCATCCCATATTTGATTAGGGGGTAGAGAGGGAAAGGATGGAAACAGGGATTTGGTACAGTGTCTAATTTGGAAATAACGAAAAAGGTGAGATGTTGGGAGTTCAAATTCCCTTGATATATCAGTAAAACTACGAAAGGTATTATCCTTATAAAGCTCTCTAAAAGTCCTCAGGCCCTTCTCATGCCATACAGAGAAAGTGGGGTCAGATAAGGCAGGTCGGAATAAATGGTTTCCCAATAAAGGAGCTAAAGTGGATGCAGAAGTAAACTTAAAATGCCTCCTAAATTGGTACCATATTTTAAGAGTAGAACTCACAACAGGATTATTTGTATGTCCAGAGAGGTTGGTGGGAATGGGAGAGGTAAGTAGTGCCATAGCGGAGGATGAGCCACAAGACTGTGCCTCAAATCTAGACCACGGAGGATGCACTGATTTTGACCAAAATGAAATCTTGTGTATGTGTGACGCCCAATAATATAATTGGAAGTTCGGGAGAGACAGTCCAGCGTTAAGTCTACATCTTTGAAGAATAGATTTGCTTATTCTGGGTGCCTTTCCATTCCATAAAAAGCCAGAAATAACCTGATCAAGAGTCTTAAAAAATTGTTTAGGTAGGAATAGAGGGAGACATTGGAAAATAAATAGGTACTTAGGAAGAATGTTCATTTTAACAGTGTTAATTTTACCTATAAGCGACAGAGGTAAACTCTTCCATCTTTGAAGGTCTGACTTGATTTTAGACATCAAAGGGGAGATATTGGCAGCGAAAAGGGAACTTAGTGTTCTTGTTACATTGATTCCTAGATACTTAAAGCCAGAGGGGCTCAATCTGAAGGGGACATCGGACTGGTTCAATTGTGATGCCAGAGCGTTAACAGGATAACATTCACTTTTGGAAATATTCACTTTGTAACCTGAGAATGAACCAAATTTCGTAAGAAAAGATAAAATTGCTGGTATAGAGTTACTGGGGCTTGAGACATACAACAATAAATCATCCGCGTACAGGGACAATTTAAATTCCATCCCCAGCCGCGATATCCCAGTGAAAGTGGTTGAGGTCCTCAGATATATTGACAAAGGCTCTATGGCTAACGCAAAAAGCAAAGGAGATAGTGGACATCCCTGACGGGTTCCTCTGGATAAAGTAAAATAAGGAGATTGAACGCCATTAGTGGAAACACTAGCCTGTGGGGATGTATAAAGAAGGCGTATCCATGAAATAAATATATCACCTAGCCCAAATTTACTCAGTACAGTAAGTAAATAGTCCCACTCAACCCTATCGAATGCTTTTTCTGCATCAAGTGAGATCAATACTTCAGGGGTCGTAGCGGTGTTTTTGGAGTAGATAATATTTAAAAGGGTGCGGACATTGTAAAATAGTTGACGTCCCTTTATAAATCCTGTTTGTTCTTCAGAAACTATGGTTGGGAGAATATTTTCTAATCGACGTGCCAAAGCCTTAGCAAGTATTTTCGCATCCACATTTATTAAGGAAAGTGGCCTATAAGAGCTGCAGAGATCCGGATCTTTGTCTTTTTTTAAAAGCAGACTTATGGAAGCTTGTCTTAAAGTGGGAGGAAGAGAACCATTCCGCAGAGATTCCTTATACACCGAGTGTATTAATGGGGCCAATTTAGATTTAAATCTTTTAAAAAATTCTACTGGGAATCCATCAGGGCCAGGAGCTTTTTTATTTTGCATGTTATTTATAGCGAGGGAGATCTCATCTGAGGTTAATGGAGAATCAAGTTCTTTTGAAACACCAGGACCTATAGTAGGGAAATTGAGATTGTCAAAGAAAGCGCCCATCTCAGAAGTGTCAGATGGCGATTCAGACTTGTATAGAGAAGAATAAAATGAGCCAAAGACTGAGTTAATGGTACTAGGATCGGTATGCAACGTGCCTGATGAATCTTTTATCTGGAGGATTATACGTGAGGCTGCCTGACGACGCAATTGGTGGGCCAAAAGGCGGCTCGCCTTATCACCATGCTCATAATACGTTGAACGTGAGCGTAAAAGAAGGTGCTCTGCATCAGTAGTTGTTATGAGATCAAATTCCGTCTGTAATTCAACTCGATCTTTGTGTAAATTGGGAGAGAGACAAATGGCTAATTGCTGATCTATTTTTTTTATCTTGCACGATATATCTTTAATTTTGGCAGAACGAGTTTTATTTAACTGCGCAGAATAAGAGATGATTTGGCCCCGTAGGTAGGCTTTTAATGATTCCCACAGCAGAGAACAAGAGATGGGTTCATTGTCGTTTTGATTGTTTGTAATAAAATCATCAATTGAAGTTGCAATAAATGTATTAAATTTGTCATCTGACAACAGCAAAGTATTAAACCTCCACGGCGTTGAGTATCGTGGTTGCGGTGAAATCCAAATATCCAGAGAAAGAGGAGCGTGGTCGGAAATTACAATAGGATGATATTTAACTGACGACACTTTGGTAATAAGTTTGGCATCGATGAAGAAATAATC
This sequence comes from Harpagifer antarcticus, assembly GCA_902827135.1. NCBI lineage: Eukaryota > Metazoa > Chordata > Actinopteri > Perciformes > Harpagiferidae > Harpagifer > Harpagifer antarcticus. The sequence continues at coordinate 2,833,432 of CADEHL010001043.1, read as the reverse complement.
AATTCGAGAAAAGGCTTTGTGCATATGAGAAAAGAAGGAATATTCCTTAATGTGGGGGTTATAGAATCTCCAGGGGTCAACGCAGCCGTTCTTGGACATGAAATCAGAAAGAGTTTTTGACATGAGTGATGCGGTCAGCGTTTTAGGAGAAGAACGATCTAGACTGGGATCGACAACGAGGTTCATATCCCCTCCAAATATAAGCAGGTTATTATGCAGTGACGGAAGACATTCAAAAAGCTTGTTCATGAAGTGTGGGTTATCAAAATTTGGGGCATAAATATTGACTAACAATACAGGAACATGAAACAGCGTGCCTGAGATAATTAAATATCTGCCATTGTCATCAGCTATACACTTGGAAGATGTGAAATTAACAGACTTGCCAATTAAAATGGCAACCCCTCTGGACTTAGAGTTGAAGTTTGAATGGAACACCTCAGAAACCCATGGACACTTAAGCCTGACCTGGTCTGTGGAGCGCATATGGGTTTCTTGTAGAAACATTATGTCTGCATTAAGTCGTTTCAGATGAGCAAATACCCTGGATCTCTTCAAGGGGCTCCCCATACCTTTAATGTTCCAGCTTACAAACTTCACTGGTGAGCCAGGAGCGATTCCTAAATTGCTAGTATTGGTAGACATTTACTGAGGACTTTCTATAAAGAGACAACTGACTATGAAGCACCACCCCAAAAGAGACATAGAGGGAAACAAAGCAATAGACAAAATAAATGAAATAAAATAAAAAAACACACAGTAAACAATCCCAACCCCTCCCACCCATCCCATAGCACTTACATCGACCCCATCCCCAAACGATGGAGAACCCAGTGCTAACTCCACTAGGAGTCAAATTCCTATGGCTAACAGCTTGTGACCTAATAGTGAAAGCTAAACTTAGGTAAACTTAGGTTAAGCTCCTGCAAACTTGAGATTGATATAGAGCAAGGCACTTATAAACAGATCAACTTCCACATACAGAGAACTTGGTGTATGGATTTAAGTAAAATAAAGAGTAAATAATTGTTCCAGAGGTGTTCATAATGGTGTGTTAAGAGATCCCTTACTTGACCAGTGTCTTAATGAATGTCTCGGCGTCATCCGGTGAATTAAACTGCCTCTCGTTACCGCCATGGGTAATGCGGAGTCGCGCTGGGTAAAGCAGACCAAAACGTATCCCCGGTATCTCACGGAGCTGACGGCGGACGTCATTGAAGGCAGCATGGGCACGGGCTGTCCTCGAGGTGTGGTCAGGGAATATGGAGACGACAAAGTCACCGATCTTGATCCGTTGTTGGACTCTGGCTCTCCGCAAGATATCAGCACAGTCCGCATGGTAGTGAAGTCGGGCAATTATGGTGCGGGGGCGCTCGCCAGGTCTCGGCTTCGGCTGGAGGGTGCGGTGGGCGCGGTCCAGAAGTGGCTCTTTCTCCAGCTTAAAAGCCTCTTTAAGCAGAGTGGAAATAGCAGCAGTTGTGTTAGTGATGGTTATTTCTTCCGGTACACCCACGATCCTTACGTTGTTACGTCGTGATCTGGCCTCGAGATCTTCGCACTTATTATCCACTCTCTCCAGTTCAGCGGACAGGTGCTCCACTTTAGCCTGCATTGTAGAGATATCATCCGTGCAGGTCGAGAGCGAAGTTTCCATTTCCGCTACGGTAGATTTCAGGGCACTCACATCAGTCTTGATATTCGTAATACTGACACTTAAATCCGCCATCACTGTTTGTAGCTCTGCCTTGATGGATGATAAGTTGTCCTTCAGGGCCTCATGGAGCTCAGTTTTGAAAACAGCCGCCATCTCAATACGGAGTGAAGCGAGCATCTCCTCCTTGAAATCGGGGGAGACAGCGGGCCCCGCAGCTCCGCTGCGAAGGGAGGAGGGATCACTCGGAGGCGAGGATGCAGCATGGGGAGCAGGCCTCTGAGACGGGGCGGACGAATTATTCGTACTTTTGCCTTTAAAAGGCATTTTGGTCATCAAAAAGTCGAGAATAAACTGTTAAATACTCTTACACCAAGAACTATCTCATAAATAATGTGCCTGTAATCACATTTCAGAGCATATTGCAGGAGCTCCTAAAAGTTGCGTCTTACTCCATCGATCACTCAGCCGAAAGTCCCACGAGTCAGAAAGACTGAAGGACATGTTCTTCCAGCTCTCGTACAAAGATGAACTTTGAATTGATTTTATACCTTGGATGTTTACAGATGTACAATTAATGATTTTATATTTCCAATGAACAGACATGTGTTGAATAGTGGTGATTCATATATTTTTGCCGGATCAGATTACACTTTCGCACTAAACAAAATTAATTAATTAATATTTTCAGATATTTCTACTGTTATCACAGATAATGTTAATATCCTTAATCGTCCAGCAATCAGGCTTAACAACACTACTCTTTAATGTATTATCCATGCACAGAAAGATCTACAATGATGTTTCAAGTACTGGATTAATTTCAGTTTTGGCCCAAAACAAATATTTTTGCTATTGTGCATCTGTGTTTTATGTGTGTTCATTATTATGCTTTTGACAAAAGATGATCAAACACTGATGAGAGATGATTTTTCTATTATGATTGGCTGTATCAATCATTGTGATTGAATGTTTCAATCTTATTCTACTTTGTGATGTAATTGATGTTGTGTAAATCCACACTCAAATCTGAAGATTCCCATTGATTTAAGTATTGAACAAAATATTATTAGACTCAGGTTTTCAGATTATCAAAATTGATAAAAAGAGAGGAACTGTTGTGGAATATTTTCCAAGGCCCATAACTTTGACCCAGTTTATCAACTGTCCTGACTGAGCACACGCACCTCGTAACCTTGGCTGCTGTGCTCTCAGTGTTCTGTCTCCCTGTTCCTGCCTGTTGGCGTCAGCTGATAGAGGTGTTATGATGCTATGTTCCTGCCTGTTGACGTCAGCTGATAGAGGTGTTATGATTCTATCTTGTTATGCAGCATGTTGATGATGCTCTCAGAACTAGCTAAATACAGGGGTCTGAGGTAGAGTTCTTTAGAATTGACGTGGCAACTCTCCCGTGCAGTCTCACCGTGACTGATGTGACTTGTGATGTGAATCTCTCCGGCCGTAACTCCAAATAAATCATCCGTGTTTGACATCAAAAGCTCCTGCTGCTCTACCGTGTCTCCTTCCTGAGTCAGTGACTCCCACTGCATTGCTACACAGAAGTTTCCCTTACATACCTTAGGGACATGTGTGTCCACTGTGTGGACATTAACTACAGGTCGCGGTACTCCAAGTGTACAGGCATGCAGTTCGGCCCCAGGGCAAAATAAAAATAAGCTGGGGTGCTACATAGATAGCCAGTGCAGGGGCCTTCCACGTGGAAAAAGACCCGGAGACTGACGAGCTTTCCCCGCAGAGTCCACCTTGTGGACATCATTGTCCGTGGTGTGTACAGAATAACATGTCCATATCACGGACATTAATACATAGAGTGGTGTCCATGAAATAGACATTGCAAATAAGTGTTTAAAACGTGCGGAAAACTGTTTGAAATGTCGGGAAAAGGGTTGTGAATACAGACCCAGAGCACAGGTGGTGCAGCACCTGACTTTTCAACCCCGGAATACGTGTTTGAAAGGGGGGGAAAAGTATTGTAAATAGAGGCTATCACAGGCTATGTCAGACATCCATGAAATACACCGGGAAAACCACCTATTTGTACCCGCTCAAAGAGCCCCAAACCACGGACGAAGCAGCTCCAGAATCTCTCCCTGATATGGGCAAACAGGCTGTCAGGTGCTGATGGAAAGCAGGTGGAAATTCATTGATTGTTTTACCCAGGAAGAAGGCTTTACAAGGCGGGTAAAGTGCTCCAGCATCTCTCCCTGACATGAGCAAACAGGCTATGTCAGACATCCATGAAATACACCGGGAAAACCACCTATTTGTACCCGCTCAAAGAGCCCCAAACCACGGACGAAGCAGCTCCAGCATCTCTCCCTGACATGCACACTTCCATAACATCGCGCACCTTGGGTCCCCGGCCCCCCGAACTTAAGCACTCCCCCACGGACTAAACCCAGATGATCACACCCTCAAGAACCTCGTGCCCCTGGGAACCTTAAAGGGGGTGTGGAGTTTGCAGTGCTTTATCGTCCGCCCATCGGCATCCATATTCGTCCTTATTCACAGCCCCACTCACCCTCCTGTGGAGGATGTTATCATGCCCCTGGTAATACATACAGGGGGTGGATTTTGCGGTGCTCAACCGCCCGCCCACCAGCATCAATATTCGGCCTTCTTTACCTGCCCTGCTGGAGGTTCACACTTTAACTTTTTTTTTACCCTCCTCTGCCTTACACATCCTCCAGCACTTGAGCACACTCCAGGCAACAATTGTATCCGAGTCAAAGCACTCATGTCACGGACACATTCCTCCATGATGTGAAACAGCCGTTTTTTTTCTAAGTGCTCTCAAAAACTGGGTTTCCGATTTCGTGCGGATGGTAGCTTGGAAAACATGAATAGATTTATTTGACGGAGGAAGGGAGGTCTCGAATCCCTTCTCCGTTGTAAATTGAAACGGGGGAGTGAAAATGTGTCCGGGGCTTCCGCCGGAAGCGCCGAAGACTTGAGCTATTTTTAGCCCCTCCTCCGTTGTCCCACTCGAGAATTTTTTAAAACTTCATTTTTGATTATTTTAAGATATAATTGACCGTTTTCTTTACTTTTTTTTGCTTTCCACGGGTGGGGGCGCATGGCAGGCCGCCTATGAGCTCCCAAATTCGGCCTGGAACCTCCGGGAATTGTGGGCTAAGCTCAATAAACTGACAAAGTCACCCAGAAATGTCATTTTAATAGCCCAAAACTATATAATACAAATACATTTAAATAGTAAAAGGTACAATTGTGCTCCTATTTACCCGGAATTTGAATTACATAGCCCCATGATAGTGAATAAAAATCATTTTCATGGGGAAAAAGTGTTAAAATGCCTGAATAATATGTTTGTAATGCTGGCAGCAGAGTCCCTGCTGTAAGCAGGGTCCCACGGTCCCCATAAGGGCTTTATTACCCCGAAATGAGTGTGTGAACGCTGGGTAAAGTGTTCATGCAGCCCCCCCATAACGGTAATAATGGTTAGAAATCATTTCCAGGGCAGAAAGCTGTTTTTAAAAGTGAAATGTACAAGAACATAAGGGCAGCAGACTCACTGCTGTAAGCAGGGTCCCATGCAGAGCTCCAGGCTGATGCACAGGGCTTTATTACCCCGAAATGAGTGTGTGAACGCTGGGTAAAGTGTTCATGCAGCCCCTCCATAACGGTAATAACGGCGTTTTAGTTGGACCTCACACCAGGGAAAAAGAGAAGTGTAGGCAGCCCTGGCATCCTCCGGCACTCCCATCTGGATTGCTCCTTCAGATGCAGCTTGACCACTCAGTTCCAATATGTGGGCTGCAGCAGAAGATGCCCGGAACAGTTGGCGGATTTCAAACGATTTCGGAATATTCGGGACATTTGCATAGTATTGATCAGCAGTTGCGACATTATGACACATGTAGTTTGAGAGCATTGACCGGCTTTCGGGACCTTGATGGTGCTTAATCTGTAGAGACAAAGACAAATTAGTTTAGTTTCAACCCCCAAACAACAACAGAAAATAATGTGTATTTCACTCACATTGTCAGCCAGGCAAGTCCGGAGAAGAGTGTATGTTATGGGACTAGACAGGCCATGTCTATCCATGCTTTTTTCAAGTGCTCGTGCAGGCAAGTGGAAGGGAAATTACCCCTTGTGCAAAGCACATAGTTGTTCTATCGACCAGGCAATCCTTGTTTTATATTCATCCAACGTTTCACCCAGCTAAACTCATTGGCAGTGAGCGCGAGCTGTGCTGCTCCGAATGTGATGGCAGTCTTGTGATCATGAACCTGGATGACGTACCCGTTAACAGACCCTCTTCTCTCCGCATCCAACACTTCATTATCCGTCATATTCGTGTATACACCAGGGCGATGACCAAACAAGAGGCTCCAATGCAGGGTGAAATAGCCGTACAGAAGATGCTGAGTTAAGGTGTTTGGCGCGCGGGACATGATTTCAAGCAATTGTGGTATTCTGATTTCAGTGGCCGTCATAGCGCGAATGAGATCTGCTTGGCTCGGAATATGATCAAGTTTGTCAGCTTTCCTCTTAATCTGATGAAGAGTAACAGCCTTTTTCATGTGTTTCATGAGGGCTTTAATTTCCCTCTTTATATGTGTTGCTTGTCGACGTCATCTAAACACACGTCACGTGCGCACCAGCTGTTTGAAGCCCCTGGCCTGCTCTGACAGTAGCACTCCTCCTGTCTCCTCTGCAGCCACCTTCATGCTGCTTAATACCCGCTCCCTCAATAATAAAGCATTACTCATCCATGACATCATCATTGATAAGAAACTTGATTTCTTATGTTTAACGGAGACATGGCAGAACCAGCAGGATTTCTTCGCTCTCAACCAAGCTACTCCCCCAGGCTATGTTTGCCTCCATAAACCTCGCTCCACGGGCCGCGGCGGCGGGCTGGCTGTTATCCACCGAGCAGGTATCCGGGTCAGGGAGATTCCCTCTCCCAATATCACATCATTTGAGTGTATTACATTCTCGCTCTCCGGATCACCTCTACTCCAGGTTGCCCTGATTTACCGCCCCCCCCAAAGCTTCCACCACCTTCATGTCCGAGCTGAGTGAGCTTCTGTCCTCTCTCTGCTCTAAATCACCTTCCACCTATCTGCTGGGAGATTTTAACATCCACGTCGACTCCACCAGCTGTAGCTTTGCCACAGAATTTCTGTCACTTCTGGACTGCCTCAACATAACACAGCATGTCCAGGGCCCCACTCACTCCAAAGGTCACACGCTGGATCTAGTCTGCTCCACTGGTGCCCCCCCCTCTCATCTGCAGCGCCTAGATCTGGCAGTATCAGACCACCATGCCATCATCTTCATCATCCCTATCCCCCTGCCCAAGCAGCGCCCCAGGCGCACAATCACCTTCAGAGACACCAAATCAGTGAGTGCATCAGCCCTATCAGACCTCCTCATAACCCACATGGCCCCGGCTCTCTCCGACACCTCGCCGGACGTGTTGGTGGCCCGCTACAACACTGCCCTCTCTCTCAGCCTGGACTCTCTGGCTCCCCTCAGAAGCCGGACGGTGTCTTTTCTCCGCCCGGCACCATGGTTCACCTCTGATCTTCGCACAATGAAGCAAACTGGTCGTCGGTTGGAGCGGCTTTCCAGACGAACTGGCCTCACCGTCCACCGTATGGCCTTGGTGGACCATGTAAGGTCCTACAAGGAGGCTCTCTCCAAGACCAAGACCGCCTACTACTCCTCCCTCATCACCTCACAACAAAATCACACCAGATCCTTGTTCTCCACCATCAACCGACTGCTCCGCCCCCTCCCTGCCACGCACACTGCTGAAGCTCCTGACCTCTGCTCCAAATTCCTCAACTTTTTTCAGGCTAAGGTGATCTCCATTCATCAACAACTCCTGGTGCCCGCCCCCTCCCCCTCTCTGCACTGGCCCCTGACACAGAAATGCACACTCCCAGCTCAACCCCTCAATCCCCAATGCTCTCTCTCCTCCTTCTCCCCAGTGGATGTTCCACTGGTCTCGAAGCTGGTGACCAATGCTAAGGCCTCCACCTGCTCCCTTGACCCCATGCCCACGGTGCTGGTCAAGGCCTGCCTTCTCACCCTCTGCCCCATCATAACAGACATCATCAACTCCTCTCTGTCATCTGGAATAGTTCCCTCCTGCTTCAAAACCGCCTCCATCACTCCCATCCTCAAGAAGCCTGGTTTGGACCCTGAGGAGCTGAACAACTACCGACCGATCTCCAACCTTCCTTTCCTTAGCAAAACTTTGGAAAGAGCAGTTGCCGCCCAGCTTCATCAACATCTGTCCAACCATGAGCTCTACGAACCCCTACAGTCAGCCTACAGAGCACATCACAGCACAGAGACCGCCCTCCTCAAGATCACTAATGACCTCCTTCTCGCTGCTGACTCCGGACAAATCAGTATTCTCATCCTCCTCGACCTCTCTGCAGCTTTTGACACTGTTTCTCATACAATCCTCCTGAAATGCCTCTCTGACAACCTTGGCATCACTGGCACAGCTCTGTCATGGTTTCAGTCCTATCTCTCAAACAGGTCTCAGTTTGTTAGCATCAGCGGCTCATCCTCCCCCTCGGCCCCAGTCAAACATGGTGTCCCCCAAGGCTCCGTGCTTGGTCCCCTACTTTTCACCATTTACATGCTCCCCCTTGGCCAGATCATACGTCAATTCGGTCTCAATTTCCACTGCTACGCTGACGACACTCAGCTCTATCTCAGTACCTCACCATCCGCCCAGCTACCTCCACAGTCTTTGGTCAATTGTCTGCATGCAATAAAAACCTGGATGACAGCAAATCTACTCAAACTCAACAGTAAGAAGACTGAGCTCATGGTTGTGGCCCCCAAAGCACTGCTCCGGAAGGTTGGGGATCTCCTCCTCCACATTGACGGCTGTTCCATCTCCCCGTCTCCCGAAGTCCGTAACCTGGGTGTCATCCTTGACTCCACTCTCTCATTTCAGTCACATATCAAATCCGTCACTAAATCTGCCTTCTATCACCTCAGGAACATCTCCCGTCTACGACCATCACTCTCTGATTCCGTGGCCGAGACCCTCATTCATGCATTTGTCTCCTCCCGGTTAGATTATTGCAACGGAGTCCTGTTCGGGGTTCCCAGTAAAGCCCTGGACAGGCTCCGGTATGTGCAGAACTCAGCTGCCAGGGTGCTCACTCACACCAAGCCCTGGCAGCACATCACCCCCACCCTGATCCACCTCCACTGGCTCCCAGTCAAGCACCGTATCACTTATAAACTCCTTCTTCTGACTTACAAATCCCTCCATGCCCTCGCCCCCCCCATACCTGTCTGACCTTCTCCGCTACCACACTCCATCCCGGAACCTAAGATCATCTGGACAGGATCTCCTCTCCACCCCCCGCACCAGGTTGCGGACTTTCGGTGACAGAGCCTTCAGTGTGGCATCCCCCACCCTCTGGAACTCTCTCCCCCCCCAAATCCGCAGTGCCCCAACCCTGGACAAATTCAAAAAAGCCCTCAAAACGCACCTTTTTACTAAGGCTTTCCCCACTGTATAGATAGTTTAATAGGTTTATTTTTCCGCTACATCACCCCCCCCCCCCCCCCCCCTTACCCTGTCTGCCTCTTTTCCCCCACTCCCCCCCCCCCCCCCCCCCCCCCCCCCCCTACCCAAATTGTAAAGCGACCTTGGGTTTCCTGAAAGGCGCTATAAAAATATTATTTATTATTATTATTATTATTATATTGACAATATCAGTCTGTTTTAATCTGCATCCTGTAGGTTTGGACTCAGAGAAATAATGAAGGAAATTATTCACATTTTTAAGAAATATGAATGATGTTGTGATCGTTCCACAGGACTTTGAAATGTGATCCGTCCACGAATGAATATTCGGCATGTTATTTAAGAACAGCCAGTCGGAGAGCCGGCTAGCATCATGAGACATGTATTGGAGAAAGCTTTTAATTCGTTTTAACTTCGCAAAAACATTTTGCTTCTTTCTTCGACTGGGAGAAATGCCTGTACAGTGATCAGGGGTAGACATTAAGGGTAAAAAGCCACTGGCCCTCCGGGCCGGTGGAATTGTATTGTCACTGGCCCCACCATTGTAACCACTGGCCCGGAGCATTCGTCCAAAAAAAAATATATCGACAAATAATGAAGAAAATTAACACATTTGTTGCTATAGTAATTTATACATTACTACTTGTACTACAACATTTGAACAATCAGTTCTTCCTCATTTGTTCATATTTGGTTTATTAAAATAATGATATTGTGGTCATTGTTAAAAAATGTCTGCTATTATTATGAGTATTATTATTTGTATAATGCACTTTCTGCCTTCCTGTCATTAGGAGTTAGACATGTAATGGCTATAGATTAGATTAGATCCTTCATTATCCTAAACTGCTGGGACATTTCCCTATAGCCAATACCTTTATATTGTCTACTCTTCACTTACTTGTCAGCATAGGTCGGCATTGATGTACAGAGCCGACAGAAGACCTTGTTTATATTGGCATCGTATTGAGAGGTGCAGCCAGTGACGCGTCCTAAAACCAGGAAGTAAGCTGCTGGTTCCCTCGACAAGGGTTTTGTAAAATAGCTGGAAATAAGGTCTGTGGAAAACAAACAAACCTGCACGTTTTGTTCAGCCGGATAATCTCCACATGTCTACCCTACTTTTATAATTTTCGAATCATAAATCTAATCGATAGATTATAAAAGGGTTTTAGGACGCGTCACTGCACCACTAGAAGCCAACTCCATCGATCAAGCTGTCTGAAACTTTCTCTCCCTCTTCTTCTCATACTCCCTGTCACTCTCCTTTAACTCCTCCGGTGACTTTCTTTTATTTGAAAATAGTTTTTTTGCCTGGCGCTTGGCCGGTTACCGCTGGTATTAAAAACATGTTGGCGAATGGTTATGTGGCGCGATAGTTTGTAGTGAAGGAGTGCGCTCACGGGAGCCTGCTCGCGCTGAGCTCCGCAGCAAACAGCTGTTTGCTTTTCACCCAACAACGACAACCGACTCACGGAACGCTATGTTGTAGCGTTAATAAACGAACCAATTTAACTAAATTGCTAGTCAAAATACCAATACCACAGGAAACATTTTTTTTTAAACAATATTTGTAGTGGCCCGAGCGGGCACGTGGAAAGTACGTTATGCTGGCCCGGGGTGTCTAAATAGTGCTCCCGGGCCAGCGGGCCAATTATAATGTCGAGCCCTGGTGATGTAAGTACGATTGTAGATAGGAGTCTATGCTCTTTGGAAATGGTAGACAAACATTTGCTCCATCCGTCACGGCAGCAGAGGCATTCAGTCTACTCGGCTGGATCTCTTTTTTGAGTCTTGAAAGGAGGGTTTTCACTTCAATAGTTAGCGTCTCTTTTTGAGCCATCAAGGCCACGTTTTGTAGTCTCACTTGTCTGCAGTCTTCATTGTCACACTCTGTATGTGGGTGGACGGACGGAGGGTGCCTGGGGCTTACGTTTGATCCGCCTTTATCCAACATGGTGAACATTGCAATGGTGGGTTTTCATTCACGTAACTCTCTCAGTAGCTGTAATGTCACATTATGCTTTATCCTTGCCAATAGCTGATGTCTCTCAAGGTGCGATAACTCACGGTGTTGTTGAGAAGCATGTCGATCCAGTCGACCACCAGCATACGAACATTCCGATTGGGGACACGGCACTTTGCGAATATTCACCCTTCCATGCGCCATATTCAGCAGGATAGCTCTCTCTTCAAGATTGCAGACAGCGTGCCGGTTTTTAAGGTGTTTGTTCAAAGCTCGATAGAACCCTTTGCAGACCGGGCATTGAGGCGACATGATTACTGAAACAGCCAGTCAAAAAAGACCGAGAATTGCGAATCCTGTGGCCGCTGAAAGAACCGTCTGTGTACCGTAATGTGATTAGCATTTGCATTAGCTCAGCACTCCAAGTGTGACTAATCAACACTGATTAGCTGAAACGCAGAGCCCCTGCGAACCACTGTTGATTGGCTGACTGACAGCGCATGCAACTCATGTGGGGACTGGGGACTGTACATGTACAGCCAATGGCTGGAAACTATGCCAGCCACGGGCAGGAAAATTGGGTCGCATTGGAAATGGCCATTTGCAGGAAATAATGTGTGTAAATGATGTACACAACGTGGAATAAAGTATACCCCTGATTTAGCACCCACGAAAATAGCTTGACTCATGGGTGCTCATCGAATACACATGGAGTTCACTTCCAGGTCCCCAAAAATACGGACTGCAGACCTCCACAATGTCCCCCTGACATGGGTACACCTCTCTGTAGCCCCTAAAAGACCCCCAAAATACGGACTGCAGACCTCCACAATGTCCCCCTGACATGGGTACTCTGCTTATTTCACACCTCCAGGAGAGAGACCAGTAATTGCACCTCTCTGTAGCCCCTACATGACCCCCAAAATACGGACTGCAGACCTCCACAATGTCCCCCTGACATGGGGACACCTCTCTGTAGCCCCTACAAGACCCCCAAAATACGGACTGCAGACCTCCACAATGTCCCCCTGACATGGGTACTCTGCTTATTTCACACCTCCAAGAGAGAGACCAGTAATTGCACCTCTCTGTAGCCCCTACAAGACCCCCAAAATACGGACTGCAGACCTCCACAATGTCCCCCTGACATGGGTACTCTGCTTATTTCACACCTCCAGGAGAGAGACCAGTAATTGCACCTCTCTGTAGCCCCTACAACAGTGGTTCCCAACCTTTTTTGTCTTGTGTACCCCCTGAGCCTTTTTTCAGACCATGAGTACCCCCTCACTCATACGTGCTGATGATCCTTCACAAGTAGAACGTAACTGATTATTGAATGAAAATAACTTTATTTCATCTCCTTAATTTGAACATCTAATTCTCAGGCTTTTTCTTAATTTTAACTTAAATCACTCAATAAAAATAAATAAAAATGAATATGTTGCCTTGAAAATAAATAATATAATCAAATAAATACATATGAAATCAAAATAATCAACTTATCTTTGCTATATATATATATATATATCTTGTAACATTTAGGCTTAAACCATGGATCCCCTTTGAATAAGTCCCCTTTTAAACAGGCATTTCAACTTTGATTCAGGAACAAAACACTTAGCAAAATAATATCCAGAATCAGTATAGGCCTAGCAGTTTCTTTTCACCAGTCATTTACAACTTTTTTTTGGGAGGGGTTAAGCACAGTTAGTATATGTTTATAAAACGGACAAGTCAAATCAAGCAATCTGATGTTTCTTAGCCGTGATATAATGAGCATATATCCAGGGAATAGTTGTTGTTACTTTCCACAAATCAGTATCCCTACGCGTCTGAGAACCGTTATAAAATCCTAAACTAAACTTTATATAGTAAACTAACTAACTAACTAACTAACTAACTAAGCTTAATATGGAAACATTTAAGGTTAACTTCGACCTCCGGGGTGGGCTTACTATGGAGGAGTGGATTGAGTTGATAAACCAAAGAGTAACCGCCCTTACGGGACGCTGTAATAAGTAAAGCGAACGCACCCGCAAGGACACCTGGCCTCCTATTGGTTGAGGCATTTTGACAGGATTGTTGAACAAAAGTTTTGAGCGCGCACAGAATAAATCTGAGAGCAGAACAAATCTGTAAACAGCAATATATCTGAATGCAAGCGTACAGTTTGAGCAGAAGCAGAGCAAATCTAAGTGCAAGCAGGCACTATTTGAGTGCCTGGACAGGGTTTGAAGGAAATAAATACATAAAGTATACTCTCAAATTTAAATACCACGCTCTTGAATAAAGATAGGGAATAACCCCCATAGTTTATCTCCGACGCATCTTTGTAACGCATGAAGAACAGGAGCTGCGCTTCTCCACTCACATCTGTCATTTCATCCAGCTGCAAAGCGAACTGACCGGCTAGTTTTATTTTGTTCACCACTTGTCCAATTATATTAACAGACATATCATTGATCCGAAGGGATACGGTGTTATTCGACAGGGGAACTTTCTTGAGTGCTTCGGCTGCTTTCTTGTCTATCATCATTTCGGCAAACGCAGTCGCTGCAGGGAGAATGAGCTCCTCAACAATAGAGTGAGGTTTTTTTTATTTAGCCACAAGCAGGGACACGGCGTAAGATGCCTCGAGTGCTTTCATTGACACATTCGTGGCTTTCATCATTACTGTCTAGCTCGACTTAAATTCCGACAGCTTTCGTCTGTAAAATTATTCACTTTTATCGACACTTCCCGAGTGTTCGGTGCTCTGGTGTCTCTGTAAATGCGCTGGCTTCATCGCACTATTAGCCAGGACTTCACCGCAAAAGAAGCACTGAGGCTGCGGTGGGTCCGCAGAAGTAGAAATGAATCCAAATAATATATATGTTTTACTGCCTTGGTTTCCGTTTGGCCTCTTTCTTACGTTTCTCGGCGGGCTCCTCTGAACCCTGGCCTCAATCCAGAGCAAGCGGACGTTTCAGCCATTTATCCATGGCGCAGACCTACCAGTATTTTTCTGGCTGCAGGTAAGCAGCTGTTTTCATTGTGGGATTTTGGCGCCGTTGTGCCACAGACTATTGTCTTCCTAGGGAAACAAATCGCGCACTATCATTTTTGACGGGATTATTATTTTTTTTACTTGTCACCTTGGAATTCCACGTATCCCCTACAGTTCCCTCGCGTACCACTAGGGGTACGCGTACCCCCGGTTGGGAAACACTGCCCTACAACACCCCCAAGATACGGACTGCAGACCTCCACAATGTCCCCCTGACATGGGTACTCTGCTTATTTCACACCTCCAAGAGAGAGACCAGTAATTGCACCTCTCTGTAGCCCCTACAAGACCCCCAAAATACGGACTGCAGACCTCCACAATGTCCCCCTGACATGGGTACTCTGCTTATTTCACACCTCCAGGAGAGAGACCAGTAATTGCACCTCTCTGTAGCCCCTACAAGACCCCCAAAATACGGACTGCAGACCTCCACAATGTCCCCCTGACATGGGTACACCTCTCTGTAGCCCCTACAACACCCCCAAGATACGGACTGCAGACCTCCACAATGTCCCCCTGACATGGGTACACCTCTCTGTAGCCCCTACAAGACCCCCAAAATACGGACTGCAGACCTCCACAATGTCCCCCTGACATGGGTACTCTGCTTATTTCACACCTCCAGGAGAGAGACCAGTAATTGCACCTCTCTGTAGCCCCTACAAGACCCCCAAAATACGGACTGCAGACCTCCACAATGTCCCCCTGACATGGGTACACCTCTCTGTAGCCCCTACAACACCCCCAAGATACGGACTGCAGACCTCCACAATGTCCCCTTGACATGGGTACACCTCTCTGTAGCCCCTACAAGACCCCCAAAATACGGCCTGCAGACCTCCACAATGTCCCCCTGACATGGGTACTCTGCTTATGACTAAGCAGCTCAAAAACGATTTAAAAGAGTGCTAAAAATCGGATTAAACTCTGCTAACAGTGTGCTAAAAGCCTGATTGTTTCAGAGACCAATAGCCATGACACAGTGAACCATTTACATCCAAAAGTATCCATTTAAAAGTCATTTTTGTAGGGGGAAAAGGGTGCAGAGAGAAGCCTGAAAATGCCTCTCCAGGACCCCAGAGAGCTCACAGGTGCTGGAGAGGGGGAGACAGGCTCACAGGCAGGCCTGGGGACCCCTGCAGAACCCACAGCTGTTGGGTATCGACATAGAGGTTTCGCAGTCCGCCTTTCAGCACCCAAACTCGGCACTGAGTCCCTCTCAGCTATAAGAAGCCGTTATCCCTCCAAACTCTTTGCTTACGGCCATACCACCCTGAGACACTAGGGGCGCGGAGTGTATGTGCGGAGGAAGAACGGAGGAATTGTTTGGTGCAGAAAGTTGAAAAACGACAGTATTTTGAAGTGCAAACCAGTTGATCCTCTCCCCTAACAGAGGCTCTGTCGGGGGGGGGGGGGGGGCCTAGCTGAGTGTTCGAGATGGCTGGAGGAGGAGAAAAAGCGAAGAAAATTGACGTGCATGCAGGAATGTCGGCAGTGGAGATAAAGAATGCGGAAGTGGAGCGGATGACGGGGGAAACGGCGGCGGAGAAGTCTAAAAACAAGCCGAAAGGACGTGAGAGCGAAGGAGAGAAAGCAGCGAAGGACACAGAGGCTGGAGAGGCTGGCGGGGCTGCATCTCGGGAAAAAGTGCAGGCTGGAGTGAAGACGGGAGCGGTGACGGAGAAAATTGCGGAGGTGGCGGAGAGAGAGCGGAGGAAGACGGAGTTTCTGGAGATTCTGGAGAAAAGAATGATCTGAAAGGAAGAGTGAACGGGGGAAACAGCAGAGGAACAAGTGAAGATGGAAGTAAGAGAGAAAAAAGAGTCGAAAAAGAGGAAGTGAGCGACGAGGAAGAAAATGCGGAAGAGCAGGTGAGCTACTCCGCAGAACTGACGGTGAAAGTGCATGTAGAGGGGCGAATTGGAGAGATAACAATGATGGACTTGCTTAAAGCAATAAGGAATAGAGAACCGCAGTGACGCGTCCTAAACCCCGGATGTAAACTCCTTCCGGTTCCTTCGTCAAAAACGCAATGCAATTTCTCCATAGGATTTTGGAAAATAGCTCGAAATAAGGTCTGTGGTTGAGACACATTTAAGAGACAGATCACGTTTTGTTCAGCCGGATAATCTCCACATGTCTCCCCTACTTTTATAATTTTTGAATCATAAATCTAGTCGCCAAAAGCGAAATGCTAACGTTATGCTATAAACAAACTACAAGCCAGTACAGCAGCAGGGTCGCACGACTTCAACGTCACGCCGACTTAAGATCGTTTCAACTGACTTGCACTGAAACTGCACTTTGAACACTTTAAATATATTAATATTTTAAACTGTATACCCCGTTTATCTAGGCCCTTTTTGTTTTGTTTTATGTATACATGTCACACTGTGGGAAACGATATTTCGATATTTCTGGATGTATAACACATGTAGAATTTTTTACAATAAAGCTGACTTTGACTTCCGCGTGCTTGCATATTTTAACAAAGCTTTTAATTTTAGCCACACTGAATGTAACTAGAAGTCATGGCTGTGTCAATTACCAGTCTATCGTTTTACAAAGATGACAAGAAGAGTGTAGATAGAGGAGAGAACCACAACAAGTCAGGACACATAAAACAGTGCAGCCTAGATGAAGGTGTGCTTACCGGTGTTGTCAGGGCTAGCATGAGGGACAAGGTTTATAGAGTGTCGGTGAGTAGTGATAGCAAGAGTACCGTTAACCTAGAGTTAATTTATTCACATTAATTCCCATCAACAAATCCATTTTATGTGTCACATGAAATCTTTATTAGGCAAGGCAAATTTATTTATATAGCACCTTTCAACACAAGGCAATTTAAAGTGCTTTACAAAAAATGAAAGACATTAAGAAAATGGCATTTAAAATCAGTCATTAAAAAGAAAAGCTAATCAAATAAACATTAAAAGAAAAAATACATGGATAAAAGTTACAGAGCAGTTTAAGATGTGAATAGTTCAATTAAAAGCAGCGACAAAAAGAAAAGTCTTCAGTCTGGATTTAAAAGTAGTCAGAGTTGCAGCGGACCTGCAGGTTTCTGGGAGTTTGTTCCAGATGTTTGGAGCATAATAACTGAACGCTGCTTTACCATGTTTAGTTCTGACTCTGGGGACAGAAAGCTGACCAGTCCCTGAAGACCTGAGAGATCTGGATGGTTCATAATTTAGCAGGAGATCAGAAATGTATTTTGGGCCTAAACCATTCAAAGCTTTATAAACCAGCAGCAGTATTTTGAAATCTATTCTTTGACACACAGGAAGCCAGTGTAAAGACTTCAGAACAGGAGTGATGTGATCCACTTTCTTAGTGTTAGTGAGGACTCGAGCAGCAGCGTTCTGAATCAGCTGCAGCTTCCTAATAGATTTTTTAGTGAGACCTGTAAAGACACCATTGCAGTAGTCCAGTCTACTGAAGATAAAAGCATGGACAAGTTTTTCCAAATCTTGCTGTGACATTAGTCTTTTAATCCTAGATATGTTCTTTAGGTGATAGTAGGCTGATTTAGTAACTGTTTTAATGTGGCTGTTGAAACTCAGGTCAGAGTCCATGACTACACCTAGATTTCTGGCTTTATCTGTTGTTTTGAACATTGCAGACAGAAGCTCAGCGCTAACTTTTATACGTTCTGCCTTGGCTCCAAAAACCATTACCTCAGTTTTATCTTTGTTTAATTGGAGAAAGTTCTGACACATCCAGTCATTGATTTGTTCAATGCACTTGAATTGGAGCATAGTCTCCTGGTGAAATTGTTACGTAAATTTGTGTGTCATCCGCATAGTTATGGTAACTTATTTTGTTGTTCTTCATTATCTGAGCCAGTGGTAGCATGTAGATGTTAAAGAGAAGGGGCCCCAAGATTACAAATATTACACACCAGAAAACACAGACATATCCATGAAATAAACATACAGTAGGCTATAAACCATTAAAGGGATAATTGGGAAGGCATTACAAATGTAAATATATTTTAAATAATAAAACAATCCCACCACCACAGGTATAGGAGAAGAGGGAATTCTCTCCACAAAATGTGAATGCCCACGTGGAGATTGGAAATGCAGTCATGCGGCTGCATTAGCCATCTTTGCCATCCACAGTTTCAGCTGCACTGACACCCGCTGTCAGTGGAAGAAGCCAAAGGAAGCTAAACGTACACATTCAGTGGAGGAGCTATTTCCTCCAACCAATAACTCATTCAACCCGCTGACAAGAGACCCCACCTCCGAAGATCGTGACTGGCTGAGGGGCAGACTCGGGGGGCAGGTTCTCAGGAATTTCTTGGCTTCTCTCCCCCGAGCCAGAAGAGGAACACTACAGCTTAGAAACACTTACTTACTTAATTCTCAAATCTGTTGGGCATCAGGGACCTGAGGCAACTGTGGCAAGCATGGCATTGCCTGAGGAGCAACAGAGGGCTACCACTGGTTAGCGAACCAACCTGGCATTTGTTCAGGAAAGGAAGGTTGACTGCAGGCCCTCGATGGTGTTTTGTCTCTACAGTGGGGAACTATGAATGAATGTGAGGGTGTCAGGGCATTCACCACTGCAACCCAGATGCAGGTCCATGAGTCAGGTGGCTCTCCCAATCAGGAGTGTTGGGGGCATCTCTGATGGTCTGGTAGGGTCTTCCGCTGTGCTGGAGGTAAAGTGTCCCTACGGAGCCAGGGAAATGACCATTAGTGAAGCATTGCAAATCAAGGGCTTCTGTGTCAGTAAGGAGGGAGAAACATTCAGCCTGCGTGAGGAGCATCCTTACTGGCACCAAGTGCAAGGTCAGCTTCACCTCACTGCAAGAAAGAAGAAGAAATTTAAAAATTGTGAATCGCTTTTAATTTACATTTACTCGCCTTTGCAATGTTGTGGTTGTTAGAGTCAGTGTTAGGCTTCCTGTCAGCTCGTCTGTTGGGAAGATATAAAATATTAGTTTCATGGAAGTCACACCGTCACATATAAGAGCATTAAGACATACAGTACATAGGCTAAAACAAAACATCTAAAGATATAACCTTGCACTTTGACTCGTGAACATTTTCACTATTTTGACATTTTTATAGATGAAAATGGAACTAAAGAAATAAATGGTAGATTAATCCATATTGAAAATAGGTGTCAGCTGCTACACTAATTATAATAGTTATATTTCTTAATTAATTAAGATAAGATATCACTGTATTGATCCCAATTTGGGAAATGTTTGTGTTGCAGCAGCATAACAAGAAAAACAAAATATAAGTTATTATATATACAAAAGTATGTGAGGGATGGAATATTAAATTGAATATAAATGTACATGTGATGTTACGTCCAAGAGAAGCTATGGAGCAGAGAGTTCTCTGACAGCCAGAGGTGATTTGTTATTAGTTCAAGATGTCAAACTGATTTCCCTGACTACCATCTTTAGCTACATGGTGAAACGTTATGCTGCTTGGACTAATTAGACTTATCATATAAGCCACACAGGTTTTAATAGGATGTATTCAGTATCTTTACTTATGTTGCGGTCTTTTCAGCAGCGCCATCTCTAAAACGGCGATACAGTAGAGTGACCATATTTTGATTTCCAAAAAAGAGGACATGCTGCCCCCAGCCTCGAGATACTTAATGATACTCAACGTTTACTCAAAGATGCCTTATTGTTTTAAAGTATGCCTCCTCTGTATGGATATACAATTATTATTTATATTATTTTACTGTATATAACACAATAATATCTCTCTATAACCAAAGACACACCAAACCAAGGTTACTCAACAATCAACATGCTTTATTATGCCTAGAATTATCTCTGACAAATCTCAAAGGCACAAGAATAACTTAAACATCAACCTGTAACAAAATAACAGCTCTCTTTTCAAGTCTTACTGGACAAAAATAAATAACAAAATATATGAAATAGTAGAAAATAGAAAGACCAGCTTTAACAAATAATCTCTTTGTATCTTGTCAATGTAAACAATAAAACAGTAACCTCACAAAGATACTAATCTAATTATTTTAAAAGTGCACTATGCAGTTTTGGATTTACATTTGCATAATTGCCATTAGTGAACATAACATAACATTTGATTACCTAAACCAAACCAAACACATGTTGAGGCACCATGAATCATAAGCCTACTTTAAATGTTTGTAAACACAATTCCAGGCCCGGTCATTGTAAACAACCACAGTGAAACGACGACTTCTCACATATCTCTAGCTTCAAACAGTTTTCTAGGGTCCCAATTTAAAATTAAAAGTTTAAAGTTTCTCTCCCACAGCTACATAGCTTTCTCTCTCTGCATAGCTGCATACTTCAATCCTCTTCATCCTGCTTTTCTTCTTCATCCTCCTTGTCTGCCCATCGATATTTAGCTGTGGAGCTGATCTTTCCCAGCAGTTTTCGGTTGCTCAACAAATAAGCATGAAAGTCTTTGCAACACATGTCTTTCAAATTGTATTAGAATCCCCTTCAGTGACTCAACAGACAGCTGGTTCTTCTCCTTGGTCCACTGGCTCTGCATCAGTGAGAAAACCCTCTCAACATGTGCATTGTGAGAGGAAAGTGCAAAGACAAACTGTGCAATCTTCAGTAGTTCTGAGTAACATGCAATGCTTTTGGCCTTCTCAAAACATTTGGTCCACTTCTGGTGCACCTGCAGGCCACTGGACTCCTTAGCACCTTTCTGTGAATCTCTTCAGATTGGTGACCTGGTCAAAACACTTGACATCATCAATTACCACCCCCTTCTCTCCGAGGAACTTGATGCAGGCCTCCACATCATTCCACTCTGGTGGCTCACTCAGATCCATCCACGTGAATGTGGAGAACTCTTCCATGGGAGTCATCCACTTCTCCAGATACTCCAGACATGTACTGTACAGGCCTTGCACATCAGCACAGAACTGGTCATATTCCTTACCAAGTCCATCACTACGCTTTTGTGCCAGTAGTCCCTTAACTTTAAGGGACATGAAGTTGTTGCTCTTGCGTTCAAGAAGAATGGTGTGGATGCTGTTCATTATTTTCTTTACCTCCATAATGGAGTTCTTCTCCTTGTCCATGTCTTGAATGTGGGTGTGGAACGCAGACATGAGTGAGTGCATGTGCCAGAGGTAGATCTCACTGAATTCGTTTTCAAAAAACTTCTTGATCAATATGGGTGGTTTTTGCTGAGACAGAAAGAATGCCTTTAAGGCTGGAAACATCTGTATCATCCTCTCAATGCCTGGAACAAGGACAGCCACCTTGTCTTGCTGTGAGAAAGCATCCTTCTGTATTCAATGTCAACAAGATCACAGTATTCCTTCAGGCTCTCAGTGCGCAGTGTAAATGTGGAAGTACTGGTAGATTTTGAACATGATATTCTCAAGGTCAATATCTATTGTGTCTGCCCCATGATGAACACAATGATTCACCATGTGTGCTGGGCAACCCACACCGACCAGAGTGTTCTTCTGCAGCAACCTCTTCAAATGTGCAAACACATTCTTTCCCCCTTCATCACGTCGGATTCCTCCAAAGTTTGTGTTGCAATTGTCGCCAGTAAATGCAATGCATTTTTCAGACAAATAGTTTTTTGCCAATGTTTCAATGAGATATTGTGCAATGGTTTCTGCTGTCTCATTTGGTGTGTCTTTAACCTCGATTAATTTTGTTTGCATGCCACCCCTCTTCCAGTCAAAGTACTGGATTATGACTGGGAATATTTTCACTGCTCCGTGGTTACTCCCGTCTGTAGAAACACCACAGTACTGGATTATGCTCCGTGGTTCCTCCCGTCTGTAGAAACACCACAGTACTGGATTTCTTTGAGTGCTTCATGTGCGACATCAATCGAGTGGGGCGCTATAACACCATTGACAATGGCTTCGGTTTTAGTGCGCGCACTACTGAATTTGTTGGCAGTGTCAGAGTCTGGAAATGCTTTTTTTAGCAAGGCACTTGTGCAAGCCATAGATCTGTAGCTGTTGTGATGTTTCACAGTGTGAAATGCAAACGCACCCTCCACTGCATTTACAGCATCCTCTGTTTTGCCTGGTCTAACAAAGAAGTCTGTCAACTTTGCCGACAAACTCTCACCTTGCACAGCTTTCCTATGTTTGTCTGTATCCATGTGCGCTTTAAGATCGCCTGCACCTTTATTGGACACACACACGTATGTGCAAGCTTTGCACACGGTGCACTCCGCCTCCCATTTGTTCCGACCGGGTCGGTACATTTGGAATTTCTTCTGCAATTTATCTGTAAAAGTACATTTGCGCTTTGGCATTGTGAATGTGAGCTGCGGCCCGCTCTGTCCCCTTCCTCTGTTTGTGTGTCAGCGTAGTTGTAGAGCCGCCCACAAAGCTTCAGACTCAGGGATTACGTCACACACGCAACAGAGTACCGTAGTATTCTGTGCAATGCGCCAGTCAATTTAAGTACATGCAAACGGTCCGCGAAACCCGGACATTTTCATGAATTTATAAACCCCCCCCCGGACGACCCGGACAGGGCGTGAAAAGAGGACATGTCCGGGCAAAAGAGGACGTTTGGTCACCCTAGATACAGTCAGTACCCATCATTTACATTTCACCGTGACATGGACAAAAATGTAACGTCAGCTTACCTCATGGCACGAATCCAGACTCTCCTTTGGAAAGCATTGGCCGGGAAACGATAGAACGAGCACGTTTCATGCAAAGACCTGTGGCTGCAACCCGGAGCAAAGCAACAAAGCATTGCATAGCTAACTAGTAGCACTAGCTTTAGCTAACGTTCGCTAACGATACGAACTGTCGAGTAACATTGGAAAACACTGGTAATGAATTATTCTATAATTTATAAAACTAAGGTGTTAAAAACGACAATTTCAAAAATACAGATTCTAATGGTCAGATATACAGATACTAAAGATAGGCAGGTACTTGCTTTCAAGCAGAACACAGGGGAAAACAAACTTAGAGGAGTGTTTACGTGTTCGGCGTAATGACGTACAACGGCCTCTACAATTTCTGTAGTCCTATTCAGCCACTCGGTAACAACCATCGTTTTTCAGACACGTAAACTCTTCAAAAATCACCAGTGGGGTCACTGCTGATGTATTTAATGTCGTAGAACAAAACGTGATTTATCTCTTAAATGTGTCAACCACAGACCTTATTTGGAGCTATTTTCCAAAACCCTATGGAGAAAATGCATTGCTTTTTGACGAAGGAACCGGAAGTGCTAAAAATGCTAACTTACTTCCGGGTTTTACGACGCGTCACTGCGGTTCCCTATTTGTGTGGTATAATAATGGGATGCAGAGTGAGAGGGGAGGGGAGATATGAAGTGACAATGAAAACGCTAGTAGGGAAGCGGAGGCTGATGAAGGGGTGCACAATAAATGGAGTAAGGGTGAGAGCACAAGAGCTGAGAGACAATGAAGTGACGGTCTCCTTTTTGCACCTACCGGTGTATCTAAGCGATGGAGACATTCTGGCGAGATTGCGGGAGTGGGGGGGGTGAAACCAACATCCAATGTCATGAGGCGCTTTCTGCCGGGAACAGGAAGAGACAAAATAGCAGATGGAACCCGATTTCTGAGGGTATTATTTAATGACAAGGTCCGATCCCTTCCATATTCCACCAAGTTCAACACCGAGGGGGGATCGGAATATTTCAGAGTCATACATGACAACCAGGAGAGAGTCTGCAGAAAATGCAATAAAGCTGGACACATGATGAAGGACTGCCCAGAGGTAATATGCTATGGGTGCAAAAGAAGGGGGCATTACGCAGCTAACTGTGGCGAACAGGGCGGGGGAGGAGCGGAGGGAGGAAATGAGGGGAGGGGGGAGGAGACAGTGGGGGGAAAAAGACCACGAGAGGGGGGGAGTGATGAGGATGTGATGTCAAATGAAGGAAAGGAGGGTGAGGCCAATGCGGGGGGGGGGAGGGAGTGGAGAGGGTGAAGGATGCTGGTGAGAGGAAGGATAAAAAGAGGATGAAGGGGAGTGAGAAGATGCTGAAGATGTGGGAATTGGGGGGGGAAATGATGTGGAGGGTGAGATGGAGGAGACTGAGGAGGGGGAGGGGGGGGGGAGGGGGCGAAGAAGGGGGAGGGGATGTAGAGCTTGGGAGTGAGGAGGAAGAGGAGGATGGGGAGGAAGGGGGAGGGGATGTAGAGCTTGGGAGTGAGGAGGAGGATAGTGAGGATGAGGAGGATAGTGAGGATGAGAAAGAGCAGTGTCGGAGAGAGAGGGAGCTAATGAGAAAGAAGAAGAGGGAGAATGCAAGGGAGGAGGAAAAGGAAAGAAAGGAGATGGAGGGAATGGAGAACTGGGAAAGGGCTAAAGTAAACATAGGGGTGATCAATGAAAAGGGTGAATGGGAGGAAAGCGATGAGGACAGGTATCACCTTAGACTCAAGCAAAGGCCGTATGGAGAGAGAGTGGGAGAAACGTAGGAGATGTGGGAGGAGTATTGGGAAAAGAAAAAGGCATGGGCGATCGTTGAGACCCGGAAAGATGTGGAAAATGGAATATGGGAGGTTAAGTAAGAAGGTGATACATTTGTGAAAAAAAGTGTGTGATGGTTTGAATATGGCTATGCCATAAATGGAGAATGCTTCATGTAAGATGAGAGCGTGTTCAGTATGATTCTGTTTTGATTTGTTGAAGAAATGTGTCTTTCCCTATGGGGCAAAGTAATGAGCCAAATATGTTTTAAGAAATGTAAACTGTGTAAATGTTTTTGATATAATAAAAGATAAAAAAAAACAAAAACACGCCCGATCTCGTAAGCTAAGCAGGGTCGGGCCGGGTCAGTACTTGGATGGGAGACCGCCTGGGAATA
The DNA here is from genome assembly GCA_902827135.1 of Harpagifer antarcticus. Taxonomy (NCBI): domain Eukaryota; kingdom Metazoa; phylum Chordata; class Actinopteri; order Perciformes; family Harpagiferidae; genus Harpagifer; species Harpagifer antarcticus. Next base: position 2,808,386 of record CADEHL010001043.1, on the reverse strand, counting down.
CCCGGTGCTGTAAGCTTTTTTGTTGTTAAATACAGGCACATCCATGGTGATAAGATTTATAACCGAAAATAGCATGCTAAACGTGGGTAGATTAGTTTCACGGGTCGGGGGGACTGTTTTAATTCAGTTTACAATTGAAATGGGTCATTCAGAATGTGATGTTTAACAATAAATACAACACGAAGCAGCTCCTGCATCTCTCCCCCCTGACATGAGCAAACAGGCTGGCAGGTGCTGATGGAAAGCAGGGGGGTATACTTTGTTCCACGTTGTGTACATCATTTACACACATTATTTCCTGAAAATAGAAGGCCAACATGTTAAACAAATGGCCGTTTAGATGACATTGAGAGGAACTCTCAATGTCATCTAAACGGCCATTTGTTTAACATGTTGGTTTACTTCATGTAATAAAATGATCACTTTTGTGATTACAACCTGGTACAAAGCACACAGGCATCTTGTAAAAGTGAATTTATTGGAGCAATCTCTTATATTTATTGTAGGGAATAAATCAGTTATGAGATCTTCTTCGCTTTAATTACGAGTCGCAACCACTTGGAGCATTATCGCCCATGACATCATACGACCCAGAATGGGATTTGTAGTCGCAGTTTTACGACAAAATGTGACTTTTTTGAAGGAAATGATTGTTTAAGATTGACATACATCATGGAGATGTTGCTTGGTGCTCATCCTTAAAATGAAATAAACCGTAACTTTTGAGGGGGTCTTGACTTTATTTGCCAGACACACGGCACAGAACACACACACAGAGGTGAACACAAGACAACATTAGCACACCAGTAATCCTACCAGCTGTCATCACTACCCTCCTGACTGAAGTCTACATATCTTGAATGGTATATATGTGTTTAATTACTTTGTATTAGTAATAGCAGTGTGTAAACAAAAGCTGGAAATATGAGAGTATTAATACGTATATCTTTGTGAACAAGTCTCTGGAATGCTGCAAAATGGGCCCTGTGGGGGGAGAATCTCACCCGGCTCCTCCCCGTGGTTCCTCTATATCTCCTGTTTGTGTTTGTGTGTTCGCTCTCTTTTACTCTTGCCGTCCAGATGAAAGGATCTCCCGGCATCAGAACCAGAGCAGGGAGTGGGGGCCCGCCCCACCCCTTTGAAAGTGTATTGTATTATTACCGTTTATCATTAAAACAGATTATTGTTTAACCCTCATCCTGGCTGTTTTGAGTTTTCCCTCTTTTAAAGCACACTCCTATAGGATCGGCGCACAGCAGAGATATCTGCGCCAACAAGTTGCACATAGCTCCAACGATCCAACACACACACACACACACACACCATTTGTATTGTATTATTGTATGAGAGAGTTTCCAGGTTGAATTGAGGCGAATATTTGTAATGTTCAGAGGTTGTTGTGTTTAATATTCATGAGAATATTTGTCATTATTCAAATGTCATTGTCCACTCATATGTTGATAAGAGTATTAAAAACTTGAAAAATATTCTTCTAAGGTACATTTACAACAGATCAAAAATGTGCGATTAATTTGCGATTAATCGCGATTAACTATGGACAATCATGCGATTAATCGCGATTAAATATTTTAATCGACTGACAGCCCTAGTTTACATACATTGTGATCAAACCGTTTGAGACCCACTGAGATAACTTAGACTAAAGTGAACAATCTAAACACAGAGTCCTTTACGTCACTGAGCTGTAGTTATCAGCCTCAGTCTGACTGGAGAGGACTCTCCCTCCACATCATTGTAGAAACATCTTCTTCTTATATCCGTTAGAGCAGCTAGCACCAGATTCTAATAACAACAGCGCCGGAACCGGTGCACCCTCCCTCGCACTTTGGCTGTGAGCTGCGGGTGCCAGATAAGCCAACATCCCCCATTTTCATCACTTACAGCGCCCATCGTACAGGGCAAATGAAAAGTGTAACCGGGGTGAAAAGGGTGTTACATTTACTTAATTATGAATATTGTTACATCAAGGCCGAACATTAGGATGAGCACCAACGGTCAAACATTTTTTTTTTTCCCTCCCAGAGCTGCCAGCGCAGCGCCTCCACAGATCTGGTGCCCTAGGCGAACATCTATAACGCCAGTGCTACGGGCCGACCCTGAGTTCATATGCAACTCGTAAATATCTCTCTCTCTCCTCTCTTTTCTCTTCTCTCTCTCTCAATGTTGGTACGCAAATGCGCCTTTTTTTCAAATGACCCGGTGCTCTTTTTTTGGCGGAGGTGCGCAAGTGAAAACATGTAGACCTGTACCTACAGTACGGTGGGATTTATAAAATACTACCCTGACGTAGCTGCTGTTAGCTTTATTTATTTCTCAAATTTGGGACAACATTTCAACCTTTGTATTCAGCTCGTGGTGCTGGAGAAATGGATCTTCTGGAGAAGGACCCCGAACCCCAGCGGATCATCAGGGCAGAGCTGCATCCACCTGGACCCCCCGTGGTGCTGGAGAAATGGATCTTCTGGAGAAGGACCCCTAACCCCAGCGGATCATCAGGGCAGAGCTGCATCCACCTGGACCCCCCGTGGTGCTGGAGAAGGACCCCTAACCCCAGCGGATCATCAGGGCAGAGCTGTCGTCCTACAGAGTCGTGTCTTACTTTCAGAATTTGATTTTGTATGTGTCCTTTCTTTTAATAGATATCTAACGATTATAGCTTGAGTCTGTCTGATTCCCCAAACAGCTGCTTCTATATACTTGCTGCACATATAATACAAATAAACAACTCCATAAACACACTTTTGCTGGTATTTGTGTTACTGCTGGTGATGTTAAATAACATGATCGATTTCCTCTGTCTCAATGATGAAAGTTATAATAATAGAAGACATGAAGCTGCAGAGAGAGGATGGATATATTCTTATCTCTACTTTGTGATAAGATGAAAATACAAAATTTAATTAAAATAGTAATTGTTAAACACTTTGTCCGTCATCCGTGTTCGTAACTGCGAAACCAAAATGTTCCCAAACCGGAGACTTCAATGATGCTGGAGGATATTCGAGCTCAACTTTTACTGCGTTCGCCATTTCCTCAAATTACTGACTACATTTGAACACATCCCTGTGACCAGCTTTCATAGTATGCCTCTCGTCCAATGAAATGACTTGCTCGCTCTGACGCGTTGAACCCAATGTGAGCAAATTACTCTGAGTGCTGCGACGCAGCATCTGAGATTACTTCCAAGAAGTTGTTCACGTTCTCAATTTTTTACGTTTAACGTTATATTCGTTCCGTACACACGTGTACCTAACTGAAGGGCCCTCGGTACGAATACGTATACCGTTACACCCCTAATATCCATACAGAACATAGGCCATAGAAAATGTTAAATTGTGTATTTCAGCAGAGTGGGGGGTCACGGTGCTGCTGGACCTGGAGGTGCTGACCTGGTGTCAGTGGGACATCATCTGGGCAGGTTTAGGGGAAGAAGGAGAATATAAACTGTTATAATCACAGCTATTAAGATTAGAAAACTAATATTGTTAAGAATCAATCTATACAACATGCTTTTATTCTTTTAAAAAAAGCATTGTTTTATTTATGAAATAATAGGATTAAATTACAGCAGCTATATATAATGTACTTGTTAACTTACTAATGTAACATTACTGGGGGCTAAAGGAACAGCTTAATCTTATTTACCTGGCCATGGTCCTCTTTATTTCATCGCAGTCGGTGATCTCCAAAAATGGTTAAAGTAAAAAAGTAAAAGTAAAGTTTCTGGACCCTTTTCAGCTGAGTTAGCTCGTAAGCTAATTTGCTAGCAGGCTGCTGGAGCAGCGCAACCGAACAGTGCGTATATCACGTGACGTAAATACGAAGCGCTCCGTAGGCTAGACGTCTCATTTCGTAGGCCGCTCGGTCCAGCCTATCCGATCTACGTGGGATGGGTCCTTCGTGGACCGCGTAGGCTGCGTTCTCGGAAGGGTGCAGCCCCTGAATTGAGACATGGCCCCAGATGTACCCCCCCTGAGAAGGACTGACAGCATATTCTGAACAATCTGTGCTGTTGTATTTGCTGTAAGGTGTCTCTACTGTAGGCTATTTTTATTGTATGTACAGCACTTTGGCTCCACCAAAAATCCTTTATAAATGTGCTTTATAAATAAAACTTGATTTGATATTCGTAAGTTTGCATAATGAAAGTGGGACAACAAATGGGGAGCATAGCGTACTTCATATCATATCAGCTTAGTTTGGGATATCAATTTTTTTTTTTTTATTAGTTGAAAATAATGCATTAGTGGCTGCCCTAATGTGTACCCAAAGCCAAACAGTTGTTGATCTTCCACAGCCACACAATACGTTTTTTGTTTTTATCAAACATTAGATTACTGGGAGGATTTAATAAAAATTTCAACACATATAATAAAAACATTTCTTTAAAGAACATCAACCCTAAACTTGAACTCTGACAGAGCATTTCATAGCCTTACCCTAGCCCTGTATAGTGGATTGATTGTCGGGTTAAATTGTCCAGGTTTAAAGGGGATTCAAAGACAATGTAAGATTTCATACCTGGTTAATGCTTTTTGCAGATAATTTAGATTAAATGGTCTTGTTTATTTGATTTCCAGCTCACCAAAACTACCTGGTATCAATCTCCAAGGTCTCAGATGAACCAGAAACCTCGATGAGCAGTGGTGAGGAATATATTCCGTCAAAAAGGTCCCTACATGGAAGCAGTTCAGAGGAATCTTCCCATCTTAAAAGCCAGGTTACATTAACAAAAAAAAAAAAAAAAGATAAAGATAGAAGAGAAGAAAGTGAAAATTCTGACACAAACCTGGGAAAAGTGTCGGTAATGAAGCTGCAAACAAATTAGGATGATGCCAGAGTTTACAGGAAAAAACATTATTGTATGGTAAATGCTATGAACCAAGATGAAATCACAGGCATCATCAGACCAGGGTTTCCGCTAGGATTTTTTCTCGCCGGTCAAATGTCCGGGCAGAATTTATTTTACCGGACAAATTTGAAACTTACCGGTCATATTTCAATAATAATAATAAGAGTTGTGTAGCAGAGTTTCCGTTGGCAGGTAATTACCGGACTTCAGCGTCCTGAACGGGTCTGATTTTCAAGACCCGCTCCCGCCCGCACTCGGGACGTGCAATACCGAACCCGCCCCGCTACCCGCACATATTGCAAATTAATTCCGCAACCCGACCCGACCTGTCGGCACAAGATCCGCAACCGACCCGCAACCAACCCGGACCCGCATATATATGAGCAGTGAAAACGTGCAATTATTAACACACGCAGTTGCATATTTGTCTCAAAAAGCGTGGGATGTTGGTTCTTTTCTCCATCTAGGATGACACCAAAAGCCTCCCAGACGTTGGATTTCGCTCTTGAGGAAGTGTTATTGAAAGTGCTGTATTCTCCGCTAGAGAGCTTCACCTCAGCCATTTTGAATGTGGCGCGCTCAGCTGCAGATTGATGCGCTGCAGAGGTTATGATTATGCGCGGTCCCGCGGGGGAGAGGTCTGAGGATTTAAACATTAAACTAAATTATTATTATTTTAATATATTTACTATGCAATACCCGCGACCCGACCCGCATCATCTTTGTTTTACCCAGAACCGAACCCGGAAAAAAGCGTTTGAAAAAATACCACCCGCGAATCACCTTTTTTGCGGGTCACCCATCGGGTAAGGAGTCCTACTCCTGCAGAGTACCCGTGGGTACCCGACCCGATGCAGGACTCTGCCGGACTATGAGCAGATATGCTGATGTTTAAAACTCAGTTCACGGGGCTCATTTTTATATTGCTTCAATTTATAATCGTAACAGATCGAAAAAAATTCAGATTAATTTTTCAATAAATTATTCCACAAACAACATAATTATTACATTCAAACAAACTACTTGTAGTAGATAACGTACATTATACAAAAGTTTACATTAACTTTGAATAATAACACGGGAGAAACGGAGCCTCTCTTTTCCTCTCTCCCTCCCTCTCTCCTGACAGCCCGTAAGTTTATCATGCAGCTCGCTAAACAGTGGGCGGGGCTTCAGGTGATTATGCAGAGCTGCGTGTCTCGGTCTGACTCAGCAGCTGATCTGATCTCTCTCTCGCGTCCGGTTATACTTCACTCGCGTTTATGTCCATATCGATCAGACCCAGCTCTCCTGATCGGCCTTTATAGAGAGCACCGATCAAACTATTAAGAGTGAATATCGGCCGATAATGACCGGCGGCCGATCTATCGGAGCATCCCTAATTATTACCTGACATTTTGACCGGCAGGTTTTGAATTTACCGGTTTTTAATACATTTTACCAGCTAAAAACCGGTAATTACCGGCTAACGGAAACCCTGCATCAGACAGGAGAAAAGTATCTTGAGACTTGGGGAACATTTGTACGCAAAGCATGGACATGACAAGACTAAACATGAGTACATTAGACAAATAATGCGAGAAATCGGAAGATTGATTCGGCAAACATGGCCGACTGAGGCGAGGACTTCTTTGTACCTTCCAACTTTAACTTTGTGGTCGAAGCAGTACATCAGGGGTCACCAACTACATTTGTCCAAGGGCCTAAATTAATCCAAGAGACGCTTTCGGGGGCCAGACATTTTTTTTTAATATATATATATATATAGATCATAATACATTATATATATATATATATATATATATATATATATATAAATTATATATATATATATATAACTGAATAATGACTTCATATTACATACCAAGGTTCATGTGATGTGTACAAATGAGGGCTGTCAAAGGGTTAATATGTTCACTTTATTGAAAAAAGTATCCTTTTTTTAATAAGCCTGTATCTGGGGTATTAAAACTGAAAGCAGTCCTGATTGGCAGGGAAAGGAATTAACTTTTGTATTAATACCGTGACCTGATTGGTGGGAAACGGTTGCAGGATATAAGGATGTGCTTTGCCATGCAGGCACGCAAAAATGTCACTGTCAAAGAGCCTCAAACGTAAAGTTGAAGTGGAAAACCGCAGTTTTAATGAAGAATGGACAGATAAATACGCATTCATCATGCCATCGTTCAGTAAGGCTAAACCTATTTGCCTTATCTGCAATGAAATGGTCGCTGTTCCAAAAGAGTACAATCTCAGGCGTCATCATTTAACAAAGCATGCAACTTTCTCTGAGTCGTATCCTGAGAAGTCCGAGGCCCGTCGCATTAAAATGTCCACCTTGAAAGCTGGATATGCCCGTGCCACCAGAATTATTACCCGGACTTCAACAGAGCAAGAGAGGGCAACAAGTGCGTCTCTTCAGGCTGTGTGGGTTCTGACAAAAAATAATAAAGCATTTGCCACGTCAGAAGTTTTTAAGGAGTGCATGGTGGCAGTTTTGGAGGAACTCGCCACCGACAAATCCATGGATAGGATTGTGGCATCCGTGAAGCAAGTACCGCTCTCTGCTTCGACTACCGCCCGGCCAGCCGGGTTCATGTGTTGGCGGAGGATGTTCAGCGACTTGTACTTGATGAGGTCAAGAAAGCTGAACATATATCTGTGGCTATTGACGAATCCACTGACACCACTGATATATCACAGCTATCCGTCTTTGTCAGATACTTTGATGGAAAAGATTTTAAAGAAGAGCTGTTGGCTTTGATTCCACTGGAAGGTAATACCACTGGGGAAATCATCTTTGAGAAAGTGGAGGAGCTATTTAAAAACATGGCCTGTTATTACAGAAAGTCAACTTAATTGTGACAGATGGTGCTCCTGCCATGGTCGGCAAAAACAGGGGTATGGTGAGCAGATTTAAAAATGTTGCTCCAAAGACAAATGCCCTTCACTGTCTGATCCACCAAAGCGTGCTGTGCGCCAAGCTAAGCGGGGATTTGAAAGATGTCATGGACAAAACAATGAAAAATAATTAACTTCATAAGAGGGAATTCAAGTACCCAACATTGCCTCTTCCGCAAATTCATGCTGGAATCGGATGCTACCCACGATGATCTCTTACTCCACAATGACGTGCGCTGGCTGAGCAAAGGTAAAGCCTTGGAGCGTTTCATTGAACTCAGGGATCAAGTTGTGGAGTTTGTCAAACAAAGTAAATCCAAAGGAGCAGCTGACTACCTGTGCATCATGCAAGACAAAACATACATGAGCAACGTCGCATTTTTAGCAGACATATTTTCACATTTGAATGCACTCAATCTGCAACTACAAGCCAAAGAAAAATCCATGGTGAATTTGGTGGAAAAACTTGATGCCTTTCGGAGGAAACTGGATCTGTTCAACACAGATTTGATATCAGGGAAACTGCTGCACTTCAACACACTGAAGACAGTGGGGGAGAGCAACGCCACTCGTAATATGAAGCAATTCATGACACAGCTGAGGGAAAACTTCTCTACAAGATTTGACTTTGACTTTGCCATAACCAGAGATGTCCTCGAATTTGTGCGTGACCCATTCTCGATCAGCATAGTCGGAGAATTCTCCGCTAATGCGAAGAAGCTGCTGCAGTTGGATGAAGCGGCGATTCAGATTCAACTCATTGACATGCAGGCCTCCAGCGAGATGCAAGCTGCTCTCCGGGGTGCTGAAAGCTTGAGCACTTTTTGGGTGTCTTGTCCCCAAGACTATGGGACACTGAAGACGCTGGCTATGTATGTGCTCACCATGTTTGGGTCAACATACACATGTGAATCTGGGTTCTCAAAAATGAACAGTATCAAAACAAATGAAAGGAACCGACTGTCTCACCAGTCGTTGGAGGACTGCTTGCGTATAAGCCTAACAGCTGTCAAGCCCGACATTAAGAGGTTGGTATCAGAGGGGAAATGTAACTTCTCGCATTAAACCACCAGTTGTGAGTTATTCAGCCATAGTATGTCTATTTTATTCAGGCTAGTGTAGCCAAGACATTGTTAAATGGAGACTTGCCGCTTTATTTTTGAGGTTCTGTTCGACTGGTAACATATTTAAGACGTGTCTGTCATTTAAATTTGCCGTGTTCACGCAAATGTGCTATAGGACTGTGTTTATTTATTTTCAAGTAATGTCACTGCGTTGGCAATGTAAACAATTACCTTCTTTTTTATGGAGAAGTTTTAGTTGTTTTATAAGTGAACAAATAAAATAAAACAAAATGTAAAATGACAGCTATACGTTTGTAGTCCCCTTTCTTGAATAAAGATTTTGAACAAGCTGCATTCTATTAATCAAAGACGAGATTGGTTGTATTTTCACCTGTAGGTAACTGCACAACCCGAGAAGCAATCACAGACTCATGCATCGGGCTGGCCAGGCTACTCCCGAATAATAAGCTGACAGATATATTTATAACACTTACCTGCAGTTCGAACTGGGTCGGTAAATTCCGTTTCAAAACCGAATGGGAAAAAATAGAAACCGGTGTTTTTTGGTTTTTACGTTTTGGTTTTAAATTAAACAAGACAATAAAACAACCCTGCTTTTAATTTTTTCTTATTCGGTTTTGAAACGGAAAAACCAAAGAACGAACGGATTAAACATAAACTTCTCCTCATATTTTTATAAATAATATTTTTATAAAAGCAATCATCATCTTTTTCTTTATATATATATATATATATATATATATATATTTATTTATGGATTATTATCACCTAATAATCCATAAAAGTTTAGCAGACTCTGCCTCTCTGTTGGACTGTCTGTCTGTCGGGGCTACTGCTGCGGAGTGCATAAAGCAGGCTCTTCACAACGAAGGAACACTTCTTCTTCAGGGCAGGGAAGGCTACGCAGTCTACTGTCCCGCAGCTGCTGCTTCTCTGTTGGACTCCGGTACTGCACACTACTCACGAGACGTTGTAAAAAAAAAATGAGTGGGGGGCAAACGCACTAACGCCAGTCACCACCGTCATGTGGGCCGGATGAGAATGTCTGGCGGGCCGTATGTGGCCCGCGGGCCGCCAGTTGATGGTCACTGCAGTACATGATGTTGCTGGCTTTGATCCAAGACAAAAACATCTACAAAACTCCATCCTTAGCTCTAAAGCTTGGTCATAGTCTCAAGAAGATTGCAAACATTCTGCAGTGTGAAGCCAAGATGGCAGAATCGGACAATGAGGAGTTTCTCAGGAACCTGGAGAAGGGCTGTAGTCTTTATGAGAAGAAGTGGAATGTGTGTGTTTCGTCATATGCCCTACAGACACTTAAAGAGCAACTTGCAGGTTTTGTTTTTACTATATTTATGCTCAACTTTGCCTGAAAATTACAATATAAAAAGTTCATGCAGGATTTGATATGTTTCACGAGACATAAGGAATTCAGAGGGGAAGGAGCCGTTTTGAGCTCTGCTACTAAAAACTGCTTTTAACGTCAAACGCTTCATATTACGTCACATGGGGGAGCAACTTTCTCGGACTCCTTCTCTGACCAATCCGCGGTAGTAGTTTGTAGTTGGTTTGAGCGGTTGTGATTTAGTGAGCTGGTATTTTTTCGGTAATTTTACATTGCATTTCGCCATCTGTAATCATGGTGAGCCTGTCAGGACATCGAGTCCACAGTTTCCCTCACAGGAAAAGGACCGGAGCTAGCTTTCGTTCCTGGGTGCGTTGTGCGAGGTGCATCCACCTTCCTGCAGCACATACTCTCCACAGCTGAGGCCTATTAAACAAAACGTTTATCAAGAAACCGTATTACATCTCTCTCCCCCCTTCGCTCCTCTCTCTCCCCCCTTCGGTACACGTAAGACGTAGTGTGGATTTGCATTAGGTAACGCGAGATACGGCTGATACTTGCGCATTAGTTTCTGCTATGGATCAGTATCAACAGTCCTGCCAGTAACGTTACTATATTATCAATACTACTTTAGTTATAGCCTGATATATGATAGCTAACTTTACAATGTTGTGATGTGACCGACGTTAGCTAACATTAACTGTAGCTAACGCCGGTCACTCACCAAGACAGCTGCCCTGTTCTCTATTGGTTCTCCTCACACCACAGCTCCATTTCTCTCCGAAATGTTATTTCTTCTAATCCTTGGTTCCTGGTCTCTTGGCCGCCTAGCAGGCTCATCATTATAATCATATGCATTCGAATATATATTTTCAACCTCTTCTGTGTCAAAACTAGTATTGTGATCCATGTTTATTCATACGTTAGACCGGCCGCTCTCCCCCATGTGACGTCACACGCGGGAGGTCACGTGGGGAGGCTTTTTTATGCGGAAGTGAAAATGTCTTATTAAAACGACGCCAGATGTCACTGTAGTGTATATTTATGAATCTGTTTGGGGAAATCTAGTGTATACATCATTTTCCTACACATTTATTCACTGGTGTGTCTAACCTGCAAGTTGCTCTTTAAAGAGGCACAATGGAGTACACCCCCTCCCGCACCCTCCGCTCTTCATCCGTAGGACTTCTCACCGTCCCAAGCTATCGCCTCAAAACCATGGGTGCTCGAGCTTTCAGCTGCTCGGCTCCCAGACTCTGGAACTCCCTGCCACTACACATCCGACAGTCTGATTCCATAACAACATTCAAAACCCAACTCAAAACCCACCTGTTCAAACTGGCATTTTCTTTATAATCTGTAGCCTGTGTCCTTTTGTAGTCAATTTCCTGTTGTTTGTCTTGTCTTACTTACCCCGGCTGATACTTCACTAAATCCGCTGTTTTAATTTGTAAGGTAAAATTGTAAATGTAAATTGTAAATCTGTAACCCTGTATGGTGTCCTTGAGTGTTATGAAAGGCACCCCCCAAAATAAATGTATTATTATTAATGGAACGCTCCTCAGCTCCTTCCTTTCGCGGAAGATGTTAAGAATATGCACATGTACCTTGACAAGTGCAGTGAAGACTACAAACTGCACCTTGACAAAGGTCCAAATAAAAATAACTGGGCAAAGTTGGCCAATTTGACCTTTTGTCAAATAATTCTGTTCAATCACAGAAGAGAGGATGAGGTGTCCAAAATGCAGTGTTTTCACTTCATATATGAATAAGCATAGTTGCTGTCTGTTTAAATGTTAACTGTCTTCCCTTTTCCCAGCTTGCATGCCTCTGTTAGTGCGATTAGTTCTGCTGCCTGTGCTGATAAGTGAGACGGCAATGCTGCGCCCTTGAGCAGTTTCGTCTGTGTCACTACAGCATAACCTGTTGCATTAGTTCCATCAAGATTCCTCTTACAGGAACCGTCAACATACATCGTTATGTCTGCATCTGGGAAGGGAATGTCCGTCAGGTCTGTCCTTGGTAACACTCAGTTCTCAGTTTCTGCGATACAGTCATGTGGTTCCCCATCTATCTCTACTGGCAGTAGTGTAGCTGGATGTAAAGTAGTACATCTCTCGATAGTAAGATTTGGTTGTGATAACAACGTAGCCATGCATGCTAAATGTCTAGCTGGTGACATATAGGTTTGTTTATTTTGTAACAATAGTACGGACACTGAGTGAGTTACTTTTAGAGTCAAGGATCTAAAAAGCACTATTTTTGCAGATGCCTGTACTGCCATGGAGGCTGCTATTACTGCTTGTAAACAATTGGGCATGGCTCGAGCTATGGTGTCCAACTGTGAGGAGCAAAATGCCACGGGTCTATTTTTAATATTGAATAATGCCAGCAGCGGCTGCTTTACGCAAAGACGTAGCAGAGGCAGCCGCACAACCGCTCCAGCACAGCAGCAACGAACACAGCGAAGCGACAACACAGAGACAACAGCAGGCAACAGAACAATCAGACCCTGATTATGAACTTCAGGAAAGGTATGTACTCTCTCTGTTTGTATCTATTAGTTGTGTATTTGGTGTAATCTATAGTAATTCCACACTCGCAAAATACAAAATGGACGCCGCTTTGTTGTTGTAGCGTTATTGTTCCATGAGAAACTAAAACAATGGTAACATCATGTTGGTGAACGTATAAATAGATTAATTGTATTTCGTGACTATAACACGGCAGTATATAAATAAAGCTGTATTGTATATCAACCCAGTCTATCTACATATATATATATATATATATACATATACAGACAGCCCTAATATATATATATATATATATATATATATATATATATATATATATATATATATATATATATTAGGGCTGTCAAACGATTACAATTTTTAATCAGATTACATTTTTTTCTGTGTGTCAAAATGAAAGACAGCCCACACACCTATCAATCATCAAACCGTGGGGTCTTAATTCATTACGTGTTGATTTCAATCAACGGGGGAGTAGTTTTGGCACAATTCCGTTGTACAGACCGATGTTAACAGCAGCCCTGTCTGTGCACACGGAGACCGACTCTGTCGTCCGGTGATCTAACCGCCTTCCGGAAAAGCTTCACAAGTAGCTCGGTACGCAAATGCGCTTTGTGACACAAGTGACGGTACGCATTTCAGATTACGCACATAACCGGGGTACCAGTTATGTGTTACCTGTACTACAGCAAAAGTATTCTCCGTCGGGACTTCCTGCAACAACACCACGCCGTTATCTTGATTCTGATTGGCCAAGACATTATCAAAGATGTTCTATTGAGAAGACGATCACTACGTGACAAAAGTTTTCAAAACCGTTTCTGGTCTTCGGTATTTCCAGACAAGTGGCTGAAATCAATCTGACTAACTGCTGTCTGTGCAATTTACTCCGCGCGAGTTGGCAGACTTTAACATCATTTTTCAAGGTGGGGCTAAGCCATTTCTTGGTATGGGTGTAGCTTACCCCAGCCATACCCTGGCGCTGCCACTGGTGGGATGTATGGGGCGGGCCATTCTGTAGATGCGTTAAAAGCAATTAATTCAAAAAATTAATGACCGACGTTAACGCGATAATTTTGACAGCACTAATATATATATATATATATATATATATATATATATATATATATATATATACTGTTATTCCACACACATTGTTCTGTGAGAAACGAAAACAATGGGAACATCGTGTTGGTGAACACTTATCAATAGATAATTGTATTTCGTGACTATAACGGCAGTATATAAATAAAGCTGTATTGTATATCAACTGTTAGAAATTAAAATCAATGTTTAATAGCATAATGTAGCTTAAACATACCGTCAGTTTAAATGCTATTTTATTCTGGAAAAAACCGGAAGTTCTCAATACGAAGCTTTTATTCTGAAAATCCTTCATCACAACATCCGGGACTACCGTCCATTATTATCACTAAAGTGCCTATTGACGCCGTTAACATGTATTACATATAAAGTTATGAAAGAGTTAAGGAAGAGAAAAGGCGTGTTTAGATATATTGAATGTACAATGTCTGTATCGTCTGATATGCGTAACAACGGACATTAAAACGTTGGAGAGCCGGCATGCAGGGAGGAGCCAGCAGAGGATATAAATTCAGCAGCCCTACGGCGATTCGGCCTCTTTTCTCACCTGGCGGAGCCAGAAACACAGCTGTGATTCTGTCGGACAATATTCTGTTTGTAACATTACCGCGCCTTTATTTGAATTAAAGTACCAATTAGAAACCATCTCAGAGACTCCATTTAGTCTCCTTTTTAAGCTTCTCTCCTGGACGCGAGAATTATTACACAAACAACAATTGGCTGACCAGCTGACGTGATTCTCGTTAGACCGGGAGAGACTACAGCCGGCTGTGGCCCGGAACCGCGGGCAATCCGTTCGACACACAAAGAGCTCAAACCATCGGTAAGAAGAAACCTGTTAAGTCAAATTCTTCGATAGTTTATGCAGGACAATTTTAGGATTGTGTGTTGGACACTGCTTTCGGTTCCTGAAAACAGCTGGGTAATGTTAAAAAAACCAAATTTATAACAATAACACGTGGCGTTGCTTTGTCACAAGCAGGTGAGTTCAAATTACTTATTTTTCTTATATTTAACCCTGCATGCTATTCGTTTGTCTGTTATTACATGTCGGCAAAAAGCTAATCGCTCCAGAAGTGTTTTTGTTAACACAATCAGTAGAAGCTGAGAATATTGGAGTTGGTGTTTGTTTTAAAAGACAGTTTAAGTCTGTTTTTAAAAAAGTCCTTTTCTGAGAAAAGGCCTGAGTAGTTTGAAGCTTTCAGTGGTTGATTCTTCTGTTTTCAGACAGACATTGCGTGTGGATTACGATGAGAAATGCGACATTCGTGCGTTAGATAGACGATATTCTGCTAATTGTGTTTGGATAGCGTCTTAATTTGTCCCATTATAGCGTGTTTAAACAGAGGAGGTAACTATACTGGCTCTTAAAGTCAAAACATTACGTACATAGGCTAAGAGCCGCATGACGTAAGGGTTTAAGTCCCATTGGGTTTAAGTCCCATTGATAAATTGTACAATAAATAGAAATGTTATTTTAAACTGCAGTGTTCTGTGTTAATTTGAAAAAAAGTTGCCATCTTGTCTTGCCCTCATGTTGAAAATAAGCCACACGGCAGTCACCATTTCGTGAAATGCTAATTGAAAGTACTCGGTTTGTTCACACTCACATGAGGCTGTGTAAGGTTTCAGCGTTAGAGTCTGAACTTATTGTTTTGTGTTTATTCTGGTGGCCTTGCAGTTTATTTTGATGTTGGCTCTGTCCTCTCGTTTCAGGTGTCATCACTTCCTGTCATGGTGATCTCCTGTTCTGGATTGTGTGCACCTGTGTCTCATTAAGTATTGTGTATATGTAGCCCAGTTCTCCTGTGGTCTTTTGTCGGTTCGTCTTGTCTACCAAGTCCATGTCTGTACTCTCTCATGCAAACGTAGAGCTAGTCGAACCTAGAGAACTAGTTAGTAGTCCTAGTAGATCCTAGAAACCTTTGGATAATAAAAAGATATCAAGGAAGAATCGTGCATTTGAGTCTTTGTGAGTCCTTCGTGTCAGGCTGGGCACTCCATTCTGAGAAGGCAGAGTTGGAACTATAAAATAGACAGGTTATCTTACCGTGGGAAGTTTGGTATTTGTACGAGTCTGGTTTTGTACGTATTTCTGCTTACAAGTGTGTATTGGCAGGTTTGTTGGGAATATTCTTGCTTGCAAATGTGTTTGGGCGATTATGTGCTGTGTTGTTTAACCATATTCTCCCATTTTTAAGGAAAATAAGCTTCTTCTTGTTAAAAAGAGGTCAGTTTTGACAAAGATACTATAACATTTTGAAGCTTGATTTTAAGTGTTATAAATGAACACATGCTTCATCGCCAAGATAGAATTGCAAGTGGTTTCTAATTATAAGATAGGAAACTAACTAATACTTTTTCAAAAAAGCAAACAAATGTATTGAAGCTAACACAAGTTATGACATTTACATAATTCCAAACATTTCGGAAAGTGGAACACAGTAGAGCCACACCAGATTTCTAATTTTTATATTGCGGAGTCAAAACTGTACACAGTACAATTGTTGTCGAATTTTTTACAATTCTGATTATAAAAAATGTACATAATTATTGAAAAAAAAAAAATAATAATAATAATCATTTATATTTTATAGATTGACTTTGAAAAAAAAAAAAAAAAAAAATCATTTATATTTCATAGATTCACCTTATTAAAAAATACAGATTTAAAGTTCGGACGAACAGCAACGAAGGTACTAGTGAAAGGACTAGTGCTTCAATCTTTGATACATTTCATATTTTTTCATTCAAATAGTTATAGAACATGTCACCAAAAGAAACTAAATTAAGGCCAGACGTAGAGCCAGGCACAACTGCAGATATCAAGGAAAGGGTAAAAATCAGATCAGATGCTGCAACAGTTCCAAAACTTAGACAGAAGACATGGAACCAAGCTGAGAAACTGTTGGAACAGTGGCAAACAAGAGGACTGATTCCAGTAGATGATCAACCTGGACCAACAAAAGCCCATAGAAAAGCAGTACTCGACTATGAGCACGAACAATGCCTACAACAGCTAACTATATAGAGGGAAGCTGAAGAAAAGACACCATAGCTTGTAGGAACAAGACAAGGAGAAGGGAGGTGAAACTTCCAGAGAAGGCAGGGCAGACACCTCCAACAATTCAAGCTCAGGAAGAACCAGAGAATGCAGGGCAGACACCTCAAACAGTAAAATCTCAGATAGTGCCAGAAAATCAGAACCAGAACCAACAACCAGGAGGTTTCCGAGGAAGCAGGAGGCAGAGGAAAAGTTCTCCGGTTTGAGGGATGCTACACATGCGATCAGCTGGGCCATTGGGCTAGAGATTGTCCACAACAACAAATGAAGTACCCACCACATGCACCAAACAACGGCCCTCCATGCATTTACCCCTGGGGAGGTTTCCATGATGACAACGGAGGCAGGGGGTGCCAGAGATGTCAAAGACGAACAGGGGTGCCAAACATGACCCAAATGCCACTGACAGCCTGGTATCAACCACAACAATGAGGAAGCTCAGAGGGCCAGACCACCAGGTGATGCATCTTCAGCACAAGGGTATTTTGAGAACCAGCTACATTGAGCCATATCTGTCACCACAGGAGGGAGAGGTTTAATGTAAAACAAAATCGAGAGTAGCATTTGCATTTACACATAAAGCAAACATAATAGAACATTTAGCAGACTATTTTTGTAATTATGAGAAGGAAAGACATTACGAGTGATGTTGTTCCCCCACACAGACAACTATTGTGTCCACACAGCTAGTCAGGTCAAGACGATGGTTTTCCACCCAAAATACGAAGACGGAAACATGGTACTCGCCCAACACAGCGGATCCTTACCAAGTCCTCCTGTTTACACCGACTGCAGTTCAACGGGCGGCAATACACCTGACGTGGAGCTGTTGAGACCTGAAAACAGAAACTCGATTCTGCTGTGGTGAAGTCTGGCTACAAAGGGAGGTGTCCGATAGGGTCACTTGTCTCAAACCAGTGAAGAAGTCAACAAGAACCCAGCAGAACTAGAGAGTGACTGTTAGCGGGAGAACAGTGACGGAGCGACAGAAACTGGCCCAACATTTTCCAGCCAGTGCATAGATAGACCCCGTCAGAAGACCGGGGCTGTGTTTAAAGGGGAACTTCATTTATTGTTAGTGGAAGTGTAGTTTTTTAGTCAAACAATTATGTGATTTATGGAGTCAGATTACAGTTTATTCTCATAAACAAAATGTTATAGGTCTGAGGTATCTGTTTTAAGGAAATGAGCTGCAGATTAAATAAAATAACACTGATTGAGAGCTTGGATGAAGAAGTTGTAGGGTTTTTACAACAGTTTCAAGAATCAGTTTTTATTTATTTATTCTTGAGTAACTTTACTGATTTATAATGTAGTGCGTAAGGCAATATCTCATTTTGAGTGAGGGGCAACAGCCCTTCATGCATGTCACCCTCTGTGAGAATAGTTCGTATTTTCCCTCTAGTTTAGAGAAATATTATTTTATCATATCTTTGTTCAGCAGTAACAACCAATCCTCTAATCCTAGAATTATTGAGACGCATTAGCGACACCAGGGGTATTGTTTTTCGCAACAACAATGATGCATAATACCAGGACAAAAGCCATTGTTGAAACAAGTAAACAATTTTTTGTGCTAATGGCAGATTTTAGTGAATGTTTTTATACCCGCAGAAAACCATACATCATACGATATTTTTTGTACGCCTTATGGGTACACGGAGAAGTTATGTTTATTTGATGCAACGTTATGGGTTTTACATGTCCTGTTCAGAATAGGGTAATCATTGCAATATTAATTGAGCATGTTTTGCTCAAAGGAGGGAGTGTCATGATTATACAGACATGTTGATTTCAGTGACGTTGTAGTTAATAAATAATAACATGAAGTTAATAATAAATCTCATAACGACAAAAGGTATGCCGAAGCTTGGGCCTCTTCCAAGGAGGGAGTGGTCCAGTTTTAGATATTAGACGAATAGAAGTAATGAATATGTCAGAACTCTGAGTAATATTATCCAAGTTTTGTCTACACAGGCTGGGAAAGCTACAGAGATACCAGACGAGACACCAGAAGAGACTCCTGTTCGGCCAGGTGAATGGGTGAGGGTGAAAGTTCACAAAAGACAGTGGGCTGATCCCGGTGGATGGAACAGTGAGAAGTTGTAATAAACTTCACACGCGCTCCGGTTTAAAGGTAAAGAAAAAGGAGCAAATTGACACCACCTCACACATTGTCACCCTTCACTGGCAACTTCCAGATCATTATTGGGAGTTAGGACTGATTTGGAAGAGCTGGAACAAAACAATAAATAGAAATAAGATAAAGATAGAAACAGCTCAAAAGACGAATTGTCTATAGATTTTTATAGATTGTACACTAAAGTGAAAACCTATTTTTGCTTTACATCTGAAAAAGAGTCAAATTTTTGTATACGTTATTATAGTACTCATTATTTAAATTCTGTAACTGACACAACCATGAAGAAAATAGAGATGATGTCAAGAACAAAGCCAAACCAATTGTGGGGTCCCCTAGGGATAAGAGTCAGAATAGCATTGTTGATTGTGCTCATTACACTTGGCACCTTTCTGGTTGGATGGGGAGTACAATATCAGGTAAGACATGGATCCATTAGTCCACTCATAGAGAATGCCCACATCACTAACAAAACTCCAGCTGAGTTTCAGAGACTTTCACTTATCCCCAGAGCCAAAAGATGAGCTGAGCAACAAGAGGAGGAGTTAGAAATACTCTTTCCCAAAGGTGAGGCGGTTATAATCAAGATGATTCACCCCCCATATATGCAGTTCTTGTATCAAATGATGAGATGGGTTTAAGTGATCGGGATAATCAGTGATGGGGATTTACAGATTAGGGGAATCTCCAAATACACTGGATCCATGTTTTAGTCTGTACCAGAAACACCCCCTGTTAAGTTTATGGACAACCGACCGGTGACCTGAGCAAAGTTATTGAAAATGATTACAGTAGAAACAGGCTACTAACCCACAAGTTCAGCTTTGTACGTACAAACTCTATGAACGAAATTCCCCAGCAGATTGTGGCGACATTGCAGATATGTCCAGTCACAAAAGTTAGTTATTTATGTTCTAAATAACAGTGAGATTTAAAGTGATGGAGAAAATATGGGGATGTTCTTGTATAGCAGGGATCACCAACTACATTTGTCCAAGGGCCAAAATGTATCCAATAGACACTATCGCAGGCCAGCGGGGGGGGGGGGGGGGGGGGGACTCTTCACGCTAACGAAGGATCACTTCTAGGCAGGGTTGGGAGGGTTACTTTGTAAATGTAATCAGTTACTGATTACTGAATACATGCTCTGAAAGTAATCAGAATACAGTTACAGTTACGTGTCTTAAAAAAGTAACGTGTTCAGGTTACTTGTAGAATACTTTTGGAATACTTTCTTTTTCCATAACAGATGGGTATGTTTTGTTAAACAGGAGACACTTGTTTTACTGTTTTAATGGCTTATCAAGAACTCAAACACAACATCTTGGTGTCATTCTGGACAGCTCTCTCATCTGCACCCCACATAACAAACATCACCCGGACTGCATTCTCCTACTGTAAACCTTTCCTTAGAATATGTTATGAATTGTAAGGTGTCCTTGGGTGCTTTGGAAGGCGCCCCTAAATAGAATGAATTGTCATTATTAATTATCATTATTTATTATTATTATTATTATCTGAAACGATGTAATAACTTTTAAAACTGTTTCCAGTCACTTGCCCCATGCATTCAGCAGCAGCAGGCCATTCACTTTGATTTTATCCCGTTATAAATGTCATCATTTCGACAATAAAGAAATGCTACATCAACGTTATCTTGCACATTTTATCTAACCATCTCCGTTTCTAACTTTCAATATATTTTAAAAGAGATCTCTCTCTCTCTCTCTCATCTGCGTGCGGGGGGGGGGGGGGGGGGGGGCGGGGCCTCTCAGACACGCTGCATCTCTCTTGCTCACAGACACGCTGCAGCGCTGTGTAGTGTGCACACAGTTCTGCCGGTAATGAATATTACATGTTGTGAGGAAACTTTTCCACCAATAATTCCAATAAGTAATCCAAAATGTATTCACTTCAGGTTTACGAAAGTAACTGTAATCAGATTACTCGTTTTTCAAATGTAACGCCAGCTGAATACAGTTAGCCTACTTGATTTTTGTATTCTGATTACTTAACGCCGTTACATATATTCCGTTACAACCCAACCCTGCTTCTAGGCTACTGTCCCGCAGCTCCTGCCTCTCTGTTGGACTCTGTTGCAGCGGGGCTGCTGCTGTGGTGCAGAGCGCACAAAGCAGACTCTTCACAACGAAGAATCACTTCTTCTTCTTCAAGGAAGGGAAGGTTTCGCAGTACGCAGTCTACTGTCCCGCAGCTGCTGCCTCTCTGTTGGACTCCGGTACTGCACCTTACTCACGAGACGTTGTAAAAAAAATAATGGGTGGGGGGAGAACGCAGTAACCACTCCGCCAACGCCACAGTCACCCCGTCGTGCGGGCCGGATGAGAATGTCTGGCGGGCCGGATGTGGCCCGCGGGCCGCCAGTTGGTGGTCACTGTTGTATAGTGTGGTGCTTGAAACATGTAGGTATTTTTAAAATAATAGAAGAAAATGGTTTCCTGAAAGAGTTATTTGGAGTAGCCATGTTACAGTGGGTGAAAGCAATGTTTAAGGATATGGCACAACTATTAGTAGACATTAATTACATTTAACATCTAAGACAGATAGTAAGAGTGGAAAGGATTGGATTTATTTTACCTCAGTGTGTTAGATTTAACTAGGTAATGCGTCCCGAGATCTCTCTCTCTCTCTCTCTCTCTGCCTGTCAGAACGCTACGACCCCATCTTCAGACAAATGACCTCACCACAGGAGACTTCTCCTCCTCCATCGAAAAGAAACACCAAGCGGATGGACTGAGGAGAGGACAGAACCAGAGGAGTTGGCATGGGCCAACAGAACGTGAGGGGGTCGTGGCTTGACAACCAGAGGGGGAGAGAGGGAAAACAGGAGGAAAAAGGGGTCGCTCAACCCACCCTGCAGATGTTTTAAATCTTACTTGCAGCTTCAGAGGGAGTGCACAGCACCAGAGTATGAGTTTTTAAAAGACAAATGCCACCACCTCCTAATGCTCATCCATTTAATCAGTAATGACCTGACATTTAGAGATGTTATTTAAAGGAGAAACATATCTGCCATGAGTGAACATTCCTGAATTGAACTAATTATCACATGCTCGGGCACCCAAGTTTCCACACACATCAGGGACTTTATCACTGCATTAAAGCAGACCACCCAAAGCCACCAAGTGGGAACTTTTAAGTGATGAAATTCTACAACTGTTGTAACTGACCAAAATCTTCTCCCAGAAATGACAGTCTAGAATGCCGTACCCCAGACTAGATGTTTGGTGGTATCATGGAACTAAAACCTTGTACTCAGTCTTGCCACAGGATTGGGCTGGGACCTAGCACAGCCAGTGATGTTTTTTATGTAGTTAATCAACATGGCGAAACACCCCAAAGCCAGTAGGGCTAAGAGACCAGTCCCAGGGGGAGTTTAGGCTCCACTGTGTACAAGGATAACATAGGGGCCCAGGAGAGGCCTAGATGTTGCATTTCCATGTCCTAACGTACCGATTGATCACGACGGCCTCTTCTAGAGAACATATTGTTTTCATACCTTAAATAGTATGAAAGGAGGGAGGGTAAATTTCTCATGAGGGGACAGTTTCCAATGCTAGTAGAACAGGACGATCCACCCCACACAGATGTTGATGAAAATGACGAGTTAGTTTGAATGAGTTTAAATGATATGGATGTTCAGAGATGAGATTGTTCAATGAATGTCCAGCCGATGTGATTATTTAAATGATGAAATCATGCGAAGAAGTGAGCAAACTAAAATGCTAAAATGGAGTGAATCCATTTCAATTAACCTATACTATTCCAAGATAGTGTATTTTTATTATTACATTACACTGGTCCTAGATAGTTTGTTTTATTTTTATTATTTTTCACTGTTCTATATGATAGATTTCATGCATTTTAGAATCATTACTATTTTAAAATGGGTCGTTTCTTTTCACTTTGTAAAAACAAGTGCCTTAACACTGAGCGTGGTATGAGAACGGTTTCTGTGAAAGGTGGGAGGAAGAAATGTTCTGAAACCAAGCCATTGCTGCTATTTTGAAGAACCATATTGAATGTTAACACTAGAAGTTATGCACAAGGGAAAACTTTTATGTTTGAACACAGTCAAAGTATTTTTGTATTTTTGTAAAGTTGAGGCTATTCGAACCATTCCATTTTGATTGTATGTTTTTGATATGAGTTATGTACTATGCAGAGTTCAGATGAAGAACTCATTGATTTCAGTATTATACACACCTTTTAGGTGTGTAAGGAGGGACTGTTAGAAATTAAAATCAATGTTTAATAGCATAATGTAGCTTAAACATACCGTCAGTTTAAATGCTATTTTATTCTGGAAAAAACCGGAAGTTCTCAATACGAAGCTTTTATTCTGAAAATCCTTCATCACAACATCCGGGACTACCGTCCATTATTATCACTAAAGTGCCTATTGACGCCGTTAACATGTATTACATATAAAGTTATGAAAGAGTTAAGGAAGAGAAAAGGCGTGTTTAGATATATTGAATGTACAATGTCTGTATCGTCTGATATGCGTAACGACGGACATTAAAACGTTGGAGAGCCGGCATGCAGGGAGGAGCCAGCAGAGGATATAAATTCAGCAGCCCTACGGCGATTCGGCCTCTTTCTTCACCTGGCGGAGCCAGAGACACAGCTGTGATTCTGTCGGACAATATTCTGTTTGTAACATTACCGCGCCTTTATTTGAATTAAAGTACCAATTAGAAACCATCTCAGAGACTCCATTTAGTCTCCTTTTTAAGCTTCTCTCCTGGACGCGAGAATTATTACACAAACAACACAACCCAGTCTATATTAGGGTTGCCAGAAACTGACCATGATCAAAATCGATTATTCGGCAGCCCTGGCGAATAATAATCGATTATTCGACCGACCGACCCCCCCTCACCCTCCGCAGAAGAAAAAAATAAACTCAGACAAAAGGAATTCCGTTTTTTTTTTTAACTGGAACATGTTTAACAGTACAAACAACATAAACGACACATAAACCTACATCAACATGATGTTGTTTTATTTTTTGTTATTTTCTAAAGTGCCTGCCATCACCTTTATTTGGAGATGCGCGATGCGCGCACAATGTATTTATTGCAATGCTGCCATTATTAAATACAGGCTACAGCTTATATTAATAATAGCAGTATTGCAATGCTATTATTAATACATGCTGTAGCCTGTATTAATAATAATAGCAGCATTGCAATAAATACATTGTGCGCGCATCGCGCATCTTCAAATAAAGGCAATGACAGGCACTTTAGAAAATAACAAAAATTAAACCACCATCATGTAGCCTGTATTAATAATAGCAGCATTGAAATACATGTCCTTCACAGCATATTGGTGATTAGTGCAGTTATTTCACCTGCACACATGTCATCACAACGACGTGGCCTCGAAGTAAAGTTGGTAATGGCCGGCCGTGCTGCGTCTTTCTCTGTAACCTCTTTGGCTTCGCTCTCAAATGCGAACGCATTGTTGAGGTTGAGCTATGATAGACCAACGTCTTTTCGCAGAGCTTGCATTTCACTTCCTTTGGACTTGTAAGTTCAAAGTAGTTCCACGAGGAACTCTTTTTACCTGCCGCTTTGCTCATCTTTAGTCGCACGTGTGAGGGAGAGGAGGGGGGGGGGGGCGGGGTCCGTGTGTAGCGTGCTGCAGCAGCAGTCTGCTCTGCATGCAGGCTTCCTCCATGTTTACAATAGAACAAACTGGTGGTGTGACCAATGGCCATTTACAATTATTAATACTATTACTATTATTAGCATTAGTCTATATGTTGGTTGAAACTAAGCCAGAAAAAAAAAAAATTAAACATAAATAATAAAAATATATATATATATATAAATAAAATCGATTTTTAAAAATAATATTCGATTATGGAGACTGTAACGAATAATCGAATAATCGCTGGCATCCCTAGTCTATATAATGTTATTTCACACACGCCAAATGGATGCTGTTTTGTAGTTCTACAGACATAGACTATTAGCAGTTTATAAATAAAGCTGTATTGTATATATACTGTTGCTCACCTGTGGAGAGTGTTCCTGTGTAGCTGGAACAGAACTCTGCAACCTGTTATCTGTGTTGGTTATTCTCGCGTCCAGGAGAGAAGCTTAAAAAGGAGACTAAATGGAGTCTCTGAGATGGTTTCAAATTGGTACTTTAATTAAAAATAAAGGCGCGGTTATGTTACAAACAGAATATTGTTCGACAGAAAAGCAGCTGTGTCTCTGGCTCTGGCAGGTGAAGAAAGAGGCCGAACCCTTCACGTCCCGCTGTTTTTATATTCTCAGCTGGCTTCTCCCTGTGAGCCGGCTCTCCAACGTTTTAATGTCCGTTGTTCGCATATCAGAGGATACAGACATTGTACATTCAATATATCTAAACACGCCTTTTCTCTTCCCTAACTCTTTCATGACTTTTCATTTAACACATTCTAAACGCTGTAATCAATACTCCAAAAATACAGGAAATACTTCACGGCAGTTTGGTTTCCCGTCGTTCCTGATGTTGTCACATGCTACCCACATCTGTAAACAATAACGTACACAAATAATCTGTACCTTCATTTAATATTCAACAATAATAATATCTCGACGTCTGTAGTTTTCGGTGTGCAACATCATATCGCTGCTAAATTCACCTCTGTAGTAAATGGTATATTAGCCTCATGCTAAATGCTAACCGGAGATGAAGGATTTTCAGAATAAAAGCTTAACAACTGGTTGTGCACAAGAACTTCTGGTTTTTCAGTATAAAACAGCATTTAAACTGACGGTATGTTTAAGGTACATTATGCCATCAAAACATTGATTTTAATTTCTAACAAACCACAATGTTGCACTGCTGTTCCAGACCGCACACTACTCCACACTCCACCTGGCTGCTGTCCCCACTGTCCTCAGCTGCACTGAAACAGAGCAGCGATGGCACAAGCCAAGAACCATGGTAAGTACAGTATGTGTTCACAACCAATCCACGGTTTGATGAGTATTTCCTTTGTGCCAAGAGCTGATCTAGTATGTTGCATCAACGACCTTTTCAATTCATTTGACAATTATTTTGTGTAATTAATAGGGTGTGAAACCAGGCAGAGTGAGTGACATGGTGTTCACTAAGCCAAAGCAGTTTACAGTTGCTGACGGTGTAAGGTCATATCTATTGTCCTAAGTAATTGTATGTAGCCTCTTACAACTGTGTGATTGTTGTCTGAGTGTAAGATTGTTCTTAAAGTCCTAATTATCATATACACATGTTCAAAGGAGTACACGTTACAAGGCCGTGCGGGGGGAGCTGCCAGACCCAGATGTCCTCAGTCAGCGAGGCATACCAGGACTTCTAAATATAGTATGGTATAACTGCTGTCTGTAATGAAATACACAATCGGTTTGGGAGCAAGACATCTTTTAATCGTTGTTGCCCAGGCTTTCCGAAATGAGTGGAAACGTATCTCCCGATTATAACATTGTCAAACTATGTGCAATATATACTTTATATACATATGCCATCTTTAATAACTGTAATATATACCGGGCTGCTAAATCCTAAGAACTGCTACAGGATTTGATTTGTAGATTTGATTTGTTTTTTATCTGTATTTTTGAAAATTATGTAACATTTTATCTTTTTTTTAGCATATTGTTTATTATATTATAACTTAGTACTTTTTAATGCATGTAAGATATGCAACACTAAGCTGTGGCTCTTTCCTGCTGTAACGCTGCACATGTCCCCTCTGTGGGACTAAAGGGATTCTGATAACGGGACGAATTTGTCCAAAGGGGCACACAGCAATGTAGTGCCGACTTTCTTACCCGCTGGAAGGCCAATCGCTTTTCTTTACCCCGAAATCTGCTCATTCTTGCTCTCGGTGTGACATAACAAACTGTCAAGCTGTCAAAACTCTGTACTCAAACCGGAAGTACTCGGCCGCACACCCAGCCGTTGATAGACGCCATCTTGTGCACAGAGCCAGTTGCAGCCTGGACAAGCAAAAAGAAGATAATTGTGCTTATTCAAATTTTATCGGGGAACTCAATGAGCTTCAGACCAAGAACAACACGTAGGTACCCAGGATGAAGACATTTGGAAATATATACCAATATATAAATGTTGGAATTATTACAATTGATTTATTCCTGAAGGACTTAATTAAACATTCTAAATCCAAGATATATTTTTATCTTAAGGTTTGTGAATAACTATTTGGAATATATTTTTATATTGATGTGCCAGTAGCTTTGCGATTACAAATGATATTAAGTTCATGTTATAGCAAAGTATTAATCATTCAAAAATGGCAAGTGGAGAGTGAATGCTGCTCCGTGTTATATCAAATATCTCCCAAATGTTTAACTCGGCAATATGATAATGTGTAACCAGTCAGACATTTTGCTCAAAGTGCTTGTTTTATACAAGCGGCAAACTGTGGGGTAGAGCCGTGAAGCCAATACGGAAGTGCCACACACTGCAGTTCATATATTGGCCGATAGGCGATGGCTGCAGAAAGGAGCAATTTCCATAGACCCCCATGTTAAAATGCCCAACTTACCCCTGGCTCCATACATTTTTATTATCGATATAGTTAGATTCCACCTTTATGATTATGGATCTGTGAGTGAATTGTTTTCTAACGCGACCCTTTTATTTATATTAGGTCTTAAAGTTTGTGCACACATTAGGGAGTGGTCACGTTGATTGACAGATACGTGCCCCACTCTCAGCTAACAGCAACTTGTCCACTCTGCTAGGCTACAACCATAGAGGCTACAACGTTAGTTAGTTGTAGTTACTGTACTTGACCCTTTGGCTGTGTTCGTGGTGATCGTGCCTGTTAGGGAATATTGTTACAAATACCAGATAATTAAAATGTCGTGCTGTGCGCTTGAATGTACTAACAGAACTTCCAAGAAGTCTACTTTCAGCTTTTTTCGGTGAGTAAAATGATAATATTATACATGTTAACCCCGTTAGCAGGTGTCTGTGTGCTTGTTAGCTTAGCTTGTTATGTAGCTTATTAGTCAGCTAAGGACGTAACCCTTTATACATATATACAGTTTATTTTATGATTCAGCCTTGGGTAAGACTTTTATACTATATGGCTATGACGCCCATAATGCTAAACGGGAGCAAATGTGAAAAGGGGACCCAATTATCCCAGTGGGGCCGCCGGAGTCCACGCCGCCGAAGCTAACAGGGCTGCAGGGGGCTAGCTCGCTAGTGCGTCCCGGCCATAGGTCCCGGCGGCCGTAGCTAGCCCCCTGGGGCTCCGTTAGCTTCGGCCAGAGGCGGAGTCCGGCGTTATAACTGGAGATCAAGGAATGCATCGAAACGCGGACTTGGTTCGCCTGTAGCCCTCCTGCTGTGTTGTTAGCATAGGTTGTTAGCTTAATACTGAGAGCATGTTAGCTTAGCTTCTTAGCCTGAGCTAGGTCTGGATCGTCACGCTCGTTGGCAGCAGATCCCGCCCTGTCCCGCCTCGGCTCCGTCTCTTTGCCCTTATTTGGAGCAGGCGGGAGTTAGACTCTGACGTCACTGTCGATCCGTTAGTAGCCGACTCCGCCTACTTAGGGCTTCACGGCAACTCTGCAGAATCCTATGGGTGACGTCACGGACCCTACGTCCATTTATATATTCAGTCTATGGTTTTATACCATAACATGAAACAATTCTATTGAAATGGATATGAGAAACTGTTTTCCTTTTTTCTCTGTCTTAGGTTAGAAATATGTCTTAATGAGACATTAAAGTAAAATAAAGGTTTACACATCACTCATGGAACGCAACGTTGACGAGCTGGAGGATAAAAATGAGCTACTGTTATCGCAGGTAAAAACATGCAAGTTTTTCTGTGAAATGTAAGCTCTTTGTCTTATCACTAATGAGGGCATTGGAGAATAATAGCAGTCATGTGCAATTTGTATGTGTTAGAAAGATGCAATACCAACCGACTTTTCTTGAAACTCAGTTTTTGCATATGGTGAATATGCAAATCTGAGTCGGGTAATCGCTTATAGCAACCCTTTTACATGATAATAATAATGCTTATATTTTATTATCGCGCTTTATCAATGACTCTCAAAGCGCTTTACAAATACACATTAATGACATTTTAAGACTTAGTCAAGCTTTTGAAAAATAAAAAAAGTGACACTTTTGTTGTTTATTGAAATAAAATATGAGCATCTTTTAATTAAGCCTCTTACAACTTGATTATTATCAACAACCACAAGTTGATGTTTTCTCTGTAACTTGTTTCACAATGAACTTCCAACAAATCAGTCAGGAAGTTCTTATTTGCTAGAATCCTGAATGCAGATTGTGAATGTTTCTATTCATATGTTTGCAGGTGAGAGCCGTGTGTTCACAGCTTGGAGGCTTTAAGGCAAAAGTTGGCTGGCTGACAGAAATGCAAGCGTCCTCACAGGAGGAGTGGACAAGAGAAAGAGGCCAACTGCAGTCAGTAGTGAACCAAGCCACCGCTCAAATGGTACAACCGCTCAAATGGTACACTCCAATGTAATTTAGTTGGAAAATCTTGAAATGATTCTGGGAGTAAACATAAGATCTAAACTTTTTTGCAACAAAAAAAGCAATGCTATGTCGTTTGTGAATGATTACTATTGAAAAGTGTTAATATACTGTGCCTTGTTTTGTTTCCCAGGAGCATCTGACTGAACAGATGCAGATTCTGCAGGGAAAGATTTCATGTTTGGAGGACGTCGTAAACATGGCCACTCAGGAAGAAGTAGGCGAGAATATGGGGCCTATAATGGAGGTGAGCTCAATGATTTAATGTTAAAGCTGAATTGAGTTGATCAAATATAAAGTCATGAATGTTCTTATTTTCTTCAATTTTCAGAGAGCAGATGGGGCTGGCATCAGCAGACCAATTTGAGACACATGCGGCTGAACCGCCATACCCCTCACCTCAAGGTAACACACATACACGTACCTATCCAATCTATAATGTAGCCTGGTTGCACCTATTCTAGAAGTAAAAGTAAAACAGAGTTTTTGTAGCCTAAACAAACTTGAACCAAGAAACACCTCTTTATTATTTCAAAATGTTCAACGCCATTACACTACAGCTTCAATCATTCAGTTTTTACCTTTCATAATAAAAGCCCAACTTAAATCCATTCAGCATTTTAATAAGAGGCAAATCAACAATGGATGCAGGAAGCTAAACCTCTCATTTTATATAGCAAGCACTGAAGAATTTTCATTCATCAACATAGATTGTGATATCTTTAAGGCTAGAATGTAACCCTTCATTTTATAGTGTCTTCACCACCTAGTGTACTCACCTTCTTCATGTTGTCTGATAATAAAGAGTGGAACTCTATTCTCAACACACCGCCTCCGACTCCCTTTCATCGGCACTACAATATATTGTTTAAGGTGAGAAATGGCATTGATATGCATTTATGCGCCAATTTAGAAAGAAAATAACATATAAGCTGATAATAATATACATTTTCTAAGAGAATAATCGAAAACAACTTCGAATCCCACACACCTGCTGGCCAGAGGCCCGCCTAACGGACACATTGTTTGGGTGATAAAATGTTCATTTGCCTGAATCATAATTGTGTCCAATTCTTACATTCGAATTTATTATTTTAAACTGATTATACAAATGTGTTTTGCAAATCGCATGCATTGATTTAATTAACTCTTAATTCTGAAATAAACAATATATGTATTAAACTCTTAAGCCCTGAGCCTGTTTTTCAGGTTTCAGGCTGGAAAATGCCACTAACACAACAAAGACTATATCTTCACTTCTAAAAGGGGTAAATTAACTGAAAGTCAATATGTGCCTCCAGTGAACATATTGTTATGTATTAGCCTTTTTCTGGCTGTTTTAAAATACTGTATAACTGACTAATGAACACAGTAAATTAGTTCAACTGAGTTTCAAAAACGACCCTGTAATTGCCTTTAGGTGGCAGCATGCTCACGACCTTTTGTTTAGGTTTCATACACGTCAATAGTATTTATATTTTCTGATTATGCATAATGTATGGCTCTGTGGTCGTTGACCCATCTGTGAGTTGTGTCTGTATGTCTGTAAACTGTCACATCTTATCTGGACAAGTGCTGCAAAGTGCAGAATACCGTTTTGATAAGGGATACATGTGTGCAGTCTTTAATATTAAACATGATCACTGGTGCCACAGAACAGAAGTCGTATCACAAGTGAACCTGGGCGGATCACAGCTCCACAGCTGAAGGCTTCTCCGCGCTGCTTTCAAAGAAATTCAAACTGTGAGTAAACAACGTGTGCTTCACTTGGAGGCTGTCTGAAGGTGTACACGGGTCTCAGATGGACTTGGTATCACATTAAGAATGATATTCAGTAATAAGTCTGGCAAAAATAGCTGGTTTAAATGATTTATTCAAGCGTGCAATGTTTTGAACAGCCATCCCCAGTCACCTCATTGTCATTTTGTCGTCCTCGCTGTACGCGTCCGGATATCGGCATCGTAACCACAACCTCACACACTGGTACTGAATGTGCATCATGTGTCCTATGGAGCCAAATATACAAAAAGATTAATGTAAACGACAGAAGAAGCGATCGAAATGTGTATTTCCTGGATATTCGACAATGGCTCCTCAAAGTACACGCCCCTGACACATCTTCCCATATATCACGAGTTCCCCGGCGCCACCAGTTAAACGGTAACACCGGAAGTACTTGCCATTGCCTGCAGATGTCATGTCTTGAAACATACTGCAACGAGGCACGCAGTGCATGATTGTAAGTATGTGCTGCTTTTCTTTTAATTTGTCTGTAGGTATGTTGTGTTTGGGTGGATACGGGTTGTGTTTCGAACAAGCGAAAAAGTAAATGTGGTCAAGTGACTTTGCTTAGAGCAGCCAGCATGGCAGAACAAGCTACAGCATGTGGCCAGCTCGCTGATGTTAACGTTACTTCTCTCTGCTATCCGGGCTCATCTATAGCGATAAAGCAGGTGTATCGTTTGGTATATGAAGCTAGAACAATATTCTAGATCAGTGACCACCAACTGGCGGCCCGCGGGCCACATCCGGCCCGCCAGACATTCTCATCCGGCCCGCACGACGGGGTGACTGTGGCGTTGGCGGAGTGGTTACTGCGTTCGCCCCCCCCACCCATTTTTATTTTACAACGTCTCGTGAGTAAGGTGCAGTACCGGAGTCCAACAGAGAGGCAGCAGCTGCGGGACTGTAGACTGCGTACTGCGAAACCTTCCCTTCCTTGAAGAAGAAGAAGTGATTCTTCGTTGTGAAGAGTCTGCTTTGTGCGCTCTGCACCACAGCAGCAGCCCTGCTGCGACAGAGTCCAACAGAGAGGCAGGAGCTGCGGGACAGTAGCCTAGAAGCAGGGTTGGGTTGTAACGGAATATATGTAACGGCGTTACGTAATCAGAATACAAAAATCAAGTAAGCTAACTGTATTCAGCTGGCGTTACATTTGAAAAACGAGTAATCTGATTACAGTTACTTTCGTAAACCTGAAGTGAATACATTTTGGAATACTTATTGGAATTATTGGTGGAAAAGTTTCCTCACAAAATGTAATATTCATTACCGGCAGAACTGTGTGCACACTGCACAGCGCTGCAGCGTGTCTGTGAGCGAGAGAGATGCAGCGTGTCTGTGAGGCCCCGCCCCCGCACGCAGATGAGAGAGAGAGAGATCTCTTTTAAAATATATTGAAAGTTAGAAACGGAGATGGTTAGATAAAATGTGCAAGATAACGTTGATGTAGCATTTCTTTATTGTCGAAATGATGACATTTATAACGGGATGAAATCAAAGTGAATGGCCTGCTGCTGCTGAATGCATGGGGCAAGTGACTGGAACAAGTTTTAAAAGTTATTACATCGTTTCAGATAATAATAATAATAATAAATAATGATAATTAATAATGATAATTCATTCTATTTAGGGGCGCCTTTCAAAGCACCCAAGGACACCTTACAATTCATAACATATTCTAAGGAAAGATTTACAGTAGGAGAATGCAGTCCGGGTGATGTTTGTTATGTGGGGTGCAGATGAGAGAGCTGTCCAGAATGACACCAAGATGTTGTGTTTGAGTTCTTGATAAGCCATTAAAACAGTAAAACAAGTGTCTCCTGTTTAACAAAACATACCCATCTGTTATGGAAAAAGAAAGTATTCCAAAAGTATTCTACAAGTAACCTGAACACGTTACTTTTTTAAGACACGTAACTGTAACTGTATTCTGATTACTTTCAGAGCATGTATTCAGTAATCAGTAACTGATTACATTTACAAAGTAACCCTCCCAACCCTGCCTAGAAGTGATCCTTCGTTAGCGTGAAGAGTCCCCCCCCGCTGGCCCGCGATAGTGTCTATTGGATACATTTTGGCCCTTGGACAAATGTAGTTGGTGATCCCTGTTCTAGATAGTTAAAATGTTATGCTAACACTAGCCGTAGATTCACTTGCCACCACCGAGCTACTGCGAACGCTACTTTGCCTCACGGACTGGTTGTTCTGGTTGAGCTAACGTTGTTAACCTCTTAAGCCCTGAGCCTGTTTTTCAGGTTTCCGGCTCGAAAATGCCACTAACACAACAAATAATCTTTTCTCTCAAAGCAAGGTTACATCTGTGAGTTGGATGTAGAAGTGTCAGAATCAATATAGATGTTTATATTTTAAAATAAAATCAGATGGAACATAGTAAAAACATGTAAATTCTAATGTCCGCCTAAAAAAAACCCATTACTTATAGTGAAAACCACCCTTGAATGATGGGTTAGTAGACTAAAAGCTTTAGGAATCCAAACTATAACATATAATATGTACCCTGTATCAAGATTGATGCAAAACAAGTGAAATTTGACTTTTTTAGACAGATTTAGAAAAATAAAGTCCAGACGGACTCACCTCTGGGTAATTTGGGAACCATCAGTTCCATTTGAACTTTTTCACTGTCAAAATCATTTTATTACTTTGAATTATCATTATAGGTATTCATTCCATCCAAATACAACTGTTGTGGAAAAAAATAAAATATAAAAACATACTCTGTTATCGTCATTTGCAGGAAACAACGTCTAATGAACCTTAATAATTAATAAACTATGAATATTTTATATCCATATAACGGGAAAAAACTCATTTAACTTATCTTTTTCATTTATTTTTTCAAAAAAAACACACAATGCTAACAGTGAGGCTCTGATTTAGCCCCGAGCGAAAAATGCTAACCTATTACTGCACCGAAAATCACTCCTAGCTCCCTTATTACTTATCCTAGCTGCACATCCAACACATTGTTTATGATCGCAAGGAGACACAGAATCTAACGGTGCCCACCTCAACACTGAGAGATACAAACTCGCGAGGTTATCAACAAAAACGCACATCAAAACAAGTGGCGCTAGGTACTAACATGCGCTAGGCTAATGGCTTACCTTCATCTTTTTCTGGTCTAAACTGGTCTTCAATGGCATTAAAACGATAAAAACGATGATGTAGTTAATCCATAGGTTAATATCCAATGGGGCTGTGTCCCCTTTGAAATGTTCTGATAATCCATAAGCAATAAAACTGCAATTCCGTTATCTGCTGTCCGCTCTGTGCTCCGTGTGCTCTGGGTCCCGGCAATTCCTGCTTCCTTCCGCAGTAAACAATAAATGAAGTCGGCTGCGTAATGCACTTAAACTGGCTGGCATTCTTTATACTTTACGCAGGACCATATCTCTGGAACCCATTGGTCGATTCGTGTGATTTACACCTTTTTCTTAACCATCAGAACCAATAGAATCGATGGGCAGTTCCCAAATCCACGTAAACATTACCATAGCGGACGTAATAGAGAAGCGAACAAAGCATATCTGAAAGCCTGGACGGCAAAAGTTTATAGCCAGTATATTGCCATAAATATGATGATGGATTATCAGTCAAAATGTCTACGTGACACAAAGACATTGGATTAACCTTGAGCGGCGTTTTTATTCCGGTGAACACAACTTTTGATCACAAATCAAAAAAGGTAAGACTAAATTATTGTAATATTTTTGAAACCGGATGTTGTTTACTTTCTCTTTTCTGGCTGATAGCTCCACAATTCGGGGTCCTACAGTGATGACATTACATGTGTACTACTTAATATAGTGACATATATGAAATGATGAGTGATATACAGCCTATAATACAAACACTGTACCCAGCTGTCTGTACAAACATCAGCAGCTGTTTCAAATGTCATGTCACAATTAAAGCAGTATATCTACGGAACATTTGTTTTTCTTTATTAAACCAGTAAACGGAAAACTGTCCGAGAGGCTTTTTGCCTTACTAAATGGTCTAATGGTCATTGGAGCAAGGGGCGGGGCAAAACTCTCGGAAGTGATTTTTTTTAAAGGCACTCGTATGCTAAAACCAAGCGGCAAACTGTGGGGTAGAGCCGTGAAGCCAATACGGAAGTGCCACACACTGCAGTTCATATATTGGCCGATAGGCGATGGCTGCAGAAAGGAGCAATTTCCATAGACCCCCTATGTTAAAATGCCCAACTTTACAGCAGAAAAAAACATGTTTCTACCCCTGGCTCCATACATTTTTATTATCGATATAGTTAGATTCCACCTTCATGATTATGGATCTGTGAGTGAATTGTTTTCTAACGCGACCCTTTTATTTATATTAGGTCTTAAAGTTTGTGCACACATTAGGGCGTGGTCACGTTGATTGACAGATACGTGCCTCACTGTCAGCTAACAGCAACTTGTCCACTCTGCTAGGCTACAACCATAGACGCTACAACGTTAGTTAGTTGTAGTTACTGTACTTGACCCTTTGGCTGTGTTCGTGGTGATCGTGCCTGTTAGGGAATATTGTTACAAATACCAGATAATTAAAATGTCGTGCTGTGCGCTTGAATATACTAACAGAACTTCCAAGAAGTCTACTTTCAGCTTTTTTCGGTGAGTAAAATGATAATATTATACATGTTAACCCCGTTAGCAGGTGTTTGTGTGCTTGTTAGCTTACCTTGTTATGTAGCTTATTAGTCAGCTAAGGACGTAACCCTTTATACATATAGAGTTTAGTTTATGATTCAGCCATGGGTAAGACTTTTATACTATATGGCTATGACGCCAATAATGCTAAACGGGAGCAAATGTGAAAAGGGGACCCAATTATCCCAGTGGGGCCGCCGGAGTCCACGCCGCCGAAGCTAACGGGGCTACAGGGGGCTAGCTCGCTCGCGCGTCCCGGCGGCCGTAGGTCCCGGCGGCCGTAGGTCCCGTAGGTCCCGGCGGCCTGGGGCTCCGTTAGCTTCGGCCAGCGGCGGAGTCCGGCGTTATAACTGGAGATCAAGGAATGCATCGAAACGCGGACTTGGTTCGCCTGTAGCCCGCTGTAGTATTAGCTAAATAAATGATGTTGAGCAAGGTTTATTAAGCTGAACACCGCCACAATTATTCTGCTATGTATCGGTACTTATTTTATTTTATTAACGTGTGAATGACAAGCATTAAGAATAATACCAAATAGCTAATTATCTTGCAGATTGTCTCGTTTGATTATGAATGTAACGTTTATATAGTGGAACTACACTGTTTTATCAAAAACCAAAGTGCCACGCAGTGACTTGGTATGCATGTATTTCAGCAGGAAATGTGCAACCTAGATGACATTTACCAACACAGACTATATAGAAATATTTGTAAAAGTTGTTCGTTACTAAGTGAATATGGCATTAACCCTCCTGTTGTATTCGGGTCAAATCTGACCGATGTACTACTTTCATCAATCATGTTTTACATTCGATTGCATTTAGGCTTTATGATATCCTTCACAGTACACATTTGAACAATCCAATTATGGATGATTTAGTCAACGTTGTAACACCCACGGTGTTCCCGGTCACCGCCATAAAGAAAAGGAATTACTAACCATCCAGATCAGATAAAACACACACACAAAAACCCACACACACACTAGATGTGTTTCCCCCATAGACTGTATATAAAGGTCCCGTCCCCCCCATTATGTGCCCATCCGCCCATGTGAATCACACCTGCCACACACAAACACACACACAGAACAATTTGATATATTTCCCGCTCTTTTGTGCCCATACCCCCACAGTTAGAAAGAGTGTTAAATGAAATGTGGTGATGGTTTTTGTGTTAATGTAATCGCAGTTAAAACAGGACCGGTCAAATTTGACCGCGAACACCAAACTAAGGGGGAAAACACTTTTTGACCGTCACATTTTTACATTTCAGCATTGCATCACTAATTTAAGTTCTATGTTTTGCTTGTTAAGCAGTCTTTAACCCTACACACCTAACATATAACTTCTCATGTATTTTTGTATAAAGTTTTCCTTTAGATGATCCAGACAGGCTGGACCAGTGGGTGCTGAACATCCGGAGAAATAAATGGACCCCCAAAGTTTGTTCTCGCCTGTGCAGTGAACACTTTGAGAGTCATCACTTCAGCACGGACTCATGGGTACAGATCCTTTTTTTTTATTAAATAACTTTTATGGTTCAATTTGTAGGTGTCAATTGTTGTTGACTCTATTGTCTTTTATAATGCACTCTTAAATTTAAAACAACATTATTCAAAAGAAAGTTGAATATCTACAGACCTCAAACTGTTATTTTATGTGTTTTTGTTTATTATTTTTATTAGGGAAGGAGATGCCTGAAAAACACTGCAGTGCCCACCATTTTCTATTTCACCAATGGCAAAGAACAACAGCCTAGACGGAAAAGCAGGGTGAGTAGCAATGACGAGGTAAGTGACAGTCCTAGTTCGACTGTTAATAGCAATGAGGAGGAGGTTGCAGATGTAGACCATGGTAGTGGTGAAAACAGTCTTGCTGCTGATCAGAGCAATATCATTATGATACAAGAGACACCTGAAGAAGCCTTTGTTGTTCAAAATGTCGAGCATAATGACATTCCAACAGTCAATGCTTGTAAGGATGTTGGTTTGGGTAGCAGCAGCCAACAAACAAAACAAATTGGAAAACAGGCAGACTCCGCCTCTGTTCACTCTTACACCATTACAACACAGCTGGCTAGCAGCTCTCTGAGTGATCACTGCTACGTTATTTCTGAGTCTCCAAAAACACTGAAAAGAAAACATTCCCACGTTGAGGTTAAGCTATGCGCAGCTCGCAAAAAACTGAGGTTGAAGGCCCAGCAGACAAGGAGACTGACGGCACGAGTTTCTTCCTTGGCAGGTGTTGTAAAAGTACTTCAGAAGAAACTCCTTATTTCAACTGACTGTGCCTCTCTTCTTGATGGTCTTGATGAGGTTCCCCGAGATGTCTTTGAGAGAATACAAAAAAAGAAGAAGTCAGTGTTTTCTGAAAACATGAAGCAATTTACCACCACATTGCACTTCTACTCTCCAAAGGCCTATGACTATGTCAGAGAGAAGTTTCACTTGTCTTTGCCTCATCCTCAGACCATTCGAAAATGGTACAGTAGCATCTCGGCAGATCCTGGATTTACTGTTGCTGCATTCACAGCTTTAAAAAGTCATGTTGCTGAAAGGAGAGAAGCCGGGAAAGACACAGTTTGCTCATTAATGATGGATGAAATGTACATCCATAAGCAAACTGAGTTTGGGGGGGACCAAATTCATGGGTATGTTGACATTGGCTCTGGAGAAATTGAAAATGTGATTGCAACCCAAGCATTGGTCCTTATGGTTGTTGCAATCAACGAGTCTTGGAAGATCCCCATGGCTTACTTCCTCATAAACAGCATGACTGGAACCGAGAGAGCAAACCTCATCCGAGAGAGCCTTGTTAGGCTTCATGCAATTGGAGTAAGGGTTATCTCTTTGACATGCGATGGACCCTCCCAAAACTTTGCCATGATCAGGGAGCTTGGTGCCAAATTGGACATTTTTGACATGAGATCATTTTTTCTTCATCCTGAGGATCACACACAAAAGATCTATGTGATCCTGGATCCATGTCATATGCTCAAGCTTCTTCGAAATGTCTTCTCAACAGTTGGGGTTCTGGTAAGAGAAGATGGCCAGCAGATAATGTGGAAGTACATCGAGGAGCTCCACAAGCTGCAGGAGAAGGAGGGCTTGCGTCTTGGCAACAAACTAAAAATGGCCCACATCCAGTGGAGAAATCAGAAAATGAAGGTCAATCTTGCAGCCCAACTATTTAGCAGCAGTGTGGCAGATGCCCTTGAATATTCAGAAAAGGAGCTTAAAGATCAAAAGCAAAGCTTTTTTTATAATTGCCAGTAAAATCGAAATCATATAGCTACAACACTATCTAAGATATTACAGGATTAAAATCGGAGATAATATGCGTCTGGCAATGCGCAATATTTATTTTGTTCAACCCCCAACACCAAGTCAGACGATTTATTTCTCAGCCGCTTGTCTCCGCAAGATGGCGTCGCATGACGTCAGATTAGCCAAACATATTTCCACCCGGCTTACCGCTCACAGCTGCTTCCGCCGATAGTACAACTTAGTTTCGTTATCATGTCTGATTCTGAGTCGGAGGCCACCCAAGATCTTCACTTGTAAAAGGGGTAAATTAATTGTTGGATGTAGAAGTGTCAGAATCAATATAGATGTTTTTATTTTAAAGTAAATTCAGATGGAACATAGTAAAAACATGTCAATTCTAATGTCCGCCTAAAAAAAACCCATTACTTATAGTGAAACCACCCTTGAATGATGGGTTAGTAGAATAAAAGCTTTAGGAATCAAAACTATAACATATAATAAGTACCCTGTATCAAGATTGATGCAAAACAAGTGAAATTTGACCTTTTTAGAGAGGTTTAGAAAAATAAAGTTCCATTTGAACTTTTTCACTGTAAAAATCATTTTATTACTTTGAATATCACTATAGGTATTCATTCCATCCAAATACAACTGTTGTGAAAAAAAACTTTTAAAAAAAAACTAATTTAACTGATCTTTTTCATTTATTTGAAGAAAAAAAAACACAATGTGAGCCTCTGAATTAGCCCCGAGTGAAAAATGCTAACCTATTACGGCACCGAAAATCATTCCTAGCTCCCTTATTACTTATCCTAGCTCCACATCCAACACATTGTTTATGATCGTAAAGACACAGAAGCTAACGGTGCCCACCTCTATAAGCAATACAACTGCAATTCCGTTATCTGCTGTGCTCTGTGCGCTTTGAAATCAAATCAAAAGTTGTTTACCTCAATTCTTTGGCGTTTCTGCATTGCCCGGCTCTTTCGTTCTTTCAGTTGTTTTTTGTGCTCAAATGTGGGACCTGAATCCAGTAGACTTCTCAAAACAGCAGCGTGGAATCGCTCCGGTCCCTCCGTGGTATCCCCGGGGTGAAAGCAGGCCCCAGCGGTGGTAAAATCCTCCTCCATACAGCAGTACACGCCCGGTGGAAGCAGAATCGCAGGCAGCAACAGGTGGAGCCTACTACCAATACGGGTTTCAGCCTCCGATGTACTTTTAATGCTTCTCCACCAACAGACTTGACGATGGCAGGATCAACATCGTATGCATCACACGCGAAGTGGTCAGAGCACAACTTGCTCCATGTTGTCGGCTGCCAGCCAACACGATTCACTAAAAAAATCCAGTTTCGGCGGATGATTTTGTCTTGGGGAAATGCATGTAAAATTCTCCCAGATCCCGCACCGTTCGTACATCCGAAAGCACAACAATAACCCATGTTTTTGCGGATATAATTCAGTTTTCTTTTCGAAAAACACCGCTGACATGTGAACGAGACTGCCTGGCCCAGAGACTGTTTGGCTACGATGACGTCACGCGCGCGGAGGCTGCTGGGAATGACATGTCAGAAATTCAGACGGCGTTGGGTCGAGTTTTGTATCAATAAAAAGCTTTTTTTTGGGTGTATTATCTCGATTTAAATTAAATTAAAAAAACAGGCAGTCTTAAAAACAAAATTTCTATAAAAATGTAGCATATTTGGAAGCTTTGCATTTGATCTTTAAGTATCCTCAGTTTACTGGAAGTGCAGCCACAGTTCAGTTCCTGCGCACAATTGATGCAGCCTTTGACGTCCTTAACAGCCGAAACCCACTCGGAAGAGGACACAAAGCACCCATCAAGCCAGCAACTAAACACCGTGCCATAGGTATTCTATTAGAAGCTGAGTCCCTTCTCCGTGGGCTTAAAATGAAAGGAAAGGACAACAAACTTGTTCCTTTACATGCCACACAGAAGAAAACACCCATCTGTGGTTTCATTGCTTGTGGGAGAAGTGTTATTGGCATCTACGAAGACCTGGTAGAGCAGCCAGCTGCCCCCTGTCGATACCTTCTGACCTACAAGCTAAGTCAGGATCATTTGGAGCTGTTTTTCTCTGCAATCAGAGCGCGTGGAGGTTACAACAACAACCCCAATGTCAGGCAGTTCCGAGGGGCATACAAGCGTCTCCTTGTAAGGCACCAGGTGAAAAAAGGCACAGGTAACTGTCTTCTTCGTGACAACACAACCATCCTTGACTCAACACCGGCAAATATCAACATGGCACGCAGGTTGGGTATTGAGCCGGTGGAAGAGATTGTGACTGAGGATGACACACTTGCTAACCTTCCTGATGTTAACCATCTATCTGAGTACAAAGAAGCAGCAATCTCATACATCGCAGGCTTCATTGTCAAAAAGATAGAACAGAAGGTCACCTGCATGCCTTGCTCCCATGCACTGACATCAGCTGACTCTGTGCATCCATTTGTAACTTTGAAGAACAGAGGTGGCCTACAGAAACCATCACCAGGCATCACTTCAGTGTGTCAAGTTACCGAAAGATGTTTTCAGCGGCTTCTAAATGCCAATGAAGGAAAGGCTCCACAGGGAAGAGGAACAACAGCGGCAATTGTCCACCAGGTGCTTTCTGAGTGTTCTGAGAAAAATCTCTTCCCACAGCTGCACAACCACATGTTTGACATGTGTGTTGAAGCTAACCATGTCCATGTTCTGGTAAAGATGGCTTCTGCCTTGTACTGCAAAGTCAGATTAAATCATATAGCAAGGCGGCAGACGGATAAGATTAAAGAAGGCAAAGTAGTCCGTAGAAAACTGACCAAATTAATCCATTTTTACGGAGACTAAAAAAAAGGTTGTTGGCCATTTCTGTGTTTTGCAGGTGTACGTTTACTATCTGTGTTTGT
The DNA here is from genome assembly GCA_902827135.1 of Harpagifer antarcticus. Lineage (NCBI taxonomy): Eukaryota > Metazoa > Chordata > Actinopteri > Perciformes > Harpagiferidae > Harpagifer > Harpagifer antarcticus. Next base: position 2,766,148 of record CADEHL010001043.1, on the reverse strand, counting down.
CAAAAATTGTGTATGCATATTTGTAAATATATGTATATATCTATATCATATATATTAAGTTATTGGTTTGTGTTTTACGTGTCATGGCCAATTAATACCTTTTTTGTAATTTACGGACCTAGAACAAGGAACAAGGAACATGGCTAGTGGCAAGCCTTACTCTCTTTGGAAAACATTGTATATGTTGCTTGGAGCCCGCATGAAAGGTGCCTGAGTAACTTTCAATGTCTGCTGTTAAATATTCTGGGTATTTTCAACGTATTTGTGGCACTGCAGTGTGGGTATTGTGTGAACCTGATTATTAGTTGGAGTCTGCATGAACGGGGCCCAACTGTTTATTATCTGTGTTTGTCTATACTTGTGTGTACATATTTGTAAATATCTGTAAATATAATTATACATCAATATAATATATATTAAATGATTGGTTTGTTGTTTGCAGTGTTTGCAGTGTTTATTGCGATTATCAGTTGGAGTCTGCATGAACGGGGCCCAACTGTAAAATACTCTCAAAAATCCAAGCCGGGATGCTACCATAGACTGTATATATATATATATATATATATATATATATATATATATATATATATATATATATATATGCTACTCGAAGACATAACCATCGGAATGTATCATACTAAATTGTTCAAAGAGCCTTAACATATTGCCTACCTCAACTGTTCAGTATATCTTAGAGTCTGCATGAACGGGGCCTAAGTTTATATTGATCTGTGATCCATAAACCACATTTGCAACCTCCTCCATATTCATGTTTTTGTAGATAGTTTCATAAGTTGTGTGTCAAAGTTAAACAACTGTTCATTGCCAAACGAGTAAGCATATGGAAAACTGTTCAATATGTCTTAGAGTCTGCATGAACGGGGCCTAATCTCATATTGATTTGTTAAACATATGCTTATTCAGATATTCATTTGTATGCTATGGTCTCTTGATGTGTTTGTCCAAGTTAAGGATCAGTTCAATGCAAATAAAAAAAAAAATATATATATATATCTATAAAATGTAAAACTTTTATAAAAAACATATTTCTTTCTTCGATTGCTGTTTTGACGAAGGCTAAGTAACTTTTGGCATGTGGTATTATATTTTCTGATATAGGTCGTTTATAACTGTAAAAACATACTTTTGGAATGTGTTCTTTTGTTCATTGTTTACCTCTTTTTGATTGTTCATCAAATTCACGTTCCCATTACATTTTTATCGAACATTTATCTCAGCTCTATCTTTCAAGACTTTGACAACTGCCTTAACCTGTTTTTTCTTCTTGACCCTTCTGCACTAGTTTTTAGCATTGTGTGCAGACTTTGTTGTGTGTGTTTGTCTCATTTTAATTTTTTGTTTGTCCATGTCCTGTGTCCATGCTTTTCAGTTGATTTTGCATTTTTGTCCCGTCTTATATGTTCCCATTCCTGACCTGCACCTTGTCGTGGTGAGTGGGCTTTAAACTAAGACGGGTCATACTGAATAGTTTGTGCACACATTTTTAACATGTGATCTTTCTTTCATGTAGGACGCTTCAGGGAAGTTGCAACGCCTCGGCCAATGTGATGTCTTCTCCATGTGAAAGAGATTGAAGGCATAATTTATAACTTGAGACAATTTTCCAAAAGTTATGACTTTTATTGGCTTAGGCAGTAATGGATTACATCTAACACGACTCAAGTTCGTATAGAAAAAAAGGAAAGTGTAATCCTTAGTTACATAGGAAAAAATGTAATCAGATTAGTTTGACTTTTTTTAATAATAGGGAAACTCAGGATTACAATCTTATTCAAAACCTAAAAAGAGCTGTTGTTGTAAAATGATCAAATTGTATCTCTTCTCTGGAAGCGGTACTGTTCTGTAGGCTAATACTTTAATTGTGAATCTATACACCTACTGCCTGAATCTGCTTTATGGTATTATATTATACATTTAAGTAAAAAAAAAATCATATTAATATTTCTTCTCTCCTGTGTTTATTTGCATTGCATTTGATATTGAGGTAATCCAAAAGAAAAAGAAAGTCATCAGGTTACATTACTTTTATATCTTGATACTCACATGAAGTTACTGGCTGTGTTTTTGGCAAGTAGCCCTCCAAACCCTGTACATAAGTTATATCATTTTAATTACTGATACAGTTGTTGCACATCTTTAATTTATTTTCTAGTGTACTTAAGTCATAAAATGATTCGTAACCTTTACTTTTCATAAAATGCAAGATGTAACTTTCAATATGGCTTGTGTATTTATCACTTTTTCAATGTGAAATAGATCTGATTAAATAAAGAGTAAAAGCACAATCTTAAATGTTGACATTTATCATTTTCCTATGCTTATTGTTAATGTAGTGGTGTTATAAACAAAATGTTGTCGTAAAGGAAATTAAGATGTTTTTTATTTGTTGATAAAAGATTTAAAGGGCACCTATCATGCAAAATGCACCTTTGTACGTCTTTTATACATGATTATGTGTCCCTGGTGTTCCAGGGAACTCGCCAAGTGCCAGAAAACACAACCCTCTCTATTTTCCTCCTTCGCCAAATCTCTAAAAAAGGGGCTGCAACGGATCTGAAAAAAATGGATCCACATTCCGACACTTTTCTACGTCACAAAGACGTACTCCGCTTATTGGTCAACTCTCCACCTATCAGGGGAATGAGCCACGGCCACGTGCATTGCCAAACCTCTCATTCGCATATAGGCTATCGGCAGGCTAAATCAACCCCAGTCACATCTGTGTTTCTGCCTGCTCTTGCTAGGATGTCTAAGCCAGTTAAACGTTGTGCTGTTGTTGGCTGCAAGACTCGGAACAGGGGACTGCATGCAATGCCATCAGTGCAAAAAGAGAATAATCTGTGGCTAGACTTCATTTTCAAGGGACATGTGCCAGAAGACCCCGGCAGATTTCTGTGTGTGTGTTCCAAACATTTTACCACGGACATGTTTATGAACTTCTCTCAAGTCCAACACGGATATGCCTCCAAACTAATGCTACACCCGGGATCAATACCAACCATCCGGGACCAGGCCAGTGAGGACACATCCAATTCTGAAGCTGTAAGTTTTTATTTAGCGGTGTTTTTCCTGATAAAGCTATCTCTTGCTTGTAGCATGTAGCATGTAGCTTCGCCGTATCAATGTCGCCTCAACCCCAACTAGTAATCGGTTAGGTGTTTATATGTTCTTGTAACATTTTATTTTGTACGCTCCGCAGTCTTTGCTTTGTCTTTTATTTTAATTATCAGGCATTTGCGAACATGTTCAGACTGCCGTAATGGCGATCTGTGTGAAGGCTGTAAAGCCACGCCTAGCCTAGCCGATAACACAAGTATTTATTCTCCTATGTATTAGTATTTTGTATCCTCTAAAAATCATATTGAGTAAGTTATAATAACAACGTAATCTTCTGGAGGTAAGTGCCGTTTTTTCCAGCGTTATGTAAAAGCTTTTGTGATTGTAGTCTGTAAGAACGATCATATATCATCGATCTGTAAGCTAAGCTACGCTACGCTAATGAGACATGCCGTTTTTTGCAGCGTTATATGGAAAAGCTTTTGCATGTTTACTTGTTTGCGCACATGAATATAAATGGGGGTGTGTTAGGATACAACACTGTATGTATGTATGCGAGGGGACACACACCACGAGTAAAACGGAGCTAAAGCCCTGGTATGTTGTTGTTGACGACATGCATACTAATCTAAACCACTTTTTTTGTTGTGCTTTTTTTAACATTGCACAGGCTACGTGGCCAACTTGATGGACCTCATCTTCGACCAAGTCTTTGTGGACCCTGCACCATTATGAGCAACCTGACAGGGAGGAGGTCATCGCCGGGTATGCTACACGGTTCAATTTGGCTGCTGTCTGAACCTAACATAGACATTTCACGGATCAGAGGACAACGCAGGCCGGAATCACCACTCTGATCCTGATTCAAATAACCGTTGATTTTGACAATAAAGTTCCGAGTTGATATCAAATGTGTCGTGATTATTCATGTTTGGATGGGTAAAGAATATTCTGATTTCAAAAGCATAAGGTTGTGTGTGGACTTGTTGTCGTACACATGGGTGTGTTATGCCATTGCTGTGTAGTATATAATAGTACATGTACAATGACAGAATGAAAGATTGCATAAAGCCATATACACCAGTATTTATTTCCATGAACAATATTAGCATTCGTTTTACAATTTCAGTCAAAACCAAATCCAGGATGGTCCACCACACAGGTTACAGAGTCCTCATGTTCCTGCATCCGTCTTTACACCTAGTGTGATAAACATATATTGAATGACATGTGAAAAATGTATTCTCTAAACAGACAACTTAGTGAAGCTAATGTTACGTGTGGTATCTCCATGCAGCACATGCTCCGGTTCAGAAGGCATCGTGGCGCAAGTTGCACATGTACCCCTTTCGAAAGAAGTCAATAACTGAGCTTTTAAAACACATGAAACACATAATGCTGACAACTGAGGTGTTGGAGTTATACTTTTTATCACCCTAAGTTATTGAACTTTCCAACGGTTGTTGCACGATGTTGGAAGAAAAGGACTGTAAACTATTAAACGCAATGAGGCCATTGTATATATGCTGAAAATATGAATGTCTCCCTTTATAAATATATATATGTATCGCTGTGTTTGCGTTACAAACTCTAAGTTACAAACTGTACACATTGCATTCTTGCTAATTAGCCAAAATATGAATGGAATAAGTAGCAAGCATCGTAACAGAGTAAAAATAAATAGGGACAACAGCTTGTCAACTAACCATTCAGAAACGTCCTGCTGCAACCGAGATGTTTGCACCTCCACCAAAACCTCCGCTGCTTCAGTTTCTGGATCAAATTGATAATATGCTTGAACACATGCATTGCTCTGAGATGACATGTGTATTCCACACTCGTAATCACAGCAAGCATGGTAACGTGACTCTCGCCGGCTCTTCTGCTGGGGGCGTGGTCAGCTGCTGCTCAGAATTTTCATAGGCAGGTTTGGAATAAAGCGAAAATGAGCGAAACGAGGCATGGCTAAAAAATGATCTGTTTGGTATTTTGAAAAATAAAATGTATAAATATACCTTATATAGGTATGGTCATACACTATATCATTTAAATATAGCATGATAGGTCACCTTTAAAGTTGATGCTCACAACATGTGGGAACATTTATGGAGAAAAATGTTTCTATTGTAAAACAAATATTGATCTGCATACTGAACAATTTGGAAACTCTCTAAAAGGTGTAATCTTCTGTGACGTTACGACCCTGTAGGGATTGTGGGTATTGCACTTCATAATTACATATGGTATGGTACACATGGTATGCTTATGACATAGTTCCAAAACACATGGGATTAGGGGAGACCTTCCTGTTGTTTGCATTGTCACTGATAAATGACAGCGTAGTATTCATTGTCAAGATGTTGTGTTTTTAAACTTGGGACTCTTTTCAGAGTGCTACGGCTTGGGAAAAGATTTGAGCCTTAATGTGTAATGTGTTCTGTATTGTATGGTAAGCTTATCCTTTCATTTGATAGTCCCATTTGGATGTGATGGCTAACATTTTCAGTAAGCAGTAGACAAAAGAAGTGAAAATATGAATGTAATTTATTTTCAATATTTACATAAATACAGAATTATTTTAACAAATAAAATAACAAAAAACATCATAACAAATACAAAATAAAAGGTTTGACAGACAGCCATGCCCAGCATGGGCCTGGAGAGCTACAGAGTCCATTGCGGGAAGAGGGGGGGGGGTGGGATGTGGGGAAGAGGAAGAGCAGCCATGTTAACAGTGTTATGGCTACAGATGTAATATCTAACTCAACATTAGCCATGACAGTCTGGGCTTAGCAAGGGCCTTAGAATACATACTCTAAAGGCCAAATCCAAAAACAGTGATACTGACATTTTAGCAGTTCACAGTCTTTGGAGGTGGTCTTTCAGGCAATTGGCTAGTGACTTTAAAAACATATCATTTCCCCTAGGGGTGAAATGAACTCTATCTCGCAAAAAAAGCCCAGCACTGTCATGTCTAATGTTGGAGTGGTCAACAATGACACCATTTAGGCTATGAACAAAAGTAGCCATAACACTGTTAACAAACTTCCGGGCCTTGTCAATTTTGACAGGATTTGCACCAGCCCTCCACCGGCGCCTCTGGTTGATCTGGGAGAGCATGATCTTCATGCCAGGGTGCCGATGGTGAAGCTGGTGCAGGTCCTCCTTCATCTGGTTCAGCAACTGAACACTGGGCACATCCCCCAAGTCATTGCCGCCACAGTGGATGAGGAGGACATCCGGGACTGCTCTTCCTCTCCAGCGCAGTCCACCCCAACCGAACCAGCACACCCTCAGGTCGAGGCCAAGGTTGCTGCCGATGGTCTCTGTAGCTCTCTGGGCTCCACGCCGGACACAGCTGTCTCCGATTATCCATACAGTCACTATGGGAGGAAAATAAATGAGAAACCTCAAAAAACAGATTAACAGCACAGTTTATATATATATATATATATATATATATATATATATATATATATATATATATATTTATATACTGTGTGCTGTTTATGTATATATATATACATATATGTATAGTATGTTTGTGTGTAATGCCAACCATCTGAAGTCATGTAAAGTAAGCCAGGACCATCAACTTACATGTTGTGCAGTTTGGCGTGGAGGAGGTTGCCATCTATTTTTTCTTAATGCTGAAAGAAATAAAAATGGTTTAATCAATATAAAAGCACCTTTCTTTTTCTACACTCATATTTCATTAATTAAATGTAATTCACGCAACACTGGCCATATCTATGCTCGTTTACAAAGTTAAGTTACAAATGACATTTATATTTGAAAAACGGTGAAGCACTTAAAAAACAATTGTATAGTGTAGGTTCAAGAACATTTAAATCAAAAGGACAAGTTTTGTAAAGCTACAGGGTATCTTACCTTCAGAATATGCCGGGAACGAGGAGCGGTGACTGCAAGCTGGGTTGCTAGCATAGACTGTGTTGTTAGCATAGGTTGTTGGCTTAATACTGAGAGCATGTTAGCTTAGCTTCTTAGCCTGAGCTAGGTCTGGAACGTCACGCTCGTTGGCAGCAGGTCCCGCCCTGTCCCGCCTCGGCTCCGCCTCAGCTCCGCCTCTTTGCCCTTATTTGGAGCAGGCTGGAGAAGGCGGGAGTTAGACTCTGACGTCACTGTCGAGCCGTTAGTAGCCGACTCCGCCTACTTAGGGCTTCACGGCAACTCTGCAGAATCCTATGGGTGACGTCACGGACCCTATGTCTATTTATATATACAGTCTATGGCTAAAACACATTTGCATTGAAGCACTACAGTATCCGGTTGAAGGAACGATGATAATATTATAGACAAGGGAAAACAAGGAGAATTTCTTAATAACAGCACAGTCCTTTAGCACAGTGATACAATCATATTTTAAAAGAGAACAGCGTCATAAGAGGCCCAACGCAGGGACAGGGTGTGTCACTGCTGAAGGATAGTTGTGACCAGCTATCCAGGCCATTCTCATGTTTACCATATCCTCTTAAAATACTCTTTCCAACAATATCAGTTTCATGAAGAAATGTTTTTTAACGCTTATTAAAAATAGCAGAAAGATAAGCTTTATGTCCTATGGAGGAGACTTCAGACAGGATCACTCAAAAAGTATACAGTAACTCTCTTGAAAAAGAGATTTTTAATCTCAATGAGACCTATCCTGGTTAAATAAAGGTAAAATGAAATCTCCCCCCAGGATCGCCCTGCAAGGTGATCAAATCCAAGCAGTGTGTAGTATACAGGGTTCTTACACCTTTTCCAAAGTCAAATTCAAGCACTTTTCAAGCATTTTCAAGGTGCATTTTCAAGCAGCTTACAGCTGTTGTAAATTACATATTTATATACACATATTCAAATGATTATTTCCCTACCTCACATTAAATCAGATGTTCTTTATGCTATAAACAACCAAATGTGTGTTTCGTAATAGCCTTCTACACGAGGATGAACAATTAAAGAAAAGAAAACTAAGTTTAATATTTCAAAAGGAGTGACCTGTACGTAGACTGGGCCTCCCATATAACCTGTCTGAGCCGATATAAAACAATCAGCCAAATAACTTTTCAATACATTATTGATTACTATTTTTGAGGTGCTTTTAGGTTGGCAGTAAACATAAGTCAGAGGTACAAGGTGTACTTTTCCTCCACTGCATGTATTTAATACCTTTAGTTACTTCACAGATCTGGATGAATGATGTGAAATATAACCAAGTGTTGAATCAGACTTTAGTTCCACCTGGAGTAAATCCACCCGCTACCCTGCAGTCTACAAAGTACTTCAAACTAGCTGCACCTTCACCAGCTTTGAGAACACTTTCATGATCAATCATTATAAAACATATCATATATATTATTCTGAAATGGACCAATCTGCACAACGACTACTTTCACTGTCGCTACTTTCACTATATTTTGATGCTAATACTTTTCTACTTTCACTTGAGGAACATTTTGAATGCAGGACTTGTACTGTAACAGAGTATTCCTACACTCTGGTACTTCTACTTTTACTCAAGTACAAGATCTGAGTACTTCTACTTTTACTCAAGTACAAGATCTGAGTATTTCTACTTTTACTCAAGAACAAGATCTGAGTACTTCTACTTTACTCAAGAACAAGATCTGAGTACTTCTACTTTTACTCAAGTACAAGATCTGAGTACTTCTACTCTTAATCAAGTACCAGATCTGAGTATTTCTACTTTTAATCAAGTACAAGATCTATACTTATACCACCTCTGTTTATAGCCTATGAAACTATTAGAAAACGAAGGCTAAAGCTAACGTTAGCAGATAGTGACAATGTATGCTAGTTAGCCAGCTCAACGATAATATTATTGCGACAGAAAAACTTTTCAGTTCACATCACGCTCTGCTGCTCTGAACACCTGAACGGCCCGTTCTAACAGCTGTTCACCAGCGGTCCAGTCTGTGCCAAAGTGACTCCGGACCACACAGTTGATATTAACGAACGCACCCGTAGGTAATGTGGCTGCTGAAGCTGGACCATCATCGCGGAGCAGCAGAGCCGACAGGCAGGAAGACTCGAGCACACAGCTCGCGCTGCATTATAATATATAAAAAAAGAACACCATGCGTGTCATGATGGCACAGAACAGCTTGCGGCCACAGAATACTCCGGGTCCCAGACCCCCCCATACCCCAAACATATTTGTATTGCAGATCTATATGAATCACACAAACAACCTATTTTGGATTCAAAACGGCGAATTTCGCCGAAAGGTGAGTGATTTTCATGCCTGATGTGTCTTCGGGTCAATGTGACTGATTTCGATAGAGCAAGTCACATTTGGTTTAGGTACGAAACATACTACCAGTAGAAATACATTGCTTTCAAAATCGCTGTGTCGAATCAATAGATTATATTTCGTGACTATAACATGAAATGCCGTGAGTGCTTCATCCTCTGAACACCAGTGATGGGAATTCCGGCTCTTCTTGGTGAGCCGGATCATTTGGCTCGGCTCACCAAGAAGAGCCGGCTCTTCCGGCTCCCAAACGGCTCTTCAGTTTACCACATATTATACCTTTTAATTAAATCAAATGTAGCCCTGTTTTGACTAATTATATGTGTACACACATATCACTTAAATTATTCAATACATCCTTTGTACTGAAGTATTCAAAAGTAAAAATGACATGTTTAATATAAATGATTTGCTGTGGCCAATTGTTTTCATTGCATTTACAGACCCGTGTAACTCTCTGATACCACCCAATGAATGCATTGACTTGCTTGTAGAACCACGCTACACAAAACAGATAGCAACACCTATAAAAACTATTTAAAAGAAAAGGGGGATACTGTATCGACCTATATAAAGTATATAAATATAGTTTTTTTATCTAAAAAAATATAGAAGACTATATAGACCAAACAGATCCTGCATTTTAGCCATGCCTCATTTCGCTCTATTTGCTCTTTCCAGCGCTGTTTTTGCAGGGGGCTGATTCTGTGAGCTGCAGCTGACCACGCCCCCTGCAGGAGAGGGGAGCTCTGAGATCAGCTGCTGGGCTGTCAGAAGAGGGGGAGCAAAAGAGATCTCCGTCCTCAGTGTTTTATTCTTATAGAAGTAAGAAGAGAAGTAACGGGCAGAAACCCTCCTTTTTACGCAGCGGTCCAGACATAGACATCAAACGGCGACACATATTCAGTTGCCAGTTACTTTGGCATTAGGGCAGGGATATCTAGATACTTTCCAAGGTTTGACATCATGAATTGTGCTACTTTTAAAGCAAGCAACGACGTTTTCAAATCTGTAATCAAAAAGCTCCTCAAAAACACTATCGAAGCAGTTCCTGCCGGCTCGTTTGTCCCCTGCAATTATTATTATCCCTCAATCGAGTTCGCTATTCAGCTCGCTAACGTTAGCTTAAACAAACGTAACATGCAACGTTAGCCTAATCTAAAATGCTCTCCTACGGCGTACCTTTCATGTGGCTCGTCAGTGCAGACTCTCACATCGTTATGTTGCACACTTTGCAGGAGGCTGCTCGTGGGCTTGACCCTCGTCTTAGCCATGGCTTGTGTTTGTCTTCTGCTAGCCAACGCTCGTTGAAACTGCAACCTCCTGGCACACAGTCATCTATCACTCTCATCAGAATGCCCAGGGGCCTCATTTATAACGCCGTGCGTAGGATTCACGTGGGAAGGTTGCTTACGTAGTAGAAATCCAAATAGGTCCATACATTTTCCGCCACTTCCCGATTCACCAAACATTGCGTACCGGCGAGGAAAGTGCATATGGCACTTCCTACGCCGGTTTCCCTTTATAAATCCCAATCAACTCGAAATGTGGTGCAGCTTTTGCGGGCTTCCCGTCACACCCATAGGTGCCTATAAATAGTCATTGATACGCCCATAATGAATATTCATCAAACCGATTTCAGGCTAAACGAACATGGCAAAGAGCGAAAAAAGAGGCAAGAAAAGAAACTTCAACAACTGTGAAGTTGAAATCCTTGTCGGAGAAGTAGAGACAAGGAAAAACATTTTGTTTGGTGGCCATAGTATTGGCGTAACAAATGCCAAAAAGGCAACAGAGTGGCAGCATGTGGCAGATGCTGTCAACTCTGCATCAGCACAGGGTCGCACTGTCGTGGAAATTAAAAAGAAGTGGTCAGACATTAAGGTGGATGCCAAAAAACGCCTGGCCTCACACAGGCAGAGTGTGTGTGCCACAGGAGGGGGAAAGGGGGCACCGGAGCTCACCCTATGGATGAAAGGCTGGCCGGTATAATCGGTGAATCCCTGCTGAGTGGAGTGGTGACGGAGGCAGATGGGGACACCGATGTTAAGGTTGCACCTCCTGCGTCGAGCCCCGGTGTCTCCACGGCACCTCCTGCGCAGCGGCCGTGTTCTCACGGATGCAGAGGGACACAATTGCTGCAGGTTGCAAGAGAGCTGGGACAACTTCATCATGTGTTGGCTGAAATAAGCACTTCTTTAAAAGATTTGGCAAATAAATGAGTTGTTTCCATACCTTTTTTTTGTCTGTTTTACAAGTGACGCATCACATCCAGACACTGTTGCAGTCCACCAGGGTTTCTCGCCCATGCATGGGGAAGGGGGTCGGGCTTGTCTTGGGCACAAGCAGCCTCAGGGGGTAATGGGACATTGTTCAGCAGTGCCAAATTGTGAAGCACAGCACACGCCCTCACAATTTGGCACACCTTGTCAGGCTTGTAGCAGAGTTTGCCTCCTGTGGCATCGAGGCAGCGCCATCTGCCCTTTAGCAGCCCTATGGTGCGCTCTACCACAGCTCGTGCCTGGCTGTGGCGAGCATTATATTGTCTCTCCTCTGCGTTCTGCGGGTTGTGGAATGGGGTGAGCAGCCACCGCTTGAGGGGATATCCACTGTCACCTGTAGGGTTGATAAATAGGTCATATAATGCAGCATATATTGTTAGAAATTAAAAATCAATGTTTTGATAGCATAATGTACCTTAAAGAGCCTGTGACAGCATCCCAACAACTGTTGTGCAATGAAATATTCGGCTACTAGTGATCTCGAACCGTCAGTTTAAAAAAGAAGTTGCGATACCGTTCCGATAAATATCAATAATTTCGATCATCGCGGGGAAATTTCTTCGACTCATTTTGAGGTTTTGGGGGAAGCCGGAAGTGACGTCAATGCGGGAACGATTCACTGTGCGGCTAGAGAGCCAAACACGGACAAAGTGTGTTGTTATGCGTAGAAATGGTGAATTACTGAGTTTAGGCACGTTAATAACGTTGTAATGAAGTCGACTACAGTATATTCATATTTGTCAGTGCTTTCATGTCAATTCGACGAACATAAACATAAATGATCGTGGTGAAGATGATGATTAAATTAGGATTAAAAATCAGCAGTGAGAGCTGCTGAATTTCCTCCCGTAGGATGTGATATAAAAACAAATCGATTATTTTTGTAGTTGTAAACTCAAGTGGATGAAACTACATTTATTAGTGCTTTCATGTCAATTCGGCGAACATATGATACATTAAATGATCGTGAGGATGATGATTAAAAATCGTTTGTTTGAGCCGGTTTGCATTTCCTGATGAGAAAACAAACTGATGCTTTTTGTACTTGTAGTACACCAACGTGGATTAAACATGTGGTTTTTTACCACAATGTTGGAAATTAATGGATAAAATGCACGGATTATTATTATTATTATTATTATTATTCCCACTCCGATCGGGACTCTCTGTCCACCGTTGCCCCGCAGCGAGTCTCCCCCCGTTGACAGTTTACGTGGGCTGGGTGCAGTGGCGGACTGGCCATCGGGACGAATCCCGATGGGCCGGTACCGAAGTGGGCCGGTCAGATAAGTCACTAGCACATAGGCGGCGCGTGAGGCTCAGGTTTGGGAAAGCTTAATAACTTTTTTTACCTGACGCTGCTCGCCTCCGGCGTCTATAGAAAAGAGATCAACTCAGTGTGCGGAGTTTAAATCTCTCAAGTCATATTACAGGATTAGGAAATACAGTTTAAACTGCCGTATGCAGAGAAGACGTCGACGTGTCGCACTTATCATTCATATTATCCCATCAATCAGATCATCGATCATATAATATCATAATATATCATATATTTCCTTATCTGAGTCAGCTTCTCCAGCCATATTTGGCCGTGCAACACTTACAGTGTCACATACTGTATGCAGAAGTATTATTTTAAGCAACACATTGTTGACGAAACACTAATAAAGTCAAATAAAAGTCAAATATAATTAAAGTCAGATCCACTCGTGTCTTAGAAGTGAACGCGCTCTCAGCTGGTGAGAGAAACCCTGGCTTGATTTACCGAGTTGATAACCAGCGTCGTAGGACCGCTTTATGAGATCTCGTTTGTTAGTTTGTTGTTGTTAGTTAGTTTGTTACTCAAACATATCCAGGGTATGTTGAACTGGCTTCGTAGTACAGGGCACAGGTGGCTAGCAGCGCTAATGTCAAAGACACAGACATCATACATTTTATTTGTATTTTACCAAATATTTGGGAAGGCTTAGCCTTCCCTAGCCTACAGCACCCGGCGCCCCTGACCTCCCCCACTCCCCCCGTTGACAATTTACTAGCGGTACCGAAGTGGGCCGGTCGAGAGTCCCGGGAAGATTTTTAGTCCCATTCCACCACTGGCTACATGACCGTATGATCGCCCATATTGACGCACCTAATTCCTAAACTTCTAACAGATACAACATAAACCGATCCTTCAGCCTCGTATGAGCTCTCAGACACGTTCAAAATTAAACTGGCATCGCTGTCTGAGCTTGCTGCTGTGTGCGCCATCGTGCGTTTACATGCAGATGCTGGGATCCTGAACGGTGCAGCTGGAGCGCTGTGCCCGCAATGACGTCACACTTAATTTGGCGGGACTTGAAGAATCCCCGAGAAGATCCAGAAAATGGTCAACATTGAAGGGCAGATTAATTAATCAAAGTACAAATATCCAAAATCAGTTCAGTAACAGTTTTCAAGGGGACAATATTTACTCAAATTGATGGGTTTGGATGATGGGGGAAACTCGTGTCACAGGCTCTTTAAACATACCGTCAGTTTAAATGCTGTTTTATACTGAAAAACCAGAAGTTCTTGTGCACAACCAGTTGTTAAGCTTTTATTCTGAAAATCCTTCATCTCCGGTTAGCATTTAGCATGAGGCTAATATACCATTTACTATAGAGGTGAATTTAGCAGCGATATGACGTTGCACACCGAAACCTACTGATTTCAACACTACAACTACAGACGTCGAGATATTATTATTGTTGAATATTAAATGAAGGTACAGTTTATTTGTGTACGTTATTGTTTACAGATGTGGGTAGCATGTGACAACATCAGGAACGACCGGAAACCAAACTGCCGTGAAGTATTTCCTGTATTTTTTTGGAGTATTGATTACAGCGTTTAGAATGTGTTAAATGAAAAGTCATGAAAGAGTTAAGGAAGAGAAAAGGCGTGTTGAGATATATTGAATGTACAATGTCTGTATCCTCTGATATGCGTAACAACGGACATTAAAACGTTGGAGAGCCGGCCCGCAGGGAGGAGCCAGCTGAGGATATAAATACAGCGGGACCTGAAGGGTTCGGCCTCTTTCTTCACCTGCCAGAGCCAGAGACACAGCTGCTTTTCTGTCGAACAATATTCTGTTTGTAACATAACCGCGCCTTTATTTTTAATTAAAGTACCAATTTGAACCCATCTCAGAGACTCCATTTAGTCTCCTTTTTAAGCTTCTCTCCTGGACGCGAGAATAACCAACACAGATAACAGTATACATTATTATATATTTAGGAGTTTTACATTAATCATTCTTACCTAAAAGCCATCCATCACGCACAGCTCCGGCCTCAAGTCTGCGGCCAACACTGCTGTTACGCCAAATGAAGGCGTCATGGGTTGACCCAGTCCACCGAGCAACTACATTTGTTAACAGCATGTTCGCATCACATATGATTTGGACATTAATGGAATGAAAGTGCTTTCGATTAACGCATGCACTTTCATTCACACTAGGTGCCCTTAAAGCAACGTGAGTGCAGTCAATGGCACCGATTACATTTGGGAAACCGGACATTGTTGCAAATTGCATTTTTTATTTGCCTGCTCACTCACCGTGTAAGGAAACATAATGTAGACATGCGACAACGCAATGATACCTCCCAACACATCTGGGATAACACGGCTGAGGGTTGGCTGGGATATCCCCGTCAGCCATTTCCCTCTGAAACGTGCCGGTTGCCAGAAATTCAAGTGTTGTAAGCACTTGGATTGGAACCGGCACGGCTTGGTTTCTCAGTGTGCTTCTCTGCAAAGCCGGGCCCAACACAGCACAAAGCTCCAACAAAACCGCTCTTGGAAGTCGGAACCGACTCATGAGCCACTCATCATCATTGGCCAGCAAATGTGGCTGGTCTCTGAAATTTCGCTCCCTCCGCACTCTTCCATTCGCCAAGTCCTCTAGCAGTGCCAAATCAGCCATTGTGCGTCATTACGCATTGTGATGGCACGCATTTGTATACACACCCGGTCACCTGATTGTATCTGATAAGGTACAGGTGGTGAAATGACCCTGCTTTTATTGACTGGTCCATTTGCTAGCCATAATAAGACGAAGATTCGTCATAATCATAATGAATATTAATACTATATGGCTTCCCTTTTACTCCATATGGTATGTAAGGCACCTACAGCTGAATCTGTGTTAACCCTTGTTGTAGCCTACCACTGTTAAAAGTTATTATTGATAATTGATTTTAGACCTTGCAAGCTTTTTAAAATCTGAATTTTAAAACTGAAACGTATATAGTTGCACACTGAGGTGTGCCCGTCACCAGACACACAGGATAGCCTACCTCAGATGTAACGTAATGTTCTTCCCTTTTTAGAAATTATAGTAAGCGGGGGCAATTAAGCTGGGTTTGCACATGTATGTACAAACAGTTGGGGCTTTGTTTACAAACGTGGTTTGTGTTCCAGCTGCCGATCAGCTGTGCGCAGCGGCTCCACTGCACCATGTGTGTCTCAACGCCACCGCAACAACTCTACCCACCACATAAATGAAATAAAACAAATGTGTTGAGTTAAATCAGCTGTACAATTTTCCAAATACTGTATATGGTGTTCTTAGTTTCCAGACCTCCTGTGTTTTACGAGCAACTTATCAAGTCTTGGCAAACGGCATAAAACACGATTAAAGTATATAAAACCATGCTCGTACCTACAACCTATAGAAATGCAACACGGCGTCAGTTTAGACGTAATTCTGTCCTCCTGCTCACCGCATCATTTATGAGAAAACATTTCATAACATTAACACAACATATTCAAGGTGGTTTTCAATAACATATCCGTATTTATTTATTTCTCCAAGTTATGTTTTTGTGTGCACTGAGGAGGAGTCTCAAACAGGCGTTTGTTTAATCATTTTAAGATTGGCTTTAATCAATGTTTGAAAATGAATTCTTCATATATGATAAATGAGAGGTAACATTTTATTGATGGTATTATTTCCACATATTTCTCTCCATTCTTCCTTCTGCCAGCGGGGTCGCAGTTTCTCGTTCCTCCCGTTTTTGTGCTTAGTGCGTACGCATGGGTTAGAGCACATATGTCAGAGTCAAGGCCCGCGGGCCACATCCGGCCCGCGAGAAGGTTTTTTACGGCCCCTGGGATGATCTTGATTTATTATTAGAACCGGCCCGCAGACCGCAGCAAGCCGGCAGCCCGCAGATCTTTTACACGCACCAATACTACATTTCCCACAATGCAACGGTGACGCACCGAGCAGTAGGCTGCTTCATTTCAATATTTATTGGCACAGCAGTCGTCAGCATCACAGTAAAATTAACTTTCAGATACCCATAAAAAATGGCAAAACGGAAGGTGGACACTGAGAACCGGGGGTTTCAAACAAGGTGGGAGTCGGAGTATATGTTCACGGAGGTAGCTGGAAAACCTGTGTGTCTTCTGTGTGGAGAAAGTGTGGCGGTACTGAAAGAGTATAATCTGAGACGACATTATGAAACGAAACACGCGGACAAAAACAAGAATATGGACATGGAACAAAGGCTACAAAAGGCAGAGGAATTAAAACGAGGCCTCAAATCTCGACAGGCTCTGTTCAAAAAAGGCAAATCACAAGGCCAGGCTGCTGTCAAGGCCAGTTTTATTTTGGCAGAAGAGATCGCTAAATCAGCCCGGCCATTTACGGAGGGGGATTTCATCAAAAACTGCATGATTAAAGTTTGTGACGAAGTTTGCCCAGAAAAAAGGCAACTCTTTTTAAATGTGAGTCTGAGCAGAAACACCATTGCCGAGAGAGTAGACCAGTTGTCCATCAATCTAAAAGAGCAGCTTGTGAAAAAGGGAAAAGATTTCATTGCATATTCCTTGGCTGTGGATGAGAGCACCGACATTTCTGACATTGCCCAGTTGTCAATTTTCATCCGCGGAGTGGACTCCAGCCTAAGCGTGACAGAGGAGTTTTTGGCTTTACGTCCTATGCATGGCACAACTACGGGGCATGATTTGTATGAAGAGGTGTCAAGATGTGTAAATGAGATGGAGCTGCCTTGGGAAAACTCGTGGGTTTGACAACCGACGGAGCACCTGCGATGTGTGGACACAGGAGCGGACTGGTGGCGAAGATACGGGAAAAGATGCAAGAGGAAAACGCGACAGGTGAGCTGACAGCTTATCATTGTATCATACACCAGGAAGCGTTGTGCGGTAAAGCCTTGAAAATGGAGCATGTAATGAGCATCATCACGCGCACAGTTAACTTTATCAGAGCCAAAGGTTTGAATCACCGCCAGTTCAAGGCATTTCTGACGGAGTTAGAAACGGAGCATGGTGATTTGCCTTATCACACAGAGGTGCGATGGCTAAGCCAGGGAAAGGTGCTTCAAAGATGTTTCGAGCTTCGTGAGGAGATTTGTCTGTTCTTGGACAGCAAAGGGAAAGACACAACACAACTCCGAGACGAAATGTTTCTGTGTGAAATGGCTTTTCTGTGTGACATTACGAGTCATCTGAATGCAATGAACTTGCAGCTGCAGGGTCGGGATCATGTCATCTCTGATATGTACAGTACAGTGAAGGCATTTAAAACCAAACTGACTCTGTGGGAGACGCAGATGCGGAAAGAAAATTTGAGCCACTTTCCCAGCTGCCAGACCATGAAAGAGAAGCTCTCTACCAGTGCGTTCCCGAGCGCACAGTTGGCTGATAAAATAGGTATGCTTGCCGCTGACTTTCGACGCCGATTTGCTGACTTTGAAGCACAAAAAAGCAGGTTGGAACTGCTCGGTAACCCATTTGCTGTTGACGTGGAAAGCTCACCACCAAACCTCCAAATGGAGTTGATTGACCTCCAATGCAATGATGCACTGAGGGCAAAATATGCGGCAGTGGGTGCTGCGGAGTTCGCCCGTTTCCTCCCCGACACAATGCCCCAGCTGCGCATCCAGGCTGCTCAAACGTTGTCTATGTTTGGCAGCACATACCTGTGTGAACAACTGTTTTCTTTGATGAACCTGAACAAAACATCACACAGAAGTCGACTTACTGCTGAACACCTCCACTCAATTCTGAGGATTTCCTCAGCTCAGAGCCTTACCCCGAACATTGATGAACTTGTGGAAAAGATGGGACACCACCAAGTATCACCCTCAACCTCAAACAAGTGAACATTACTGTGCAATCACATATTTAGAGTTTTTACTCAGTTCAAGTTTAAAAGTTAAAGTTTAATATTTGTTTTCACTGCATGTTACTTCTCCTTAAACAAAGTGTTGTTTTTGATTAATAGATTTTTGCACTTTATTTTATTGTATTTCAATCCAATTATATTTTAAAAATATTTCAGTTGAGTGGATGATAGAAAATTGCTATTATTGTTTTTTTCTTTGAAGTAAATTTAGCCCACTTTTGCTAAAATAGAAAATATAGGCTACTGATGGTGCCTTGAATACCGGTTTCTTTCATTTAATGTTCATGTTATGGGGATTTTTATATAAAGGAAATTTGTCTTTTGTGTCTGTTGAAAATTAAAGATTACTGACAGAGCCATAAGAAAATATTGCTTTATTTATCTGATCATATTGGAATATATTTGTTAGGTTTTCAGTAGGTTCAATTAGGTTCACTAGACTATATGCGTCATTTAAAAAATTTTCAATGAACATTCGAACAGTCCGGCCCTCGGCTTGTAGCTAAATTTTTTATTTGGCCCTCCGTCCATTTGACTTTGACACCCCTGGGTAGAGTTGCGCGGAGGACCGCACGTTTTCCCGTCAAGTTAGTATTTTATAAATCCCAAACATTGCGTAAAACTGGTGTACGCCATTTTTTTTTAGCGTATATCCCTTTATAAATGAGGCCCCAGGTCACACGTAACACAAACACTTGCAGGTCGCGCGCATAGCGCGGGAAGGCCGCAGCGGAGCAGTTTTATGTAGAAGCGAAGCAATTATTTTCTTTTAATCTAAAAAGCGAACTATTCAGTCAGACAGCAATTTATTGTAAAAGTAAAGCATTTACATTTTCAAGCACTTTATCTCAATTTCAAGCACTTTCCCAACCTTGAAAACACCACGTCAAATTTCAAGGATTTCAAGCACCCGTACGAACCCTGAGTATAGGAACATGTAGCTGTGCGTGTGAGTTTTCAGCATTCAGGAGGATATGCAGCTATACGCGTGCGCACAAGCGATGCATTCACTGCGCTGCATCAGGACAGAGTGAGCCAGAAAGGGCTTCCACACGCTGTTTATATAGAGGTGTAGGAGGGGCTTATTTCCCATGTAACTTTCGTGAAACCTCCGTATGTCACGGTGAGCAGGGGCCTCATTTATAACGCCGTGCGTAGGATTCACGTGGGAAGGTTGCTTACGTAGTAGAAATCCAAAAAATAGGTACAGAAATGTTCCGACATTTTCCGATTCACCAAACATTGCGTACCGGCGAGGAAAGTGCGTACAGCACTTCCTACGCCTGTTTCCCTTTATAAATCACAATCGAGCCGAAATGCGGTGCAGCTTTTGCGGGCTTCACGTAACGCCCATATTTGCCTATAAATAGTCAAAGAAACGCCCATTCATTCATTCATTCTGACTGACTGCATGAAGAAGATCGCAGGAAATGACGACAGAACAGCTAAAACCGACTGTCGATCAGCTGTGCGCAGCGTCTCCACCCCCCCTCCCCGCAGCAACCCTATATCCACCAGTTAGAGGAAATACAACTAATGTGTTGTGTGATATTAGCTGTACAATTTACCACATATGGTGTTCTTAGTTTCCATACCTCCTGTGTTTTACGAGCGACTTATCAAGTTTTAGCAAACGGCATAAAACATGTTTAAACATGGTAGTATATAAAACCATGCTCGTACAACCTAGAAATGCAAAACCGCATCATTTATGAGAAAACATTTCATAACATTAACACAACATATCGAGGTGGTTTTAAATAACATATCCGTATTTATTTATTTCTCCAAGTTGTGTGTGTGTGAGCACTGAGGAGTCTCAAACAGGCGTTTGTTTAATCATTTTAAGATCAGCTTTAATCAATGTTTGAAAATGAATTCTTCATATATGATAAATGAGAGGTAACATTTTATTGATGGTATTATTTCCACACATTTCTCTCCATTCTTCCTTCTGCCAACCGTGTCGCAGTTTCTCGTCCCGTTGTTGTGCTTAGTGCGTACGCATGGGTCAGAGTTTGCGTGGAGGACCGCATGTTTTCCCGTCAAGCTAGTATTTTATAAATCGCAAACATTGCGTAGAAACTGGCGTACGCCATTTTTTGAGCGTATATCCCTTTATAAATGAGGCCCCAGGTGAGTCAGGGCTGCCAACACTCACGCATTGAGTGTGAGAGTCACGCAATTAACCCATATCTCACGCACACATGCCTTTAATTAATCCAATGTCTCTGTGTCCCTTTGAAATGATTACTGATAATCCATCATCATATTTATGTCAAAAACTGAGTTTTCATATAGAGTATATGAGAGCTGTAACCCAGCTTCCGGTTTTGGGCATGATGGCTCTCTCTTCACCATTTTATTTATTCATTTATTTAACATTGCTGTAAATGTGCCAGAGTTGGCCAAGAGGCTATTTTTCGTCTGTAGACCCTCGACATATTTTACAAGTCAACCTAAAACACATTTCATTTTTAAACAACTAAATACAATCAAATTAAAACAAGCAACATACATGACTGGAATACTTAAATAAAATAATTAAGAGAGAACAATAAAACAAAATGTTAAACACAGGCAGTGGGTTGTAAGGAGCAGAAGATTGGGTCAGTGTTAGCAGAGCTGATTAATCATGAACCAGGTTTTGAGTTGGGATTTAATTAAACTGAATATAGTCTGTTCTCTGATTGGAGGTGGGATTGAGTTCCATTGCTGAGCAGCTTTAACAGAAAATGAAGACTGACTGAAAGAACTTTTTCTGAGTTGAACAATGCAATCTCCTCTCGCTGCACCTCTTATTATCCTAGTTGGACACATGTTAATAAACTGTCTAGTACAGGGGTGCCCAACCTTTTTTGAACCGAGAGCTACTTTTAAAGTTGCCAGTCTGCCGAGATCTACCAGTCCAAATAGAGAGGCGTAGCCATTACTGACAGCCTGCTACCAGGTAAATACACACTTCTACTTGTATAAAACTGACCTTTGTACGATTAATACTCCATAAAATACTGCAGATCCTTTATCTTACCTCTTTCTAATCTACACACATACAAGTATTTAACTGAAGTTACACAACATTGTTGTTGATACAGAGTTGGAGTTTATTCACACGTCACTACAGTGGGTGATGTTTTCAAGAAACATTGAACAGTGCTGCCACATATGACACAGGGAAAAAAGAAAAGACTCTGAACCCGTACATGCTGCCCTTCTTGGCCAGGTCACTCTTGGAAAAGAGATTTGTAATCTCAATGAGACCTATCCTGGTTAAATAAAGGTAAAATAAAATCTCCCCCCAGGATCGCCCTGCAAGGTGATCAAATCCAAGCAGTGTGTATTATAGGAACATGTAGCTGTGCGCTTGTGCTTTCAGCGTTCAGGAGGATATCAGAGACGAGCAAGCAGGAGAGATGCCTTCGCTGCCATGCATCAGGACTGAGTGAGCCGAAAAGGGCTTCTGCACTCTTTTATATATAGGTGTGGGAGGAGCTTATGTGTCTGAGTTTCGTGAAGCTACCGTATGTTCCCGTAAGCAGGTAAATTGCCATGTATTTTCTTAATCCTATGTTTGACCTTTGTAACCCCAATAAAATGAATAATAATAAATCAGGCAGTGAATTATAAGGGACCACCAGAGAGAGCGAACCTGCCACAGAAATGAGAACATGGGGCACTCGCTGAGTCAGGGAAGAAAGGGTTTGAATCCTGCTGCCAAGGCGGCTACAGGACTGAATGCACTGGCCATCCATGCTCTCCACCGAGGCAGATCCAACTCCCACCTTAGACCCCAAGAAAAATGAAATGACGTTGAGTGATAGCTATCATAGTAGTGTTTTTACTATCACTCACACTGATTCTTGAAACTTTGCCAAAAACATGTCGCACTAAGAAAAGTGCTAATTCTGTTGGAAATGAATAACATTTTCATGAATAAAAAGAATCAAGGTTATAATCAGAGGGTCTTTTGCACAAATGTATGGTTCTTTCATAGTTTTATTTTTTATTAATTTAATGATATGCTGGCCCATTGCCTACAAAATCAGTTGTCCTCGGATAGAAGATAATCATTTCAACTTGATTAAAAAAACAAAAAGTAATAATGTAATAGAATAATATTCTTACCAAATGAAAGAGTACATTGTAATATGTATTAAAAACTACAAACAGTGAATTTTGAACAATATTTACCATTATTTTGTGGTTGCTCAAAATGCGTCCCACATATTCGTCACCACCGTCAGATATTTATAAAAAGCAATAAAATCAGGCAACTACAAGGTCAGCTACATTCCTTAGGACTCCCTTTTCAAACCTTCAGCTTTACTGCAAGCTTCAAGATCACTCAAGCTCCTGTAAGTTTGCTATTTTCTCTAAAACTTGTAAAATGTTTATCTTACTGCTACTGTCACAACCATAACATGTCAACACCGTCTCTTTTGTATAGAAAATATTAGATTAGATTATGACATAAATGTACACTTTTTAAGACGAGGTCTGAGGAAGCTAGCAACAGAGGGGAAACAAGATGGCTAATGTGAACAACTCATGCATATCATGTAAAAGAGTAGGTTTTTGTCACCACCGTCAGACATCACCACCGTCAGATTTTTCCTCCAAATTGTACTCAAGGGAGGCTAAAGTATATTTCTTTACCACAATAAAAATACACTGCATGCTACTACCACCATTGATGAACCATATATATATATACCATCGGCCTATCGCTCAATCCTAGGGGATGAGGTGTGCCTTCTCTCTTTCTAAATTCACTATTATGCCATGTTCATCTGGTTTACGTCATGGGGGATGCACATAGTGCACCTACTACCTACCAACATAGTACATAGTTCATCTACAATATCCCTTGTAAGCTATGCATCTCCAATCACTAAAGCCAAATGAAAATGGCATGACAACATTTAACCAAATATATGTTAAAACAATATATTTCCACACTTGAATTTGTCATCTGGTATTGGTAAGACTACTCTGACTATACCTTATAGGAGGCTGAATTTCCACTGGGGTCTGTAAAAAGTGAAATGTGTCAGTGGTAACCGTCAAACCTTAAACTCTTAAGTCAATGTGTTCAATAAGTCACTCCCGCTTTAGATTAAATGCAGCTTATATAGTCATTACACTCAACTTTGACTTTATGTATTTTAGAAAGTTATGGCTAGGCAGCAGCTATCTGTGGAGGAGAGAAGGAGAAGAAACAGGGAATATCAAAAAAGGCGGAGAGAGAAAATACACAGTGAGGCAGAGTTAAAGGAGGAATACCTCAGAACGGAAAGACAAAGATGGAAGAAGAAGGTGGAGGAATGGAAGCTAACAACTGTCAATGACATGAATGAAAGGGAAAAGAGAAGTCAGAGAAAGGCTTGGAAATGTAGACAACAGAAATCAAGAGAACGTAAGAGAAAGGGCTCAGATCACCCAGTAACTCCCCCAGATAGTCCAGTGGATCAGGCCATACACGAGCCAGCTCGGAGTAGGCAGGCTATAGCAGGAGAAAGGGAAACAAAGAAAACAAGAGCAAGATACTCTAAACAGATGAAAGCTTTGACAAATAAACTTCAAGAGGTAACAAAGGATAGGAACAAAATGAAAAAGCGTTGGGTACGAGAACAAACTAGGAATAAAAAAACACAAGAATCACCAAGAAAAAAAACAGAGCAGCTGCTGCGGGGAAGCCAACTCAAAAAACCCTCAATCAAGAAAACTCTGCTGTTCCACAATGCACTCATTCATGAACTGAATCAAAATAAGTCTGCTCACAAGAACAAGAACTTGACTCTGTCAGGCAAGGTTCTGAAGAAATATCGTCTAATTCACCAGACAAGGCAGTTTGGCGTAACATATAACACACTGCGGAAGAGGAGGCTTACTGACAAAAAACCTGCATACATTCAAACAATTACTCAGAGGGTTCAGGATTTCTACCATAATGCAGCACGAATGACGACTGACAAACAGGACACAATAACACGGAAGAAAATAAAGCATCTGAGAATGATTCTGACTGATACAGTATTGAACCTCCACAAGGAGTGCATCAAGAAGGAACCAACAATGGAACTCAGTTACTCATCATTCTGTACCTTACGTCCGTTCTATGTCACAGCACCAAGACCATCAGATTGCAAGACATGCCAATGCCAGTACCATGAAAATGCTAAGCTGATGCTTGAAGTCCTAAGAGAAAATGGTGTTGTTAAGTTTAACAAATTGGAGGATAGTTTTGAACTTGTCTGCTGTTCACAGACAAGCGAGGCATGTCTTCTGCGCTCCTGCACACGGTGTCTCTACAAACATACACTTCCCACACCACAGCAAGAGCAGACCAATGTTGAATGGCAGCAATGGGAACGAGTTCAGGACCAAACAGCAGATGGGCTCCACTTCAACACAAGACTTGTAATGTACAGTGGCACGCTGGCAGAGCTCATCCAACTATATGAAGACAAACTGAAGAGTGAAACAACAACACATGTGTGCTCGGTTCAGAACCAGTCCAGAGAATACAGGAGCATGATAGAGAACTGCAATGATAGCACAGTAATTGTGCATGTGGACTTTTCTGAGGCATGGAAATGCAAGTATAGTTCTGAGGTACAGTCATGCCATTTTGGTCAGAACCTCCCACAGCTCAACCTGCACACTGGCATGTACTACACAAAAGAAGAGAAGACAGGATTTTGCACAGTATCAGAATCCAAGCGACAAGATGCGTCTGCCATTTGGACTCACATGGAACCAGTCCTGAGAGATATTCGTTTAAAGTTTCCATAAGTTGATACTATTCACTTTTGGTCAGATGGCCCCAGCAAGCAGTACAAAAACAAGAACAACTTTTTTCTTCTCTGCAGTGTCCCTCAAACACTAGGTTTCCAGAGAACAACCTGGAACTTCTTCCCCACCTCACATGGGAAGGGAGCCCCAGACGGCATTGGAGGAACTGTGAAAAGGACTGCAGACAGTCTTATACTGCGGGGGAATGACATTGTGGATGACAATATCTTCCATGAGATGGTTGGCAGAAGCCTTTGCAGTACTAAGCTCTATATTATTAATGAAGCTGACATGCCATATGATGCACTCCTTTCTCAACCACTAAAACCTGTACCTGCAACAAGGAAACTCCATCAGGTCACACCGACACACCGAAACAACTCTGAGATCCATTGCAGATCACTGTCCTGTTTCTGCAGTGAGCCACAGATGTGCAAGTGTTTCTGCCCAACAATATTCCAGTTGATTGCCAACACACCCAGGGTACAGGTTGAGGATGATGGTCCTATACCAATGCAAAAGAAGAAAGGTCCTTTGGAAATGTTGATGGAGGAAATGGAGCAGGAGGAAAGTGAGCAACAGCCAATGACCAGGAGTGGTCCTGACGGGACTATGACAGATCTATCTGCTGATGTAGTTCATTGCGGAGATTGGCTGGCGGTCATTTATGACCAGAACTGGTGGTTAGCAAAGGCTGTCACTGTGGATACACCTCATCAAGATGTGAAAGTGGAGTTTTTCCACCCTCATGGGCCCAACACACGATTCTATCCAAAAGAGGTGGAAGGTGGAAAGGATATGTGCTTCATACCATTTGACCATATTCTGGTGAAACTTGTGGAACCGTCATCACCAGGTCGTTCAAGCAGGACGAGGGAGATATACAACCTGTCTGCTGAAGTCATGGACTTCATAGAGGAGAAACATATACAGTTCATAGTCCAGTTTACAGAGGAATATAATGTATATTATTTTTTGAGTGGGGGGCACTAGATGACAGTTCACAGTGAGTGATGAATTCTTATCTTATTGCTACTGGTATTTTTTACTATGATGATTATTAATGGGGATGGGGTACTTTTATTAATGCTAGCTTATTGCTTCATTGAACCTATATGTTTCTTATTGAATGTTTGCCACAGTGTTCACAATTGTTATTTGTTATCTGTTCTTCACGTCCAATATACAGTTTACAGAACAATATAATGTATTCTTTTATGAGTAGGTGGCACTAGATGACAGTTTA
Organism: Harpagifer antarcticus; assembly: GCA_902827135.1. Lineage (NCBI taxonomy): Eukaryota > Metazoa > Chordata > Actinopteri > Perciformes > Harpagiferidae > Harpagifer > Harpagifer antarcticus. The sequence continues at coordinate 2,739,290 of CADEHL010001043.1, read as the reverse complement.
AGATGATTAAGCCTTGAATCATATTGATTTTCAGGCATATTTCACAAAAGGCTGAAGACCCAAGACTTTGTCTTTGTCAGAGGAGATGAAACATTCTTTACTTTCTTTCCAGAAGGCAACACAACTGAAAATATAAACAATCTAGCAGACCCTAGACCACATGTGTCAAACTCAAGGCCCGGGGACCAAATCCGGCCCGTGGTGAATTTCATTTCGGCCCGCACGATAATTTCCTGGCCCGTCGATGAGATGCCAAGTATCTGCTTGAGCTAGTATCACTGAGTTTACATGGATGTTTCCTTCTGCACGTTTTCTCTCAGGACAACAGGGCATGTTGGGTTTTCTCTTTGAGGGAAATAGTTTTGTTGAAGCTGTTGTTGGCCTGTGGAAAAATGTACTCATAAGAAATGACTCTGAGAAGCTGCAGATAGAGCCATAAGAAATGAATGCAACTGATTATTGTTGGAGCAGATATCTCTGCTCTGCGCCAATCCTATAGGAGTGTGCTTTAAAAGAGGGAAAACTCAAAACAGCCAGGATGAGGGTTAAACAATAATCTGTTTTAATGATAAAAGTTAATAATACAATACACTTTCAAAGGGGTGGGGCGGGCCCCCACTCCCTGCTCTTGTTCTGATGCCGGGAGATCTTCTCATCTTGTCGGCAGGAGGAAAAGAGACCGGACCCCAGAACTCAACAGGAGATATTTGTAAAAACACGGGAGGAGCTGTGGTCATAGCAAATCAGAGCGAGCCAGCACAGGACCTGGACTCTAGCTGTCTCATGTTACTGCAGCTTTCATCCACACACACACCCTTCCTGCGCATTCCGGAGACTTGTTCACAAAGATATACTTATTAATACTCTCATATTTCCAGCTTTTGTTTACACACTGCTATTACTAATACAAAGTAATTAAACACATATATACCATTCAAGATATGTAGACTTCCCTGAAACATGACATACTGAAGACCTTAAGCAGAAGAATTCTCATCCACCCAGCCTGCTTAACTTCCCTTCCCCCAGAGTAATAAAACCTAGCACCCAGGAATGTTTGAAGAAAGTTTAGTCCTCACATTTATGAAAGGATAAAACAGAGAAATCAATACAAAACACAAACACAGGTATTGTTTGAACAGTATTCACTTAACTGCTGCTATTGATAATTACCAGAGAAACTCCAGGGCCTCTTTCAATATCTGGAAATTGCAACAAGACTTTCTGCCATTTCTAATGTAACACTCTTCCCAAATATCAGATGATATAATCATTATTATTTAATGTTGTTTTTATTGGCAATCATTTAAGCTTTGTTAGTTCCAGGTTTAATATGTGCAATAAGTTTTGCAATAAACATTGAACCAGTCCGGCCCTCGAATAGTACCCATTGTTTTATTTTGGACCACTGTGTATCTGAGTTTGACACCCCTGCCCTAGAGGCTGCACAGTTCCTTAGAGTTTGATTGAAGCAACAAAAAAACGTTTGCTTTTCTCTGGCCCTTACCTTTAGTCCGTCCCAAAGTGGGAAAAGAGTTAAGAAAGTGGAAAAACAATGTTTACCCTCTTACAAACACGAACGTTCTCTGCAGATGTAATTGCAGCCTGCCAATGAAATCATTAAATAAAGTGTGCCAAGTTGATATTTTGTTCAAGGGACAACACAAGAAGAGAAGAGGGCTCATCAAAAACATGAGGTCTAAATGTCTGGAGACCATACACATTGACAGCACATTTCTAGAAAGGCTAGAAGGCCTAGGCCACCAGGGTGGGTGGAGGGGGTCCGGAGGACGGGACTAAGCTGAAGGGACTAGGACAGCTGGGGCCAGAGCTAAGGCTGGAACCATGGCTGCTGGGGCCAGAACTAGGTCTGGAACCATGGCTGCTGGGGCCAGAACTGGGGCCGGAATGATGGCTGCTGGGGCCAGAACTGGGGCCGGAATGATGGCTGCTGGGGCCAGAACTGGGGCTGGAACCATGGCTGCTGGGGCCTGTACTGGGGCCGGAACTATGGCTGTGTGGGCCGGTTCTGTAGCCGGAACCATGACTCTTGGGGCTCGGATTGCTAGCCTGGACTTGCGACTCCTTCTCCTAGAAGCCGCCTGAAGGCTCCGTGGACCTCCAAAAGCCAGCCGAGTTCCAGAAAACGCCTCTTGGACAGGAGCAGGAACTGGGGCGGAAGCACTGGTTGACTCCAGACGGAACACACCGAGACGTTTATAGTCCGCAGGCTGGAAATCACACACCCAGATGAAGTTCAACATCCAGTCAGGTAAGAACTTCACCAAGTCCGGTTTCTCCATAGCCAACCGGTGCGCCTCTACCAGAGCGGCCTCCTTCTGCCGAACACTGGACGCTCCCCTCCACCAATCATAGCAGCCAGCCAAAGCAAAGGAAAAATGCTGTAATTCCACCTCAAATGGGTCATCTGCTGGGTCCATCTCTGGTCGGTGCTTTCTGTCACGGTTGAGTGAAGGAAGCAGGACCCAAGCGCAGATAACTTTGATAAACCTTTATTTCAAGGCTAAATGGAACGAATACAGACAAAAACAGAACACTCACCGGTGAAGTCCGTCACCAACAAAAGAAGCACCGACACTGAACACAGCACGAGACAAGACTAAATACAGGGTGGGATAATTACAGGACACAGGTGAACACAATCGGCTAACGAGACACAGGTGAGGAGGGAGGAGAAAAACACAAGAGCCACAGGTGAACACAATTAGCTAACGAGACACAGGTGAGGAGGGAGGAGAACACACAGGGACACTAACGACAGGAGGAAAACATGACAGAGAACAGTGAAAACACCCAAACCTAGACAGAACTGTGACAATATGATGGGTTAGTAGACTAAAAGCTTTAGGAATCCAAAGTACAACATATAAGTACCCTGTATCAAGATTGATGCAAAACAAGTGACATTTGACCTTTTTAGACAGATTTAGAAAAAAAAACTCCACCACTGGGTGGAAATGGCAGTTTTTGCCGTTTCTCTGGAACCCATTGGTCGATTTTGGTGATTGACACCTCTTTCTGACCGTTAGAGCCAATAGAATCGAAGGAGAATTCCCACATACACACACCTTACCATTGAGAAATGAGAGCAATGCGCACACAGTTTTGCATGAGAGCGAACCTATCTCTCGCTCTGACATCTGGAAACGGAAAAGCAGGTTTATTGCTTATGGATTATCAGAAATAATTTCAAAGGGACAGAGACACATTGGATTAACCCAGCGGTTCTCAAACTGTTTCTGTCAGGCCTCCCCTTTGGAGGAAAAAAATTATATGAAATAGATAAAGGTGTGCTCTCATACTCTCTCTTGCGGCTTTCACACCAGCGTTAGTGAAGATAACTCAAACATATCCAGGGTCTGTTGAACTGGCTTCGTAGTACAGGGCACAGGTGGCTGCATAGCAGCGCTAATGTCAAAGACACAGACATTAAACATTATATTTTTATATTCTTTCTTATATTGCAGTTTAGGCTATACGTTGGTTTACATTGCGTGAATAAACTAACTAGAGAGCTACAGTTAATTAGAATTAGCTTAGCCTTCCCTAGCCTACAGTACCCGCCGCCCCTGCCTATGTATATGTGTGTCTGTGATTTTATACTGAATGTAAAGTAACTGGAAATACCTGTGTGTGCGTGTGTGTGTGTGTGAGAGAGAGAGAGAATGAAGTGAAGTGTCTTGAAGTGGATTCTAGCAGTTACCGGAAGCCAGTGGAGGGAGCGGAGCAGAGGAGCGGCGTGGTGTGGGAACATTTAGGAAGGTTGAAGACCAGACGAGCCGCTGCATTCTGGATGAGCTGCAGAGGTCGGATGGCACATGCAGGTAGACCAGCCAGGAGGGAGTTGCAGTAGTCTAGGCGTGAGATGACGAGAGTCTGGACCAGAACCTGCGTGGCTTTCTGGGTCAGCTGGGGACGTATCCTCCTGATGTTGTAAAGCGTGTATCTGCAGCAGCGGGTTGTAGCAGCAATGTTTGCAGTGAAGGACAGGTTGTTATCTAGGATCACACCCAGATTCCTTGCAGTCTGAGTCGGGGAAACAACAGAGGTGCCGATGTTGATCGTCAGGTCAAGAGTGGGACAATCTTTTCACAGAAGGAAAAGCAGTTCAGTCTTGTCAAGTTTGAGCTTGAGGTGATGAGCAGACATCCACTGAGAGATGTCAGCTAGACAAGCAGAGATGCGTGCGACGACCTGGGTCTCTGAGCAGGGAAAGGACAGAATTAATTGGGTGTCGTCAGCGTAGCAGTGGTATGAAAAACCATGCGGGCTAATGACTGATCCGAGCGAGTTTGTGTACAGGGAGAAGAGGAGGGGACCAAGAACAGAGCCCTGAGGGACCCCTGTAGTTAATTGACAAGGGTCAGACTCGGACACACAGAGTTAACTACATTATACAAACATGGGTTAATGATTAGAGGCAACTGAGTAATTTATTTTGTCAAAGTTTCGGCTATTCTGTTTACAGTTCTGTCATCAGATTTGTTAAAGCATTGTTGTTTCTTTTGAAGTGAAATATTATTTATTTAGTTAACCTTATTTTTTCTCTCCAAAAGAACCGATAAGAGTACCGTTAAAAGACCGGACCGATAAGCGGTATCAATAAAAGTAGTAGTACCATTAAAACCTTAACGATACCCATCCCTACGTCTATATCTGATTAAATGGTTCCTCCTTTCAATGTCGGCTGTTGACGTAAAAGGGAACCTCCCTCTTGTGTTCTTCTGTGTCCGATATCGCGTAAAACAGAGGTTTTAGACGTAGTGTGTTCATTGTATAACTCCACACGCCTTTTCTCCTCATACACTCATTCATGACTTTTTATTTAATGCATTTTAACGGCTGTAATCGTTGTTAACGTAAAACCGGAAGTGGTCACTGTTGAAGCCTTTCAATAAAGCACAACACATCTCTTTAAATGCAAACATATAATATATTCAATAGTTCAAGAACAGTGGGTCCCATGTGAGTGAAACAAGTGTAATCAATATAGTTCATGAAAAATAGTCCAACAAAAATAATATAATCCACAAAACTCCATTCCAGGTTTTCTTTGTACAGTCCACGGTTATTCCAAAACAATAATCCACATATCTTCATCATCCATCTTCTGCTTCTGTTGGTAGTCTTTGGCATGGGACACAGCTCCTGGAGTGCACTGCAGCTTGGCTTGATTTGCACATTAAAAGCCTGATGTGCAGAGCTCCTATTTTCAGCAGGCTTGCAAAGGAGGTGAACTGAGTAGTGTTTGTCTTAGTGTTGCACTGCAAGGTGGCTTCAGGGTTGGTGTCGTGTTGCTGATTCATCACCAGCACAAAGAGTCAAGGAGGTCGTCGTTCTCCCAGTCGTCATCAAAGGCATCACAATATCCCTTTCCTCAAGCAGGCTGTGCAGCTGGGCCTGACTTGTCGGCTGACTTGAGCTCAGATTGTCGGGGTTCAGCTAAAGCTAAAGTCAAAGGTTAGTGTTTTATTTCCTGTGAGCAGGCCGATGTTGAGGAGCCCTGGCTCAGGAAGCCGCTGACTTTCTGAGTGGAGGAGTGGCACAGAGCGTGCAGCTCGGCCTCCACCTGATCCGATGAGGACGGACACTTTGGGTCCTTCACATTGCTAGGGACTTATGTCTCCGTCAGTTTGGTTTTGGAAGTCTTTCCACATTCATTGAAGTTATTGTTGACAGTGTTAAGCTTCTCTGAAGTCTCCCTGTCCTGCTGCATGTTCTTGTCAAGCTGCCTGGCCAGTTTCATCAGGTCGTCCACACTGTTCTGCCTCGAGTACCTCTTCCTCACGCTTGGCTTTGGCATGTCGGGTGTGCAATGGAAGATGTTGCGGGAGCTCTTTGCTGCCTCTGCTAGCTTCTGCTGCTGCTTCTTGCTCGTGGCTCTTCCTCCCTTGGTGCAGCTGCTCAGCGAGGCGGCGACGGCTTTGGCTCTGATGGACGTTACAGCCAGAGACGGGTCTTTGTTCGTCTCTCTGGATCCTCCTGAGGTGTCATTGTGAAACCCGCCGCTGTCACTGTTAGACGCAGAGGTCTTCAGGAGTTCCTTAGCAGTCATGAAGGGGTCGGACGCTGAAGATTATTATCATCTGATATTTGGGAAGAGTGTTACATTTGAAAGGGCAGAAAGTCTTGTTGCAATTTCCAGATATTGAAAGAGGCCCCTGGAGTTTCTCTGGTAATTATCAATAGTAGCAGTTAAGTGAATACTGTTCAAACAATACCTATGTGTGTGTTTTGTCTCTGTTTTATCCTTTCATAAATGTGATGACTGATATTGCATGAACATTCCGTGGTTGGTTGGAGTAAACAGGTTTTATTGCTCTATGGGGGAGGTATACTTAGGCAGGATAGGAGACTGGGTGGGGGAAGGAGATAGTATTCTTAAAAGATGTCCAACATGTCAGTGAAGTCTACATATCTTGAATGGTATATGTGTGTTTAATTACTTTGCATTAGTAATAGCAGTGTGTAAACAAAAGCTGGAAATAGGAGAAATGTAAAGATTATCTTTGTGTGAGCAAGGGGGTATTATTGGGACACAGCTGAAGCCTCTGGAATGTGCAGAAAGGTGGGGGTGTGAAAATCTCAGAGACACTAGTTTATTGTCCTCTGCTGGCTCGCACTGATTTGCTATGACCACAGCTCCTCCTGTTTTATTTTCTGCATGTAAGCCTATTCTATCTTTTAGTTATTTCTCTTTTGCTGCTGCCGCCAAGATGAAAGGTTCTCCCGGCAGTAGGACCAGAGCAGGGGGTGGGGCCCAGGCCTACTCCTTTGAAAGTGTAATGTATTCTTACCGTTTATCATTAAAACAGATTATTGTTTAACCCTCATACTGGTTGTTTTGAGTTTTCCTTCTTTTAAAGCACACTCATATAGGATCGGCGCGGAGCAGAGATATCCCCCACAACAACGCTCCTACTCTTTTACGCTTCATCTGGAGGAAACAAACCCACCAGACTCAGGGACAGTTTTATCCCACAGGCCATAAGACTGCTAAACACCTGATTAGGGATCGACCGATATCGCTTTTGCAAGGCTGATACCGATTATTAGTAATCAAGGAGACCGATAACCGATATTTGGAACCGAGGTACATTTGCAGTAAAATCAGAAAATCTTGGTGTCAAAATGCAGATCCTTCACAGATCCTTCACTGCAAACATCGCTGCTACAACCCGTTGCTGCAGATATACGCTGTACAACATCAGGAAGATTCGTCCCCAGCTGACCCAGAAAGCCACGCAGGTTCTGGTCCAGGCTCTCGTCACCTCACGCCTAGACTACTGCAACTCCCTCCTGGCTGGTCTACCTGCATGTGCCATCCGACCTCTGCAGCTCATCCAGAATGCAGCGGCTCGTCTGGTCTTCAACCTTCCAAAATTCTCCCACACCACTCCGCTCCTCCGCTCCCTTCACCGGTAACTGCTAGAATCCACTTCAAGACACTGGAACTTGCATACCATGCTGCGAATGGATCTGGCTCTTCCTACATCCAGGACATGGTTAAACTGTACACCCCAGCGCGTGCACTACGCTCTACATCAGAACAGGGAAGTGGCTCACTTGTGGGCTCAGAAGAGACCAAATCATCCACCAGCAACTTAAGGCCCTCCCTCATCTGGTGTAAATCCTCCTCCAGTTCCCCTGCCAGCACGTTGGGGAGGCCATCCTCCACCTCGGACTGCTCACCTGGTGAGAGTGGTACTGGAACAGCATCCTCTACCATTTAGTACGGCCCTCGAGGTAATTTATAAACACACGCAATTTTTTTTTTCAGCCTTTCAGTCTGGCTTCATTGTCTCGTGTTTTACATTTGTTTCATGTCCCGTCTGTTTTTCATGTATTTATGCTATGTTTTTATACAGTTGTTGAAGTACAGCACTTTGTTCACTTTTTAAATGTGCTATAGAAAATAAAATGGATGGATGTAATATTTGTTGACATATCTTAGTTAAGACCAAATTGCAAACCAGCCAACTTCAGACCAATATCCAATCCAGATCCAATGTGTAAGGTCTACAATATGGAAGAAAGTTGGACTTGAGCTTTATAATGACACATTTGGTCTAAGGCAGGGGTCAACAACCTTTTTGATATGAAGTGCCATTCACAAAAAAATTGCTATCAGCGTGCCGACGATCGTGAATTATCAACGGGGGGGGGGGGGGAAGCTCGACGCTCGACGCTCGTGAACTGTCAACAGGAGGGCGGGGGAGCCTCGCTGCGGGGAAGCAGTGTGTGGACCTGTCAGCGCAACTTACATTAGGGATGCTCCGATCGAGTGGGCGGGGCCTATGGGGATCTTCCGTTTAAAGTGATGTTTAAAACTCAGTTAATGCTCATTCTCTGGAGCTTCCACAAACAACAACCAACATAATTATTACATTCAAATGAAGTACATTATTCAAGTTTACATTAACTTTGGAGAATAACACGGGAGAAAAGAGCGGAAGCGCTGTCTTTTCCTCTCTCCCTCCTGACAGCCCGTCAGTATCTCACGCAGCTCACTGATACAGTAATGAGTGACCCGACAGTGAATAATAAATACATTTATAACTAGTTTAGCTAGTTCCAGAGGTAGATAAAACAGCTAAGTGTGTTAGGTCTCTTGTGTGTGTTGCTCCGCTCACCGGTCCGTCACAGCGGGTGGAGCTGCAGGGATTCTGCTTCACACACGTTGCATACCGCTATTTTATTGTCTTTTTCGGACACTTTCAAATACTGCCAGACCGGTGAAGCCAAACGACTCGCTGCACCCGAGCTGCGAGGGGGACCCAAGTTCCCATCAGCAAAAACACGTGGGTTTGCTATCCTGGCTCCAAAATGGTGGAATGAGCTCCCCATTGCCATCAGGACAGCAGAAAGCTTACACATCTTCCAGACTGAAAACTCATCTCTTTCGACTCCACTTCGAGCGATAGAATTACTAACAGAGCACTTATATACTAATAAAGGACTGGCTTATCTATAGCCAGCTGAGTAGCACTTGAAATGTTTGGCTCTATGATACCTGATGTACTTATATGATTCTGTTTTCTTCAAGGTTGTGTCTTCCTGGTCGAATGTACTTATTGTAAGTCGCTTTGGATAAAAGCGTCAGCTAAATGCAATGTAATGTAATGTAATAAGGATTTCATTCTTGATTGTGTCATTTCATTCATTTTGCTTCAATCTTTATTTCCAACAGATTACAAAATAACAAATGGGAAAAACCAAATACCGTATTTATCAATATTCTTAATAATAATAAATCCTATGTGTCCAAAGGGAGCAGGAGGGAGCAGATGCTTAATGATCCCCCTTACTTACTGCTGATCAATGATTATCCTTTCAATCATTTCTGTTATTCCTACTTACATGTTTACAATCACTTCTCCTCTTCAATCACCTTTCTTCATTCCCATAGTTTTCCAAAGAAATGTTTCTGTGCATCCTTTGGTATCAATGGTAACATCAAAGGTATCAATGGTATGTGTGCTTTGTTTGAACTCCTGCTCCAAACCGCTCCACGAAACCCCCCCATAGGTCGTTCTTCTGACCTTGAGATGTTTCAGATGATACCCCCCCTCTCTGTCTGTGAACAACGTCTGTAGTTTCCTAGGAAGTAGATTACGTCTTGCTCTGTACATGATGCAGTTTGAAAGGTAACCAGATCAGTAAACTCCAGTGTGTGTGACTTCAAGGATAATGAATGAGTGTTCAAGATATCCAACATTACTGATTACTCTTAGAGCCTTCTTTGCAATGTGCATAACGGCTGCAGGCTGGTTTCCCCAAATCTCCACACAGTAACTCAGATATGGCAATATGAGTGTATTATACAGAGTATATAATGATCTGTAGACCAAAATGTGTCTTGCTTCTGAAATGGTCCCTACAAACAAAGGACAACTTACCGTAAAATGAAGAGCCCTTCTTCATCTTTATCACCTGCTCTCCCTTTTGAGCGGAGAGAGAGCAGCCGCAGTGCCCAGAAGTGGAGGAACTTGTCGTGGCGGGCGCTGAGGGACTTCCGTGTCATTTCACTCCGTTAGGAAGGTTCCTAAGCTAAATGGACTATTGGACTTCAGCCAGAGTCTCCCTGGAACTGACCCCTTGTGACTCTCCAGGAAAGTGCTACCTAAACTGGACACCTGATGGCTGAGTTCTCACAGCTGTGGGGCCACGCCCCTTTCATTAGTTAACTCTCTGCAGCTGGTGGCCCTCAAAAGGAAATCTAGACTGGCTCCCTCCTGAGTTGCTATTGTATCTTTTCAGTGGCACAATGTTTTACAATTACATTACACCCTCGGTAATAAAGTTATGAGTTTAACCCTTAATACAGTTACACCTACTCAATAAAGCTCTTAGTATTCTACAAATGTTTAAATCAAAGTTAACCCTAGCAGCCAGTTAGTTCAGTTTTAAGGTTTCAGTCAAACTAATTGTCCCAAGTTTCTGCCTGACAGATACTTGCAGTAGAATATTTGAATGTATTAATGATTTGGGTAAAACTGTAAGCTGGATTTTGAGGCAAGCACATGTGACTTCAGAGAGACCATATGGACTTTTGAGGACAAAGGGCCAGCGGGGGGAAGGTGGCCGCATGTCTTGACTTGCACTGTATGCAAATGCTCTCGCCACCTGTGAGTGGGGGAATTTAAGATTTGGGGTGTGGGATATTTGGGCTGCCAATCAAAGGGGAGAGATCGGATGATCCCTCCCATTGCTTCAGCATATAGGCAGAACACACAACTGAATTCGCTCTCTTTTCTGCTGGCTGGCTGACGTGATCACCAGGTAATTTGGGTTCCCAAGTATATTGTATTGCATGTATATTGTATTGTATGTATTATTGTATTGAATGAAATGATTTCTGGTGCATTGTAATATTGCCATTAAAGTAGAGTATTCTTGACTTGGTGGCACTGAATTCCTTCCATATAAAACAGCTCTAGACGGACGCGGAGATATTTGAAACGTGGAGCGTAAATCCCTTTCAATATCTAACATACTGTAGCGGTTTTGAGATTTAAAATCACAATTTCAGTCAGATCAACTCCAGAGCATTTATACAGAGTACACACACTGAAACTGAGAAGTCTAAACACAGAATGTTACTCACACAATTCTAGAAGTCACCAGTTGTTATCCTGTCAACATCGAGTTGCACACATTGATCAAAAGCAAGTGCCGGTCGGCTGCAGCCAGAGGATGATCTGCGTTTATTCCTGTGTGCTTCAAAGACGCAGACTCATTGTTCCCACTAAAGTAGGCTGAGTGTAATAAGGAGGCAAAGTTTCGTTCAGTGTGTTGCCGGGAGCAAATAAGGATGTAGCCACGATGTTGAAAATGTAAAAAAAATATGTATTGAGAACACGGCGTGCGAAAATGTACGGGTGGTGCTCAGACCCGGCGTCATGGGCGGGCCCCATGGGGCCGGGCCCGCCCATCCAGGATTTGGGCCCGCCCGTCCAGGATTTGGGCCCACTGTTTTAATCAGGGCTGAATACAACATTTTAATTGTTTTATTATTATGTTCAGTGGCGGCGCCAGGGTATACTGGGGTAGGCTATAGCCATACCAAGAAATGGCTTAGCCCCACCATGAACAATGATTTTAAAGTAAGATAAATAAAGTCCGCCAACTCGCGCGGAGTAAATTGCACAGACAGCAGTAAAAACCGAAGACTAGAAACGGTTTTGAAAACTTTTGTCACGTAGTGATCATCTTTTCTCAATAGAACATCTTTGATAATGTCTTCTGGCCAATCAGAATCAAGATAACGGCGTGGTGTTGTTGCAGGAAGTCCCCACGGAGAATACTTTTGCTGTAGTACATCTCTATATACATCGATACAACATTACGTGTTGATATAAATCAACACGTAATGAAATCAGACCCCACGGTTTGACGATTGATAGGTGTGTGGGCTGTCTTTCATTTTGACACACAGAACAATGGGGGCTATCCACCCTTATCCACAATGTAAAGTAATTCACAGCCTCTTCCCTCTTCTCTCTGTGAGGAGCAGCAGGTTCAGCTTTCAGAACAAAGTAACACAAAACTAAAATGGCATTCATTTTTTTTTTAAATATGTCGTGTAGTAGGCCTAATAGATTTAATTATTTTTCTTCTCAAGAGAGTACCAGAATGTGTATTTTATGTTTAGTATTTCAAAAAATCTCTTGTTATTTACATCAAGACAAATGTGCCTTTTTATTTCATACAGTTCAATTTGGATTGAGACAGGGAAATAATCTAAACCTCACGCGTGGCGTTTCACTGTCAAGGGGAGCGTGTATGTAATTACATTGCAAATACTGATGTGAGCCCCACCACTGTATGGGTTAGCCCTACCAGAGATTACCCAACAAAAATACTCTGTTTGTTGTTATTTGTAGGGCTTTGTCCTAATATTAATTTTTTGTTTTAAACTATGTTGAAAGATTAGTTTAATACCTTTTTTTTTTTTTGCTATGAAATTCTGAATGAAAGGCTGCGCACGAGACTGTTTTTTCGCTGGGTTGAGTCGTGTGGGTTTTTGAGTGAGATGCGGCACAGCAGCCTGTCAGTTTACTCTTGCTAGGTTAGTTTGGCTATTATCATTTATATTTATCTGCAACAATGGATATCAGGAAGTGGTTCACACTTATACACTTGAGAGGAATATGGCAACTCAGCGCAGGCACATTAGAAGACATCAGTTACGTTACCAACGAGCTAGCCAGCCAGCCAGGGACAAGGGAGGCTGGCAATCAATTATATTTTGAAGAGAAATTGACTCTCAAGCCAGCTCTCTCACAAACTCCTGCTCTGTGCGCAAGCAGACCACTGCACACGCTCTCTAACTCGCTCAATCTCTCTCTTTCTCTCCATCGCTCAACCTCACTCCACCTCTCCACCCTGTGTGCGCTCAGGTTTGCCTGCGTGCTTGCCCAAGTTGGCACAGCGTTACAAATGTGCCGCAAAACCAACCAATGGATGTAGTCTATAATAAGACCGTCAACAGCCTTATGGCAACCTAAACCCCCCCCCCCCCCCCCTTGACACATCTTGAGATTTCCCAGGAAATGTAAGTTTCGGGTTGGGCCCGCCCTGGTAAATCAAATGCCCGCCCAGAGACGTATGTCTGCCGCCGGGTCTGGTGGTGCTGCAGCTAGATGTCGGCGACTGACATGCGAGGAAGAGCGGCTGTCCACAGGCTGCTCCAACTTCAACAACTGTATTACTTTCCAGGGCAGTGAGTTGAACATGTAATTGTAATTGGGTGTGTGGTATATTTTCATGCACGCACACGCATGTTCCACAGCACAGAAACTGAACAACATTCAATTGTCCGATTGCTACCACTGTCCTTGCGATCTTGTTAAAACAACAAGTGCACGTTACTGATGCAATATGGTTGAGACCAGCGCCATATAGACTGAGAGTTACGTCATCTCCGTTCACTCCAATGGACCACTTCTTTACAGCAATGGCGGATCGTGGAGCCTCTCAATCGTTCCCCGGAAGTTAGCGCCAAGGCTAGCAGAGCTGTAGAGTTGCAGCATAATAGACCGTTCGTGACGGACTTTTAAAGGTAAGAAGAAGTTTAAAGATTTATATTGCGGATATTATCAGTACATCTGATTCAAATTAACATGTGTATTAAAGAATGTCAGTGGAATATCCCTAAATTAGTAGATTTAGGGAACGTTTACAGATAACAGATCAAGCTAGGATACCGAATCAAGTTAGCAACACACGTTGAACAGCCTTTTAATTGTAAATTCCGTTCTCTTAATGTCATTTCGTCCAACGTTGTTGAATTAGAGAAGAGGGGCTTCTAAACGGGATTGTATGCGGGGGTGGAGGGAGTTAAATATTAGATAAATATAACTTTGGTGCGTGTAAGAGTGAGTGTTTTTAGCAGAGCCATATTGTGTCCTTGTGATTATGTTGATTATTACCTGTCTGTATAATGTTGCAGCTCAGCTGGTTTTGGATTGATGGCAAAGGGAGAGGGACTTAAGTGAGAGTGAAAACACAAGGTCAGTTTAATACTACTGTTCTATATAAGTAAACACCTTATCTCCCCAAGGCAATTTCCCATCCAATAGGTGTGCTATATAGGTGTGTATAAACCTGTCTGTTACTCCCTCTTTCAGCACAAGAACCAGAGGGGGATTCAGTGGAGCCTGAATACCTGCACTGAGACCCTCACCCTGCACCTGAGTCTCAACTCTGTGTTTTTCAAGCCTTTCCCTGTTTTTTTGTATTAAACAAAACATTAAGCTTTCCCAATGGTGTGGCTTTCGTTTTGTGAAAAAGTGCAAATGCAGTGTTTGTATATAAATACATCACATCTTTTTTTGCTGTTGGGTGTGAAATTGCTCCTGACTTGAGCCAGCCATTCTTTCCTCCGCTCTGTGTCAGTGGGAAGCCGTACATTCGTACTCCTTTCTCGGAGCGATTTGAGCATCCCCAGGCAGCACAGCAAACCATGGTGGAGACTAGGAGGCAGCACAGCAAGCCAAGGTGGCGACTAGGAGGCAGCACAGCAAACCATGGTGGAGACTAGGAGGCAGCACAGCAAACCATGGTGGCTACTAGGAGGCAGCACAGCAAACCATGGTGGAGACTAGGAGGCAGCACAGCAAACCATGGTGGCTACTAGGAGGCAGCACAGCAAACCATGGTGGAGACTAGGAGGCAGCACAGCAAACCATGGTGGCGACTAGGAGGCCAGAACTTCCGGGGAACGATGCTGGTCTACATGAATCACGTGACGATAACCGTTTTTGGACTTCCATTGTCGTAACTCTTCTATCTATATGGCGCTGGTTGAGACCATTCGGGCTTATTCTAGAGGGGTGCAAGGAAATATGGGCTCAGAACAGTCTCATAATACACACGTGCACACAGAAGGATCCACACTTGTGTTTTTCAATGCACACAAATGTGTTCCGTTTCATATCCATGTAAATAAAATCCAAATACAGAAAAAAGTTTTACATATGTATTTTTTATCCTCACATATTAGTTTTCCATGTAAAACCCCTGCACCTGCAACACAACCCACTTCCTGTGCACGGAGCGCTGTGCATTCGTGTGTGGGTTTTTGAGACTCCCCTGACGGTCAGCCGATACTTGTAATTTTTTCTATCTATAGTCAATCAGATGTCTCCTCCATTCTAAGCCAATCAGATGAGCGCGCCCCCACGAGGGTAGATGTCTTGCGTTCATGACGTAGCGCCTCATATACGCATTTTGCGCTGTCCGGAACTGACAGGCCCATGAAGCCTGCCTGCAGGCGCTAATCTCCACTCTCAGTACAGCGCCACTTTCCGAACAGGAAATGCACGCAAATACAAGCCTTTATATTATTAAAGACATACATCTTGGGCGCAAACTGGATAAGGAGGCTGTGGAATCCCTCCACTGCTGAAGTTTGGCAGCCCCCAGATAGCTTCAAAATGTCGTACACAGGTATGTGTTGCACACCGGCGTCTCCAATTTGACTGCTGCCTTGGATGCTGAAAAAGATTTGTAAATGTTTACCCTATGGAAACTTGCATATATCATATTTACATACCACTGCACAATGATGAGGTTGTATTTAAATACAAGAACCTGTTTTAATACGACTGCCATTTTGGATACCTTTGATCCTATATTATATAACCTAACAGAAAATAATCCCTAACATGTCTGTTTTGGGACTGCACAAAGAATTGTTGCTGATTACTGGCAACTGATTACATTGATCCATTATCAGTAACTTCAGATGTGTAGTATATTTACAGTTCAGGATTTGTATGTAGTATATGCTAATTATATATTACATTTGGGAAAAAACCACTCACATGGTTCCAGCCATTTCTTGTGGGACTCCCTCCCCTCCAGCCTGCCATGGATGCATGACGGGAATAGGTCTCCATGGCCTGTGTGTACGTTCTGTACATGAGACACAACAGACTCCCATTTTGCAACAATCTGGGCTCCTTGACCAGAAGGGGTCGACACCACACACCAGTACATATGGTTGCTCACACTCTTTGTCCATGGGCAGCTGACACTCCCGCTCATCGGACGCTGCAAGCAGCTTTTTGGAAAATCCTAGAAACATATAGAGGCACAAACAGATGTTTGCATTAAATACATAGTTTAAATCTAAAGGACATCAATATGTTCACAAACTTAGCACAGCTGTATAGACTAGTTATCAGGTTCAGTATCTGCAAAGAAAATGTAGAAAGTAAATATTTATCTATTTTACAAATACATAACCAAGCCACAAAACAATGACATGATTGCATTTATAATCCTACATGTGTCTACATTTATATCATATCTGTGTGTTAAGAATTCCATCCCATAAGAGAGCTCAGAGAGCCAAGTGCTAAACATACTAAGACATGTTTACTCAAGCGAGGTATGTGTCACTTAGTCAAATGTCAAATGCTGACACAAACCGTTTGCTACATGCCAGATATCATAGAGGTGCTCGATGTGGGGGTAGGTCTCTCTGAGCCACTTGGCTATTTGCCGGTGTCGGTCGGTGACCATCATGCCAACTGCAAGTCCGTGCCGCTCAAGATGAGCCAGGGAGCGCTCCAACCCAGTTCTCTCCATATGGTAGCTACCACCAACAGATACATAGGTATTAGACAAATGTATACAATGCAAATATAACTACACTTAGACCTGCAGTAAATGTAATAGATAACAGTTTAATATGTAATAATCCAAACTAAATCATTTAAAATAATTAATGTCCCAAGTTAATATATTTTAATTCATTATGAAATTGGTATATACAATTGTATTATTTAAAACTAATGTGTGGATTACAGCACCTAGACATTTTGGAAATAGAATCATAGGAAACCACGAGAAAAACAATTATGCAAACCTAGCTGTGGTTTTATTCTAAATCTATGTTGTCCTTATGTCCAATGCAGCTGGTTTGAATTGGCCACACCATTGGCTAAGTATTTGCAAAAATGTCAACAAATGTAATAATAGATATTTAAAAAATACACTTAATATCAGTGTTTTGCATATACAAAATATCAAGTGATTTCAACCCTGCTCATAAACGTCTTCAGATACCGGTAACCCACCTGAACTAGCTGGATATCTATTCCTACATTGGCATGCAGCTCCAACATGGTGTGACTCCCAAGCTTTGCACAATGTCCCGGGCTATCGGCCCGGCCATCACCTCCCAGGACCAGGTCCCTTCCCTCTGCCTGAAATGTGCCAAGCAAGAATGTCTGTCTCATGTTCCATACTCGCTGGACAACTGGCAACAAAACACTTCTCTGGTGCCGGAAATATGTCCGTGAAGATATGGTCGCCAATGCCATGGTTCTCATAACCCGCAGAGCCTTTCCTGCAGTGGCACCTGCCAACAAAATTGAAGCGGACAAGAGAATGTTGCCCGCTGGTGTGCTGCCGATGTAGGGTTGGCTGTTCCATGTCACTTTCTTGAAGCGAGATGCACATGACAACGTAATGACCAGGAGTGAGCCAATGACATTGTGGCAAATGTCAACTGAACCACAGTCGGGGCAGTGGCACCAGCTGAGCAACCTCGTGAGGCAAGTCATGAAGACACTTCTTCTCCTTGTGGATGGGTGTGACAGGCTCATCCATATCCGGCTCATTGTTCCTCTGGTAGTCGTCTTCTGATGATGAAAGGTCGGGTGATGAAGGTGGAGATGGTGATGATGATGATGATGATGGAGGTGATGATGATGATGATAATGGTGGAGGTGATGCCTCTTTCTTTGGGGTGGGAATGATGTTGCATTGACTGCTAGTGTCTTGGGACAGCTTCCTCTCTATTGGAGTCCCTGAAAAGAGATTTCCAAATATGAATTATGATATGAAAAACCAATCATCAAACCATACCAGTCATATTTTTGCAAGAAGGTAATAGGCAGTCCAGTTTACAGCAATACAAGCATGTGCAGATTATATGGAAAGTACTAGAGTGTGACTTATTTTGGAAAATGAAGCCACTTGCATTTTAGGCTTATTTGCCAGGGTCCACGTATATTTGGCCTAACGGCCCGTCCACACACAGGCATGAAAAAAATCTTTCAAAGCTTCGCCCATTCACTTGATTGGGGTGCCGAACTGCATTGTGGGGAGCGGAGCATGGCTTTGCACGCATCGTGAGCATCAAAAGTTGAGCAATGTTCAACTTTTGATGCTCCCGATGCTTTCGAAGCTGGCGTCAGCCAATCAAATCCCGTTTATGCAAATCCCGCCAGTACAAGCGCTAGCCAATCAAACCGCGTGCAAGCTGGGAGAGCCAGTTCATTTCCTCATATTCCAAACGAGAAATTACGGGAGCAAATCACCCGGTTCTTTACGACCAGACTATTACCGGGATACAAACTGGAGGAACCAGGCATGGAGGGAGGTGGCAGAGACAGGAGGCAGGAGGCAGGAGGGAGGTGGCAGAGACAGGAGGCAGGAGGCAGGAGGGAGGTGGCAGAGACAGGAGGCAGGAGACAGGAGGGAGGTGGCAGAGACAGGAGGCAGGAGGGAGGTGGCAGAGACAGGAGGCAGGAGGCATGGAGGGAGGTGGCAGAGACAGGAGGCAGGAGGCAGGAGGGAGGTGGCAGAGACAGGAGGCAGGAGGCATGGAGGGAGGTGGCAGAGACAGGAGGCAGGAGGCAGGAGGCATGGAGGGAGGAGGCAGAGACAGGAGGTGAAACTGGTAGGTTTTCGCCTGTTTGGGGATTTTATATCCAGTTTACTTCGTTTTAACATTGCTATTGCTTTGTATGTCGGGGGCGGGAGATTCATGTGATTGGTTGTTGGTCGCGTCGCTCGCAAAAAATCGCCAAGATTCAGACACGCCCACCTCCAAGATTTTTCAAGATTTATTTCATGCCTGTGTGTGGACGGGCCGTAATAGTTCAATATACATTTCTCGCCAAACTTGACATGCTGTGATACATGTACATGTACGATTTAATGCGATGGAAACGTTGTTATTGAATTATGTTATCATCATACCCCCTCTCTCCCAAAACCATTATTTGACTCTGTATTTAATACATAAATCCTATGCATTGCCAAATTCATCTTCCTTTGATTTATAAACTTGATATGCTTTGTACTATATATGTATATTGGATTACACTGGTGAGTGGTCCCTCCATTATAAGACCTTACCTGCACCAAGAAAATCATATAATGTAGGTGGTATTATAATCGAGGGACAGGAACAGAATGAATATAACTTGGTTCTCGATGAGGCATCATAGCGCAGAGGGATTGTACAATGCAGAGACCACTGGACACACATATGCACTTAATGTTGTAACTGATAATGACTGATAATAATAATAACTGACCTGTTGTCTTTTCCCGCGGCTTAGTTTGAACCCCTTTGCTCCTCTGTGGCTTTTTCTTCTCCTTTACTGGATCAGTTTGGCAAGCAGAGGTCATAGTGCCTGGCGTCTCTTGCATGGGATTATCTGATGCATCACTGCATGCAGTTGAAGCATGTGCAGCTGATGCACCATCAGCTGTCAGCCGTGGCTTTAGGAGAGAATCCAAAACCTACAAGCACAAGGGTGACATTTACATTACAATTATTACATCAGGAATTATTCAAGTTACACGATTGCTAAACTGAATCAAAGTATTTGTTTTTACCTGAGTTTTCTCTCGTTTCTCGAAGTAGGCACTTCTGTGGCGTTTTGCTGGGGGGGTGGCGGAGGCAAAGTCTCCGGTGCCTTGACGGATTTGCGACGGCGTGGGAAAGAGAGTAGGCACTGCTGACGGCTTCAGAATCCGTTTTCGCGTTACATCTATCCCACTTCCAACCATCAATATAGGCCCTTCCTCAAAATCATCGGGCAGAAAGTGGGCACTGCATATGTAGGTCGTTCGGGGGTTCTTCAGAGACCATTTGGCCCTTGTGTTCTGCTCGTTTTTCTCCCATGTGCGCTGACGCTTGACATCTGTGGGAAAGCTATTGATGCTGATGTTTAGTTCGCCATTTGCTGTATTGGAACACCCAGACACAACGCATCGTCGAACCATTCTTACGCATGACAACACACTTTGTCCGTGTTTGGATCTCTCACCGCACAGTGAAGCGTTCCCGCATTGACGTCACTTCCGGCTTCCCCCAAATCCTCAAAATGAGTCGAAGGAATTTCCCCGCGATGTTCGAAATTATTGATATTTATCGGAACGGTATCGCTTTTTATTTTTTAAACTGACGGTTCGAGATGACTAGTAGCCCAATATTTCATTGCACAACAGTTGTTGGGTGGCTGTCACAGGCTCTTTAATGTACCTTAATGAACTGTGGGCTAAGCCCCGAATGTTTCCAGGTCCAGGAAACGCCCCTGATGTGACATGAAGCAATAGAAAATAAATGACACATTTCTGCTACATTTTCATAACAGTTAGTACAATTCTATACAAAGAGGTGGGTCCTATTTGTTTAACAAAGTCATTTCAAGATTTTATATTTATTGGACTACAATTGTGTTATTTAGGTCTCACTTTAAGAATACATGCATGATTCAGCATACAAGGTTTGCCTTAGTCGCTCCATCCTCTATTCAGTAAAATATTAGTTCTTAAACTTACATTTTTAGTTTGGCAAAATTGAGCAAATAATACGAAGAAACCATGTCATGAAAAATTGATCGATAAAGAGAAACCATGAAAAACTGAAGTAATTGGACCGGAAACGCGATTCAGGCTAAAGCGTTTTAGCAACTCGGTCTTTCACGCTGAAATACAGACACAGTTTTAACGGCTTAAATGTACAGAACAGTCCTTTTTGCACATTTGTTTTATGCAATAACAAACACACGTTTGTACTCTTATTCTGAAGGTTCACATTCAATAACTGTGTGAACATGGTGCTTTTATTTTGAAGGGTACATTCAGGAAATGGTGTTGTTATGCTAGCATGGCTGCATAAAGGTTACACAGCTACTGTCACACTAGTTGAATAACAGCGGAAGAAACGAGTGGGCGACATTAACAGGGTAAGCTGACAGAACTGCAGGTAAGACATAGCTACACAAATTAGTATGTAAACTATTTACTAATTATTTACCTCTTTCTTTGGGGTGGGAATGATGTTGCATTGACTGCTAGTGTCTTGGGACAGCTTCCTCTCTATTGGAGTCCCTGAAAAGAGATTTCCAAATATGAATTATGATATGAAAAACCAATCATCAAACCATACCAGTCATATTTTTGCAAGAAGGTAATAGGCAGTCCAGTTTACAGCAATACAAGCATGTGCAGATTATATGGAAAGTACTAGAGTGTGACTTATTTTGGAAAATGAAGCCACTTGCATTTTAGGCTCATTTGCCAGGGTCCACGTATATTTGGCCTAACGGCCCGTCCACACACAGGCATGAAAAAAATCTTTCAAAGCTTCGCCCATTCACTTAAATGGGGTGCCGAACACAGCTTAGTATGTCAACTATTTACTAATTCTTCAGTTTTACCGCGTAACGCTGTGACTACATTGGAACACCACATTGTGTAAGGTAATAGTGGAGAAACACTACCGAGTCAGGGCTGTCAGATAACTTAACAGTAACAACCTATACTTTATGTTAGCTATTCTGGGACAGTGGGGAATGGCAGGGTTTAATAACAGTCACCTTTATACACCTGACATTACTATCGTCCAGTGAAACAGCTTCCAGAGACTTTGAACTGAGCAGCTCAACTATAAAGGTTGCTTTGATTTCCTGGGAAGATAACACTGAATCGATAGGGTGTTTGACAGAGGTGGGAGAAGTACCAGAGTGTAGGAATACTCTGTTACAAGTACATTTCTTGCATGTTATCCATGTAAAAGTAGAAAAGTATTCTCATCAAAATATAGTGGAAAAAAAAAAGTAGTCGTTGTGCAGATTGGTCCATTTCAGAATAATATATATGATATGTTTTATAATGATTGAACATCAAAGTGTTCTCAAAGCTGGTGAAGGTGCAGCTAGTCTGAAGTACTTTGTAGACTGCAGGGTAGCTGGTGGATTTACTCCAGGTGGAACTAAAGTCTGATTCAACACTTGATTATATTTACCATCATTCATCCAGATCTGTGAAGTAACTAAAGGTATTAAATACATGTAGTGGAGGAGAAGTACACCATGTACCTCTGAACTGTAGTGGAGTAGAAGTACACCATGTACCTCTGAACTGTAGAGGAGTAGAAGTACACCATGTACCTCTGAACTGTAGTGGAGTAGAAGTACACCATGTACCTATTACTTTTACAAAGTAGCAACAATATTGAAATAATAAAGTAAAGTACCTCAAAATTGTACTTGCGTAAATGTACTTAGTTACCTGACACCACTGAATCTATGTGTTGTTTAAGTTTAGTTGAACTGGAACCTACTACATGTGTACTATGATTCCAGTGGTGGAAGAAGTACTCCGATGTATTTCTTAAGAAAAAGTAGCAATACTACATGTTATATGTACTTTGTCCTAATTAAAAAGTCCTGTATTCAAAATCTTACTGTAGTAAAAGTAAAAGAGTATTGGCATACAAATTAAACACTTAAAATACCAAAAATACCGTATTGGCCCTTTTCAGAATTGTATACTGAGTTACTAATATGATTATTCATGTGTTTTCATCCCAACTGGTAAAGGTAGAGCTCATTTGAGTGACGTATGAGCTAAATGAATGAAGTTCTTGAAACTAAATGTCGACAAAGAGACACAGTAGTGGTGGAATATTGCCGCATTGCCGAAAACATGAGAAACTTGTTTTTTCCCCTTTTAAAGTGGATATTGTCAGCCTGACTACAACACGATGGCTCATGCAGTGGCTGACCTCCCCAGTGGCCCGCTGGATGTGTACAGGAAGAAATCCTCTTTCAACTGGAAGAACATGCTCTTCTTCTTGGAGGGAGAGGAGATCGTGGCATTCAAGGTACTGTGTAGCTGTCAGCTTCTACATCTCTCTGTAGAAAAGATCTGTATCAGTCCCTATTATCATCTTAGAGATACTCTATGCCAGCGGCCTTCAAACTGTGAGGCGCGCCTCCCCTGGGGGGCGCCAGAGAGCTTCAGGGGAGCGGGGTGCCAGAGAGCTTCAGGGGAGGGAGCGCCAGAGAGCTTCAGGGGAGGGGGGCGCCAGAGAGCTTCAGGGGAGGGGGGCGCCAGAGAGCTTCAGGGGAGGGGGGGGCCAGAGAGCTTCAGGGGGGGGGGGCGCCAGAGAGCTTCAGGGGAGGGGGGCGCCAGAGAGCTTCAGGGGAGGGGGGCGCCAGAGAGCTTCAGGGGAGGAGGGCGCCAGAGAGCTTCAGGGGAGGGGAGTGCCAGAGAGCTTCAGGGGAGGGGGGTGCCAGAGAGCTTCAGGGGAGGGGGCTGCTAGAGAGCTTCAGGGGAGGCGCAGCGTGAGAAAAAAAATAACGAATAACGAACGGAAAAGACGAGTAAAGTGACACTTACACACTGTAAGTGTGTGAAGACCGAGTTCCTCCACCGCACCAACAAGGCTGTATGCTCACTCCTTTCACCTCCACCTACCTGTGAGAGTGCTCACTCCCTTAACCTCCACCTACCTGTGAGAGTGCTCACTCCCTTAACCTCCACCTACCTGTGTGAGTGCTCACTCCCTTCACCTCCACCTACCTGTGAGAGTGCTCACTCCCTTAACCTCCACCTACCTGTGAGAGTGCTCACTCCCTTAACCTCCACCTACCTGTGAGAGTGCTCACTCCTTTCACCTCCACCTACCTGTGAGAGTGCTCACTCCCTTAACCTCCACCTACCTGTGAGAGTGCTCACTCCCTTAACCTCCACCTACCTGTGTGAGTGCTCACTCCCTTCACCTCCACCTACCTGTGAGAGTGCTCACTCCCTTCACCTCCACCTACCTGTGAGAGTGCTCACTCCCTTCACCTCCATCTACCTGTGAGAATGCTCACTCCCTTCACCTCCACCTACCTGTGAGAGTGCTCACTCCCTTCACCTCCACCCATCTGTGTGAGTGCTCATTCCCTTCACCACTACCTACCTGTGAGAGTGCTCACTCCCTTCACCTCCACCTACCTGTGTGAGTGCTCACTCCCTTCACCTCCACCTACCTGTGAGAGTGCTCACTCCCTTCACCTCCACCTACCTGTGAGAGTGCTCACTCCCTTGACCTCCACCTACCTGTGAAAGTGCTCACTCCCTTCACCTCCACCTACCTGTGAGAGTGCTCATTCCCTTCACCTCCACCTACCTGTGAGAGTGCTCACTCCCTTCACCTCCACCTACCTGTGAGAGTGCTCACTCTCTTCACCTCCACCTACCTGTGTGAGTGCTCATTCCCTTCACCTCCACCTACCTGTGAGAGTGCTCACTCCCTTCACCTCCACCTACCTGTGAGAGTGCTCATTCCCTTCACCTCCACCTACCTGTGAGAGTGCTCACTCCCTTCACCTCCACCTACCTGTGTGAGTGCTCATTCCCTTCACCTCCACCTACCTGTGTGAGTGCTCACTCCCTTCACCTCCACCTACCTGTGAGAGTGCTCACTCCCTTCACCTCCACCTACCTGTGAGAGTGCTCACTCCCTTCACCTCCACCTACCTGTGAGAGTGCTCACTCCCTTCACCTCCACCTACCTGTGAGAGTGCTCACTCCCTTCACCTCCACCTACCTGTGAGAGTGCTCACTCCCTTCACCTCCACCTACCTGTGTGAGTGCCGGTTGGCTGCAGCCAGAGGATGATCTGCGTTTATTCCTGTGTGCTTCAAAGACGCAGACTCATTGTTCCCACTAAAGTAGGCTGAATGTAATAAGGAGGCAAAGTTTCGTTCAGTGTGTTGCCGGGAGCAAATAAGGATGTATCCACAATGTTGAAAATGTAAAAAAAATATGTGTTGAGAACACGGCGTGCGAAAATGTACGGGTGGTGCTGCAGCTAGATGTCGGCGACTGACATGCGAGGAAGAGCGGCTGTCCACAGGCTGCTCCAACTTCAACAACTGTATTACTTTCCAGGGCAGTGAGTTGAACATGTAATTGTAATTGGGTGTGTGGTATATTTTCATGCACGCATGTCAGAGTTCCCGTTAGATAACATGTGTGCCAGTCACCCTGTCCGTTAGGATTGAAATCTTCTGGACAAATTGGAAATTTCACGGTCAAAGCTCTTCTTTGTTATTTATTGAGCTTTAAAACAAATTGATAACAACTCTATATTAAGGATGAAATAATCAAGGCATTCAGATGTATCTTTTATTGAAAAGTGACTTTTAATAAAAGTTCTGCCAATATCGTGTGTAACGGAAAATAAATAAATATAGCCTATATTACGCAAGCCATAATGTAATAAACAAAAAACCCATGTTCTTCAGCTTTAGGCCTACATATAGTCGTGTAGTCGTGAGCATTTTAATAAAGGCTCGCAGCTGCCGACTTGTTATCAAATAGCCTTTAAACAAATTGTAACACGCTTGTTCCACAGCACACAAACTGAACAACACTCAATTGTCCGATCGCTACCGATGTCCTTGTGATCTTGTTAAAACAACAAGTGCGCGTTACTGATGCAATATGGTTGAGACCATTCGGGCTTATTCTAGAGGGGTGCAAGGAAAAGTCCAAGCAGTGGGGGAGTTTTATACAATATGTTTAAAACATAAAGATAAAAAAGTTTAAAAAAGATATTGTTCAATGTTTTAAGGAGGTGACGCTACTCAGCCAATCAAATGGGTGCAGTCAGTGAGTCAGCACGATAGATTCAAACACAGAGACGAGACGAGAGGAGAGAAACAGTCGGAGTCATTTCAAATGGCGGGAGGTAGACAGCGAAAACAGAGCATTTAATGACATTTTCTCTTACTGGAACTCTTTGAAATGCCATTGAATACCCCTGCTTTATAACAGCAACAGCAACAATAATAATAGCAATAATAATTGGGAGGGGGGCACGGCTGTTCTTATGTTCTCTGAGGGGAGGCTCACCTTCCCACACTTTGAAAAGCCCTGCTCTAAGCAACGTGGATTCATTTTCACCTGTTCAAAATAGCATTGCAACCAACACCTGCCATTTTCCCCATACATCTCTCGACCTCTGTTATTTTAAAAGGAATTGTTTAAAAGTGTCATCTTTATTATAATAGTCAATAGGGTGCCCTTTTATTTTTGCAAAGCAAATGTACTTTACCAGCACCCAAACTGCCATGATACTTTGATGCAAGCCAAATAAAAGATTTTCTTTTGTTCTGGTTCTCTTGACCTTAAATTAACTTAGCTACTAGTTATAACATGTTTTGTACTTGATGTCGTCTAAATGCTCCTCTGTGCATTACACCCTTTTTTTCTGTTGCAGCACAATTTGTGGAAGACACTTGAGGACGACCCTCTGTTTGCACGCCTTCCTGGTGAAGACGTCTCTTTGGAGAAAATGAGAGAGCTGACCTTCCTGAGGTATCAACATATTTCCATTACTAACACCCTCCATCATATCCTAATCTATACAAACTAAAGCGTCCGATACACATTTACAGGGTGAAGCAGCTCTTTCGATACAACTTCCTGACAGAAGAAGAGGCGATGTCTAACCCCTGGAAGACTGTGGCTCTCAATGATTATCTGGGCATGTATGACTGGTCCATGGGGGCCAAGTACTTTCTCAACCAAGGGGTGAGTGTGCATCGGCAGTGTGTGGGAGAGAAACTGCCTCTGGAGGGAACACAGAGATTTTAGCCTTTGCAGACCATTTACATGCACAAAAACCTGTAGAACACACTACTGTAAAGAGAAAACCCAAAAAGCATAATAGGACCTCTTTAAATCTATAGCCGCTTTCACACCAAGTACTTTGCCGTACTTAGTTCCCAGCACGGGGAACTTAGTTCCCAGCACATAGTTCCCAGCACATAGTTCCCAGCACATAGTTCCCAGTACTTGAAAGGCGTTACGATTCCTCCGTTTCATTAGTATCGGTACTTTAAGAATGACGGTGGAGAGTACTCCGGTGAGAAAGCGCCGTTTTAATAAGAGCCGTGTGTGTTCAGCGCTCTGCTTCCACTTACTGCACTGCAGCCGTGCCTGCAGTCCCTCCCTTCTCAAGCACGTTCTAAGTCCCTCCCCTCTCTCGTGCACGCGCTAGCTGCCAGAGCATGTGAGAAAACGGGGAGCATGGCTGTGAGTGGGAGTGCAACTGCCGCTGCGCCTCGGCTTGTTGACAAAAATGGAAATTTTTATGTATTTTAGCTATATCTTTGACAGTGAGGGCAAGCCTACGGACACCACGAGGCCTGTCTGTAAGAAATTTATTAATTTTATTTAATACGAATTCTTGTCATTTATTTTAGTATTTATTGTTCTCATTGTTTAAAAGTTTGTGTTATGGTTCTGGTGTGAAATAAAGCACAATAATTACATTTAAGACTGTTTCCCTTTTTTTAAGAAAAGTATCGAAAAAGAATTGGAATCGCAATTCTTGACTTGGTATCGGTATCGAAAGCAAAATGTTGGTATCGTGACAACACTAGTTTGATGTGGTGTTCCAATCAGAATGGCCTCTGATTTGCTGCTATTCAGTTGGAGGGAGTTGTTGCTCATCCAGTGGTGTATGTGTTCCAGGCATCTTGAGACATTTGAAAGTGCCAGATGTTTATCCGGGGCAGTTTGGAAATAAATCTGTGTATCATCAGCATATGTGTGGAAGCTGATGTTATGGCTCCTCAGTATTTGTACCAGGGGCAACATGTAAATTAAAAAGAGCAGTGGCCCAAGGACTGACCCTTGGGGTACACCAGAGGTAACACAGTGTGTGTCGGAGTTGCTTTTTCCAAGATGGACATATTCCTGTCTTCCTGTGAGGTACGAGTGGAAAAAGTCCAGTGCCTTGCCAGCGATTCCCACCTCCTGGAGTCGCCGACACATGATGCGATGGTCAACAGTGTCAAATGCTGCACTTAAGTCCAGCAAGATGAGTAGGCTTGGGGAACCAGAGTCAGCCGCCATCAGCAGGGCATTTAGAACCCTGACCAGAGCTGTTTCAGTGCTGTGAGCTGGTCTGAAACCAGACTGGAAGGTTTCATAGAGCTCATGAGTATGGAGATGTTTGTGAAGCTGAAGGGCAACAACTTTTTCCAGAACTTTACTGGACCTCAGGGTCCAGATTGTACCATGGCGGCTTCACAAAACTTTTCAGAGTTTTACGGGGCGTGGTTTGCAATTCGCCCAGCCAATCGAAATTGGTACTTTTTTCTCCCCAGGATAGTACCACCTCTCTAGCAGGGACTGAAAATGGGGGTAAAAGTTCTCGGAACTAAGTTCTCTTTTTGGTGTGAATGCAAAATTCCAGGCACTATCAGAACTAAACGGGAAAAGTACAGGGAAAAGTACTCCGGTGTGAACGCGCCTTATATATAGTTACATTATTTTGTATCCGTCACACACTTTATTGGTATGTTGTAACTGCTAGCATTGTTGTAGCCTTTTCTTTCCATCTTAAAGTATTGTGTAAGTAATAGAAGCTAAAACCATTTTTGTTTCAGATGTTTGGAATGAATGTTGCTGGCTCAGGATCACAGAGACACAGCACATTTGTTGAAAACACAAAAGACATGACGGTAAGAGTTCAACAACATTAACCTTTCTGTTGGTTGCTTGTTAGCAGACCCTTCACGCGATGGCAGAGCGAACAGGTACAGGCAGGGCCCATAGTGATAGCCCTATAGTTGAAATCTACTACCCACACATAAACATATGGACATGGGTTACTATTTAAAAAAATGGTAACTGTATTTAGAAACCTATCAATGTGATTTTAAGTGGGGGTGGACCTCAAATCCTCTAGGGGGGTCCGAGGGCATGCTCCCCCGGTAAGATTTTTTTACATTTTGGAGTTAAATGCATCAATCTGGTGCATTTTGAGGGGCAAATAAAGAGACTAGATCTATGGGAACACCTACATCAGAGGTGCCCAGTACGTCGACCGCGGGGGCAATGCTGGTAGATCGCGAGTCATTCATAAAAAGAAATCCAGCTCCGTTAAAATAGACTGGTTTTGATCCCTCCTCCCTTGGCCTCCCTGCCACTTAATTCAGGAGTTTACTTGATTGACAGAAAAAGCGACCTATCGCTTTCCAGTCTGTTAACCCAGAATGTAAAGCGATACAAAATCAGTCAAGTGCCGGGAAAACTCAAATGAAGTTAAAGAGACAAACAAGAGACAAACAACAAAATGAGTGCGGGACCGAGCAAGAAGCTAAAGACACTTCCACCCAGAATGGGAGGAAGAATATTTTGTTGTGATGTCACGTTCAAAGGTTATTTGCCTTATTTGTAAAGCAAGCGTCGCTCTGCCAAAGAAAGGTAACGTGGAGAGGCATTATCGGAGTGTTCACAAGGCATATGACAGCGACTTCCCTCCGAGTAGCGAGTTGAGAAAGAGAAAGGTCATGTATTATTGCTACACAAACATTATCTCGCAGTCTTAGTGTCGCCAACTCGTTTCTAACATGCAGACAAACAAATGTGTCTATGGTGTATTTTCGATCTTTCCAATCGATACGAGATCTCTCTCTCCCCGTCTGTGTGCGAGGGGGAGGGGCAGCTTACACACACGCGGCTGCTACATGCAGCAACACACGGAGGGGATGGCGGAGAGAAGTGCTCCAAGGTGTGGTTACATGTTACCCGTCTTGAGGTGGACAATGCTCCTTGCCAAGAGTGTTTAGCATGTCAGGGCGGTAACACGAGCAATTTGTCTAAACATTTATCAAAAGTGCTCCACATCCAGACGGAGGAATGCACCGGGTTCCACTGTCTGTCTAAATACGAGCGCTTGAGAAATTGTGCAAGGCATACAGTAATAGTCCGAATAGTCAATTAATCGTTTCATTAATCGAGAGATTAATCGATTATCAAATGAGTCGTTTGTTGCAGCCCTATTGTAGTTATCCCATGTATAAATAAAACGTGTTATTCAGCAACCCTTGCAATTTGGGATTTTATTTTTGGTTGGTAGACCTCGGTGAGCTGGTCATTTCAAAAGTAGCTCACCAGCCAAAAAAGTGTGGGCACCCCTGCCCTACATGAAACAGAACTGTATACATTTCAATAATCATCAAATCATGGCCATAACCAATAACATCTCATATCCAATATGAAAACACATTGAAACTTGTTTATTTATTTGTTTTTGGTTCATTTATAGTTGTGAGTGTGTCTGGGCTCCTGAACCAGCCTCACCCGTCTCCCTCCTCTCCCCCTGCTCCTCTTTGAGGCAGCAGCCAAGACTAGTTTTCTCTCAACTAGTTTTAAAAGTGTATCTTGCCTTTTGTCACCAAGTTAACTTTTTATTTTTTGTTCATGCATATTTTACTAATCACTCCCAGAGTTGGGTGTAACGCGTTACAAAGTAATAATATTACTTTTGTCGGTAACGGAGTAGTGTAACGCCTATTTTATTAAAGAAAAGCGCATATAAAAAGAAAGACTTGTGTTATGTCTTCCTTAATGCAATAGTAATAGGGGGTGCAAGTGGAGTCTCGCAGAGGCAAAACTGTGGCGCGCTTACACTGCAGTCTGCGTGATCTGCCTGTAGGGAGGGGCGGGCCGGCCCTGCGAGTAAAGTAACGAGTTACGAAGTAGTATAATATATTACATATATTTTTTAAAGTAATATCGTTAGCCTAATAGCATAATTGCCTAAGTCATTTTTTGGCCAAATTGTGATATCTGCCTAACTTTACTCTCCTACCACTGCTGCATCACCCTGCCTTATTGCCTATGTCCACAGCCTATCAGAATGCATTTTAGAGTCCAAAATCACTATCTGCCTAAGTCATCGCTTTGACTTAGGCATTTTTGCAGGGCACTTTTCCTTGTTTTCCAAAAACATTCAAATATGACTTGGGCAATTATGCTATTAGGCTAACGATATGTAATATATTACTTTTTTTTAGTAACAACCCCATCTCTGATCACTACCCCTTCAAATGGAAATATGTGTTTACATAAATGGTGACTAAACCATTTGAGACCCACTGAGAACTTAGACTAAGTTAACCATCTAAACACTCAGAGTCCTTTACCTCACCTGAGCTGAGGTTATCCCGAGCTTGAATGACACACGGAGACCAATCAAGGGCTTTGATTTATGATCTGTACACATCATGTAGACGGCCAGTCCCCCTGTGAGGCAGACCACATCATGTAGACAGCCAGTCCCCCTGTGAGGCAGACCATATCATGTAGACAGCCAGTCCCCCTGTGAGGCAGACCACATCATGTAGACAGCCAGTCCCCCTGTGAGGCAGGCCACATCATGGAGACAGCCAGTCCCCCTGTGAGGCAGGCCACATCATGTAGACAGCCAGTCCCCCTGTGAGGCAGACCACATCATGTAGACAGCCAGTCCCCCTGTAAGGCAGGCCACATCATGGAGACAGCCAGTCCCCCTGTGAGGCAGGCCACATCATGGAGACAGCCAGTCCCCCTGTGAGGCAGGCCACATCATGTAGACAGCCAGTCCCCCTGTGAGGCAGACCACATCATGTAGACAGCCAGTCCCCCTGTGAGGCAGACCACATCATGTAGACAGCCAGTCCCCCTGTGAGGCAGGCCACATCATGTAGACAGCCAGTCCCCCTGTGAGGCAGGCCACATCATGTAGACAGCCAGTCCCCCTGTGAGGCAGACCACATCATGTAGACAGCCAGTCCCCCTGTGAGGCAGACCACATCATGGAGACAGCCAGTCCCCCTGTGAGGCAGACCACATCATGTAGACAGCCAGTCCCCCTGTGAGGCAGGCCACATCATGGAGACAGCCAGTCCCCCTGTGAGGCAGACCACATCATGGAGACAGCCAGTCCCCCTGTGAGGCAGACCACATCATGTAGACAGCCAGTCCCCCTGTGAGGCAGACCACATCATGGAGACAGCCAGTCCCCCTGTGAGACAGGCCACATCATGTAGACAGTCAGTCCCCCTGTGTGAGGCAGGCCACTTAACAGGCCAGACCCGGTCCTCCCGATGGCCAGTCCGGGACTGGGTACAGGAGGCGTAGAGCGAGGGATCATTGTCCACCAAGTATAGTCTGTGTGGGAAACCCTGGTGTATTTCATCACCATGAACGCAGGATTTTGAACGTCTTCTATCTGTTGTTTCTTTAGACATTTGGATGCTTTGCACTGACGGAGCTGAGCCATGGCAGCAACACCAGAGCCATGAGGACCACAGCGACCTATGACCCCTCCACTCAGGTCAGTGAACGCACCACACACAAAGAAAAACAAAGTGTGTTTACATGGCAATATGACAGAATAAAAGCCACAATGCTTAAACAAAAGTCAAGTTGTTTAATAAAAGGGTTCTTTCCCTTCTTCCCTTTCATTTTATTTTGCGGGTTGCAACTGTTTGACATAAATCAGCATAGTCACTACTCACTGCTAAACAATGAAACCTCTTGACCAACCTCTTCCTTGGTAAATGCTGCACGCTGGTATACACATGTATTAAGTAGTGCATCTATTATCACACTGACAGAAAAACATGACAAGACAAATCTGGCTTAAAAACATTACCTCCATGGGAAGGGTACAAATGGAAGTACATTTTATTTATATAGCACTTTTACAAAAGGTACTCCAACAGAGAATCACTAGTATTACACTGTGACCCCCTGACTTGTTAACATGGCTTTCAACCATTACATAGGGAAATAGCATTTACCTTATTTTGACCTATCTTGCTTAATTAAATAGATGAATGCAAAGCTTTGGCACCAGACACACTTAGTTCTGAGTATAGGGGTAGGCAACCTGCGGTTCTTTAGCCACATGCAACAAAACAATCAAACAAGGGCTATTATTGTTTCTTTTGCACGGTGGACAATGTGATGGAGTTTGAGGTGATCCTGTGACATGGAGTTTGAGGTGATCCTGTGACATGGAGTTTGAGGTGATCCTGTGACACTGAAATAAAGTCTCTATATATTTAACATCAATATGCGTCACAACCTTTATGTACTGGTGACCTTACCTGGGGGGTGGGGCTAATCCTGATTTTCAAACCCTCGTGCTTGGAACTAACCCTGGATTAATAGCATGCTGGTTTACCTGTATGTGGGATG
The DNA here is from genome assembly GCA_902827135.1 of Harpagifer antarcticus. Lineage (NCBI taxonomy): Eukaryota > Metazoa > Chordata > Actinopteri > Perciformes > Harpagiferidae > Harpagifer > Harpagifer antarcticus. The sequence continues at coordinate 2,706,188 of CADEHL010001043.1, read as the reverse complement.
TATTGTGAGAAATTAGCAAACCACAAAATGTTTTATGTTGAAAACATTTCCAAAAACAACACAAATCATTCAACTTTCAACATTGTTCTTTTTGTCATTAATATTTCATTTAATGTAATGCTCTTGTTAATACTTTTGTTAACTTGTTAATTGTTAGCATTTCTAACTCTCTGGCTACAATCCTAGTTACACTGGAACCTTCTTTACCTTTCTTCCCTGTAGGAGTTTGTGATCAACTCTCCAGACTTTGAAGCTGCCAAGTTCTGGGTGGGGAATCTTGGCAAGACGGCAACGCACGCTCTGGTGTACGCCCAGCTGTTCACGCCGGACCAGGTGTGCCAAGGGCTGCACTCCTTTGTTGTGCAGGTAATACTCTGAACTGGTTACAGCTGCAGATACTCTTGTCTGTAACGCAGCTGTAATAAAAAACTGGTTGATATGACCGACATGACCTATTCTAATTCAGGCTTTCAGGATTTCCATCATCTCCACCATCGCTATGTCCTGATGCTTTACTGTATTAAAGGGTAATGGGATTTAAAGGTCCCCTATTATATTAGATATACACAGAACCTGTCTCTGACGTGTTGCTGGCTGAAATACCAAACAGATCATGAATTGCAGCATCCCATAATCCCCTCTGTTTCAGCCCTGTTTAAAAAGTGCTGATTCTGGGTCTGTAGCTTTAAATGCTAATGAGCTGCTGCTGGCCACGCCCCTCTGCAAAGTGTTTGTCTTAAAAAACACAATGGTGCTCTAGAAGGAGATTCTGGTGAAATGGTGGGGGGGGGGGGGGTTACCTTGGTTGGTGATTGGCTAATCGTTACACAACCCAAAAAACTGTTATGACATCACAAAGTGGCCAAAATCTGATCAGCTCATTTTCAGACCGGTTTTTATAGAAATGGATCAGGATAAAAAGAGAGAGAATCTTTGTTCCTGAAACATTCTGAGCACATTTATGTATAAAATACATGGACAAGTTGATTTTGCACAATAGGTGACCTTTAATGGGTAAAGAAGGTTGTGACTTGAAGGTTGCCAGTTATTTAATCCCGTTGAATTAAGTGCTAATATAAACAGTGATGAAAAAACAAGCCAAATATTTAAAAGATCTTTCCTCAAAATAAGTAATTTGGTTTAGTATGTACTTGCTTTGTATCAGTTGTTAGCACATACTTTATACTGGATATGAACTTGGTTTTTGTTGGCATTTCAGCACTAACAATTAGGAAGGAGTTTGCTTGCAAGCAGGGAAATGACTTGAGGTTTGGAAGTGGGACATTTGCATGCTTTTATTAATTGGTACATTTCATTTAGTTGTTTGCTTGTTTTCACCTTTAGTCTTTGAGGTATCGTCTTTCCACGGTGGCCAACAGGGGCAAACCCGCCTAGAAAGAACAGACTGAGACCAGTTGAAGTGTAAGCTGACGTTTTAGTGGTGAAAGAAGTTGAAATTGTATTTGAAGTGGTCGTACTGGAGACAGGTCCCACGTAATAAGTAGGTTGTTTTGTAAGATCTGTACGAAAGTCTAGTTATAAAAAAAACATGTTCCAGTGTTAAAGGTCCCATGTCATGCTTGTCTGGTTCTGACCCGTCCCCTTGTGCGTTATGAAGGTCTTTCTGCATGTGAACGGTCTGCAGAGTCTCAAACCCTCAAGTAAAACTCTAACACAGAGAAGACCTGTCTGTGCTGCCCCCAGAACGCCTCGCTGGACATTTCTCTTTTCCACTGTTTTCTTCCTGGTCTAAGAAACGTAACGACGACCAAATGGACCAATCTGTGGAGCGCCTCAGTCTTCACACACACACACACACACACACACTCACAGCCTGAGAAAAGGTGTGTGTGTGTGTGTGGTGTGTGTGTGTGTGTGTGTTGTGTGTGTTTGTGTGTGTGTGTGTGTGTGTGTGTGTGTGTGTGTGTGTGTGGTGTGTGTGTGTGTGTGTGTGGTGTGTGTGTGGTGTGTAGGTGTGTGTGTGTGTGTGTGTGTGTGTGTGTGTGTGTGTGTGTGTGTGTGTGTGGTGTGTGGTGTGTGTGTGTGTGTGTGTTTGTAGTGTTGTTGTGTGTGTTGTGTGGTGTGTGTTTGTGGTGTGTGTGTGTGTGTGTGTGTGGTGTGTGGTGGTGTGTGTGTGTGGGTGTGTGTGTTGTGTGGTGTGTTGTGTGTGTTGTGTGGTGTGTGTGTGTGTGTGTGTGTGTGTGTGTGTGTTCAGGCTGAGTTCCGCAATGTCTCGCAGACCCCACGCAGCAACCAGGAAACGACACCAGTAATCCAGCTCACACTGTCCGCTCCTCGAGCCTCAAAGGGCGGAGCAGCGAGCCCCGCAACGTCCCCCCAACACGGCACCCAGACCCCACGCAGCATTCTCATCTGTTTGTCCTTACTGGTGTCATTTCCTGGTTGCTAACAAACGCCATTGTAACATATAAACACTGATGTTCCGCTGTAACGGTGGTGGACTCATCAGAACAGAGTGGGCGAGCTGACCAATCAGAGCACACTGGGCTCACAGGGGGGGGGGGAGGAGCTCCAACAAGCCGTGTAGGACAGAGAGTGAATACACAGACTATACAGAGATGCTGTGAGAAACCAATGTGAGTTTGGAACATTGAACAATGTGAATCTATTCTAGTAGAGCTCAACGATGGAACTATGATCAGTAGAAATGGCATGGGAGCTTTAAGTGACATGTTAGAGGTGAAAGCAGTCATGCGACATTGTGGGAGAAATGGGTTTGAATATGTTCGTCCCACAGAGGAAAATGTACAATTTATTTACATTCTGATGTATCAATGATCACACTGTCACACACTGTACTAACACTGCAGTGTGACTATAACCATTGTTGTGCAGGTGAGAAATATCAAGACCTTGCTCGCTCTGCCCGGCGTGGTGGTTGGAGATATGGGCAAGAAGCTGGGCCAGAACGGACTGGACAACGGGTAGGTGACCGCAGCCATATAAAGGTTAAGTTCAAAAGTGTCTCATAAATAAAGATAGAGAAATGCCAAAGTGAAGTCTACAGAAGGACAAAGCAGGCCAATCACCCCTAGCACACAGGGATGAACTCACTTTGGACAAAGGTCAGAGCACCGAGTGAACTGCGTCAATAAATACAGCGGCAGAACCAGGAATAAATAATAATTCGAATAAAGGTCAACAAATCTGTGAGGTGTTTCTTTTTTTGGAAGCCCCCTCATTTCAGAATGTTTCTGAACTACTTGGTTTTTGCAACAGCCCCTGTAAATATACAAAACTTTACAATCCAATGCACACGTCTACTGTTTTCTAGTCGAGACAGGGGTGCATTTTCATTTCATTTCAAACCTTTATTTAACCAGATTGGTCCCATTGAGATCATAGATCTCTTTTTCAAGGGAGAGCTGCAAATGTGCAATGTTCAAATCAAATTACAATGTAATCTTAAAGGTCTCCTATTATACTATTTTTAGGCATATATTATAGGTCTCAGATATGTAAAAAACATGTCTGAGAAGTGTTTTGCTCAAAATACCAAACAGACCAGCCATTGTAGCCATGCCTCATCCCCCTCTATTTCAGCCCTGCTAGAAAACTGCTGATTCTGAGTCTGTAGCTTTAAAGAAGCTCATGCAGGAGAATTCTTCCCAGATACTCATCTAAACGCTTCCAAACCACATCCAGCATTATTTCTGAAACAGTATGGAGCTCAAACGCTTTCTCTCTCGCGGGTTTACCACAAGGTCAGTACCTTTTATATCTTGTTTCTTTATGACTATAAGGGTTTGGAAGGGTTCCTTTAAAAATGTATCATCAGTCTCACAACATAAAAGCAATGTACCTGAACGTTTCGGTTACTTTTAAATTGCCTCAGTATCAAACCCTAACCCTCAATAACATGGTTTTACTAGTGTTAAGTGTTTTTTAACTAAACAACGTAACCTTGGAAAAGAGGGCACCAAGATATTTAGGATCAAAGAGAGATTCAATTAAAAACATAAATCAGGCCTACAGCGTCTAATAAAAAAAGGCATTTAAAATAAGGAGAAATAAAATATGATATATTGATATTTTTGTTTAGAAATGTAATTTGTCACATTGTAATCCTGCTATTAATCCCAATTATATATATTTTGTAATGTATCCTGATTGTGTAATCCTGTACAACGTTGATCAATGTAGCAGGGTCTATTCAATTCCACTCTTATTCTTTCTTGATCTGTTTTCCCAGTTTCCAGCTCAGATTAGTCATTAGTATTTCGCCCTGCTTTGCTCTGACAGCCGTGATCTTGTGTAAATAGTTCAAACCTGTAAATGAACCCAATGGTTTCAGCCATTTGACAAGTGACAGTCTTCATCACTCATCCCTACCTTACACACTTGAGACCATCCACTGTTCATTTAAAGCAGCCCCGTGTTCTGCAATGGGAGTAAGGTAACTAGATGGAGCTATAGTCACAGTTTACATGACAAGGATGTCATAAAAAGAGGAAATATTTAATATAAAACACTACTCAGATTTTCACAAAGGAGTCCAATATACCAAATAGGCTATCATACAGCGTGTGCAAGTTAATAATACAATTAAAATATTGTTTGGTTCAAGTTTCTTTTATGGAAGTCTATCGTACTTATTTCTGCCCATAAAGTACAAAATGCAGTGTAATCTATTTGGGATCTATCTAGCAAGTAAGCAGTTGATAGATCTTTGATTTTATGATTGTTAATATATTTGCTTCTAAAAGTAAATTGATCTCTTTTCTACAAAGCACATATTAATAATGGCAATATTAAAAAAAAGAAGAAAAATAGTACAATTACTTTTGTTAAATGCTGGTCAAATGATAATGGTTGGGTCAGTACAGTTACCTGGTTCATTTGTAATCATGTGTCATAATGTCTGGTGTGACTTTGTCCACGGATATTTCTATTGGCTCTTACAATATTATAAAGTTGATGATATGTGTTTTTGTGTGATGTTTTAGCTAACACACATATTCTGTCCCTGAAGTGACAAGTTTGGCGTTCTTTGGCGGGTATTAAGAGTGGCAAAGTACTCTCATGAAACGCCATATCAATGTAAACTCTACTATGTCCTACGTGTCTGTCTTTTTCCCTTCAGGTTTGCTATGTTTCATAATGTGAGGATCCCTCGGGAGAATCTACTGAATAAGACTGGAGATGTGACTCCAGAGGGCCTCTACGTTACGCCATTCAAGGTCAGTAAGGTTTCTCTAGAAGCATTGCCAGCACCAATTCAAGTGAACTAAAGCTACTTGTTCAATACAAATGATTTTGTAGCTTGCTGAGTTTGTTGCTTTCTTTCTTTGGAACCTTAGCGAAGGACAGCACCAGTAGGGACAAAACGATAAACTAATGGTTTTCCCCATTGTCCTTGTGAGCATGTGTTCATGTTGACATTATCATTTAGTTAACACCACTGCTGTGTCTAATTACAGCCTTACAAAGCATGTGCTCCCCTGAGGATAGACCCTGAGTTTCAGAAAAACATAACACATATATCATCAACCTTTTCATTGTAAGAGTCAACAGGAACATCAGTGGACAAAGTCAACCAGAGATGATACATATTCCAAAAAGCTAAGCAAATAAATGCCTTCGTCTTGAAGAATGTGTTTAATTTGGCCACAACATTAGAAACCATTAAGATGAATTGTAGAAAGTCAATGAGCTTTCTGAGCACCACAATCATTCAAAAAGGTTCCCCTCTCATGTGATAATGTCATCATCTTACAACAGCTTACTATAAAGCCTTCTGAGCACATTCATGTGCCAACTGCTAGGACTGTCTTAGGGAAGACAGCTGTTAGATGCGCAGCTCCTCTGTCTTGGAATAGTCTGCAATTGAAATGGAAACTGAGCAATCTGGTGCCACTAAATGTTTTTAAAGCTCGGTTGGATGCTACTCAATCGGATGCTGTTGGTACCTGCTCATGTGGATAGTTATGTCAATTGTAATCCCTGTAATGATGCTGTATGATGTCCTTTTTGATGTTCTGTTTATGCTTTTATGTTTCATGTGGAACCTACTTGAGCAGGTCTCCCTTGAAAAAGAGATCCATGATCTCAATGGGATTCACCTGGGTGAATAAAGGTTTGAAATGAAATGAAGGTGAATAATGCCTTTGATCTAAATGAGGCATGGATCTATATGTATGTGCTGTTCTGAAAAACAAACTAACTAACACTAACACAGTTCAGCCTTTACAACTATTGTCAGGGTTTTTAGACTTTATTTCAACTTCGCTTTGTGTCAACAATTCCCAAGGAAGAAATATACGAGATGGAAACCGGCACTCATAAAACCATCTCTTAAAACTAATGTCATTTGGGTGAACTCAACCTTTTCAAAGCAGTGTAAAAAAATCTAACACCCTTTTCTCAATGTTTATTCCTTCAGCAATCCCATAGGACCTGCTGCTTCAGTTACACCCCTTTCAAAATCTCCTTATTTACTATGCATGCAGATAAACATGCAGTTGGCAACCTCTGACTGTTAAGCAGTCAAACGCTTTCTTCACATGATGGCGGCTTTTCACTGCTGCAGTGATTTAATGAGCTCTCAGGGGCCAAATGTATATGAACGTGTTGAAAAGATGACTGGTAATGACAACCAGACATGGAACATTCTTCTGGTGACCCATGAGAGGTGTAAATAGTCAGGACAGTCCGTTGGCCTTTCTATGAAGCTCCATTAGAGGGTCAGCTAGCTATGGGCTCAATTTTAACCAGGTTAGATCACCATGGTAACCTATGATGCACATTTATAATCCTTTTGTCAATTATTTATTCATTATGCGAAAACCTGTTTGTTCCACTGTACCATCTTAGAAACGGCCAATAAAGAAACATGGAAACAACACTCGGCAGGTCATTGGATGAACCATCTGTCAATCACACACTTGCTGAAGCCAGTCAGTAGATGAGCAATAACATATGTTGACTTGAAAAAAAGGCTTCAGTGTTGTTCTTTGCTCTTCTTCAATGAAAAAATATTCTCCATTTCCAATATCACTGATGCTATTGTAGCATCTAAGCTAACCTCTGTAGAAGCAGCCATTTTATCATGTTTAGCTATAAACATCACAGTTGCATGGCTTCATGTCCCCTCACTAAGCTAAGGGCGGCTAATATGTTTGCGTGAGGCAGTTCAGTAGTCTCATTTAGCAGCCTGCTAGCAAACAGCGTTTTCTAAGACAAAAGGCTTTCGACATTCACCAGTGGGGTATTTACTGATGTATTTTATGTCATAGAACAAAGCTCAAAAACGATCTTAAGCTTGTGTGTAACACTGACCTTATTCAGGCATCTAACTAAAACACATTCAGAAAACCTTTGAATGAGAGTTCAGCAAAACAAGCTAAAATGCTAACTACTGTAAATTCCATGTTGTATGCCTCATTCCTGCACCACTCCAACGCTTTGGAGTTACTTGGAACTTATTTAGTGTGTTTTGTAGCTTCTTATTATACTCTGAATATTTGGTGTACATTTCATCAAGCTGAATAACCTTTGATAATAAACCTTTGACTGCAAGACGAGCTAAACAAGCTAAAGTGCTAACTAATATCCAGGTTTGAGGCAGGGTTGCCAACTTTGGGTACCTGGCTGGAGTGAGATTTTGATATCATGGGTTTAATTACATATGCGCACGAAATGACTGCTATCGTGTCAGCAGCGGGACCTTAGCATATATATGATATGTATACAATATATACAAATACACAATATTGGACACAGACTATAAAGGGCACACAGTTTCATTCACTAATGAAAGTCAAACACATGTTTGTTTCCACTGTTTTATTGTGTGCCTGTCGCGATCAGCAATTAATTGACGTATCGTACGATAAATAAATATGAACTCGATACATTTCCATTTACATGAGGATGTGACTAGCCGTTTGAAAGGATGTACTTGAATTATTATTATAAGAGCCATACATGAAACACACACACACACACACACACACACAAACAAATCTACAGACTTACTCCAAACTGCCAAATATATTAATTAACACATCTTAGATCTGCGCATGCGCTATACGGGTCGGCAGTTGCGAGAGAGTATTTGTGTTGGGTAATCTATGGTAGGGCTAACCCATACAGTGGTGGGGCTCAAATCAGTATTTGCAATGTAATTACATACACGCTCCCCTTGACAGCGAAACGCCACCCGTGAGGTTTAGATTATTTCCCTGTCTCAATCCAAATTGAACTGTATGAAATAAAAAGGCACATTTGTCTTGTAGTAAATAAAAAGGGCGACCTGGAGACAATCCTGCAATCTCCCCACAAGTGAAAGAGTTGACATGCTGAATGCCCAACCCCTGCAGGGGGGTCTGGAGGGATTCTCCCCCCGGAGATTTTTTGTTTTAAAATAGGCTACTAACATAAAATACACATTCTGGTACTCTCTTGAGAAGAACAATAAATAAATCTATTACTACACGACATATTAAAAAAATTAATGCCATTTTAGTTTGTTGTTACTTTGTTCTGAAAGCTGAACCTGCTGCTCCTCACAGAGAGGAGAGGGAAGAGGCTGTGAATGACTTTACATTGTGGATAAGGGTGGATAGCCCCCATTGTTCTGTGTGTCAAAATGAAAGACAGCCCACACACCTATCAATCATCAAACCGTGGGGTCTTATTTCATTACGTGTTGATTTCTATCAACACGTAATGTTGTATCGATGTATTGAGATGTACTACAGCAAAAGTATTCTCCGTCGGGACTTCCTGGAACAACACCACGCCGTTATCTTGATTCTGATTGGCCAGAAGACATTATCAAAGATGTTCTATTGAGAAGACGATCACTACGTGACAAAAGTTTTCAAAACCGTTTCTAGTCTTCGGTATTCTTGTTTTTGGCGTGAGAATAGTTTGGGCAGCGTGAGAGCGTGAGATTGAGAGTGAAAGCGTGTGTCACACGCCAGATGCGTGAGAGTTGGCAACCCAGTTTGAGGACTACATTCATCTTACTGAATAAGACTTCTGTTATTACCAATTGTTCTTGCAGGTATTTCATTTTACATGAAGTGCTCCACTCCTGGTTCTGATGATTTTGCAATTGTTAAAAATAAACGTATTCCACTTCCATTGTGAATCATTTGCCTTGGAGTGTGTGTAATATGTAAATAGTTATTTTTCTATCTTTAATTCCGTTCCCATGTCTCTCCTGTGTGTCTGTCACCTTCAGGACCCCAACAAGCGTTTTGGGGAGTCTCTGGGGGCCCTGTCAGGGGGCAGGGTGACCATCACCAGGATGGCTCTGGTCAACCTGAAGCTAGCCCTGACCATTGCCATCCGCTTCTCAGCCACCCGCAGGCAGTTTGGACCCAAAGACGCAGAGGAGATCCCTGTTCTGGAGTACCAGTTACAGGTCAGGAAGGAGGGAGTGTAAATCTTCAAAGTACCTTGTGAACGTTACTTTCGTTTTCTAAAGTCACAAAACTTGGTGTTTTTGAGTGTGAAATGTATTCACACATTTCTTACATTTGTATGTTGTTTCAGCAATGGCGTCTGATCCCCTTCCTGGCAGCAGCGTATGCTCTTGAACACTTCACCAAATCCATCTTCATGGACTTTGTTGAGTTCAGAATTGGACAGGCAATGAGGCTGAAGGATGACAGACAAGTGAGTTTAGATGGACTGCATGGTGTATGTCCAAATCTAGAATTATTAAAGATTCAAAGGCTTTATTGGAAATAGAAATCTTAAGGACCACATCTTCCAACAATGCCATGCCATACTGCTGTGTCTCATTCAGACACTTCCCTTAGTACACTGCATGTCGTACAGTGTGTACATTTGGCCCTACTAGTGTTGTATTAAAACGTAAACAGCACTCAGTGAATGTGACGATCAACTCTAGCTAGGAACGTCAGTGCTCAACGGGTAGCAAATCATTACAGATTGCTCAATTAACCCCAGAAACAATTGCTTATTTCCGTCACCAGCTTCCTGGTATGCGTATGAAATACTGAAACACATTTATAACTTTTATTTGTTTTCCACACTCAACTTTGTAACTATTATGAAAGCACCATGTGTGTACTCGGTGCACTACATGTTGCCATCCTTAGCACTGGGACACATTCAAAACGTACGCAAATTGAGACACAGCATTTACTTCAAATCAAATATATGTAATAGTGCAAGTAAGTTGGGAGAAAACAAACAAGATATACATATATACACTTGTTTTTGCAACTGTACTGTGGATTTATCACTTTTATGTGCATTTTATAAATGTCCCAAAGTGTTTTATACATGTGTCAACAATTGATACTACTGCTTTTTTTTTGTGTACTTATTTGTCTTATTACTTTATTCTATTACGAATGTGTGTTTTTCTTCTCTATATTTATTGAAATGGCTTTTTTTACCTGCTATGCCACTTTTGCTCCAACACTACATTTCCCCGCTGTGATTCTTGCAGGCAGAGATGGGCAGGGAGATCCACGCCATTGGCTGCTCCAGTAAACCCCTGGGCTCCTGGACCGCTGCCAGGGGGATCCAGGAGTGCAGGGAGGCCTGCGGGGGACATGGATACCTGGCCAGTCAGTCTCATACACACAGATTCTCACACACACACACTTTCAGAGAACTAACTACCTACCCTCTCTTCCAGTGAACCGGCTGGGGGATCTGCGTAATGACAACGACCCAAACTGCACGTACGAAGGAGACAACAACGTGTTGCTGCAACAGACCAGCAACTACCTGCTCAGCTGGCTCTATGCCAAACAGCGCGGTCAGTACAGTGTGTACAATGAGGGTTAATACGAGATATCATGTCAGTCATTGGAGCTGGTGGCGTGCCACTGCGATGTGCTATTTACGACAATGAATGACCAGTCACAAGGTTTTTAAAGTGCGAGATTTCACAACAAAATCCATGTTATCGGCGCGTCAAATCACGGATGTTCTTTTCCATCAGTTTGTGATGTTTTGATGCAGGAATTCACTCTGACCCAAGGAAAACATCTTATATATTCGTGCCTCTTCAACCCTTTGGAGTTCTATATATTTTGAACATTTTTATCAGAAAGATGTCTGCTTTCTATTTGTGTACGGCATTCCACTGTGAATTCATATTACTGACATGCATTAAGCAGTCTAATTCAACGTACAGCTTTATTCTCCCTATTGACAAAGTTTTCTCTAAATGTGGACATAATACAGTTTTTCCGTGTTTTTTTAACCTGAATTTCTACGTGAATATATGGGTTCATAAGAGATACAAAAAACCTTTAGCAAACTCAGACTATGATAACATAAATTGTGAACACAGGATTGATCTCTAACGTTTGCGCTGTTGTGTGTTTTCAGATGGTGTGCGTATTGAGTCTCCTCTTCACACTGTGGATTTCCTGGATGATCTCCAAAACACCCTGCTAACCAAGTTCACAGCAAGAACCATGGAGGAGTGCATGGACTCTGCAGGTACTCAGAAGGGATCATTCCCTTCACTGGAAAATCTTATTTTAAGAAAATCTCAGTATGGGTTAGCCTCTTAATATCAGCATTACTCATTTACTGATTATGATTTCTAATCTTATTCCCCTCGTTCATAATATCAGTGCCATTGGCTGCCTATAAGTGGCTGGTGTGTTTCCTGTTGGAGGAGAGCCAGAAGAAGCTGGAGCAGCAGAGGGCCATGGGAAAAAATGATTTTGAGGCCCGTAACAACAGCCAGGTAACACACACACACACACACACACACACCATGTATACATCATTTCAGGGGACATTACATTGACTTACATGCATTTCCTGGAGACTTATCCTAACCTTAACCATAACCAACACATGCCTAACCCTAACCCTAACCCTAACCAAGTCTTCACCCAAAAATTAATGACTCCCCTTATGGGGACCTCCAATTTGTCCCCGTAAGGGAGGCGAGTCCCCACACGTGACTGTGTAAACAGATTTAGGTCCCCACGAGTATAGTAATGCTAGGACACACACACACACACACACACACACACACACACACACACACACACACACACCACTGTAAGGACCCTTTATGCTCACTCACAGCTATTCCCACAACTCAAGCTAAAAACAGCAGTTGTGGAAAGTAACTAAGTACATTTTCTCAAGTACAACATAGATACACATTTTCTTGTACTATCCTTTTTTTGGCAATTTAGATTTTTACTTTGCTGAAATTCAGAGGGAAATATTGTACCTTTTTACTTTACTACATTTATTTTACAACTTAAACTACGTTTCTGTATAGATTTAGATTTTTCTGCAGTTTATATAATAATTTCAGTCAATTTTTGTGTGTAAAAACATTTCACAGTATCTCAAATATTTTAATTTATTTCAAGTTTTTTCCAATGAGTACAGTTACTCGTAATACTCTAAGTACACTTTCCTGTTCATAGTTAAATACTTCCAGCACTGAAATACAGCCGTTTCTTAAGTAATGTGTCTGGAGCTAATCAGATGTTGGCATGTTATTACACGTTCTGAGCCATTAACTCCCACTTCTTAAGTAAACCCTTGCTAAACTAAAGCAGGATTAGTCGTGTCTTATCAGAAACTCATTCCAGAGAAGAAGACGCTCTGCGTTGTGTTGTGTCTCCAGGCCGTCTCATTAGAAACGGCAATAAATGGAGTTTGGCTAGGTGGAGTTTTGGACAGTCTTTACAGAGCCGGGCTGCCGTAATCTGGTTTGAGTTATTGTACCACAGATGCATGCTGGAGGTTACAGTGTCAGATGGGTGTTGTAGTTCTGGGAAATGTGTGTATCACTGGATTTACTCATGTTGTTGTTGTTTTGCCCATTAATATGACAAACGCACATGTATTGTTTTTAGTCCAAGAAGGAATATTACAATATTCGAAGTCTGGATTTTTAGTCATTTCTACTTTTGTGAAATTAAATCTGGAGGCTCTGGTGTGCTAATAAGGCTAGCTTAGCATTCATCCTATTTCCTGCAGAAGGCAATGTTAAGCTTAATATCTTTCTTGCTCGAGTGTACAGCAAAAATAAAAAGTACAATACTAATTTATCAATCCCAATTTGTAAAGTAGACACAATAAATAAACAATACAAGTAAATATATACATATCCACACTAGAATGATAATATAAAAAGCACAAAATATAATAGATATTCCAACATACTGCTCATACAGTATAGGAGGCTATACACATTATACAATCATGCATTGTAGTTGCTGTTTTTGTATTTAAACTGTTTCAATGTTCCACCTTGTGTGTGTTTAGGTGTACTCCTCTCGTACCCTGGCGATGGCCTACATAGAACACAACTGCCTGCAGAGGTTCCATGACCTGACCGTTGATGAGGACACACCGGCTGATCTCAGACCTGTTCTCAGCAAACTGTGTGCTCTGTACGGGCTGTGGAGTCTCAGCACACACATGGCCATACTTTACCAGGGTGTGACTGCACTCTTTAAACTGCAAACATCAATGTAGAAAGCATATAGTATACTTGTGGTTTCTCTAACAGAGTTTTGTTCCTGTACAGGTAACTATCTGAGTGGAAGGAAGCCCGCAGAGTTGGTCCAAACTGCCATTCTCACTCTCTGCTCCCAGGTACACCAACACTGCATACTCTGCATGGTTACACCTCTCTGTTTATACCATTTTAAAGTGTTATTGTAAATCTAAATGATGACCAATCTGCTTTGTGTGTCCCCTGTAGCTGAAGGATGATGCAGTATCGCTGGTGGATGTTCTCGCCCCCACTGATTTCATTCTCAACTCACCTATTGGCTACGCTGACGGACAGGTAAACCAATACATACAGTATACATTAAGTGTAACTTTATTTAAGCATGTTTAGTATATTTCTAGACATGTCAGACCATCATATTTTGAATGCTTTTAACATGTTATCAGTCACAGCTAATGAGTCTTTAGGGCGATGACACAATAAATCTAAAAAGGAAACTGATCCTGTGATTAGAGAATAACAAAAGGGAAAACAGTGTATTTGTGAATATGAAATGATGAAACTTTGAAAGTGATTTTTCTTCTTGACCATGTGGAGCGTAAAGCATGCCACTGGGGTAGTGTATATATGTTTTCTACTATATACTATACTGCAGGCACATTACAGAAGTAATGTAAAGTACTTTTAAAACTTGCTTTGTTTTCAGATCATTGATTTCAAGAAACAAATATATATTGTAAAAAACAAATAGTGAGGCGGTGCAAGTCAAATGAATAACTAATAAAAACCATTTTGAAAAATATAGGGACCGTGAAGGCTTTTTAGAAAAGAAACTTGTCAATCTAAAAATGTGTATTAACTGTTGTCTTCATATTTTTGCATTTGTAATATTAGCAGTAATTGTTTTGTAATTGGCCACAACCAACAGATATTTATAACTAACATACATATTATGAATTAGCTTCAATTTATATTGTTTGTTCAAATTAAAACAATATTTCTATCAGTTATTTTAAATGTAACATTAAATCTATAAAATCATTTTGTCGCACTCTCCAGACCCCACACTGTATGCACTTTCAGCTATGGGCAAATGATTACTAAATGATGACTGCATCCAGTGGGCACTCAAAATGATATTAATACTATTAAATACATGAATTAAATCAATTGTACTAGCATAGATTTGTGAAATGTTTAAATGCATGGTAGCGGTGAACACAGCGACACCCATCTCAGTGACTCACTAACGGGCCCTACAGTTGTTTTCCCTCTCACTCCCCCTTCCCATCATGCAGTCTGCCTGTCAGTCAGGTTCAGAGCTTTGGCTGCTGTCTCTCCCTCTTCCAGGAAAACAGCTCTTTTGTTATAAATCCCCTTTGACAGTTGTTGACAATGACCCTCTCTGCACTGTCTGAGAACTTCCTGTGTCATAAGAAGGCTTAACTAATGTTTGTTTTGCCTGAGAAGAGCACGTCATGTGGACCCGCAGTGTATTCTGTGTCTCTGTGTCAGCCACACGGTTCACCCAATTTATTTTAGATGCTAAATTGGTCCTTGACTGCAAGATATTGCAAGTTGATAACATGTATAGTATAACGATGCTAATACGGCTAACTTCTACTCAGTCTTGGCTGTTCAAGTCTTTCTGTGGGTCTTTATGGATAAATCAGATAAAAACAAGGGCGTAGGAATAAGGAGCCAAACTAAATAGAAAATAAATTACCAGGCAATATAAGGTTTGGTGTTGGAGACATTTTTTATTAATTAGAATTGTTTTAACAGCAGGATTGAGTGAAATAGGATTAGTATACATCACCATGACAGTCTATTGTCAGCCAATACATAAATAAAAATATGTTTTCTTTTGGATCTGAGTTAAATAACAAGTAGCTAGTATAGTTCCAGTGAAACAAAGAAAAGATAAAGACAGGTACTTAACGTGTTAAAGGGGCCCATTAAGGCTCCTGTTCAGGTGATCAGGTGCATATCAGTATGTAGTGTCTCTACTTTAAAGAGTCCTCTCCTGCTGATGTTCAGGTGTATATCAGTGTGTAGTGTCTCTACTTTAAAGAGTCCTCTCCTGCTGATGTTCAGGTGTATATCAGTATGTAGTGTCTCTACTTTAAAGAGTCCTCTCCTGCTGATGTTCAGGTGTATATCAGTATGTAGTGTCTCTACTTTAAAGAGTCCTCTCCTGCTGATGTTCAGGTGTATATCAGTATGTAGTGTCTCTACTTTAAAGAGTCCTCTCCTGCTGATGTTCAGGTGTATATCAGTATGTAGTGTCTCTACTTTAAAGAGTCCTCTCCTGCTGGTGTTCAGGTGTATATCAGTACGTAGTTTCTCTACTTTAAAGAGTCCTCTCCTGCTGATGTTCAGGTGTGTATCAGTATGTAGTGTCTCTGCTTTAAAGAGTCCTCTCCTGCTGATGTTCAGGTGTATATCAGTAAGTAGCGTCTCTACTTTAAAGAGTCCTCTCCTGCTGATGTTCAGGTGTATATCAGTATGTAGTGTCTCTACTTTAAAGAGTCCTCTCCTGCTGATGTTCAGGTGTATATCAGTAAGTAGCGTCTCTACTTTAAAGAGTCCTCTCCTGCTGATGGTCAGGTGTATATCAGTGTGTAGTGTCTCTACTTTAAAGAGTCCTCTCCTGCTGATGTTCAGGTGTATATCATTACGTAGCGTCTCTACTTTAAAGAGTCCTCTCCCGCTGATGTTCAGGTGTATATCAGTGTGTAGTGTCTCTACTTTAAAGAGTCCTCTCCTGCTGATGTTCAGGTGTATATCAGTATGTAGTGTCTCTGCTTTAAAGAGTCCTCTCCTGCTGATGTTCAGGTGTATATCAGTATGTAGCGTCTCTACTTTAAAGAGTCCTCTCTACTTTTATAGAAAGGAATGCTCACATGTGGCCTTTTGGTTATTGTAGTGTTTAAAACAAAGTACGATTTGACCACAGCCTTATCCTGCCAAGTTTCTCAGCAAGTCTGTAACTTTCTGGAATCTTCATTAACCCACATAAACAGACTTCCTCTTCAGCTGTGGTCGTAACACATACTTATTGAGGTTGTGGGCTGTTTTTTTTTAATCAAATCTGTTTAAGTTGTGACGTTTGGAAGGCCAGCAGTATGTTTATATTATTCTCAGGATGACAGCTTTGTCTCTTCTCGTCGTTGGTTCGTTTCCAAAAGGCAGTTTGATTGCATGTTTTTGGTTGGACAGGAAGTGATGACGACAGCTCAGAATATACAGAAAGGCTACTCTACCCAGTGGCGTCGCCTGGCCTGGGCATTCGGGGCTTTAGGCACACCTTCATATGATCATTATAGTTATAAAACAAGAGAATAAAGGAAAAACAGGTATGAAATACTATATGGCAGTAAAACAAGAATACAGTTTGAAAGGGGAGTGATTTGTAATCCATAAAGAAAAGGAGCATCTGCTTACAGTTCTGTTTCATCTGGTGCTGAGAGAGGTATCCATAGATCTCTAATGTTGCTCTCAAAGTGCACCAGATTGATGCTTTCAACTTCAATATTGAAAACAATTCTTCCCGGGGGAGCATGCCCCCGGATCCCCCTAGAGGAGGTGAGGACCCCCCTAGAGGAGGTGAGGCACCCCACTCGTAAAAATAGCACTTTGCCCCTGCCTATATGCCGTGAGCTGATTATCAGGCCTTCATTGTAACAGTCGCGGGTGTACTGTGTGTGCAGTAGAACATTTCACTGTCACGCCGCAGCCACTGTGGGCTAAGCCCCGAAAGTTTTCAGATCCAGGCGACGCCCCTGACTCTACCATATCAAAAAATTCCATGAAGATGTCTAACCAAGTCCCAACCAAAAGGTCAATACAAACAGGATGTTCCTCTGTTATATAGAAACACTGAGCATGTTCTGATGTGCTGGGCTAATGTACAGCAAGTAAGCTAGCTCAATATACTTTCATCTGTGACTGGTCTTATGTGATTCCAACAGACTGGATCTTCAAATCCTGAAGAAAAGCTTTGTTTTCCTAAATGTTTCCAAACTGTAACCCAACACAGTAAGCTAATTGACAAAGCATGCTAACATTAGCAGCTAACATGTTTTTTTAGAAAGGCCAACAAATTAACACCTTCCAAACCTTTAGGAAACTGACTTTCATTTTAAATAAAGTGCTATGAACGTGCTTTCACATTTAAAGAAACGCGATCCTCTCCTCATGCTAAGCTACGGTTGCTAAGCTATGTTTGCAAAATAATGTTTGGGGGGGGTTAGGTTTATTTTTGACACATTAACATCTGTTAGCAAGTTGATTCGCAAAGTTTTCTGCAAAATAATTCTAAAGACTGTAGATAACATCAAATGAACAAATGAAAAAGGATAGGTTAAACAGTCATTGGAGGATTCACCAGAATAACACAGGATATTGTCATGGATTACTTGAGTATTGTCATTGGGGTTGGGCGATATGTGACCAAACATTCCACAGTTAGAACAACAACAGTCCATGTTCCAAAAATCAGCAACTAGTAAAAACCAGATAGATGTGAAAATGGGTCATGCTTTTTTTCTACGTTTTCCATTTTGGAAGCCGAGCATTTGATTAGAAAATAAACTGTTGTGTAGTCACAGATAGACAGTCTTTTTTTCTACGATCACAGAACCATAAAGGTCTTGTGATCTTTAGACCAATGAAAAGACAGACAATTTGAGTGAGGGGTGTTGGAGGTGTCCGAGGTGTCTGACTCTACAGGATCCTTGATTCCCGACCACATAAACTCACATTACGATATCACAATAGAACGGTGCATTAGCAGAATGATGTCTAAGAAAATAAAAGGTTACAACAAACTAAAGATAGTGGATCAGAACGGTCAGTGACCTCTTCTCCTTGTTCTCCTTCCCGTAGCTCTACAAGAACCTGTGGTCCACAGTGATGCAGGGCAACCAGGTGATGGAGCGGCCTTCATGGTGGAAGGAGTTCTGCTCCGACAAGCCGGTGGTCGGGTCCCTCCGTCCAAAACTCTAGAACCCAGAAACAATCACAACTACACGACGTGTCCGAAAGCTGAAATACCGTGTGTGTGCCTTAAAAGAATTCCAGCTGTGCACTTTGAAATGTAATGTCCCTGTGGACTAATGTTTTGCCAGAACCCTACAGTGCAACACTGCACCTCAGTTCAGGTGAAATGATGATTCATTGACGGAAATCTCATCAATTACCACATGATTTTCCTACTAATACATTATTAATGGTATATTTTAAAAATGATTATTGAGGAAAAGATATGCAAGAAGATATCCTTCTGGGTTCCAGTTGAAGACAACACTTGATGGAAACAATGATACATTACAAATGTAATGACTTGCCACCCCTATCATTTGTTCTAAGTGTGAATCAGACATGTGAACTCTATCATCGGCACAACAGAATAACCAATGTTAAACATGTTTAAATAACAATATTCCAGTGTGTACCTTCCACACTGGACTATTGTTATTTCACTTGTACTGAAACTTGGCCATACCAAGTTTCAGTACAAGTTTTACCACAAGAGCATTTTCTTTCATCTTTGGTGCCGATTAAGTGTCAGTAAGATTTGCACGTGTGCAATGTATAGAAATTGTATTTGATAAACATTCTGTACTCAAAGCATTTCTTTTTCATATTCCCTGCAATACCTTATGTTTGATATCATTTCTGCTGAGTTGTATTGATTACATTCTCTCCTCTAAACAAAAGAATATATTCTATGTTTTAAATGATTATTTCTGAACATTATATGCACAAATCTTACTGACCTTTATCCTATAAAATGGTCTCATATTACAACAAATAAGTGACCTTTAAACTGATTCTGTGATTTCATACTTGATTTAATATTATGTAATTATGAAGTAATTATTTATTCAAAGGATGATTTAAATGTTTGCAATACAGTGTTTTGTTATAAAGGTAATGCAGAATACATTACTAATACAAATAATATGTATTCCATTCTTTCAGGACATTTAAGATCTGTACAGTGTAATTGTTGTTTCCAGGGACAACGCACGATTTAAAAAGGACTGTTCTGGTTGCAGCCCAATAATCCCATTGTTCTTAGAACTTGCATTACTAACAGGGAATACGAATAATTATCAGTCATGACTGTTGTAAAACGTGTTTTTAACTTAACAGATGTATTGAATAGTCAAGGTTCATACGAACATAAAAACAGTGCAACACAATAAAACAGATAAACAGACAAATATAGTGCAAGTAAATAGTAAATACAAAAAGAAAAATAGTTTAAAAGGTGAAATAGTGCAATAATAGTCTATATGCAAGTTATTGGAATGATATATTAGAGAAATAGATACATAATTACTAAGTAGCAGATGAATGTTATGGATGTTGTTTCAACAGTTCAGGTGTTTAGCAGTCTTATTGCCTGCCTGTGGGCAGTGGCGTTTCTATATGTACTAAAGTGGTGGGGCACAAAACACATAGATGTCTATAAGCTTCTGCAGAGAGGTTCATGGCTGGTGAGGCTCTGACTCTTCAGGTTTACAAATATTATATTTTCACCTAAATCAAAATATAATATTATTTTCAAAAGCTGTTTTAGTCTGATGCTTCAATTAATTTTAAACAGACAGTTCAACAGAAGGATACCCAAAAAATGTAATTTTATCATTTAAATATTGAATTGTTCTCTCTTAGTAAGATCCCATTTTCAATCAAATTGCAGTCTTACCTTGACATGAAGATGAAGTCCATTTGCCTATCCCTCTGGACAAACATCTCTATTACTTTTTTGTAAAAGTCCTCCTTATCTTCTTGTAGTTTCAAAAGTCTATCATAAATCTAATCTAATCAATAGATTTATGATTCGAAAATGATAAAAGTAGGGTAGACATGTGGTTATTATCCGGCTGAACAAAACGTGCATTTATCTAACAGCTACGTTTCCCACAGATCTTATTTGGAGCTATTTTCTAAAATCCTATGGAGAAATCGCATTGCTTTTTTGTGGAGGGAAGCCATGCGCAGTTTACTTCCTGGTTTTAGGACGCGTCTCTCGTCTCCTCTTCGCACACCACACTTTTCGCGGCACACGTATTCACAGCCAATCAGCTCTGAATGATGTGAGATGATGTTTGGTGGGGATGGCAGCTCAGTGCCCCTATGGTCATTGTTTTTTGCCACACACATTAAATAGGAAAAGACTGAGCATGCGCAGTGTAGTTTTTACAGCACCCATTCACTAATGGCGCTTTTCCACTGCAGGGCCTCGTACGGGATAGTTAGGCCTTGGTAGGCCAGACTCACTTTATGCTGCGTTTCCATTACAGTTTATTAGCTGGGGCAGTAACTATAGTAACGCAGTGTAGGCGGAGCCGTGACGTCATCTTCAATGCGGACCACAAAACCAACATTAGCCGTTAGCTGTTAGCCCTCAGAGCTCACAGCTCCTCATATCTGCAAACCACAGACTGCCTGTGTCATGGAGAATACAGTCGATGGTTTATTTATGTATAGGCCGTTGTTGTGAGTGTGGACGGTCGGAGCATACTGCGTTAGCTTAGCCAAGCTCCATTCAGAAGGTGTTTCGCCTGCCGTCTGTCTGCAGACTTGTCAAAGCATTAACTCATGGTTTTTACTAACCGGTATCAGTATGTTGTTACTTCGGCATCATTTAGAAACGTGTATTACAATTAAATCACGGTCAAATATGTTCATCTTGTTGTAGTTGCCAGCGACTCTCTCTCTAGTTTAGCATACCCGGTTGTTGGCCCGGAAAGAACTTCGATTTTGGAGAGCCAGAAAACTGTGAAAAAGTACCCGTTAGCCGGAATTACCCCTAGTGGAAACGCAACAAAAATCGGGCCGGGTTTGGCACGTGCTACGCGCTGCAGTGGAAATGCGACATTAGACAGTGAGAGACAGGGGCTTGATCGGGGCTTGACCCACGTCGCTCTAAACAGCTCAATAGGCACAATGTAGACACTAGTTAGAAGAACACAGACTAAAACAGCAATGTACAGACGAATCAGATGATTAAACATGATTGTAAAACATATTTTAAGATGTATTTTTTTGTAATTATTATTTTAATACTTTCTGCTGACACTAGGTGGGGCTGTGCCCCTAATGACCAGTCGCCACTGCCTGTGGGATGAAACTGTCGTTATGCTGCGGTAACGCCTGCCAGAAGGCAGCAGACAGAACGGATTGTGGCTGGGGTCTTTTATAATCCTGAAGGCTTTCTTCCTGAGCCGCTGGGAGTATAGGTCCTCCATGGATGGGAGCTCCGTCCTGGTGATGTTCTCTGCAGCTTTCATCACCCTCTGTAAAGCCTTACGATTGAGGGCGGTGCAGCTGCCGTACCAGGCCGTGATGCAGCCAGTCAGGATACTCTCTATGGTGCACCTGTAGAAGTTGCAGAGTATCCTGGAGTCCATGTTGAACCTCCTCAGCCTGCGGAGGAAGAAGAGCCGCTGTCAAGCTTTTTTGGTGATGGTAGTGGTGGTGTGAAGAGTCCATGTCAGGTCCTCAGTGATGTGGACCCCAAGGAACCTGAAGCTGCTGACTCTCTCCACCGTAGTCCCATTGATGGCGATGGGGGCGTGTCCCTCTCTCTGCTGCTTCCTGTAATCCACAATCAGCTCCTTGGTTTTGCTGACGTTGAGATGGAGGTTGTTCTCCTGGCACCAAGATGTCAGTTTTCCGACCTCCTCTCTGTACGCCGTCTCGTCGCCGTCTGTGTTCTGGCCGATGGCGGTCGTGTCGTCAGCAAACTTCACGATGGTGTTGGAGCTGTGTGTGGCCATGCAGTCGTGAGTGAACAGGGAGTAGAGGAGAGGGCTGAGCACGCAGCCTTGAGGGGCTCCGGTGTTGAGGGTCAGGGTGGAGGATGTGATGTTTCCCACCCGCACTGCCTGGGGTCTGCCCGTCAGGAAGTTCAGGATCCAGTCACAGAGGGCGCTGTTGAGCCTGAGGTCTCTGAGCTTGATGACCAGCTTTGAGGGCACAATGGTGTGGGCTAAGGCATCGTCTGTGGACCTGTTTGCTCTGTAGGCAAACTGCAGGGGGTCCAGAGAGTCAGGGAGGGAGGAGGTGATGAAGGTTTTGACTAACCGCTCAAAGCACTTCATGATGATGGAGGTGAGTGCTACTGGGCAATAGTCGTTGAGGCTGGTGATTATTGTCTTTTTGGGGACAGGAACGATGGTGGAGAGTTTGAAGCATGTGGGGACAACAGACTGCAGCAGGGACCTGTTGAAGATGTCTGTGAACACCTCTGCCAGCTGAACTGCACACACCCTGAGAACACGGCCAGGGGTGCCATCAGGTCCTGGAGCCTTGTGTGGGTTAACCCTTTTAAAGGATTTACACACATCTGCCCTGTTTCAAACAAAAGGGCAGGGCTCCTGGTCCTTCTGTGCCTCCACAGCCTGGCTGCAAACAAAACTGTTCAGCTCATCTGGGAGAGATGCGAATGCAGACACTGTTGACTCAGCCATGTTTATGCACTGCATCTGCAAGTCGCGCTAATGTTACGTAAATATAAACCTGCGGTGGAAATCCCTCTTGTCTGATGACGTGGTGCCGAAGGTTTCTGTAATCAAATCAAAAGCCCTGGATAAACAGCGAGGTGCATACCAAGCTGAAAGTGCGCACTATCGCGCACAGGTTTGTATCCCTGTATGTAAAGAGGGACTGGTCATATAGTACCGGGTGATTCCCTACCGCCACGATCATTTTCTCCTCAATTTTTTTGACATATGGGAAATAACTGCAGTCTGGCTCTCCCAACATATACGCGGTTTGATTGGCTAGGCTTGCACTGTCAGATTTGCATACGCGGGATTTTACAGAGCAAGGCTGCTACAGAGCATCTCATCGGGTCAGAGCAAGGCTGCTACAGAGCATCTCATCGGGTCAGTCACGCTCCAGAGAAACACATGAAGTCTTTCAAAGACGGAGAAGTTGTGAAAGAAGCATTCCTGGAGGCTGCCGACGTGCTTTTGGGGGACAGTAAAAATAACAGTAACATTTCAACAGGTTTTTGATATAATAAAAACTCAAGTTAGATACCGTTATTAATCAGCTGTAAGTTTTAGTTTGTTTGAACATATTCATTATAATTATTGTACACAATGGTATAAGAATGCAAACTTAAATTGATTATAGTTTATTATCAATTCAGGTTAAGAAACTAGTGTTGCTTGCATCCTATTTTAAAGGCATTTCTTTTTATACTCTAATAAAATGCAACAAAAAAAGGGTTTGGTTCTATTAATTCTTAAGATTAAGTCTTTTTTATTGCACTTTGGCAGCAGATTCCTGAGTAGCTTCAGATCTGAGTCGTCTTATTAGTAAGCCTAATTTATACTTTTGTAGCAACACTATTTGTATCTAATGGCAAAGAAAGGGTTCAGAGTCTTTTCTTTTTTCCCTGTGTCATATGTGGCAGCACTGTTCAACGTTTCTTGAAAACATTACCCACTGTAGTGACGTGTGAATAAACTCCAACTCTGTATCAACAACTCTGTTGTGTAGCTTCAGTTAAATACTTGTATGTGTGTAGATTAGAAAGAGGTAAGATAAAGGATCTGCAGTATTTTATGAAGTATTCATCGTACAAAGGCCAGTTTTATACAAGTAGAAGTGTGTATTTACCTGGTAGTAGGCTGTCAGTAGGCTACGCCTATTTGGACTGGTAGATCTCGGCAGACTGAAAACTTTGAAAGTAGCTCTCGGTTTAAAAAAGGTTGGGCACCCCTGATTTATAGTATCAGCCGTCTACAGGAAAACCAAAGCTCTCAATTACAGGTCGGCTTGTGACAGTTGGCAAAATGAAGATGTTGCATGAAATAAGAGGAGGGAAGATAGTTGGGAAAGAAGGGTAAAGGATGGGGGAATAGAAGGAGGTCATTGCCAAATGAGAGATTACTCATTCAAGGATTTGACACAGTTTATAAAAAGGAAATGAAAGTTCACCAAAAATGTTTATTTACCCTAAAATCTAGGATTATGTGATTTCCAGCTCAACAGTATCAAGAATACATGTGAACAATGAATGATTTGTTGTAACAATGTGATTCAGATTATTTAGTGTGTTGTCTAAATATGTCTCACCAGCACACACTTTCAGTTCACTTTGTACCGTGACAACCCTAACCCCAATTCTATTGGGAATCAATACCATTAACAATTACGACTAGATGTTTTTGTGGCTCTGACAACATAGAAGCAGGGAGAGCTCTAAGAAAGTTCTCCACCAACAATAAACATGTCAGGTTACCTTGGTATCGAAGCTATACAAAAAAAGTATGCAGTAAAAATATTCCTTAAACACACCAGTTTGTTTTAGCAGCACTTTGAGGATGGAGTTGCACAGCTGTCCAGAACGTACTTCAATATAAGTCATAAAAAGGATTCCAGTTATTTTACACTTGGGTCAACGGAAACAAAAAATGTAACACAACTTAGTTTTAACACCAGATAGCAGAACAATGGTATGTCTATATTAACATCAACTCAGTCAGAGTGGTTAGCTGCATTTTAAGATATGTCATGTTACAAAAACTCCACAATCAAACATTTTCCCTCTCTGCTTTTAGTTCTTTAGTTTTCACTTTTTTCCACTGGTATATCTGCAACTGGAAATTTCAAAGTGGAATCATTGGTATCAACAACAGTTATTAGAATATCTTTAGGGCAACATCAGCTGTTTTTGAAGCTGATCTCACTTGAAAGCAGGCCAAGACCAACTGGCAGCCAATGAGAAAGCCTGTTATCATGGTCTCATAGACCAGCACTCCTTCATTTCTCTGGCATGGTACATTTATAGCCACTGTAACCCCACATAATGCATGATGTTTGAACCTACCACATAACGACTCAGCACTACCATGTCTGCTCTCCCCACGTTGAGGTTGCTGAGGTTATTGTCGATGTTTGAAACTGTGTTTTAAGACCCAAAGGAATAATGTGGTCTCTAATTTAAGGACGGTGGCTCATAGGAACAAATAAGTTCTTAACAGAAATAGATTTTTTAAGACATGTCCGTCTGAACTTTCTGTCACAAGCTAAGCATGGTAGCCCAAAAAGTCGCTCTTCCAAGCCAAGTCCTCCAGCTTTTTCTGGGGTATCCTTAGATCCTGGGCCAGATGGGGAAATATATCTACTGCCTGTTCTGGGTTTACTCCTAGTTGTATATTCCCTGGATATTTCCAAAGAAAGGCATGGATGGTTGTTCAGAAATGGAAATGAAAGTTAGAGGTCAGGAATATCTCTATTGGGAGTGTCTATGAAGAAGCTTGATCAGAAACCAGCTGAACTGTTTATTGGACTGTTTATTGGAGTTGTGGCAATGCTCTGGGCTTCTTCCGGATGTCTGAGCTCGGTCTCTAAAGGGTAAGCTAGAAACAATATAAACGTATTACATTTTTGTACCGATGAACTTATTATTTCGATCACTACTCAGGGCTCATGCTTACAGTTGCAGGTTGATCAACTTGTGAACAGCTTACCCTTCAGACTCATTTCTTCCTTCGACACAAATGTCTGGTATAATGCTGCGTTCCATTTTCTTTGGAAGTCGGAGGTGGGAACTGGGAGTGACGTCACATCGAGTTGACTGCGTTCCAGTAGCACAAGTCAGAAAAAGTTGGACCTCCGCAGGAAACTAGTTCCTCTTGTTTACATCTTTAGCAGTCACCACTGTTAGCAATACCGGTTGATAGCCACACTTTATTTTGCATTTTGTCAATACAAACATCGTACCGAGATATCCACAGATCCAAGACGAGCAGTGCCACATGTACAGTTGGTTGAATGTGACACAAACAATACAGAAGAGCTAAACATGTTATCAGTAAGTGTGTATTACTGATGCGGTATGGCGTAGTACCTCCGAGATCCCAAGTAGGAAGTCTGACCTCCAGTTAAAATTACAACTGGAACGCACCATAAGAACTGGAGTGCAGTTTCACTTGGATCAGCCTGCATTGCTCCTAACCCTTTACCTCCACCTTCCACCGGCATAGTTCCCTGGCCTAGACTTTAAGGGGCTGACATTTGGAATGGTCTTCCTTTGTCTACTTGAACTGTTATGTATGTTTTTCTTTGCGTTTCCTTTGTTTTAAATGGATAATTTATTTTTTTACTTTTGCCATTCAATCTCACTTTGAATACTTGACACCTTTTGATACTTCTTGTTGATATCATAAAAACAATGGGGTTGAACACCGGCCTAGATAAAGCAATATTTCCCACAAACGGCTGCAGACCAGTGCCAGGCCACGTTTAAGAATACAAGCGAAAAAAAATACTTTGTCCTGTATCTTCCTCATCATTCCCCCAACAATGGTATGCAGATTTGTTACTACAGCATATTTGATAGTCAAATTGTGTAAGGACACCCCCTGAGAGCTGCTCAAGTCCTGTTTTTTTTAACTTCTTGTGAGTAACCACAATATTGACCATGACCCTGAGGGAGACTACCCACTGAGTTAAAAATAAACTCTTGACCTGTCGTGAGCTGGGAAGGAAAGAGTGATTATGTCTGAGAACGATAAACATCTGTCTGCTGTGACTCTATCGCTGAACCCTAAAAACAGTTTCCTCTGAGTGTTTCCACTTCATTTAAGTATTGGAGACTTTTCCACTCAGGAATGTTGATGACTTGCCATAAGAAGAGCTCAGTTTTGTTTCTTACAGACTGCTGGTTTGTACGATTGTGCTGAATAAATGTGTCCCGCAATGATGTCCCCCAAGTCATTGCCTGTGAAATTGAGGTGGGGAAATGTTGACAGCATGATGAAGATTTTGCATTTCCACACCATTATAAATAAATACATAAATAAAACAATGATTGTGTGCAAACTTTATTTGGTGTAAAAAGCTGCTTCCAAAGGCTGTTTCAGAGGATTGCTTTGTTGGCAACTTACATGTAAACATTTTGTTTTTGTCAAGAGGATAAAAGTACAAACATTTATGAACCAGAGCAGAAGCAGTAGTGAGACAAAAAATCTGCTCACATTTAGTGCTCTTCATTCCATCATCATGTAAATGTAATAAACACACGTGTTTCACATTTGTTTAAGACAACGTACAGCAATAAAGAAATATGCCAACCATAAACCAATATAACATGACAATGTTTAACATTTCAAAACAAACACTGGAAACTCAATGCTTAAAAATACAAAAGTAATTTGGCAAATGCCCACATGATAAAAAGCAAAAGTTGCGATTGGCCAATCAGAAGTTCAGTTAGCTGAATGTTGACCTCATTCTGTTTATTCTAGAGCTTCCATTGCAGGTTTTACAGACTCAAACCGTTAAGGAATATCCTTCAGCAACACTCCGGTGTCCTTAACTCACAACGCTGACATACAGTAACACTCACTAGTTTAGGTCCGGAAAGACTGTCCATCACCCGCAGTGGAACATTCTGTCTCTTGTTTTAAGGCCCAACCCTAACCCTAATTTTATATATTTTTTAAATGGTGCGCAGTGTAGTACAAGGCACACACAGTACATTGACGCTTTGGTTTTCTTTTAAGAATATGATCTTGGGATGAAAGTGCTGACAACACCAGGACATAAGGGTCAAGTGCAGGCTAAACCTTTGTTAGATTTCATCTGAGTTTTGTGGACTTGGATAATGCTTTTGTCGAGGAAATGCTTAAGAGAAATGTCCCTATCATCATTATAATCAAATTGAAATGTTTCAATTCCACAGTACATTCATCAACTTTGCTTTTTTGTGATGTGCACCATATGTTATAGCCTCATAATAACATACTTTGAGGTACTTGTAAAGCAAATGTGTTTACTGGTGATCAAAGTGAAAAAAAAAAAATGGAATCCGGTTCATGAATTCCTGTATATGTGCCCCTGTTGCACGTTGACCCTGGTTTAAACATGTGGAAGGCACAGTTGTACATCCTTGATACCTAAACAGCATTGCACCATATGGTCCATGGGATCCTTGCATTTGGTACAGTCCACAGCCAGTATTCAAAGATGTAGTTGCTTGACAGAAGTCCAGCTGCAGTGTTGCAGTGCTTCCACTATCCAATGTCATTAGCAAAAATAGGGCCTTACATGTAGTTCTAACTCTGCGAGAGAGCAGTGCTTTCGTTGTCTACTGCATGATGACATCAGGTTCGATGTTAAAGAGCAGGTCATCATTGTCCCTCCTGACCTCCAACAGCAGCGCCGTCTCTTCCTGCAGCGCCCCCTGCAGGTCAGCTGTGGCCATCAGAGGCTTGCCATTCAGCTTCACAATGATGTCACCATCTTTGATCCCGCCTCTGGAGACAAGGGCAATGATAAAGAAAGTATTGTAAAAAGGTAAAGCATTCATTTCACTTCAGAAATTAGTAACACTGCTTTTATTTGAGGAACACATAAATAATGTAGACCTACTTCTCTGCAGGTGAGTGAGGAACAACCTCATGGACATAAATCCCACTGGTGACATTAGGGAAGTCTGGGTTCTGCAGTTTTAGCTCTTCGATTAACCTGGAAAAAGCATATATACAGTCTCTTAAAGAAAGTCCATCTAGGTAAACATTATTATCCCAAATAGGGAAAACCAACCTTGTATTAGGCTAAGATAGGCCTTCTTTAGAAAAAGAATGACATTTCCTCTTCAGTTTTCTCACAAGCCACTACATATTGTGTTTATATGAAAGAGTTGTTGAGAACATATCCTGAACATATGTAAGAAGAAACATACCTAATAGTTTGGCTTGTTAGATAAAGTTTCTGGTCCAATAGTAGCTTCTTATTAGAATGTGTAAATAACCTAACTTTTACCAGAAAGAAAGTTTTGAGTCTTTTTAAACACTGTAAAAATAAAGTTCAAGCAGCCAATTCAGTTAGAATAAAAAGAACATTTCTAGCAGATAAATAAAGTTTGTAAGGGTTACAACTTAGGGTGTTTTCTAATCAGTAAATGTGAATAAAAGAGGACCCAAAATAGATCCCTGTGGGACACCTTCGCTTCCTTCTTTATTTTCCATATTTGCCAACTAAACAATCATATTAGTTAGTTCAGACTTACGCTTGTGTGATGGTCAGCATCCTGATCCCAATGAACCGCTTCTTTACTGACCTCACATCTGTAAGAGACTCCAGTTAGTTTCCACATATTCAGCAGGATTCTCACAGGTGTTTAATCCTAGCATGGCTCACCTTTGTTGTGCTTATCTAGAGACTCATTGAGGAAGCGAGTGATTCTGTCGGAGGGAATGGCAAACGAGATTCCTGCTGCAACCTTCAAGGTGTTGATGCCGATCACCTCCCCGTCCTCGAAAAATAAAAAGACACAGCAATAAAACATCAATGTTGTACTGTTTGAATTTTGTTAGGATTTGTTTCTTCTTCAAGGCAAGTTACAGGTATTACAACTGTAGAAAAAGTGACTTAGTTTGCTATCCAGGATTAAGAGTTCCGGTTTGGGGCAGCGCAAAGCTAGGACTCGGACATTGGCAGTATTTTCACAAGTTTAACAACCAGGCAATATCAGAGAAAGGTATTTTACAGAAATTAAGCTTTGAGGTAAGAAACAACAATCTTACCAAATTGACAAGGGGTCCTCCTGAATTCCCGTACTATAAAGAAAGACACAAAATCCAGTATACATCATAATATGACTTTTTAACAACCTTTTGAACTGCTTAACAATCATTTTTTAAACAAAGCAAATGTTTTCGGCCTTCCTACAGTATATTCTCACATTGATAATAGCGTCCGTCTGGATGTAGTCCATGTCGGAGTCCCTGAGGCCCAGTTCTTTGCCGTCTCTCTGGGCGGTGCTGACGATGCCGGTGGTGACGGTGTTCTGGAGGGCGAAGGGGCTGCCGATGGCAACGACAAACTCCCCGGGCCTCAGGTCTGCACTGTGGCCCAGCAACAATACAGGCAGTTTGTTCTGGGAAGAGGAACAGACAAAGGGTAAGAGAGCACTGCAGTAT
Source organism: Harpagifer antarcticus (assembly GCA_902827135.1). Lineage (NCBI taxonomy): Eukaryota > Metazoa > Chordata > Actinopteri > Perciformes > Harpagiferidae > Harpagifer > Harpagifer antarcticus. The sequence goes on along the minus strand of CADEHL010001043.1, from coordinate 2,675,768 downwards.
CAAACCATTTCAAGTTTCCAATTCACCTTAATTGCTTTGGACTGTGGAATGAAACTGGAGCACATGGAGGAAGCCCACTCTGACATTCTGAGAAAAAAGGAACTCAAGACTTTCTTGTTGCATCTCGTCTGTACTTTTGTCTAATAAGTAAGAAGGGGCCAAGGAATGATCTAAATCACTATTAGCCAATCCCTTTTTGCTAGCCAAAACTAGCCAGTTACATTCTGTTGTCAATTTAAACAAAGGGATGTGTAACATTGAATTTAACCAGAGGTTGCACTGCAATGTAAAAGACACTCATAAAAGCGTTAAAGAGGGAATCACTTTTAATGTTCAGCACCATGTGTTTAGATCGTTGTGGTTTCTTTGGACTGTTTCCAAAGGAGCACTTCTCTAAAACTGGTGGATAATAAAAAGTGTATGTTAGTTCTTGTAATTAGAAAGTTACAGACATAGGAGCAAAGGTAAAGAAATATGATCCTGTTTGTCAAATGTTACATTTTTTGTTTTTCTGCTGCTCCCTTGCTCATGAATCTACCATCCACCCCATTTGAACCGTGTGCCAAAAGCTTATTCATACATTTTGCACACTCAGGAAAATAAGGTTCAAATCTGTTTAAAAATATAACTGCCATGACTTCAGCTTTTGACACGTGAGTGCTTTAACTGCTGTTTAAACATTTCCAAGAACACAGTGTGCCAGTATGGCAAATAAAGGGTATCAAAACACGACCAACAATCAGCACTTTCAACAGGCCACGATGAAGACAAATGATACTAAGTGTGGAAACTATACATCACAGCCCTATGATGATGATGATAACAGCTGGGGTAAATATACAATGCAAAGTATAATAAAAGGACATTTATGAATACTAAATTAACTGAAATATCACTATGCAGCTATATAATGTACTAAATATATACACAAGAAAGTAAAAAGGAAATATGGGTCGAGGTCAAAGAGAAAAGGGAGTAAATGAATGGAGCTGAGTAGAAACACATGCTCAGCAGACAGACTGAGTAACCCTGAGTAAGAGAAGGAATGAGCAGAAAGGATTTCTTTAAGGTGGAGTGCTTTGCATTGTGTTTCTTCCACTCACTCCTCCCTGTCTTGGTCCTGGTCCAGCTCTCTCAGTTCTAACGCAAAGATGTCAACTGAGGTTCACTTGAGATTGTTTTTGGAAAACAGATATTTGTCCATTGAATGACCCGCCTTTTGATTTCTTCATCTCAACAAACACATCTTGTGTGGCAAAATATTGTTTCAACCCACAGCAATTTGTTTAATTTCTAGAGAACGTTTCCACACATGCAAAAAAAGGCATCTACAATGTGGATACCTTGAAACACATTCCCTCTCTCAACTCGTCATTATCAGGGCTTGATCAGGACCCACTGGGTTGAGTCACTCTAATGTAAGTCCTTCAGGACAAAGGACTTCTTAAACACATTTTTAGTTGCAAACTCAACTCTAGCACCTCCGTAATCTCAAGATCCCCAGCTCTGTTATGAAAGGATAACTGTTTGTCAAGATATGCTTTCTTCTTCTTCTTCTTCTTATCTGTAATGACTCTAGGTTTACAATCATGGTTTGATAATGTAACATAGGTTACTTACATAAGTTGAGTAAGTGTGGGACACAAGTTCAAATAAGTCAATGTTTACTTGTTTGTTTCACATGGGACACAAACGGTTTTCTCCTGGGTGATAGTCCGGTGTCCAAGCAACTCTGCCACAATTGTTATATTACATCACCTGATGTCCTCCTTTACTCCCATCATAATTTACCACAACAACTAGAGGTAGCCCTGTTAGTGTCAAACTGATTCTAGTGTGATTGGAGAATGGAGCGTCATCATTTGACTTGTAGTTCCACTGCACTAGTATTTGACGAGTTGATAGAGATGGAAGGCATTCCAATTCTCGCAAAACTTTGAATGATAGTGGGAGAAGGACAAAGAGCAATCTAAACTTTCTCAGGTCGTGACAGCAAATCTGGGTTACTGGAGGGGGGATTTAGTATTTCCATTTAAACCAAAACCTTCATCTAATAGTGTTATAGCCTAATACTAACCATTTGCATGATGCATGCACAGACCTTGATCTCGGGTTTGAAGAAGCTAGATTTTATCGTCAAAAACATTATTGAAATGTGGCTGAATAGATAACAGATGCCAGGCTTATCAACTGTGTTGAAGTTCTGCCCGGTAAAACAACAAACTACTAAAACGCCAGGTGGGAATTGACGTAAGAGTGTCACACTGAGAACATTCCCCTATAATCCCTTTGCTGGTAAGCACTGTGGATGTCTCAAGCTGGAAGTATTTGGGGTCACCCCAGGGGAGGTTTGAGTTCTGGTGTGACCCCACCCTTCAGTGTTAACACCACTGAGGCTGCTTCTACAGTCTACAGTCCACTAGATTATGGTGGCAAACGTTAGCAAAAAAAAATTAGGCAGTGATATTGCAACAGTAAATGCAGCCTAAAACCAACAGTAACAAGGAATTCATCTCAATTAGTAAACCTCTTCCAATTAAATAATTCTTAGTATTCTTGCAAAACTTGACCAGGCCTTTTTAAAACAACAGGTTATTACGTAAGGTCATTACAATTCTAGTAGCAATCTGACAGGCTCTCAATAATGGCTGGATTTTATAAAATTGTGTACACACATCAAGAACACTTCCATCCATCCATCCATCCATCTTCTTCCGCTTATCCGTGGTCGGGTCGCGGGGATAGCAGTTCCAGCAGAGAGCCCCAAACTTCCTTTTCCCTGGCGACATCAACCAGCTCTGACTGGGGGGTCCCAAGGCGCTCCCAGGCCAGCGAAGAGATATAATCCCTCCACCTGGTCCTAGGTCTACCCCTTGGTCTCTTCCCAGCTGGACGTGCCTGGAACACCTCCCTAGGGAGGCGCCCAGGTGGCATCCTAACTAGGTGCCCGAACCACCTCAACTGGCTCCTTTCGACGCGAAGGAGGAGCGGCTCAACTCCGAGTCCCTCCCGGATGACCGGAAGAACACTTCCATAAAGCATTAAACCAAAACACACTCCAAGAATGTGTCACTTGTTTTACACATGTGGGTGTTCTCTGGGATTAGACAAATTACTGTTCCCAGTACTTTCCTTAATTCTTAATAAATATGTATTGAATTCAATGCTGGATCCTTTCTGTGTGGAGTCTGCACCGGTTTCCTCCAGCAGTCCAACAAAATGTCACAAAGACAAATGTGCAGCTCCAAAGAATGGCTGTAGGTGTGAATGCGAGCACTAGGCTAATGGAGGGTGGACCTTTCAACACAGTCCGATGTGAAATGTAGTTCACCTCTTCATCTAATGGACATGACATTGGACAACTCAAGGGCCCACCTGGAATTGAGAATTTTACTTTATATTTGAGTTTTCCCAAATGTACTTCAGTTGTACACTAGATGTTGATCTAAAGCACATCTGGTTTGGAACTTTTATCTGGTTAGGCTTAGCATGCCAGAAGAACATATAAATATAAAACATTTGGGCAATCTTGTCTTCCAGTACTGGAGATGGAAATGTGACCCATCACTGGAAAGTTTAAATGAAAGAAGCATATCTTTGCAGCACCACTTAATTTGCATTGACCAACTTTACTTTAAGTACTGTTTTTGTGAAAGGTTATTTGACTAGAATGTTCTTTTGTACTGCTTTTTAAGGAAATCTCATAAAGTCATACACTCACCTGTGAATTGATTTTGATTGTAGCGATGTCTGACTTTTTGTCAATGTCTTTGATGTTGGCTTCATATACATCGCCATTTTGCATCTGGACCTTCAGAAAGAATGGAAGGAATAACCATATTAAATACAAAAAAGAATTCATAGCATATGACAGGTTTTGGTTTCATCCATTTGTAATAAGTTGGCTTTGTTTAGGGTACAATATAACTGTTTGTTGTTCATTTTCTGCAACTTGTATAGTTGAATTATGTAGTATAGTATTTCAAATGAAGTACAAAAGATTAAACAGCATTTCAGTACCTTGAGGTGCTGTTGACCGGACACTGGTGTAGTGCTGGAGACTACGTGTGCATTGCTTACAATCAGTCCGTTTTCTGACATCAAAAACCCAGATCCACTAGACAGAGGGATGTTCCGCCCAAAGAGAGGATGCCTGGGGTATGATAACAACAAGTTGGCTGAACTAGCTTCATAAAATGAAGTGCTCAAATATTGGTAATCCCATTATCTGAAGTTTAACACTTAGGATAATAAATAAATAACATTTTTGTTTTATTTTAACAACATTTTAGAAGAGAATAACTTGTGTTTCAAGGTAATACATACTAATCATGACTCTCTGGACATTATATAAAGTGTCTCCATATGTGGACCAGAGTAAGCCCCACTAGAAATAGGATATTACATCTACTATATGAAACTCCTTCGCTTAATCATATTAGCAACGTTTTTTGTTATGGATTCCAAAAGTGTACCTTTTAAATGTATCATCACACACATGCACACAGTTAGTACCTGAGGAAGAGTTCGATGTGGACCACAGCAGGAGCGATTTTCTCCACCACGTCGGCTATGAAGTTGAACTTGTAACGAGGACTGGCAGCATTTGGAGGACCTATACTGGCAAGAATAATTATGTATTTTAATAACCAGTCAATATCCATATGTTAAAATGGTTAGGGTTCAAAGAAAGGTAAACCTGGGTATCATCTACACAAGATGTTGGGAGAATATGGGTTAGGCCAATGATGTGAGTTTAGGCTTTATATAATATAAATAGAAAACAATATGGGATCTATGATGGATCCCTGGGGCACTCCCAAACAATACTGGGTAAACAGTTGTGAAACTCATAGTACTAAATAAACTATGGAAAAGCAGAACCACTGACACCACTTTTGATGAGCAGCTTTTTAAAATAGTGAGCACATTTGGATCAATGGTAATTACCAGTTTTATTGTGTATTGTAATTTACCCATTAGGATATACACTTTGAATTGCCTTGTGTTGAAAAGTGCTATATAAATAAACTTGCCTTGACTTGCCTTGCCTTACACTGGGCTAAGTGTGCCATACTTAACAGTCTCTGTTGTTGGCTCGTAAATTCTTTTTCTCTGAGCTTCCTGATTTCATTCCTGAAATATGCCCTCAAACTGTCCTCTCTGCCCCACTGCCCTAACCTTAAAGCTCCCATGACATGCTCTTCTGCTTATCACCCGTCCCCTTGTGTTATGAAGGTTTTTCTGCATGTAAACGGTCTGCAGAGTCACAAACCCTCAAAGTGCACCCTGTAAACTCTAACACAGAAAAGACCGGTCTGTGCTGCCCCAGAACACCTCGTTGGAGATTTTTCTTTTTCCATTGTTTACTTCCTGGGTATGGTGACGTGCCCATACCAAAATGGACCCATTGGTCCAAATGGGCTGCTGCAGCCCCCTCTGCACTCAGAAACTCCCAAGTCACTCATCCTCAATCATTTGAGACTTGCCGGTCAGTCATCCATATCTTTTTGAGTTCACCACGCCCGTAGGAATGTAATACTCCAGTGATGTTTAAAGTTTAAACCCAGACAAAATAAAAGTTTTGGGATCAAAGAGAAATGTAAATAGAGTCTGCCACAACTGTAGCCTGCAGGGACTTCCTGTTTCCTCAGCTCATATCTGTGTGTGTGTGTGTGTGTGTGTGTGTGTGTGTGTGTGTGTGTGTGTTTGTATGTGTGTGTGTGTGTTTCAGATTATTGTAGCCTCCTGAGGGGGGATTTCTTGATGAGTGTAGCAGTCAGTAGGGAAATCTGGTTCACTCATCAACACTGGCCACTCTGTCTGCCTGTCCAACACAACATATCCCATCAGCCACTGCTCAGACTGGCAGGACATATGCTTTTACTGTATGTGTTGTTGTTAAAACGATGATTCCAAATATTTGTTGACCCTTAATCATTCTTTAAACATCAGCAACAGGCAAATGTTTCCTCAAAAATATGTTAAACTAATGGAATGTTTTCCATGTAATTTACTGGGCACATGCCCCCACCAACAAAGGCCTTTCTATTTTGGACGCTCAGTGACCTTTTGTAAAGCCATGCCAGAATTGGGTAATAATGATATAATTTGAACTAAAATAAAGTGAACCTAATGTCTGGAGGAGATGAGGAAACTGATGGTGTACCGTTGTTTGGAACATTGTGGTAATGCGTTTGGCTGTATTTCCTCCAGGCAGTGGTCATGCTCTACTTTTACCAGTTTACCACATGGAAAGTTCAGATTGCACAGAGATGAGGAGAATTCAGGACATATGAAGAGAGTAAAACAGCATGTAGGGAAGTACGTGTAATTATAAAACGGCCATTAACTTTTCTTCCTGGTTGGTTTTTAATGGAGAAAGTAGTCTAATAAATAGCTGGGAACTGCAGGCAGGAGCATCTTACTCAGTGTGACAGAGGACATGAGAAACATGTACGAGAGTGAGGATAGGAGAAGGACTATAAAACAGCAGATGCTGGCATTGTTCCACAAGATACAAGCCAAGTGTGTGCTTGTATGTGTGTGTATCTGCCATCATGATCACTTTGTATTTCCTCCGCCAAGAAAGTTCTGTTTTTGTCTGTCAGGATTACGGAAAACTGCTGACCCGATTTTCATGAAACTTGGTGTTATGGTGAACAATGGGCTAGGGAAGAAGCCATATCATTTTGGAGTGGCTCCAAATCACAGGCAGATGAACAAATTCAGAGACCTGGTGTGCTTTAACTTTTGTTAATATTGCAAGCTTTTTGCTGTTTTGACATGAGGCAAGTACTGCGGTGTGAAAGATCACACCGCAGTACTTTTCCCACAAAGGTTCATCAGAACTCTTTAGTTCTGATGAACTAAGTACAGATCGCGTTCACACCGGAATAAGTCCCTGAGGGAGGATTAGGCAAATGAAGCCGCTGACGTCACTTCTTCTTCTTCTTCTTCTTCTTCTTCTTTGGGTTTACTGGCAGGCCACAAACCACGTCACGGCATATACTGCTGCCCGGAGTCCCCGGCTGGAAGTCCCCGGAGTTGGGGAAGGCTTCAGCAGAAGCTGCTGGGACTCCCAGCAGCTTCTGCTGAAGCCTTCCGAGTAAATCGCCAGAACGCCGACACCTCCTCATCTCCACCTCTCCCATGTTTTCTTTTGTGTTGCCATAAGTTAGTCTCTCTGCGTTTCTGCGCTGAGCTAATGCTAATGCTAATAATGCTAAAGCGAGGATAATAAAATGGCGGCTTCACAAAACTTTTCAGAGTTTTACGTGGTTGGGGCGTGGTTTGCAATCCGCCCAGCCAATCAGACACAGGAACCTTTTTCTCCCACGAAAGTACCTGCTCTCTAGCAGGGTTAGTTGAAAATTAATTATTAATTAATTAATCATTAGTTTAAAAGGGGGTAAAAAAGTTCTCATGAACTAATTTTGGTTCCGTATTTTTTTGGTGTGAACGCAACATTTTGGAACTATATCGGAACTAAAGTGGGAAAAGTACTGCGGTGTGAACGCGCCTATGGGGTCAGAATAATTCAATAATCAAAGATTTTCCAATTGGGAAGATTCACATAAAGGACCCCTCAAGCCAGAAGAACTCAAAAACAGACATCAAATGAATGTTTATAATCTCTGAGATAAGATAACACACATCTTCTTTGTAGCGTAGATTTTGTTTCCATATTACGATTTAAGCTTGTGAACACACTGAAGAAGGAATAATGACTTCCCAACTCCGGAAGAAATTGGGACGATTCCAGCAGCATTGGAATGCACCATTGGCCTCAGCAGAGGCCCACTCTCTGAGCGCTAGATGACAGTTTATTTACACTCTACTGTAGCTGAGTATTCACTTGGCACAGAGTCATCTCAGTGCTCAGATGGCTCCTCCACATGACTGAAAAGCAATGGAGCCCAAAGGAAATGGAAGGATCTCTGATACTGACTTTGAAGGTTGAAGGAACCAACAAAAACGTTATTTCAAGCTACATCCCAAACCGACTTCTTCCTGAATGACAGCAAACTGAGTGGGAATTCTGCCGTCTTTCAGGTTGACAACATCCTTACTAGTTGTCACATGTCTTGAAGATCTCACAGCTCAGATAAATAAGCTACTTTTAAATGATGAGTACATTTTGTTTAGGACTTTCAATAGGTAAGGTGAAGTCAAAGTAAAAATGGTGGGGGTTAGTGGTAGAATGCCAACTTTTCCACATGAGCACTAAACCCAAAGTAAAACTGACGCTATAGGATTTTCACTTTTGGTCATAACTGATATTTTGACTTGATGTAGGCACTCGAGACATTTTTATTTTAGTATTGCTAAAGTCAGTGGAACTCATCGTCTGAGAACCATGAACATCTATGCAAAACTTGTACCAAACTATGGTTCCATACATGAGATATTTCACGGCATAAATTAAAACGTTGACCTCTTGGTGGAGCTATAAAAGTGAGCAGATCATAAGATTCATCCCTTTATACACTGCTGTATGGCTACAAATCTCAAATCTAGATCTACTGCTCAGTCTCTGTGAACCCTGCAGTTTGTAGAGGAAATCCCCACTACCACACATCTACTGAGATATAATCTCCTCACACCCTTTCATGAAGCAGCTCCACTCAGACAGAAACACTGTTTACAGAGCGAGACCTGCACATGAACTCTTTTAAACTCTTTAATCTGATTAACTTGGTTATTAATTTTGCAACAATGTCATCACTATCACTGACATTCATCATGAACGAACTTATGCTAATCATAAATCTATCGATTAGATTTATGATTAGAAAATAATAAAAGTAGGGTAGACATGTGGAGATTATCCGGCTGAACAATACGTGCATTTATCTAACAGGTTCGTTTCCACAGACCTTATTTCCAGCTATTTTCCAAAACCCTGTGGAGAAATCCCATTGCTCTCTGTCGAGGGAACCCGAGCGCAGCTTAATTCCGGGTTTTAGGACGCGTCACTGCACCTCATGTATAGAGTCCCGTTTGAATTGTGCCATGAATTACACATATGATGTTTGTCAATCTTAAAAAATAATTTCCATGTCAAAAAAGTAACAGTTTGTCGTAAAACTGTTGAAATATAAGACTATGAAAAATACGCAACTTGAAAGACTACAAATCCCAGTCGCGTAAGTGATGTCACAACTGTTTTCCTCCACTAAGAGATAGCTAAGATCAGCGCCATATAGATAGAATCTATCTATATGGCCATATAGATAGAATCTATCTATATGGCGCTGGCTAAGATAAGATAACTTTAACAAGATGCCTGTGTGCTTAGTACCACGTTGTTATCATACCAGCAATGGGTCTTGCTCGTTCTTTCGCTTCCCGTCTGATGAAAGGACCAGGAGGGGCTGGATCAAGTTAGCTACCTAGCTAGTAGCAAGCACGTTAGTTAGCATTACAGCCTTGTCATTTGTATTAGCCTTAACATGAAGTAACATCAAAGAACCCAACATGTTAAACAGTAAGAGTAGTAGTCATATTTCGTGAACCCTTTGAAGAGTACTGTCACCGGTGTGATCATTCTATAATACACCATCTAAGCCCGGGGGAGAAATGCTAACGCTAGCATCGGCGATCGGCGATCTGTTCTACTTCACGCTATCTGCACAAATGGTTGACATTAAACATTAAAAAGACCAGGCAGTTCAGAGAGAATCAAAGGCAGGCAGCTCTGCAGGCCATTCTTCTGGACGTGTTTCATTGTGGTGATAGTGAGGGTGATAGTGAGGGTGAGGGGGTGATAGTGAGGGTGAGAGGGTGATAGTGAGGGTGAGGGGGTGATAGTGAGGGTGAGAGGGTGATAGTGAGGGTGAGAGGGTGATAGTGAGGGTGAGAGGGTGATAGTGAGGGTGAGGGGTGTAGTCGGGTGATAGTCGGGTGCGGGCGTGATCGTGCGGGTGATCTTGCGGGTGCTCGTGCGG